>OY770008.1:81731551-82374071 GCA_963669245.1 Quercus cerris
AAAATTCCTAACCGTTCAAAAGTTATCTTCGAAACGATTACCGAAGATTAGTTTTCAACACATTTCCAAATCGATTAACGCTCTGAATAACTTCCAGCGAAAGTATTTTTTACCCAAAACTTCAATTCGAGATGATTGATCCCGCGATATAAGAAAAATATTTCCAAGGCAAATTCGTGAGAGAAATGTTTGACTTCCATTTTTACTCCCTCCTATCAGCACATAATTGGAATCCGCAATATGGGTAGCATGGTGAGACATATTGAAACGACAATAATCTCTTGATTTCCGTTGGAAAAAAAAAATTTTTGAGTTCAAATTCTAGCTCAGAATGTGTACTTTCTAAAACATTCAGGCCGCGTCTAAAAATTCCTAACCGTTCAAAAGTTATCTTTGAAACGGTTACCGAAGATGAGATTTCAATATATTTTCAAATAGATTAACGCTCGTGAATAACTTGCCGCGAAAGTATTTTTTACCCAAAACTTCATTCGAGATGATTGATCCCGCGATATAAGAAAAATATTTCCGAGCCAAATTCGTGAGTGAAACGTTTGACTTCCGTTTTTACCCCCCACCATCGGCACATAATTGGTATCAGTGATTCGGGCAACACGGTGAGACATTTTAAACGACAATAACTCTCTTGATTTCCGTAGAAAAAAAACAATATTTTTGTTCAAATTCAAGCTCAGAATGTGTACTATCTAAAACATTCAGGCCACGTCTAAAAATTCCTAACCGTTCAAAAGTTATCTTCGAAACGGTTACCGAAGATGAGTTTTCAACACATTATCAAATCGGTTAACACTCTGAATAACTTGCAGCCAAAGTATTTTCTACCCAAAACTTCATTTCGTGATGATTGATCCCGCGATATAAGAAAAATATTTCCAAGCCAAATTCTTGAGCGAAACGTTTGACTTCCATTTTTACTCCCTCCTATCGGCACATAATTGGAATCCGCAATTCGGGTAACACGGTTAAACATATTGAAACGACAATAACCCTTTTGATTTCCAATCAAAAAATTCAAATATTTTGTTCAAATACAAGCTCAGAATGTGTACTTTCTAAAACACTCAGGCCGCGTCTAAAACTTCCGAACCGTTCAAAAGTTATCTTCGAAATGGTTACCGAAGATGAGTTTTCGACACATTTCCAAATCGATTGACGCTCAGAATAACTTGCAACAAAATTATTTTTTACCAAAACTTCATTTTGATATGATTGATTCGGAGATATAAGAAAAATATTTCCAAGTCAAATTCATGAGCGAAACGTTTGGCTTCCATTTTTACTCCCTCCCATCGGCAGATAATTGGAATCCGTAATTCGGGTAACATGGTGAGACATTTTAAACGACCATAACTCTCTTGACTTCCATTGAAAAAATACAAAATTTGTGTTCAAATTCAAGCACAGAATGTGAACTTTCTAAAAAATTAGGACGCGTCTAAAAATTCCAAACCGTTCAGAAGTTATCTTCGAAACGGTGACCAAAGATGAGTTTTCAACACATTTTCAAATCGATTGACGCTTTGAATAACTTGCAGCGAAAGTATTTTTTTACCCAAAACTTCATTTCGAGATGACTGATCCCGAGATACAAGAAAAATATTTCCAAGCCAAATTCGTGAGCGACACATTTGACTTCCATTTTTACTCCCTCTTATAGGCACATAAATGGAATCTGTAATTCAGGTAACACGGTGAGACATATTGAAACGACAATAACTCTCTCGATTTCCACTTAAAAAATACAAATTTTGAGTACAAATTCAAGGTCAGAATGTGTATTTTGTAAAACATTCAGGCCGCAACTAAAAATTCCTATCCGTTCAAAAGTTATCTGCGACACGGTTACTGAAGAACAGTTTTCAACACATTTTCAAATCGATTAACGCTTTGAATAACTTGTAGCGAAAGTATTTTTTGTCCAAAACTTCATTTCGAGATGATTGATCCTGAGATATAAGAAAAATATTTCCAAGCCAAATTCGTGAGCGACACATTTGGCTTCCTTTATTACTCCCTACCATCGGCACATAATTGGAATCCGCAATTTGGGTAACACAGTGAGACATATTGATATGGCAATAACTCTCTTGATTTCCCGTCAAAAAATACAAATATTTTGTTCAAATACAGGCTCAGAATGTGTACCATCTAAAACATTCAGGCCGTGTCTAAAAATTCCTGACCGTTCAAAGTTATCTTCGAAACGATTACCGAAGATGAGTTTTCAACACATTTTCAAATCGATTAATGCTCTGAATAACTTGCAGCCGATGTATTTTTTACCCAAAACTTCATTTCAAGATGATTGATCCCGTGATATAAGAAAAATATTTCCAAGCCAAATTTGTGAGCGAAATGTTTGACTTCCATTTTTACTCCCCACCATCGACACATAATTGGTATCTGTAATTCGGGCAACACGGTGAGACATTTTAAACGACAATAACTCTCTTGATTTCCATCGAAAAAATACAATATTTGTGTTCAAATTCAAGCTCAGAATGTGTACTTTGTAAAACATTCAGGCCGCATCTAAAATTCCCTAACCGTTCAATAGTTATCATCAAAACGGTTACCGAAGATGAGTTTTCAACACATTTTCAAATCGATTAACGCTCTGAATAACTTGCAGCAAAAGTATTTTTTTACCCAAAACTTCATTTCGAGATGATTGATCCCGCGATAAAAGAAAAATATTTCCAAACCAAATTCGTGAGCGAAACGTTTATCTTCCATTTTTACTCCCTCCTATCGACACATAATTGAAATCTGCAATTTGGGTAACACGGTGAAACATATTGAAACGACAATACCTCTCTTGATTTCCAATCAAGATATACAAATATTTTGTTCAAATACAAGCTCAGAATGTGTACTTTCTAAATCATTCAGACCGCGTCTAAAAATTCCGAACCGTTCAAAAGTTATCTTCGAAACGGTTACCAAAGATGAGTTTTCGACACATTTCCAAATCAATTGATGCTCAGAATAACTTGCAGCGAAATTTTTTTTTACCAAAATTTCATTTCGATATGATTGATCCCGAGATATAAGAAAAATATTTCAAGCCAAATTCGTGAACGAAGCGTTTGACTTCCATTTTGACTTCCTCGCATCGACACATAATTGGAATCCGTAATTCGGGTAACACAGTGAGATATTTTAAACGACCATAACTCTCTTGACTTCTAGTGAAAAAATACAAAATTTGTGTTCAAATTCAAGCACAGAATGTGAACTTTCTAAAACATTAGGCCACGTCTAAAAATTACGAACCGTTCAAAATTTATCTTCGAAACGGTTAGTGAAGATGAGTTTTCAACGTATTTCCAAATTGATTAAGGCTCTGAATAACTTGCAACGAAAGTATTTTCTACCTAAAACTTCATTTTGAGTTGATTGATCTCGAGATATAAGAAAAATATTTCCAAGCCAAATTCGCGAGCGACATGTTTGACTTCCTTTATTACTCCCTCCTATCGGCACTTAATTGGAATCGGCAATTCGGGCCACACGGTGAGACATATTGAAACGAAAATAACTCTCTTGATTTCCTGTCAAAAAAAATAAGGCGTAAATGCACTTTTAGTCCCTACATTTTGAAGTTTTTCCATTTTAGTCCCTAAATTTTATTTTTTCCACATTTAGTCCCTAAAACCAATTTACGCTTTTTATTTTAGTCCTTCGAGCCCTATTCCGTCACCAATTAACGGGGGAGCAGACGGGAGCTATAAAATATTATTATTTTTTAACCCTTGTGAATAAAATAAGGAAGAAATCAGATTCAAGCTCACATGATAAATCACGTGAAGCATTTTAATGCACTTACCACCTACCTTTGGCGCGCTGGTCTTCCCCAAATCAGACTGAAATCCCTAGCTCTCTTCCTCTGCCTCACAACCAACAGCCACCATCATCAACCTAAAGAAAATCCCACTTCTCTCTCTAACCACCACCATCATCATCAACATCTCAAGATCCTCGCCTACCTCTGGCGCGCAGGTAGTGACCTTTCCCAAATCAGACTTAATCCCCAGTGAAGCTCTCTGCCTCTGCCGAACAGCCATAAGAACACAACCTAAAGAAAAATCCCCACTTCGTCAATCTCTATCACTTGATACCCACACTATTCATGGAGTTGAGAAAATGAAAGCTGGGAGACTTCTGTATTTGTGAAAGGGTCTTCTCTCTCTTCTCTCTGTCCTTATTTATAGCTTTACAAGAAGGTTGGTGACTTTTTCCTAGTAGGGCCACAATGTTTTTGTATATTTTGGCTTTTTGACTGTTTGTTGGTCCTTGTCTGCATGTGTTTGGTTGTGGTTTACATTGTGGTCCATGTGTTCCCCGTGTATGACAAAAGTACTTTCTCTGTTTCTTTTAGTATGACAAAACTATTGAAGTAAGTGTTGTATTCTTACTTAAATATTTGATTAAGTGCTGTGATTGTATGGTCTGCATGCAGAATAGAAAATTTTATTAGGTATGAGTGTTGTATTGTCTGCATGCAGAATAGAAAATTTTATTAGGTATGAGTGTTGTTTTGTTAAATATAATATATATTTTGTTTAAATAATATATATTTTGTCCTGTAGCTAGCATTGTGTGATTGGTTTTGGTGTTATGTTGCATGCAGAATGGATGGACTATTTAGTTTATTTGTGCATCATGGTGGCAATTTTACTGAAAATGGCCGAAAATATGTGGGAGGTGCAGTAGATATAGTTGATAATTGTGACCCTGACAGGTGGTCCAAGGTTGAGATAGAAAGTATATGTAAGGACTTTGGATACACATCTGTTAGCAGGTTGTGGTATAAAATGCCTGGAGTGGACCAAGAACGGGCAAACTTCCATTTGATTGTTGATGATAGTGATGCCATGTTTCTAACAGACTTAGTGAGGGGTCATCAAGATATTCATGTGTATGTAGAGCACCCAATACATGAGCCTTTATTAGTTGATGAAGGAGAGGATGCTGGTGAGGGTGTGCAGCCATTAGCATTAGAGCAAGACTTTACAGGTTATTATGACAATGATGATGAGAGTGAACATGATGATGATGATGATGATGGGGATGAGTTTTATAGTTTTTATGAGAATGATGACATGTATGCTAATGATCAAACCTTTAACAATGAGGATGAGGTTGAGGTTAATGCTAATGTTCCTACTGAGGTGGCTGCTTCTCAAATGGGTTCTAGGAGAGTAGGTAAAGAACCTGAGCACCCACCTGAGGTCTTTCATATAAATGATAGCAGCGATAGTGTGGGAAGTGATGGTGGGGGAAGTGGCCTAGAAGATGATGTAGAGTTGACCCATGGTGTTAGGGACTTTGTTGAAGATAGTAGTGATAGTTGGGATGGTAAGGATGATGCTGAAGTTAATGAACCTGGGCAAATGGGTGCTGGTGTAATGAACTCTGATTATGAGAGTGAGGAATTGCATAGTCTTGTTGAATCATCATCTAATGATGAGCTTGGGTGTGATAGTGATGATCAGTCTGAGGATGATAACAGGACACATGTGGGAGATGAAAGGGAACCGAAAAAAGAGCAAGGGAGGAAGTTCCCTGTGTTTAAGCCAGTGGCTAAGGCTGAGCAACTTTATTTTGAGAAAGATATGTTGTTTACTACACCTAAGCAATTCAAGGAAGCTATAACAGATTATGCAGTTTCTGGTGGATGGGGGATCAAATTTGTTAAAAATGATCTGCAAAGGGTAAGAGTTGTTTGCCAAGAAGGGTGCAAGTTTGTTGCCTATCTAGCAAAGGTGCCAAGGGAGAGGAGCTACCAACTAAGGACATTGACATTGGAACACACCTGCTGTAGAAGTTATAAGAACCCTAGGTGTACTTCATCATACATTGGGAAGAAGTTGATGAAGAAGGTGAAAAGACAACCTAATATGAAGCTGAAGGACATCCAAGAGGCTGTCCATGACAAGTACACCGTAAATATAAGTGTAGGAAAAGCAGGTAGGGCTAGGGATAAGGCTCAAGAATATGTAGATGGGGTTTATACACAACAGTACAACCAGTTGTGGGAGTACTGTGAGGAATTAAGGAGGGCTAGTCCTGGTAGTACTATACTTATGAAGGTACATACCTTCCATGATGGTGATTTAGCAGCTGAGATGGATTTGGTGTGTGGGGTGCCTTATTTTGAGAGGCTATACATATGTTTGGAGGGCTGCAAGAAGGGGTTTTTGGCTAGATGTAGGCCATTCATTGGTTTGGATGCCTGCCATTTGAAGACCAAGGCAGGGGGGCAATTGATTACTGCAGTCTGCAGAGATCCTAATGAGGAGTATTTCCCACTTGCATATGCATGGTAGAGGCTGAAACCAAGGATTCTTGGACTTGGTTCATCAATTTGTTACTTGCAGACATAGGTCAGAATAAGAGATGGGTGTTTATGTCAGACCAGCAGAAGGTGTGTACTTTATTCTCTACTTGGTTGTTTTTTCTTCATTTACTCATTGTATCTATCTCTAAGCCATATTTTATTTTCATACTGTTTGTGACAGGGGTTGGTGCAAACTTTCATTGATAACTGGCCACAGTATGAACATAGGATTTGCTGCAGGCTCCTCTACAACAACTTCAGGAAGAACCATCCTGGTGTTCTACTCAGAGAGCTGTTTTGGAGGGCAGCCAAGACAAGTTATAAAGAAGAGTTTGACAGAGTGATGGATGAGCTGAAGGGCATTGATGTTGGTGCACACAGTTGGTTAGATGGTCATTCAACAACAAAATGGGCCAAACACATGTTTAGTGAGGATGCCTTGACCGACACTATAGTAAACAACATGTGTGAGAGTTTCAACAGTAGGATTCTTAAATTCAGGTCTAAGCCTATAATTAGCATGGTATGAGTCTTTGTGATCACCTA
Source organism: Quercus cerris (assembly GCA_963669245.1). Classification (NCBI taxonomy): domain Eukaryota; kingdom Viridiplantae; phylum Streptophyta; class Magnoliopsida; order Fagales; family Fagaceae; genus Quercus; species Quercus cerris. The sequence goes on from OY770008.1 coordinate 81,738,462, forward strand.
CAATTAATTAGGTTAATTATGTCGTACTGTTTTTAGTAGGTTTTGCAATTAATGTCTAATGTTTCATTGTATGTGCTTGCAGCTTGAGTGCATCAGACTATATCTCATGACTAGGTTTCAAGAAAACAGAGTGAAGATTCTGAGAGTAGAGTCAGCTATTTGTGCCAAGGTTCTGAAAAGGTTGCACAAGGAAAAACTGGCAGCCAATAGGTGGATAGCTTGTTGGGCAGGGCAGACCCAGTTTGAAGTAAAAAATGGTCTGCAAAGTTTCACTGTAGACTTGGCCACAGCACACTGCAGTTACAGGAAGTGGGACATAAGTGGCATACCCTGTGCTCATGCTATCTCGTGCATATTTTTCAACAGACAAGATGCTGAGCAGTATGTTCACCCATGTTACCATGTCTCTACATACAAGGCCTGCTATGAACCAATCATAGCACCAATCAATGGACAAAATATGTGGAGATCTAGTGATGTGGCCCCAGTTCAGCCTCCCATCAAAAGAAGACCACCTGGCAGACCTAAGAAGAAGAGGGCAAAGGAACCTAATGAGCCAACAAGGAGAGGTGGCATCTCTAAGTAATGCAAGACTTGTGGTAAGTTAGGGCATAATAAAAGAAGTTGCAAGGGTGAGATTGGAGGGAACTCCTCACTGCCAGGCACCACAAACAGAACCAGTGCATCTAGTAAGGTAATATATGGACATGTATGAAATGCAATTGTATTAGTTGCTTTCAAGTACATCTAATAATTTGCGTGCATTTCTTGTTTGTAGGCCAACATGCATAGCTTCAGCTCCACTCCAAGTGCACCACCTCAGTCCAGCATGCATGGTCGAGCCACTCCAACTGCACCATCTCAGTGCAAGACAAGCTCAGCCACTCAATTTGCACCATCTCAGACCATGATGCACCAATCCAGTCCAACTGTAACACCTCATGCCAGGACCAGAAGCACATTTATCCACTCACAGCAGCACACCTCCACTGAAGCTGCACCGCATCAGTCAGGCAGCACCACACATAACTCCAGTAGCAGCAACCCAAAGCCAAGGCAGAAGAAGAGAAGGGTGGTCACATCAGAGACTCTAAAGGCTTCTAAGAACGCATCCAGATACATGGAATCAATCAGACATGGTGGGAGTCAATCATCTGTGCATGGTCCAAGGAAGTGAAGAGAGCACAAGTTCATCTGTGCATGGAACAATGCCATGTGTTTTGTAGAAACTGATAACTTAACTGTTTTGTGTATTTATGGTGGTAGGGTTAAACATGGAACATTGCCCTTTGTTTTGTAGAACTAGAACACTTAACTGTTTTGTGTATTTATGGTGGTAGGGTTAAACATGGAACATTGCCCTTTGTTTTGTAGAACTATGACTGTGTTCTAGTTATGATATTTGTAGAATTGTGAATGTGTTATGATATTTGTAGAACCATGACTGTGTTATGATATTTGTACAACTGTTTGTGTTCTAGTTCTGATATTTGTAGAACTGTGGCTGTGTTCTGATATTTGGTGTTGAGTCACAAGTCTGACCGTGTAGTGTTGCTGGAAGTGTTTGTATTGGTTTGATATAAAGTGAGTTATGACTCATCTTTTGTACTTTGACTATTTGTATTGCAGAAAAGTTGTATTGCAGGAAATTTGTGTTGCAGACAATTGAATTGCAAAAAATTTATGTTGCAATTTTTGCAAAAAATTGAATTGCAGAAAATTTGTATTGTAGAAAATTTGTATTGCATCAGAAATTTGCAGCAGCAATTTGTATTGTAGAAATCTGGATTGCAACAGAAATTTGCAAAAATTTGTATTGCAGCAGAAATGTGTATTCCAGCTGTGTGTTGATGTAGAGATTTGTATTGCAGCAGATGGTGTGCCTTTATCAAACTGTGCCTTTGTCAATCTGTCAATCAAGCTTAAAAAGTTTGGTTCAAATTTGGTTTTTTGTTGACTGGGATTTTTGTTGTCAATCTATCAATATGCTGTAGATATTTCAAGTAGATCTTTTAAGTCATGCCAAATAGATATTTCAAGTAGATCTTTTAAGTAAACCTCAGTTACATGCAAAGTTGGACATGTTTAATAGATATTTTTGGACAAGTTTAATAGATATTTTTTAAGATATGGCTGAACAACTTAAGTAGCCTGTCTGTGCCAACATGCCTTGAATTGTCATCATTTACTCTCTGACTTTGAAATTGAGACTTACTAACAAATTTCATATTCACATCTCTTTTTTCAAATTGGTTATTTAACTTTTTATTTTTTATTAAACTGAAACCAGTATGAATACAGTTCATAAACACATTTCAGCAGCCCCACATTGAACAACACAGTTAGAAAACAGGGGTATTCATTTCATTCCAGGAATGGTACAAAAAAAAAACCAGCAGGTGTATCCATACTAACTGCTTAACCACAAAATGTACACACTACCAGCCCTTTGCATTAACAATTACAGGATATTGAAACTCCCCCATCTATGAAACATGCTAACTAAACATACACTTCCACCACCCACCTAACCAAGCATAAACACTTCCACACTTCCCAGCCTAATCAAACTTCCACTACCTGTCTAACTACCCATACAATTAACGAGACAAATCCCACATATCACCATTAAGAATGCCAAAGCCACATTGTAAAACTTCTCTCTCCTGTGGCATCTTGCAACCTCAGCCTCTAGTCTGATAATCCGTTGCCTTTGCTCTGGGATGAGCACCTTACCACGATCACATATCTCATCATCACGCCATTGGAAGAATTTACACTTTCGCCCAACCTGAAATGTAAACCAATTTCTTTATCCATCAAGCTACTTAATAACCAATAAGGACTGTATAATTAACATGAAATTGAAAAAACATTGTTGTTTATATATAACCACAGCAATCCAATTTTTAAGCAAACATTACCATTGAAGATCAATAAACTAACCTAACCAACAAAAGGAAAATATTCCCCAGTCAACAAATTGAGTTTAAACAATACCCTTATATGCACAGTTGAACAATACCCTTATATGCACAAATCCTACCTCTTGAACAAGGTGTCAAAAACTACTAGCAGCATATTTTACACCACCAAACAGCTTAGTAAAACAAGAAAAAAAAAAAACCCAAAATTATTGCTTCCAAACCCAGGAAAACGAACTAAATGCAGAAAGTCCCTCCTCCCTTAACCCCAATGAAATAAAAATAAAAACACGAAAACCCCATGATTCAAAATCAAAAGCTTGAACTACCCAGTAGAAACAACATGATTAATTAAAAAAACACTCAAATATTGAAATACCCAGTAGTTTGGACAGCCAAAAAACCTTCTGTCAGGGTTGTCCGGTGTCCACGAAACGACTAACACTGGTTTTTCATCACAGTAGCACCTAAATGGAGCTCTCCTCCTCAAGCTTGAACTGGTTGAAGAGCTTGCTTCCATCTAATCAGGGGCTTCGAAATGGTTGAGGATCTTGAGATGTTGATGATGATGGTGGTGGTTAGAGAGAGAAGTGGGATTTTCTTTAGGTTGATGATGGTGGCTGTTGGTTGTGAGGCAGAGGAAGAGAGCTAGGGATTTCAGTCTGATTTGGGGAAGACCAGCGCGCCAAAGGTAGGTGGTAAGTGCATTAAAATGCTTCACGTGATTTATCACGTGAGCTTGAATCTGATTTCTTCCTTATTTTATTCACAAGGGTTAAAAAATAATAATATTTTATAGCTCCCGTCTGTTCCCCCGTTAATTGGTGACGGAATGGGGCTCGAAGGACTAAAATAAAAAGCGTAAATTGGTTTTAGGGACTAAATGTGGAAAAAATAAAATTTAGGGACTAAAATGGAAAAACTTCAAAATGTAGGGACTAAAAGTGCATTTACGCCAAAAAACAAATATTTTGTTCAAATACAAGCTCAGAATGTGTACTTTCTGAAACATTCAGGCCGCGTCTAAAAATTCCTGACCGTTCAAAAGATATCTTCAAGACAATGACCGAGGATGAGTTTTGAATACATTTTCAAATCGATTAACGCTCGTGAATAACTTGCAGCCAAAGTTTTTTTTACCCAAAACTTCATTTCGAGATGATTGATCCCTCGATAAAAGAAAAATATTTCCAAGCCAAATTCGTGAGCGAAACGTTTGTCTTCCATTTTTACTCCCTCCTATCGGCACATAATTGGAATCTGTAATTCGGGTAACACGGTGAGACATATTGAAGCGACAATAACTCTCTTGATTTCCATAGAAAAAATACAAATTTTGAGTTCAAATTCAAGCTCAGAATGTGTATTTTCTAAAACATTCAGGCCGCGTGTAAAAATTCCTAACCATTCAAAAGTTATCTTTGGAACGATTACCGAAGATGAGTTTTCAACACATTTTCAAATCGATTAACGCTTTGAATAACATGCACCAACAGTATTTTTTACCCAAAACTTCATTTCGAGATGATTGATCCCGAGATACAAGAAAAATATTTCCAAGCCAAATTCGTGAGCGACACGTTTGACTTCCTTCATTACTCCCTCCTATCGGCACATAACTGGAATCCGCAATTCGGGTAACACAGTGAGACATAATGAACCGACAATAACTCTCTTCATTTCCAGTCAAAAAATACAAATGTTTTGTTCAAATACAAGCTCAGAATATGTACTTTCTAAAACATTCAGGCCGCGTCTAAAAAGTCCTAATCGTTCAAAAGTTATCTGCGAGACGATGACCGAAGATGAGTTTTCAATACATTTTCAAATCAATTAACGCTCGTGAATAACATGCAGCGAAATTATTTTTTACCCAAAACTTCATTTCAAGATGATTAATCCCGCGATAAAAAAAAAAAAAAAAAATTTCCAAGCCCAATTCGTGAGCGAAACGTTTGACTTCCTTTTTTACCCCCTCCTATCGGCACATAATTGGAATCCGTAATTCAGGTAACACGGTGAGACATAATGAAACGACAATAAATCTCTTCATTTCCATTGAAAAAATACAAATTTTGAGTTCAAATTCAAGCTCAAAATGTGTACTTTCTAAAACATTAAGGACACCTCTAAAAATTCTGAACCATTGAAAATTTATCTTCAAAACGGTCACTGAAGATGAGTTTTCAACACATTTTCAAATCGATTGATGTTCTGAATAACTTGCAGCAAAAGTATTTTTTACCCAAAACTTCACTTCGAGATGATTGATCCCGAGATATAAGAAAGATATTTCCAAGCCAAATTCGTGAGCGAAACGTTTGATTTCCATTTTTACTCCCTCCCATAGGCACATAATTGGAATCTGTAATTCGGGTAACACGGTGAGACATTTTAAACGACCATAACTCTCTTGACTTCCAGTGAGAAAATACAAAATTTGTGTTCAAATTCAAGCACAGAATGTGAACTTTCTAAAACATTAGGCCGCGTCTAAAAATTCCGAACCGTTCAAAAGTTATCTTCGAAACGGTCACCAAAGATGAGTTTTCAACACATTGTCAAATCGATTAACGCTTTGAATAACTTGCAGAGAAAGTATTTTTTTCCCAAAACTTCATTTCGAGATGACTGATCCCCAGATACAAGAAAAATATTTCCAAGCCAAATTCGTGAGCGACATGTTTGACTTCCATTTTTACTCCCTCTTATCGGCACATATTTGGAATACGTAATTCGGGTAACACGGTGAGACATATTGAAACGACAATAACTCTCTTGATTTCTATTCAAAAAATACAAATTTTGAGTTTAAATTCAAGCTCAGAATGTGTATTTTCAAAAACATTCAGGCCGCATCTAAAAATTCTGAACCGTTCAAAAGTTATCTTCGGAACAGTTACCGAATATGAGTTTTCAACACATTTTCAAATCGATTAACGCTCTGAATAACTTGCAGCGGAAGTATTTTCTACCCAAAACATCATTTCGAGATGATTGATCCCGAGATATAAGAAAAATATTTCCAAGCCAAATTCGTGAGCGACACGTTTGACTTCCTTTATTACTCCCTCCTATCGGCACATCTTTGGAATCCGCAATTCGGGTAACAAAGCGAGACATATTGAAACGACAACAACTCTCTTGATTTCCAGTCAAAAAATACAAATATTTTGTTCAAATATGAGCTCAGACTGTGTACTTTCTAAAACATTCAGGCCGCGTCTAAAAATTCCTAACCGTTCAAAAGTTATCTTCGAGACGATGACCGAAGATGAGTTTTCAATACATTTTCAAATCAATTGACGCCCGTGAATAACTTGCAGCCAAAGTCTTTTTTACCCAAAACTTCATTTCGAGATGATTGATCCCGCGATAAAAAAAATTATTTCCAATCCAAATTCGTGAGCGAAACGTTTGACTTCCATTTTTACTCCCTCCTATCAGAACATAATTGGAATCCGTAATTCTTGTAACACGGTGAGACATACTGAAATGACAATAAATCTCTTGATTTCCTTTGAAAAAATACAAATTTTCAGTTTAAATTCAAGCTCAGAATGTGTACTTTCTAACACATTAAGGCCGCGTCTAAAAATTCTGAACCGTTCAAAAGTTATCTTCGAAACGGTCACCGATGATGAGTTTTGAACACATTTTCATATCGATTGACGCTCTGAATAACTTGCAGTGAAAGAATTTTTACCCAAAACTTCATTTCGAGATGATTGATCCCGAGACACAAGAAAAATATTTCCAAGCCAAATTCGTGAGCGACACGTTTGACTTCCACTTTTACTACCCCCTATCGGCACATAATTGGAGTCGGTAATTCAGGTAACACGGTGAGACATATTGAAACAACAATAACTCTCTTGATTTCCATTGAAAAAATACAAATTTTGAGTTCAAATTTAAGCACAGAATGTGTATTTTCTAAAACATTAACGCCGTGTCCAAAAATTCTGAACCGTTCAAAAGTTATCTTTGAAACGGTCACTGAAGATGAGTTTTCAACACATTGTCAAATCGAATAACGCTCTGAATAACTTGCAGAGAAAGTATTTTTTTCCCAAAACTTCATTTTGAGATGACTGATCCCCAGATACAAGAAAAATATTTCCAAGCCAAATTCATGAGCGACATGTTTGACTTCCATTTTTACTCCCTCTTATCGGCACATATTTGGAATACGTAATTCGGGTAACACAGTGAGACATATTGAAGTGACAATAACTCTCTTGATTTCTATTGAAAAAATACAAATTTTGAGTTTAAATTCAAGCTAAGAATGTGTATTTTCAAAACATTCAGGCCGCGTCTAAAAATTCCGAACCGTTCAAAGGTTATCTTCGGAACGATTACCGAATATGAGTTTTCAACACATTTTCAAATCGATTAACGCTCTTAATAACTTGCAGCGGATGTATTTTCTACCCAAAACATCATTTCGAGATGATTGATCCCGAGATATAAGAAAAATATTTCCAAGCCAAATTCGTGAGCGACACGCTTGACTTCCTTTATTACTCCCTCCTATCGGCAGGTATTTGGAATCCGCAATTTGGGTAACACAGTAAGACATATTGAAACGACAACAACTCTCTTGATTTCCAGTCAAAAAGTGCAAATATTTTGTTCAAATATGAGCTCAGACTGTGTACTTTCTAAAACATTCAGGCTGCGTCTAAAAATTCCTAACCGTTAAAAAGTTATCTTCGAGACGATGACCGAAGATGAGTTTTCAATACATTTTTCAAACCAATTGACGCTTGTGAATAACTTGCAGCCAAAGTATTTTTTTACCCAAAACTTCATTTCGAGATGATTGATCCCGCGATAAAAGAAAAATATTTCCAATCCAAATTCATGAACGAAACGTTTGACTTCCATTTTTACTCCCTCCTTTCGGCACATAATTGGAATCCGTAATTCATGTAACACGGTGAGACATATTGAAATGACAATAAATCTCTTGATTTCCTTTGAAAAAATACAAATTTTCAGTTCAAATTCAAGCTCAGAATGTGTACTTTCTAACACATTAGGGCCGCGTCTAAAAATTCTGAGCCGTTCAAAAGTTATCTTCGAAACGGTCACCGATGATGAGTTTTGAACACATTTTCATATCGATTAACGCTCTGAATAACTTGCAGCGAAAATATTTTTTACCCAAAACTTCATTTCAAGATGATTGATCCCGAGACACAAGAAAAATATTTCCAAGCCAAATTCGTGAGCAACACATTTGACTTCCATTTTTACTCCCCCCTATCGGCACATAATTGGAGTCGGTAATTCGGGTAACACGGTGAGACATATTGAAACAACAATAACTCTCTTGATTTCCATTGAAAAAATACAAATTTTGAGTTCAAATTTAAGCTCAGAATGTGTATTTTCTAAAACATTAAGGCCGCGTCTAAAAATTCTGAACCGTTCAAAAGTTATCTTAGGAACGGTTACCGAAGATGAGTTTTCAACACATTTTCAAATCGATTAACGCTCTGAATAACTTGCAGCGAAAGTATTTTTCACCCAAGACTTCATTTCGAGATGATTGATCCCGAGATATAAGAAAAATATTTCGAAGCCAAATTCGTGAGCGACACGTGTGACTTCCGTTATTACTCCCTCCTATCGGCACATAATTGGAATCCCCAATTCGGATAACACGGTGGGACATATTGATACGACAATAACTCTGTTGATTTCCGGTCAAAAAATGCAAATTTTTTCTTCAAATACAAGCTCAGTATGTGTACTTTCTAAAACATTCAGGCCGCGTCGAAAAATTCCTCACAGTTCAAAAGTTATCTTCGAGACGATTAAGGAAGATGAGTTTTCAACACATTTTCAATTCGATTAACGCTCGTGAATAACTTGCAGCCAAAGTAGTTTTTACCCCAAACTTCATTTTGAGATGATTGATCTCGGGAGATAAGAAAAATATTTTGTAGCCAAATTCGTGAGCGAAATGTTTGACTTCCATTTTTAATCCCTCCCATCAGCAAATAATTGGAATCCGTAATTCGAGTAACACGGTGAGACAATTTAAACAACAGCAACTCTCTTGATTTCCATTGAAAAAATACAAAATTTGTGTTCAAATTCAAGCTCAGAATGTGTACTTTCTAAACATTCAGGCCACGTCTGAAAATTCCTCACCGTTCAAAATTTTTCATTGAAACGGCTACCGAAGTTGAGTTTTCAACACATTTTCAAATCGATTAACACTGTGAATAACATTCAGCGAAAGTATTTTTTACCCAAAACTTCATTTCGAGACACTTGATCCTGCGATATAAGAAAAATATTTCCAAGCCAAAGTCGTCAGTGACACGTTTTACTTACATTTTTACTCCCTCCTATCGGCACATAATTGGAATCCGTAATTCGGGTAACACGGTGAGACGTTTTAAACGACAATAACTCTCTTCATTTTCATTGAAAAAATACAAGATTTGTGCTCACATTCAAGCTCATAATGTGTACTTTCTATAACATTCTGGCCACGTCAAAAAATTCCTAATCACTTAAAAGTTATCTTCGGAACGGTTACCAAAGAGGAGTTTTCAACACATTTTCAAATTGATTAACGCTCTGAATAACTTGCAGCGAAAGTATTTTTTGCCCCAAACTTCATTTCGAGATGATTGATCCCGAGATATAAGAAAAATATTTCCAGGCCAAATTCGTGAGCAACACGTTTGACTTCCTTTATTACTCCCTCCTATCGGCACATAATTGGTATCCGCAATTCGGGTAACACTGTGAGACACATTGAAACGACAATAGCTCTCTTGATTTCAAGTCAAAAAATACAAATATTTTGTTCAAATAAAAGCTCAGATTGTGTACTTTCTAAAACATTCAGGCTGCGTCTAAAAATTCCTAACCGTTCAAAAGTTATCTTCGAGACGAAGACCGAAGAGGTGTTTTCAATACATTTTCAAATCAATTGACGCTCGTGAATAACTTGCAGCCAAAGTATTTTTTACCGAAAACTTCATTTCGTGATGACTGATCCCGCGATAAAAGAAAAATATTTCCAATCCAAATTCGTGAGCGAAACGTTTGACTTCCATTTTTACTCCCTTCTATTGGCACATAATTGGAATCCGTAATTCATGTAACACGGTGAGACATATTGAAATGACAATAAATCTCTTGATTTCCTTTGAAAAAATACAAAATTTCAGTTCAAATTCAAGCTCAGAATGTGTACTTTCTAACACATTAAGGTCGCGTCTAAAAATTCTGAACCGTTCAAAAGTTATCTTTGAAACGGTCACCGATGATGAGTTTTGAACACATTTTCATATCGATTGACGCTCTGAATAACTTGCAGCGAAAGTATTTTTTACCCAAAACTTCATTTCGAGATGATTGATCCCGAGACACAAGAAAAATATTTCCAAGCCAAATTCGTGAGCGACACGTTTGACTTCCATTTTTACTACCCCCTATCAGCACATAATTGGAGTCAGTAATTCGGGTAACACGATGAGACATATTGAAACAACCCTAACTCTCTTGATTTCCATTGAAAAAATACAAATTTTGAGTTCAAATTTAAGTTCAGAATGTGTATTTTCTAAAACATTCAGGCTGCGTCCAAAAATTCCAAACCGTTCAAAAGTTATCTTCGAAACGGTTACCGAAGATGAGTTTTCAACACATTTTCAAATCGATTAACGCTCTGAATAACTTGCAGCGAAAGTATTTTTTACCCAAGACTTCATTTCGAGATGATTGATCCCGAGATATAAGAAAAATATTTCCAAGCCAAATTCGTGAGCGACACGTGCGACTTCCGTTACTACTCCCTCCTATCGGCACATAATTGGAAACCGCAATTCAGGTAACACGGAGGGACATATTGATACGACAATAACTCTGTTGATTTCCAGTCAAAAAATACAAATTTTTTCTTCAAATACAAGCTCAGTATGTGTACTTTCTAAAACATTGAGGCCACGTCGAAAAATTCCTCCCCGTTCAAAAGTTATCTTCGAGACGATTAAGGAAGATGAGTTTTCAACACATTTTCAATTCGATTAACGCTCGTGAAAAACTTGCAGCCAAAGTAGTTTTTACCCCAAACTTCAGTTTGAGACGATTGATCCCAGGAGATAAGAAAAATATTTCGAAGCCAAATTCGTGAGCGAAATGTTTGACTTCCATTTTTAATCCCTCCCATCAGCAAATAATTGGAATCCGTAATTCGGGTAACACGGTGAGACATTTTAAACGACAGTAACTCTCTTAATTTCCATTGAAAAAATACAAAATTTGTGTTCAAATTCAAGCTCAGAATGTGTACTATCTAAACATTCAGGCCACGTCTGAAAATTCCTAACCGTTCAAATTTTTTCATCGAAACGGCTACCGAAGTTGTGTTTTCAACACATTTTCAAATCGATTCACGCAGTGAATAACATTCAGCGAAAATATTTTTTTATCCAAAACTTCATTTCGAGGCATTTGATCCCGCGATATAAGAAAAATATTTCCAAGCCAAAGTCGTCAACGACACGTTTTACTTCCATTTTTACTCCCTCCTATCGGCACATAATTGGAATCCGTAATTCAGCTAACACGGTGAGACGTTTTAAACGACAATAACTCTCTTCATTTCCATTGAAAAAATACAAGATTTGTGTTCAAATTCAAGCTCAGAATGTGTACTTTCTATAACATTCAGGCCGCGTCTAAAAATTCCTAATCGCTTAAAAGTTATCTTTGAAACGGTTGCCAAAGATGAGTTTTCAACACATTTTCAAATTGATTAACGCTCTGAATAACTTGCAGCGAAAGTATTTTTTCCCAAAACTTCATTTCGAGATGATTGATCCCGAGATATAAGAAAAATATGTCCGGGCCAAATTCGTGAGCAACACGTTTGACTTCCCTTATTACTCCCTCCTATCGGCACATAATTGGTATCCGCAATTCGGGTGACACAGTGAGACACTTTGAAACGACAATAACTCTCTTAATTTCAAGTCAAAAAATACAAATATTTTGTTCAAATAAAAGCTCAGATTTTGTACTTTCTAAAACATTCAGGCTGCGTCTAAAAATTCCTAACCGTTCAAAAGTTATCTTCGAGACGAAGACCGAAGAGGTGTTTTCAATACATTTTCAAATCAATTGACGCTCGTGAATAACTTGCAGCCAAAGTATTTTTTACCGAAAACTTCATTTCGAGATGATTGATCCCGCGATAAAACAAAAATATTTCCAATCCAAATTCGTGAGCGAAACGTTTGACTTCCATTTTTACTCCCTCCTATCGGCACATAATTGGAATCCGTAATTCATGTAACACGGTGAGACATATTGAAATGACAATAAATCTCTTGATTTCCTTTGAAAAAATACAAATTTTCAGTTCAAATTCAAACTCAGAATGTGTACTTTCTAACACATTAAAGTCGCGTCTAAAAATTCTGAACCGTTCAAAAGTTATCTTTGAAACGGTCACCAATGATGAGTCTTGAACACATTTTCATATCGATTGACGCTCTGAATAACTTGCAGCGAAAGTATTTTTTACCCAAAACTTCATTTCGAGATGATTGATCCCGAGACACAAGAAAAATATTTCCAAGCCAAATTCGTGAGCGACACCTTTGACTTCCATTTTTACTACCCCCTATCAGCACATAATTGGAGTCAGTAATTCGGGTAACACGATGAGACATATTGAAACAACAATAACTCTCTTGATTTCCATTGAAAAAATACAAATTTTGAGTTCAAATTTAAGTTCAGAATGTGTATTTTCTAAAACATTCAGGCTGCGTCCAAAAATTCCGAACCGTTCAAAAGTTATCTTCGAAACGGTTACTGAAGATGAGTTTTCAACACATTTTCAAATCGATTAACGCTCTGAATAACTTGCAGCGAAAGTATTTTTTACCCAAGAGTTCATTTCGAGATGATTGATCCCGAGATATAAGAAAAATATTTCCAAGCCAAATTCGTGAGCGACACGTGTGACTTCCGTTACTACTCCCTCCTATCGGCACATAATTGGAAACCGCAATTCAGGTAACACGGTGGGACATATTGATACGACAATAACTCTGTTGATTTCCAGTCAAAAAATACAAATTTTTTCTTCAAATACAAGCTCAGTATGTGTACTTTCTAAAACATTCAGACCGCGTCGAAAAATTCCTCCCCGTTCAAAAGTTATCTTCGAGACGATTAAGGAAGATGAGTTTTCAACACATTTTCAATTCGATTAACGCTCGTGAAAAACTTGCAGCCAACGTAGTTTTTACCCCAAACTTCATTTTGAGACGATTGATCCCAGGAGATAAGAAAAATATTTCGAAGCCAAATTCGTGAGCGAAATGTCTGACTTCCATTTTTAATCCCTCCCATCAGCAAATAATTGGAATCCGTAATTCGGGTAACACGGTGAGACATTTTAAACGACAGTAACTCTCTTAATTTCCATTGAAAAAATACAAAATTTGTGTTCAAATTCAAGCTCAGAATGTGTACTATCTAAACATTCAGGCCACGTCTGAAAATTCCTAACCGTTCAAATTTTTTCATCGAAACGGCTACCGAAGTTGTGTTTTCAACACATTTTCAAATCGATTAGCGCTGTGAAAAACATTCAGCGAAAGTATTTTTTTATCCTAAACTTCATTTCGAGGCATTTGATCCCGCGATATAAGAAAAAAATTTCCAAGCCAAAGTCGTCAGCGACACGTTTTACTTCCATTTTTACTCCCTCTTATCGGCACATAATTGGAATCCGTAATTCAGGTAACACGGTGAGACGTTTTAAACGACAATAACTCTCTTCATTTCCATTGAAAAAATACAAGATTTGTGTTCAAATTCAAGCTCCGAATGTGTACTTTCTATAACATTCAGGCCGCGTCTAAAAATTCCTAATCGCTTAAAAGTTATCTTTGAAACGGTTGCCAAAGATGAGTTTCAACACATTTTCAAATTGATTAACGCTCTGAATAACTTGCAGCGAAAGTATTTTTTGCCCAAAACTTCATTTCGAGATGATTGATCCCGAGATATAAGAAAAATATTTCCGGGCCAAATTTGTGAGCAACACGTTTGACTTCCTTTATTACTCCCTCCTATCGGCACATAATTGGTATCCGCAATTCGGGTAACACAGTGAGACACATTGAAACGACAATAACTCTCTTGATTTCAAGTCAAAAAATACAAATATTTTGTTCAAATACAAGCTCAGATTGTGTACTTTCTAAAACATTCAGGCCGCGTCTAAAAATTCCTAACCGTTCAAAAGTTATCTTCGAGACGATGACCGAAGAGTTGTTTTCAATACATTTTCAAATTAATTGACACTCGTGAATAACTTGCAGCCAAAGTATTTTTTGCCCAAAACTTCATTTTGAGATGATTGATCCCGCGATAAAAGAAAAATATTTCCAATCCAAATTCGTGAGCGAAACGTTTGACTTCCTTTTTTACTCCCGCCTATCGGCACATAATTGGAATCCGTAATTCATGTAACACGGTGAGACATATTGAAATGACAATAAATCTCTTGATTTCCTTTGAAAAAATACAAATTTTCAGTTCAAATTCAAGCTCAGAATGTGTACTTTCTAACACATTAAGGCCGCGTCTAAAAATTCGAAACTGTTCAAAAGTTATCTTCGCAACGGTCACCGATGAATAGTTTTGAACACATTTTCATTTCGATTGATGCTCTGAATAACTTGCAGCGAAAGTATTTTTTACCCAAAACTTCATTTCGAGATGATTGATCCCGAGACACAACAAAAATATTTCCAAGCCAAATTCGTGAGCGACACGTTTGACTTCCATTTTTACAACCCCCTATCAGCATGTAATTGGAGTCAGTAATTCGGGTAACACGATGAGACATATTGAAACAACAATAACTCTCTTGATTTCCATTGAAAAAATACAAATTTTGAGTTCAAATTTAAGCTCAGAATGTGTATTTTCTAAAACATTCAGGCCGCGTCCAAAAATTCAGAACCGTTCAAAAGTTATCTTCGGAACGGTTACCGAAGATGAGTTTTCAACACATTTTCAAATCGATTAACACTCTGAATAACTCGCAGCAAAAGTAGTTTTTACCCAAGACTTCATTTCGAGATGATTGATCCCGGGATATAAAAAAAATATTTCCAAGCCAAATTCGTGAGCGACACGTGTGACTTCCGTTACTACTCCCTCCTATCGGCACATAATTGGAATCCGCAATTCAGGTAACACGGTGGGACATATTGATACGACAATAACTCTGTTGATTTCCAGTCGAAAAATACAAATTTTTTCTTCAAATACAAGCTCAGTATGTGTAATTTCTAAAACATTCAGGCCGCGTCGAAAAATTCCTCCCCGTTCAAAAGTTATCTTCGAGACGATTAAGGAAGATGAGTTTTCAACACATTTTCAATTCGATTAACGCTCGTGAAAAACTTGCAGCCAAAGTAGTTTTTACCCCAAACTTCATTTTGAGATGATTGATCCCAGGAGATAAGAAATATATTTCGAAGCCAAATTCGTGAGCGAAATGTTTGACTTCCATTTTTAATCCCTCACATCGGCAAATAATTGGAATCCGTAATTCGGGTAACACGGTGAGACATTTTAAACGATAGTAACTCTCTTGATTTCCATTGAAAAAATACAAAATTTGTGTTCAAATTCAAGCTCAAAATGTGTACTTTCTAAACACTCAGGCCACGCCTGAAAATTCCTGACCGTTCAAAATTTTTCATCAAAACGGCTATCAAAGTTGAGTTTTCAACACATTTTCAAATCGATTAACGCTGTGAATAACATTCAGCGAAAGTATTTTTTACCCAAAACTTCATTTCGAGGCATCTGATCCCGCGATATAAGAAAAATATTTCCAAGCCAAAGTTGTCAGCGACACGTTTTACTTCCATTTTTACTCCCTCTTATCGGCACAAAATTGGAATCCGTAATTCGGGTAACACGATGTGACGTTTTAAAAGATAATAACTCTCTTCATGAAAAAATACAAGATTTGTGTTCAAATTCAAGCTCAGAATGTGTACTTTCTATAACATTCAGGCCACGTCTAAAAATTCCTAATCGCTTAAAAGTTATCTTCGAAACGGTTGCCAAAGATGAGTTTTCAACACATTTTCAAATTGATTAACGCTCTGAATAACTTGCAGCGAAAGTATTTTTTGCCCAAAACTTCATTTCAAGATGATTGATCCCGAGATATAAGAAAAATATTTCCAAGCCAAATTCGTGAGCAACACGTTTGACTTCCTTTATTACTCCCTCCTATCGGCACATGATTGGTATCCGCAATTCGGGTAACACAGTGAGACATATTGAAACGACAATAACTCTCTTGATTTCCAGTCCAAAAATACAAATATTTTGTTCAAATACAAGCTCAGACAGTGTACTTTCTAAAACATTCAGGCCGCGTCTAAAAATTCCTAACCATTCAAAAGTTATCTTCGAGACAATGACTGAAGATGAGTTTTCAATACATTTTAAAATCAATTGACGCTCGTGAATAACTTGCAGCCAAAGTATTTTTTTACCCAAAACTTCATTTCGAGATGATTGATCCCGCGATAAAAGAAAAATATTTCCAATCCAAATTCGTGAGGGAAACGTTTGGCTTCCATTTTTACGCCCTCCTATCGGCACATAATTGGAATCCGTAATTCATGTAACACGGTGGGACATATTGAAATGACAATAAATCTCTTGATTTCCTTTGAAAAAATACAAATTTTCAGTTCAAATTCAAGCTCAGAATGTGTAATTTCGAACACATTAAGGCCGCGTCTGTAAATTCTAAACCGTTCAAAAGTTATCTTCGAAACGGTCACCAACGATGAGTTTTGAACACATTTTCATATCTATTGACGCTCTGAATAACTTGCAGCGAAAGTATTTTTTACCCAAAACTTCATTTTGAGATGATTGATCCCGAGACACAAGAAAAATATTTCCAAGCCAAATTCGTGAGCGACACGTTTGACTTCCATTTTTACTACCCCCTATCGGCACATGATTGGAGTCGGTAATTCGGGTAACACGGTAAGACATATTGAAACAACAATAACTCTCTTGATTTCCATTGAAAAAATACAAATTTTGAGTTCAAATTTAAGCTCAGAATGTGTACTTTCTAAAACATTCCGGCCGCGTCCAAAAATTCAAAACCGTTCAAAAGTTATCTTCGGAACGGTTACCGAAGATGAGTTTTCAACACATTTTCAAATCGATTAACGCTCTGAATAACTTGCAGCGAAAGTTTTTTTTACCCAAGACTTCATTTCGAGATGATTGATCCCGAGATATAAGAAAAATATTTCCAAGCCAAATTCGTGAGCGACACGTGTGACTTCCGTTACTACTCCCTCCTATCGGCACATAATTGGAATCCGCAATTCAGGTAACAAGGTGGGACATATTGATACGACAATAAGTCTGTTGATTTCCGGTCGAAAAATACAAATTTTTTCTTCAAATACAAGCTCAGTATGTGTACTTTCTAAAACATTCAGGCTGCGTCAAAAAATTCCTCCCCGTTCAAAAGTTATCTTCGAGACAATTAAGGAAGATGAGTTTTCAACACATTTTCAATTCGATTAACGCTTGTGAAAAACTTGCAGCCAAAGTAGTTTTTACCCCAAACTTCATTTTGAGATGATTGATCCCGGGAGATAAGAAAAATATTTCGAAGCCAAATTCGTGAGCGAAATGTTTGACTTCCATTTTAATCCCTCCCATCCGCAAATAATTGGAATCCGTAATTCGGGTAACACGGTGAGACATTTTAAACGACAGTAACTCTCTTGATTTCCATTGAAAAAATAAAAAATTTATGTTCAAATTCAAGCTCAGAATGTGTACTTTCTAAACATTCAGGCCACGTCTGAAAATTCCTAACCGTTCAAAATTTTTCATCGAAACGGCTACCGAAGTTGTGTTTTCAACACATTTTCAAATCGATTAACGCTGTGAATAACATTCAGCGAAAGTATTTTTTATCCAAAACTTCATTTCGAGGCATTTGATCCCGCGATATAAGAAAAATATTTCCAAGCCAATGTCGTCAGCGACACGTTTTACTTCCATTTTTACTCCCTCCTATCGGCACAAAATTGGAATCCGTAATTCGGGTAACATGGTGAGACGTTTTAAACGACAATAACTCTCTTCATTTCCATTGAAAAAATACAAGATTTGTGTTCAAATTCAAGCTCAGAGTGTGCACTTTCTATAACATTCAGGCCGCGTCTAAAATTTCCTAATCGCTTAAAAGTTATTTTCGAAACGGTTGCCAAAGATGAGTTTTCAACACATTTTCAAATTGATTAACGCTCTAAATAACTTGCAGCGAAAGTATTTTTTGCCCAAAACTTCATTTTGAGATGATTGATCCCGAGATATAAGAAAAATATTTCCAGGCCAAATTCGTGAGCAACACGTTTGACTTCCTTTATTACTCCCTCCTATCGGCACATAATTGATATCCGCAATTCGGGTAACACAGTGGGACACATTGAAACGACAATAACTCTCTTGATTTCAAGTCAAAAAATACAAATATTTTGTTCAAATACAAGCCCAGATTGTGTACTTTCTAAAACATTCAGGCCGCGTCTAAAAATTCCTAACCGTTCAAAAGCTATCTTCGAGACGATGACCGAAGAGGTGTTTTCAACACATTTTCAAATCGATTAACGCTGTGAATAACATTCAGCGAAAGTATTTTTTTACCCAAAACTTCATTTCGAGACATTTGATCCCGCGATATAAGAAAAATATTTCCAAGCCAAAGTCTTCAGCGACATGTTTTACTTCCATTTTTACTCCCTCCTATCCGCACATAATTGGAATCCGAAATTCAGGTAACACGGAGAGACATATTGCAACGACAACAAATCTGTTGATTTCCTTTGAAGGAATACAAATTTTCAATTCAAATTCAAGCTCAGAATGTGTTCTTTCTAAAATATTCAGGCCGCGTCTAAAAATTCTGAACCGTTCAAAAGTTATCTTCGAAACGGTCACCGATGATGAGTTTTGAACACATTTTCATATCGATTGATGCTCTGAATAACTTACAGCGAAAGTATTTTTTACCCAAAACTTCATTTTGAGATGATTGATCCCGAGACACAAGAAAAATATTTCCAAGCCAAATTCGTGAGCGACACGTTTGACTTCCATTTTTACTACCCCCTATCGGCACATAATTGGAGTTGGTAATTCGGGTAACACGATGAGACATATTGAAACAACAATAACTCTCTTGATTTCCATTGAAAAAATACAAATTTTGAGTTCAAATTCAAGCTCAGAATGTGTATTTTCTAAAACATTCAGGCCGCGTCCAAAAATTCAGAACCGTTCAAAAGTTATCTTCGGAACGGTTACCGAAGATGAGTTTTCAACACATTTTCAAATCGATTAACGCTCTGAATAACTTGCAGCAAAAGTACTTTTTACCCAAGACTTCATTTCGAGATGATTGATCCCGAGATATAAGAAAAATATTTCCAAGCCAAATTCGTGAGCGACACGTGTGACTTCCGTTACTACTCCCTCCTATCGGCACATAACTGGAATCCGCAATTCAGGTAACACGGTGGGACATATTGATACGACAATAACTCTGTCCATTTCCAGTCGAAAAATACAAATTTTTTCTTCAAATACAAGCTCAGTATGTGTACTTTCTAAAACATTCAGGCCGCGTCGAAAAATTCCTCCCTGTTCAAAAGTTATCTTCGAGACGATTAAGGAAGATGAGTTTTCAACAAATTTTCAATTCGATTAACGCTCGTGAAAAACTTGCAGCCAAAGTAGTTTTTACCCCAAACTTCATTTTCAGATGATAAATCCCAGGAGATAAGAAAAATATTTCGAAGCCAAATTCGTGAGCGAAATGTTTGACTTCCATTTTTAATCCCTCCCATCCGCAAATAATTGGAATCCGTAATTCGGGTAACACGGTGAGACATTTTAAATGACAGTAACTCTCTTGATTTCCATTGAAAAAATACAAAATTTGTGTTCAAATTCAAGCTCAGAATGTGTACTTTCTAAACATTCAGGCCACGTCTGAAAATTCCTAACTGTTCAAAATTTTTCATCGAAACGGCTACCGAAGTTGTGTTTTCAACACATTTTCAAATCGATTAACGCTGTGAATAACATTCAGCGAAAGTATTTTTTATCCAAAACTTCATTTCGAGGCATTTGATCCCGCGATATAAGAAAAATATTTCCAAGCCAATGTCGTCAGCGACACGTTTTACTTCCATTTTTACTCCCTCCTATCGGCACAAAATTGGAATCCGTAATTCGGGTAACATGGTGAGACGTTTTAAACGACAATAACTCTCTTCATTTCCATTGAAAAAATACAAGATTTGTGTTCAAATTCAAGCTCAGAGTGTGCACTTTCTATAACATTCAGGCCGCGTCTAAAATTTCCTAATCGCTTAAAAGTTATTTTCGAAACGGTTGCCAAAGATGAGTTTTCAACACATTTTCAAATTGATTAACGCTCTAAATAACTTGCAGCGAAAGTATTTTTTGCCCAAAACTTCATTTTGAGATGATTGATCCCGAGATATAAGAAAAATATTTCCAGGCCAAATTCGTGAGCAACACGTTTGACTTCCTTTATTACTCCCTCCTATCGGCACATAATTGATATCCGCAATTCGGGTAACACAGTGGGACACATTGAAACGACAATAACTCTCTTGATTTCAAGTCAAAAAATACAAATATTTTGTTCAAATACAAGCCCAGATTGTGTACTTTCTAAAACATTCAAGCCGCGTCTAAAAATTCCTAACCGTTCAAAAGCTATCTTCGAGACGATGACCGAAGAGGTGTTTTCAACACATTTTCAAATCGATTAACGCTGTGAATAACATTCAGCGAAAGTATTTTTTTACCCAAAACTTCATTTCGAGAAATTTGATCCCGCGATATAAGAAAAATATTTCCAAGCCAAAGTCTTCAGCGACATGTTTTACTTCCATTTTTACTCCCTCCTATCCGCACATAATTGGAATCCGAAATTCAGGTAACACGGAGAGACATATTGCAACGACAACAAATCTGTTGATTTCCTTTGAAGGAATACAAATTTTCAATTCAAATTCAAGCTCAGAATGTGTTCTTTCTAAAATATTCAGGCCGCGTCTAAAAATTCTGAACCGTTCAAAAGTTATCTTCGAAACGGTCACCGATGATGAGTTTTGAACACATTTTCATATCGATTGATGCTCTGAATAACTTACAGCGAAAGTATTTTTTACCCAAAACTTCATTTTGAGATGATTGATCCCGAGACACAAGAAAAATATTTCCAAGCCAAATTCGTGAGCGACACGTTTGACTTCCATTTTTACTACCCCCTATCGGCACATAATTGGAGTTGGTAATTCGGGTAACACGATGAGACATATTGAAACAACAATAACTCTCTTGATTTCCATTGAAAAAATACAAATTTTGAGTTCAAATTCAAGCTCAGAATGTGTATTTTCTAAAACATTCAGGCCGCGTCCAAAAATTCAGAACCGTTCAAAAGTTATCTTCGGAACGGTTACCGAAGATGAGTTTTCAACACATTTTCAAATCGATTAACGCTCTGAATAACTTGCAGCAAAAGTACTTTTTACCCAAGACTTCATTTCGAGATGATTGATCCCGAGATATAAGAAAAATATTTCCAAGCCAAATTCGTGAGCGACACGTGTGACTTCCGTTACTACTCCCTCCTATCGGCACATAACTGGAATCCGCAATTCAGGTAACACGGTGGGACATATTGATACGACAATAACTCTGTTCATTTCCAGTCGAAAAATACAAATTTTTTCTTCAAATACAAGCTCAGTATGTGTACTTTCTAAAACATTCAGGCCGCGTCGAAAAATTCCTCCCTGTTCAAAAGTTATCTTCGAGACGATTAAGGAAGATGAGTTTTCAACATATTTTCAATTCGATTAACGCTCGTGAAAAACTTGCAGCCAAAGTAGTTTTTACCCCAAACTTCATTTTCAGATGATAAATCCCAGGAGATAAGAAAAATATTTCGAAGCCAAATTCGTGAGCGAAATGTTTGACTTCCATTTTTAATCCCTCCCATCCGCAAATAATTGGAATCCGTAATTCGGGTAACACGGTGAGACATTTTAAATGACAGTAACTCTCTTGATTTCCATTGAAAAAATACAAAATTTGTGTTCAAATTCAAGCTCAGAATGTGTACTTTCTAAACATTCAGGCCACGTCTGAAAATTCCTAACCGTTCAAAATTTTTCATCGAAACGGCTTCCGAAGTTGTGTTTTCAACACATTTTCAAATCGATTAACGCTGTGAATAACATTCAGCGAAAGTATTTTTTATCCAAAACATCATTTCGAGGCATTTGATCCCTCGATATAAGAAAAATATTTCCAAGCCAATGTCGTCAGCGACACGTTTTACTTCCATTTTTACTCCCTCCTATCGGCACAAAATTGGAATCCGTAATTCGGGTAACACGGTGAGACGTTTTAAACGACAATAACTCTCTTCATTTCCATTGAAAAAATACAAGATTTGTGTTCAAATTCAAGCTCAGAGTGTGTACTTTCTATAACATTCAGGCCGCGTCTAAAATTTCCTAATCGCTTAAAAGTTATTTTCGAAACGGTTGCCAAAGATGAGTTTTCAACACATTTTCAAATTGATTAACGCTCTGAATAACTTGCAGCGAAAGTATTTTTTTGCCCAAAACTTCATTTTGAGACGATTGATCCCGAGATATAAGAAAAATATTTCCAGGCCAAATTCGTGAGCAACACGTTTGACTTCCTTTATTACTCCCTCCTATCGGCACATAATTGGTATCCGCAATTCGGGTAACACAGTGAGACACATTGAAACAACAATAACTCTCTTGATTTCAAGTCAAAAAATACAAATATTTTGTTCAAATACAAGCTCAGATTGTGTACTTTCTAAAACATTCAGGCCGCGTCTAAAAATTCCTAACCGTTCAAAAGTTATCTTCGAGACGGTGACCGAAGAGGTGTTTTCAATACATTTTCAAATTAATTGACACTCGTGAATAACTTGCTGCCAAAGTATTTTTTTACCCAAAACTTCATTTCGAGATGATCGATCCTGCGATAAAAGAAAAATATTTCCAATCCAAATTCGTGAGCGAAAAGTTTGACTTCCATTTTTACTCCGGCCTATCGGCACATAATTGGAATCCGTAATTCATGTAACGCGGTGAGACACATTTAAATGACAATAAATCTCTTGATTTCCTTTGAAAAATACAAATTTTCAGTTGAAATTCAAGCTCAGAATGTGTACTTTCTAACACATTAAGCCCGCGTCTAAAAATTCTGAACCGTTCAAAAGTTATCTTCGAAACGGTCACCGATGATGAGTTTTGAACACATTTTCATATCGATTGATGCTCTGAATAACTTGTAGCGAAAGTCTTTTTCACCCAAAACTTCATTTCGAGGTGATTGATCCCGAGACACAAGAAAAATATTTCCAAGCCAAATTCGTGAGCGACACGTTTGACTTCCATTTTTACTACCCCCTATCAGCACATAATTGGAGTCAGTAATTCGGGTAACACGATGAGACATATTGAAACAACAATAACTCTCTTGATTTCCATTGAAAAAATACAAATTTTGAGTTCAAATTCAAGCTCAGAATGTGTATTTTCTAAAACATTCAGGCCGCGTCCAAAAATTCAGAACCGTTCAAAAGTTTTCTTCGAAACGGTTACCGAAGATGAGTTTTCAACACATTTTCAAATCGATTAACGCTCTGAATAACTTGCAGCAAAAGTATTTTTTACCCAAGACTTCATTTCGAGATGATTGATCCCGAGATATAAGAAAAATATTTCCAAGCCAAATTCGTGAGCGACACGTGTGACTTCCGTTACTACTCCCTCCTATCGGCACATAATTGGAATCCGCAATTCAAGTAACACGGTGGGACATATTGATACGACAATAACTCTGTTGATTTCCAGTCGAAAAATACAAATTTTTTCTTCAAATACAAGCTCAGTATGTGTAATTTCTAAAACATTCAGGCCGCGTCGAAAAATTCCTCCCCGTTCAAAAGTTATCTTCGAGACGATTAAGGAAGATGAGTTTTCAACACATTTTCAATTCGATTAACGCTCGTGAAAAACTTGCAGCCAAAGTAGTTTTTACCCCAAACTTCATTTTGAGATGATTGATCCCAGGAGATAAGAAAAATATTTCGAAGCCAAATTCGTGAGTGAAATGTTTGACTTCCATTTTTAATCCCTCCCATCGGCAAATAATTGGAATCCGTAATTCGGGTAACACGGTGAGACATTTTAAACGACAGTAACTCTCTTGATTTCCATTGAAAAAATACAAAATTTGTGTTCAAATTCAAGCTCAGAATGTGTACTTTCTAAACATTCAGGCCACGCCTGAAAATTCCTAACCATTCAAAATTTTTCATCGAAACGGCTATCAAAGTTGAGTTTTCAACACATTTTCAAATCGATTAACGCTGTGAATAACATTCAGCAAAAGTATTTTTTACCCAAAACTTCATTTCGAGGCATCTGATCCCGCGATATAAGAAAAATATTTCCAAGCCAAAGTTGTCAGCGACACGTTTTACTTCCATTTTTACTCCCTCTTTTCGGCACAAAATTGGAATCCGTAATTCGGGTAACACGATGAGACGTTTTAAAAGATAATAACTATCTTCATCTCCATTGAAAAAATACAAGATTTGTGTTCAAATTCAAGCTCAGAATGTGTACTTTCTATAACATTCAGGCCACGTCTAAAAATTCCTAATCGCTTAAAAGTTATCTTCGAAACGGTTGCCAAAGATGAGTTTTTAACACATTTTCAAATTGATTAATGCTCTAAATAACTTGCAGCGAAAGTATTTTTTTCCCAAAACTTCATTTCAAGATGATTGATCCCGAGATATAAGAAAAATATTTCCAAGCCAAATTCGTGAGCAGCACGTTTGACTTCCTTTATTACTCCCTCCTATCGGCACATGATTGGTATCCGCAATTCGGGTAACACAGTGAGACATATTGAAACGACAATAACTCTGTTGATTTCCAGTCAAAAAATACAAATTTTTTCTTCAAATACAAGCTCAGTATGTGTACTTTCTAAAACATTCAGGCCGCGTCGAAAAATTCCTCACCGGTCAAAAGTTATCTTTGAGACGATTAGGGAAGATGAGTTTTCAACACATTTTCAATTCGATTAACGCTCGTGAATAACTTGCAGCCAAAGTATTTTTTACCCCAAACTTCATTTCGAGATGATTGATCCCGGGAGATAAGAAAAATATTTCCGAGCCAAATTCATGAGCGAAATGTTTGACTTCCATTTTTAATCCCTCCCAATAGCACAAAATTGGAATCTGTAATTCGGGTAACACGGTGAGACATTTTAAACGACAGTAACTCTCTTGATTTCCTTTGAAAAAATCCAAAATTTGTGTTCAAATTCAAGCTCAGAATGTGTACTTTCTAAACATTCAGGCCACGTCTGAAAATTCCTAACCGTTCAAAAGTTTTCATCGAAACGGCTACCGAAGTTGAGTTTTCAACACATTTTCAAATCGATTAACGCTGTGAATAACATTCAGCGAAAGTATTTTTTACCCAAAACTTCATTTCGAGACATTTGATCCCGCGATATAAGAAAAATATTTCCAAGCCAAAGTCGTCAGCGACATGTTTTACTTCCATTTTTACTCCCTCCTATCCGCACATAATTGGAATCTGAAATTCAAGTAACACGGAGAGACATATTGCAACGACAACAAATCTCTTGATTTCCTTTGAAAGAATACAAATTCTCAATTAAAATTCAAGCTCAGAATGTGTTCTTTCTAAAATATTCAGGCCGCGTCTAAAAATTCTGAACCGTTCAAAAGTTATCTTCGAAACGGTCACCGATGATGAGTTTTGAACACATTTTCATATCGATTGATGCTCTGAATAACTTACAGCGAAAGTATTTTTTACCGAAAACTTCATTTTGAGATGATTGATCCCGAGACACAAGAAAAATATTTCCAAGCCAAATTCGTGAGCGACATGTTTGACTTCCATTTTTACTACCCCCTATCGGCACATAATTGGAGTTGGTAATTCGAGTAATACGGTGAGACATATTGCAACAACAATAACTCTCTTGATTTCCATTGAAAAAATAAAAAATTTTGAGTTCAAATTTAAGCTCAGAATGTATATTTTCTAAAACATTTAGGCCACGTCTAAAAATTCGGAACCGTTCAAAAGTTATCTTCAGAACGGTTACTGAAGATGAGTTTTCAACACATTTTCAAATCGATTGGCGCTCTGAATAACTTGCAGCGAAAGTATTTTTTACCCAAGACTTCATTTCGTGATGATTGATCCCGAGATATAAGAAAATTATTTCCAAGCCAAATTCATGACCGACACGTGTGACTTCCGTTATTACTCCTTCCTATCGGCACATAATTGGAATCCGCAATTCGGGTAACACGGTGGGACATATTGATACGACAATAACTCTGTTGATTTCCAGTCAAAAAATACAAATTTTTTCTTCAAATACAAGTTCAATTTGTTTACTTTCTAAAACATTCAGACCGCGTCGAAAAATTCCTCAATGTTCAAAAGTCATCTTCAAGACGATAAAGGAAGATGAGTTTTCAACACATTTTCAATTCAATTAACACTCGTGAATAAATTGCAGCCAAAGTATTTTTTACCCCAAACTTCATTTTGAGATGATTGATCCCGGGAGATAAGAAAAATATTTCGAACCCAAATTCGTGAGAGAAATGTTTGACTTCCATTTTTAATCCCTCCCATCGGCACATAATTGGAATCCATAATTTGGGTAACACGGTGAGACATTTTAAATGACAATAACTCTCTTGATTTCCATTGAAAAAATACAAAATTTGTGCTCAAATTCAGCCTTAGAATGTGTCCTTTCTAAGAGATTCAGGCCACGCCCGAAAATTCCTAACCGTTCAAAAGTTTTCATCGAAACGGCTACTGTAGTTGAGTTTTCAACACATTTTCAAATCGATTAACGCTTTGAATAACATTCAGCAAAAGTATTTTTTACCCAAAACTTCATTTCGAGAAATTTGATCCCGCGATATAAGAAAAATATTTCCAAGCCAAAGTCGTCAGCGACACTTTTGACTTCCATTTTTGCACCCTCGAATCGGCACATAATTGGAATCCGTAATTCGAGTAACAGGGTGAGACATATTGAAACGACAATAACTCTCTTGATTTCCATTGAAAAAATACAAAATTTGAGTTCAAATTCAAGCTCAGAATGTGTACTTTCTAAAACATTCGGGCCGCGTCTAAAAATTCCTGACCATTCAAAAGTTATCTTTGAAACGGTTACCGAAGTTGAGTTTTCAAAAACTTTTCAAATCGATTGACGCTCTTAATAATATGCAGCGAAAGTATTTTTTACCCAAAAATTCATTTCGAGATGATTGCTCCCGCGATATAAGAAAAATATTTCCAAGCGAAACGTTTGACTTCCATTTTTACTCCCTCTTATCGGCACATAATTGGAATTTGTAATTCGGGTAACACAGTGAGACATATTGAAATGGCAATAAATCTCTTGATTTCCATTGAAAAAATATAAATTTTGAGTTCAAATTCAAGCTCAGAATGTGTACTTTCTAAAACATTAAGGCCACGTCTAAAAATTCCTAACCATTCAAAAGTTTTCTTCGAAACGGTTACGGAAGTTGAGTTTTCAACACATTTTCAAATCAATTGACGCTCTGAATAACTTGCAGCGAATGTATTTTTTACCTGAAACTTCATTTCGAGATGATTGATCCCGCAATATCGGAAAAATATTTCCAAGCCAAATTCGTGAGCGAAACGTTTGACTTCCATTTTTTCTCCCTCCTATCGGCACATAATTGGAATCCGTAATTCAGGTAAAACGTTGAGACAAATTGAAACGACAATAACTCTTTTCATTTCAAGTCAAAAAATACAAAATTTGAGTTCAAATTCAAGCACAGAATGTGTACTTTCTAAAACATTCAGGCTGCGTCTGAAAATTCCTAATTGTTAAAAATTTATCTTGGAAACGGTTACCAAAGTAGAGTTTTCAACACATTTTCAAATCGATTAACGCTCTGAATAACTTGCATCGAAAATATTTTTTACCCAAAAATTCATTTCGAGATGATTGCTCTCGCGATATAAGAAAAATATTTCAAAGCCAAATTCGTGAGCGAAACGTTTGACTTCAATTTTTACTCACTCCTATCGGCACATAATTGGAATCCGTAATTCGGGTAACATGGTGAGACATATTGAAACGACAATAACTCTCTTGATTTCCATTGAAAAAATAGAAATTTTGAGTTCAAATTCAAGATCAAAATGTGTACTTTCTAAAACGTTAAGGCCGCGTCTAAAAATTCCTAACCGTTCAAAAGTTATCTTCAAAACGGTTACCGAAGATGAGTTTTCAGCACATTTTCAGATCGATTAACGCTCTGAATAACTTGCAGCGAAAGTATTTTTTACCGAAAACTTCATTTCGAGATGATTGATCCTGTGATATATGAAAAATATTTCGAAGCCAAATTCGTGAGCGAAACATTTGACTTCCATTTTTACTCCCTCCTATCGGCATATAATTGGAATCCGTAATTCGGGTAACACGGTGCGACATATTGAAACGACAATAACTCTCTCGATTTCAAGTCAAAAAATACAAAATTTGTGTTCAATTTCAAGCTTAGGATGTCTACTTTATAAAACATTCATGCCACGTCTAAAAATTCGTAAGCGTTCAAAAGTTATCTTCGAAACGGTTACCGAAGATGAGTTTTCAACACATTTTCAAATTGATCGATGCTTTGAATTACTTGCAGCGAAAGTACTTTTTACCCAAAACTTGATTTCGAGATAATTGATCCCGCGATTTAGGAAAAATATTTCGAAGCCAAATTCGCGAGCGAAACGTTTGACTTCCATTTTTACTCCCTCCTATCGACACATAATTGGAATCCGTAATACAGGTAACACCTTGAGACATATTGAAACGACAAAAACTCTCTTGATTTCACGTCAAAAAATAAAAATTTTGTGTTCAAATTCAATCTCAGAATGTGTACATTCTAAAACATTCATGCCGCGTCTAAAAATTTCTAACCATTCAAAAGTTATCTTCGAAACGGTTACCGAATATGAGTTTTCAACACATTTTGAAATCGATTGACGCACTGAATAACTTGCAGCGAAAGTATTTTTCACCCCAAACTTCATTTCAAGATGATTGATCCCACGATACGAGAAAAATATTTTGAAGGCAAAATCGTGAGCAAAACGTTTGACTTCCATTTTTACTCCCTCCAATCGGCACATAATTGGAATCCGTAATTCGGGTAACACGGTGAGACATACTAAAACGACAATAAATCTCTTAATTTCCATTGAAAAAATACAAAATTTGAGTTCAGATTCAAGCTTAGAATGTGTACTTTCAAGAACATTAAGGCCGCATCTAAAAATTCGAACCTTTCAAAAGTTTTCTTCGAAACGGTTACCGAAGTTGAGTTTCCAACACTTTTTTAAATCGATTGACAATTTGAAAAACTTGCAGCAAAAGTATTTTTTACCCAAAACTTCATTTCGAGATGATTGATCCCGTGATATAAGAAAAATATATCCAAGCCAAATTCATGAGCAAAACGTTTGGCTTCCATTTTTACTCCCTCCTATCTGCACATTATTGGAATCTGTAATTTAGGTAATACGGTGTGCCATTTTAAATGACAATAACTCTCTTGATCTCAATTAAAAAAATACAAAATTTGTGTTCAAATTAAAGCTCAAAATGTGTACTTTCTAAAACATTCAGGCCGCGTCTAAAAATTCCTAACCGTTCAAAAGTTATCTTCGAGACGAGTACCGAAGACGACTTTTCAAGACATTTTCAAATCGATTAACGCTCCGAATAACTTACGGCGAAAGTATTTTTTACCCAAAAGTTCATTTCGAGATGATTGATCCCACGATAAAAGAAAAATACTTCGAAGCCAAATTCGTGCGTGAAACGATGAACTTCTATTTTTACTCCCTCTTATCGGCACATAATTGAGATATATTGAAACGACAATAACTCTTTTGATTTCGACTGAAAAAATACAAAATTTGTGTTCAAATTGAAGCTCAGAATGTGTACTTTCTAAAACATTCAGGTTGCGTCAAAAAATTCCTAACCGTTCAAAAGTTATCTTCGAAACGGTTACCGAAGATGACTTTTCAAGACATTTTCAAATCGATTAACGCTCTGAATAACTTGCGGCGAAAGTGTTTTTACCCAAAAATTCATTTTGAGATGATTGATCCCGCAATATAACAAAAATACTATGAAGCCAAATTCGTGAGCGAAACGATTGACTTCCATTTTTACTCCCCCCTATCGGCACATAATTGGAATCCATAATTCGGGTAACACGGTGCGACATATTGAAACGACAATAACTCTCTTAATTTACATTGCAAAAATACCAATTTTGAGTTCAAATTCAAGCTCAGAATATGTACTTTCTAAAATATTTAGGTCGCGTCTAAAAATTCCTAACCATTCAAAAGTTATCTTGGAAATGGTTACCGAAGATGACTTTTCAACACATTTTCAAATCGATTTGCGCTCTGAAGAACTTGCTGCGAAATTATTTTTTACCCGAAAATTCATTTCAAGATGATTGCTCCCGCGATATAAGAAAAATATTTCCAAGCCAAATTCGTGAGCAAAACGTTTGACTTCCATTTTTACTCCCTCCTACCGGCACATGATTGGAATCCGTAATTCGGGTAACACGGTGAGACATATTGAAACGACAATAACTCTCTCGATTTCCATGGAAAAAATATAAATTTTGTGTTCAAATTCAAGCTCAGAATGTGTGCTTTCTAAAATGTTAAGGCCGCGTCTATAAATTCCTCACCGTTCAAAAGTTTTCTTCGAAACAGTTATCGAAGATGACTTTTCAAGACATTTTCAAATCAATTAATGCTCTGAAACACTTGCGGCGAAAGTATTTTCTACCCAAAAATTCATTTCGAGTTGATTGATCCCACGATATAAGAAAAATACTTCGAAGCCAAATTCGTGAGCGAAACAATTGACTGCAATTTTTACTCCCTCCTATCGGCACATATCTGGAATCCGTAATTCGGGTAACACGGTTTTAAACGACAATAACTCTCTTGATTTCTATTGAAAAAATACAAAATTTGTGTTCAAATTCAAGCCCAGAATGTGTACTTTCTAAAACATTCTGGCCACATCAAAAAATTCCTAACCATTGAAAAGTTATCTTCGAAACGGTTACTGAAGATGTGTTTTCAACACATTTTCAAATCGATTGACACTCTAAATAACTTACCGCGAAGGTATTTTTTACCCAAAACTTCATTTTGAGATAATTGATCCCGCGATATAGGAAAAATATTTCCAAGCCAAATTCGTGAGCGAAACGTTTGACTTCCATTTTAACTCCCTCCTATCAACACATAATTCGAATCCATAATTCGGGTAACACGGTAAGCCATATTGAAACGACAATAACTCTCTTGATTTCCATTGAAAAAATACAAATTTTGTGTTCAAATTCAAGCTCAGAATGTGTACTTTCTAAAACATTTAGGATGCGTCTGAAAATTCCTAACCGTTCAAAAGTTATCTTGGAAACGGTTACCGAAGTTAGTTTTCAACACATTTACAAATCGATTGACGATCTGAATAACTTGTAGCGAAAGTATTTTTTGCCCAAAACTTCATTTAGAGATGATTGATCCTGTGATTTAAAAAAAAAAACATTTCCAAGGCAAATTCGTGAGCGAAACGTTTGACTTCCATTTTTACTCCCTCCTATCGGCACATAATTGGAATCCGTAATTTGGGTAATACGGTGTGACATTTGAAACGACAATAACTCTCTTGATTTCCTTCGATATAGTACAAAATTTGTGTTCAAATTCAAGCCCAGAATGTGTACTTTCTAAAATATTTAGGCCGCGTCTAAAAATTCCTAACCGTTCAGAAGTTATCTTCGAAATTGTTACCGAAGATGAGTTTTCAACACATTTTCAAATCGATTGACGTTCTGAATAACTTACAGCGAAGGTATTTTTTACCCAAAACTTCATTACGAGATGATTGATCCTGGGATATAAAAAAAATATTTCCAAGGCAAATTCGTGAGCGAAACGTTTGACTTCCATTTTTACTTCCTCCTATCGGCACATAATTGGAATTCGTAATTTGGGTAATACAGTGTGACATTTTAAACGACAATTACTCTCTTGATTTCAAGTCGAAAAAAAGAAATTTTGTGTTGATATTCAAGCTCAGAATATGTACTTTCTAAAACATTCGTGCCGCGTCCGAAGATGAGTATTCAACACATTTTCATATCGATTGACGCTCTAAATAACTTGCAGTGAAAGTATTTTTTACCCAAAACTTCATTTCGAGATGATTGATCCCGCGATATAAGATAAATATTTTGAAGCCAAATTCATGAGCGAAACGTTTGACTTCCACTTTTACTCCCTCCATCGGCACATAATTGGAATCCGTAATTCGGTTAACACAGTGAGACATACTGAAACATCAATGACACTCTTGATTTCCGCTGAAAAAATACAAAATTTGTGTTCAAATTCAAGCTCAAAATGTGAACCTTATAAACATTCATGCCACGTCTAAAAATTCCTAACCCTTCAAAAGTTATCATCGAAACGGTTACCGAAGATGAGTTTTCGACACATTTTCAAATCGATTGACGCTCTGAATAAATTTGCAGCGAAAGTATTTTTTACCCAAAACTTCATTTCGAGATGATTGATCCCGCGATATAAGAAAAATATTCCCAAGCCAAATTCGTGAGCGAAACGTTTGACTTTCATTTTTACTGCCTCCCATCGGCACAAAATTGGAATCCGTAATTCGGGCAACACGGTGAGACATACTGAAACGACAATAACTGTCTTGATTTCCATTGAAAAAATACAAAATTTCTGTTCAAATTCAAGCTCAAAATGTGTACTTTCTAAAACACTAAGGCCGCGTCTAAAAATTCCTAACCGTTCAAAAGTTTTCTTCGAAACGGTTACCGACGTTGTGTTTTCAACACATTTTCAAATCGATCGACGCTCTGAATAACTTGCTGCGAAAGTATTTTTTATCGAAAACTTCATTTTGAGATGATTGATCCCGTGATATAAGAAAAATATTTCAAAGCCAAATTCATGAGCGAAACGTTTGACTTCCATTTTTACTCCCTCCTATCAGCACATAATTGGAATCCCTAATTCGGATAACACGGTGAGACATATTGAAACGACAATAACTCGCTTCATTTCAAGAAAAAAATAAGAAACTTTGTGTTGAAATTCAAGTTCAGAATGTGTACTTTCTAAAACGTTCATGCCGCGTCCAAAAATTCCTAACCGTTCAAAAGTTATCTTCGACACGGTTACCGAAGATGAGTTTTCAACATATTTTCAAATCGATAGACACTCTAAATAACATGCTGCGAAAGTATTTTTTACCCAAAACTTCATTTCGAGATGATTGATCCCGCAATATAACAAAAATATTTCCAAGCCAAATTCGTGAGCGAAACGTTTGACTTCCGTTTTTACTCCCTCCTATCGGCACATAATTGGAATCCGTAATTCGAGTAACACAGTGAGACATACTGAAACGACAATGACTCTCTTGATTTCCATTGAAAAAAATACTAAAATTGTGCTCAAATTCAAGCTCAGAATGTGTACTTTCTAAAACATTCATGCCGCGTCTAAAAATTCCGAACCGTTCAAAAGTTATCTTTGAAACGGTTGTCGAAGATGAGTTTTCAACACATTTTCAAATCGATTGACGCGATGAATAACTTGCAGCGAAAGTATTTTTTACCCAAAACTTCAATGCAAGATGATTGATCCTGCGATGTAAGAAAAATATTTCCAAGCCAAATTCATGAGCGAAACATTTGATTTCCATTTTTACACCCTCCTATCGGCACATAATTGGAATCCGTAATTCGGGTAACACGGTGAGACATATTGAAACGACAATAACTCTTTTAATTTCAAGTCAAAAAATACAAATTTTGTGTTCAAATTCAAGCTAAGAATGTGTACTTTCCAAAACGTTCATGCCGCGTCCAAAAATTCCTAACTGTTTAAAAGTTATCTTCGAAACGGTTAAAGAAGATGAGTTTTCAACACATTTTGAAATCGATTGACTCTCTGA
Source organism: Quercus cerris (assembly GCA_963669245.1). NCBI lineage: Eukaryota > Viridiplantae > Streptophyta > Magnoliopsida > Fagales > Fagaceae > Quercus > Quercus cerris. Next base: position 81,772,775 of record OY770008.1, read on the forward strand.
ATAACTTGCAGCGAAAGTATTTTTTACTCAAAACTTCATTTCGAGATGATTGATCCCGCGATATAAGAAAAATATTTCCAAGCCAAATTCGTGACCGAAACGTTTGACTTCCATTTTTATTGCCTCCTATCGGCATATAATTGGAATTTGTAATTCGGGTAACACGGTGAGACATAATGAAACGACAATAACTCTCTTGATTCCAAGTCAAAAAATACAGATTTTGTGTTCAAATTCAAGTTGAGAATATGTACTTTCTATAACATTCATGCCGCTTCGAAAAATTCCAAACCGTTCAAAAGTTATCTTCGGAACGGTTACCGAAGATGAGTTTTCAACACATTTTAAAATCGATTGTCGCTCTGATAAATTGCAGCGAAAGTATTTTTTACCCAAAACTTCATTTCGAGATGATTGCTCCCGCGACATAAGAAAAATATTTCCAAGCCAAATTCGGGAGCGAAACATTTGACTTCCTTTTTACTCCCTCCTATCGGCACATAATTGGAATCCGTAATTCGAGTAACACGGTGAGACATACTGAAACGACAATAACTCTCTTGATTTCCATTGAAAAAAATACAAAATTTGTGTTCAAATTAAAGCTCAGAAAGTGTACTTTCTAAAACACTAAGGTCGTGTCTAAAAATTCCTAACCGTTCAAAAGTTTTCTTCGAAACGGTTACCGAAGTTGAGTTTTCAACACATTTTGAAATCGATTGACGCTCTGAATAACTTGTAGCGAAAGTATTTTTCACCGAAAACATCATTTCGAGATGATTGATCCTGCGATATGAGAAAAATATTACCAAGCCAAATTCATGAGCGAAACGTTTGACTTCCATTTTTACTCACTCTTATCGGCACAAAATTGGAATTCGTAATTCGGGTAACACGGTGAGACATATTGAACTGACAATAACTCTTTTGATTTCAAGTCAAAAAATACAAATTTTGTGTTCAAATTCAAGCTCAGAGTGTGTACTTTCCAAAACGTTCATGCCGAGTATAAAAATTCCAAACCGTTCAAAAGTTATCTTCGACACGGTTACCGATGATGAGTTTTTAACACATTTTCAAATCGATTGTCGCCCTGAATAAATTGCAGCGAAAGTATTTTTTACCCAAAACTTCATTTCGAGATGATTGATCCTGCATTATAAGAAAAATATTTCCAAGCCAAATTCGGGAGCGAAATATTTGACTACCGTTTTTACTCACTCCTATCGGCACATAATTGGAATCCGTAATTTGGGTAACACGGTGAGACATACTGGAACGACAATAACTCTCTTGATTTCCATCGAAAAAATACAAAATTTGCGTTCAAATTAAAGCTCAGAAAGTGTACTTTCTGAAACACTAAGGCCGTGTCTAAAAATTCCTAACCGTTCAAAAGTTTTTTCGAAACGGTTACTGGAGTTGAGTTTTCAACACATTTTGAAATCGATTGACGCTCTGAATAACTTGTAGCGAAAGCATTTTTCACCGGAAACATCATTTCGAGATGATTGATCCTGCGATATGAGAAAAATATTTTCAAGCCAAATTCATGAGCGAAACGTTTGACTTCCATTTTTACTCCCTCCTATCGGCACAAAATTGGAATTCGTAATTCGGGTAACACGGTGAGACATATTGAAACGACAATAGCTCTCTTGATTCCAAGTCAAAAAATACAAATTTGGTGTTCAAATTCAAGATCAGAATGTCTACTTCCTAAAACGTTCATGCCGCGTCCAAAAATTCCTAACCGTTCAAAAGTTATCTTCAACGCGGTTACCGAAGATGAGTTTTCAACACATTTTCAAATCGATTGACGCTCTGAATAAATTGCAGCGAAAGTATTTTTTACCCAAAACTTCATTTCGAGATGATTGATCCCGCGATATAAGAAAAATATTTCCAAGCCAAATTCGTGACCGAAACGTTTGACTTCCATTTTTATTGCCTCCTATCAGCATATAATTGGAATTTGTAATTCGGGTAACACGGTGAGACATAATGAAACGACAATAACTCTCTTGATTCCAAGTCAAAAAATACAGATTTTGTGTTCAAATTCAAGTTGAGAATATGTACTTTCTATAACATTCATGCCGCTTCGAAAAATTCCAAACCGTTCAAAAGTTATCTTCGGAACGGTTACCGAAGATGAGTTTTCAACACATTTTAAAATCGATTGTCGCTCTGATAAATTGCAACGAAAGTATTTTTTACCCAAAACTTCATTTCGAGATGATTGCTCCCGCGATATAAGAAAAATATTTCCAAGCCAAATTCGGGAGCGAAACATTTGACTTCCTTTTTACTCCCTCCTATCGGCACATAATTGGAATCCGTAATTCGAGTAACACGGTGAGACATACTGAAACGACAATAACTGTCTTGATTTCCATTGAAAAAAATACAAAATTTGTGTTCAAATTAAAGCTCAGAAAGTGTACTTTCCAAAACACTAAGGTCGTGTCTAAAAATTCCTAACCGTTCAAAAGTTTTCTTCGAAACGGTTACCGAAGTTGAGTTTTCAACACATTTTGAAATCGATTGACGCTCTGAATAACTTGTAGCGAAAGTATTTTTCACCGAGAACATCATTTCGAGATGATTGATCCTGCGATATGAGAAAAATATTACCAAGCCAAATTCATGAGCGAAACGTTTGACTTCCATTTTTACTCACTCTTATCGGCACAAAATTGGAATTCGTAATTCGGGTAACACGGTGAGACATATTGAACTGACAATAACTCTTTTGATTTCAAGTCAAAAAATACAAATTTTGTGTTCAAATTCAAGCTCAGAGTGTGTACTTTCCAAAACGTTCATGCCGAGTATAAAAATTCCAAACCGTTCAAAAGTTATCTTCGACACGGTTACCGATGATGAGTTTTCAACACATTTTCAAATCGATTGTCGCCCTGAATAAATTGCAGCGAAAGTATTTTTTACCCAAAACTTCATTTCGAGATGATTGATCCCGCATTATAAGAAAAATATTTCCAAGCCAAATTCGGGAGCGAAATATTTGACTACCGTTTTTACTCACTCCTATCGGCACATAATTGGAATCCGTAATTTGGGTAACACGGTGAGACATACTGGAACGACAATAACTCTCTTGATTTCCATCGAAAAAATACAAAATTTGCGTTCAAATTAAAGCTCAGAAAGTGTACTTTCTGAAATACTAAGGCCGTGTCTAAAAATTCCTAACCGTTCAAAAGTTTTTTCGAAACGGTTACTGGAGTTGAGTTTTCAACACATTTTGAAATCGATTGACGCTCTGAATAACTTGTAGCGAAAGTATTTTTCACCGGAAACATCATTTCGAGATGATTGATCCTGCGATATGAGAAAAATATTTTCAAGCCAAATTCATGAGCGAAACGTTTGACTTTCATTTTTACTCCCTCCTATCGGCACAAAATTGGAATTCGTAATTCGGGTAACACGGTGAGACATATTGAAACGACAATAGCTCTCTTGATTCCAAGTCAAAAAATACAAATTTGGTGTTCAAATTCAAGATCAGAATGTCTACTTCCTAAAACGTTCATGCCGCGTCCAAAAATTCCTAACCGTTCAAAAGTTATCTTCAACGCAGTTACCGAAGATGAGTTTTCAACACATTTTCAAATCGATTGACGCTCTGAATAAATTGCAGCGAAAGTATTTTTTACCCAAAACTTCATTTCGAGATGATTGATCCCGCGTTATAAGAAAAATATTTCCAAGCCAATTTCGAGAGCGAAACATTTGACTTCCGTTTTTACTCCCTCCTATCAGCACATAATTGGAATCTGTAGTTTGGGTAACACGGTGAGACATACTGAAACGAGAATAACTCTCTTGATATCCATTGAAAAAATACAAAATTTACGTTCAAATTAAAGCTCAAAAAGTGTCCTTTCTGAAACACTAAGGCCGTGTCTAAAAATTCCTAACCGTTCAAAAGTTTTGTTCGAAACGGTTACCGAAGTTGAGTTTTCAACATATTTTGAAATCGATTGACGCTCTGAATAACTTGTAGTGAAAGTATTTTTCGCCGAAAACATCATTTCGACATGACTAATCCTGCGATATGAGAAAAATATTTCCAAGCCAAATTCATGAGCAAAACGTTTGACTTCCATTTTTACTCCCTACTATCGGCACAAAATTGGAATTCGTAATTCCGGTAACACGGTGAGACATATTGAACCAACAACAACTCATTTGATTTCAAGTAAAAAAATACAAATTTTGTGTTCAAATTCATGCTCTGAGTGTGTACTTTCCAAAACCTTCATGCCGAGTCGAAAAATTCCAAACCGTTCAAAAGTTATCTTCGACACGGTTACCGAAGATGAGTTTTCAACACATTTTCAAATCGATTGTCGCTCTGAATAAATTGCAGTGAAAGTATTTTTTACCTAAAACTTCATTTCGAGATGATTGAGCCCTCGTTATAAGAAAAATATTTGCAAGCCAAATTCGAGAGCGAAACATTTGACTTCCGTTTTTACTCCCTCCTAACGGCACATAATTGGAATCCGTAATTTGGGTAACACGGTGAGACATAGTGAAACAAGAATAACTCTCTTGATTTCTATTGAAAAAATACAAGATTTGCGTTCAAATTAAAGCTCAGAAAGTGTCCTTTCTGAAACACTAAGGCCGTGTCTAAACATTCCTAACCGTTCAAAAGTTTTCTTTGAAACGTTTACCGAAGTTGAGTTTTCAACACATTTTGAAATCGATTGACGCTCTGAATAACTTGTAGCGAAAGTATTTTTCACCGGAAACATCATTTCGAGATGATTGATCCTGCGATATGAGAAAAATATTTTCAAGCCAAATTCATGAGCGAAACGTTTGACTTCCATTTTTACTCCCTCCTATCAGCACAAAATTGTAATTCGTAATTCGGGTAACACGGTGAAACATATTGAAACGACAATAGCTCTCTTGATTCCAAGTCAAAAAATACAAATTTTGTGTTCAAATTCAAGTTCAGAATGTCTACTTTCTAAAACGTTAATGCCGCGTCCAAAAATTCCTAACCGTTCAAAAGTTATCTTCAACGCGGTTACCGAAGATGAGTTTTCAACACATTTTCAAATCGATTGACGCTCTGAATAAATTGCAGCGAAAGTATTTTTTACCCAAAACTTCATTTCGACATGATTGATCCCGCGTTATAAGAAAAATATTTCCAAGTCAAATTCGAGAGCGAAACATTTGACTTCCGTTTTTACTCCCTCCTATCGGCACATAATTGGAATTCGTAATTCAGGTAACACGGTGAGACATATTGAACCAACAATAACTCATTTGATTTCAAGTAAAAAAATACAAATTTTGTGTTCAAATTCATGCTCTGAGTGTGTACTTTCCAAAACGTTCATGCCGAGTCCAAAAATTCCAAACCGTTCAAAAGTTATCTTCGACACGGTTACCGAAGATGATTTCAACACATTTTCAAATCGATTGTCGCTCTGAATAAATTGCAGTGAAAGTATTTTTTACCCAAAACTTCATTTCGAGATGATTGAGCCCGCGTTATAAGAAAAATATTTCCAAGCCAAATTCGAGAGCGAAACATTTGACTTCCGTTTTTACTCCCTCTTATCGGCACATAATTGGAATCCGTAATTTGGGTAACACGGTGAGACATACTGAAACGAGAATAACTCTCTTGATTTCCATTGAAAAAATACAAAATTTGCGTTCAAATTAAAGCTCAGAAAGTGTCCTTTTTGAGACACTAAGGCCGTGTCTAAACATTCCTAACCGTTCAAAAGTTTTCTTTGAAACGTTTACCGAAGTTGAGTTTTCAACACATTTTGAAATCGATTGACGCTCTGAATAACTTGTAGCGAAAGTATTTTTCACCAGAAACATCATTTCGAGATGATTGATCCTGCGATATGAGAAAAATATTTTCAAGCCAAATTCATGAGCGAAACGTTTGACTTCCATTTTTACTCCCTCCTATCGGCACAAAATTGGAATTCGTAATTCGGGTAACACGGTGAAACATATTGAAACGACAATAGCTCTCTTGATTCCAAGTCAAAAAATACAAATTTTGTGTTCAAATTCAAGTTCAGAATGTCTACTTTCTAAAACGTTCATGCCGCGTCCAAAAATTCCTAACCGTTCCAAAGTTATCTTCGACGCAGTTACCAAAGATGAGTTTTCAACACATTTTCAAATCGATTGACGCTCTAAATAAATTGCAGCGAAAGTATTTTTTAACCAAAACTTCATTTCGAGATGATTGATCCCGCGTTATAAGAAAAATATTTCCAAGTCAAATTCGAGAGCGAAACATTTGACTTCCGTTTTTACTCCCTCCTATCGGCACATAATTGGAATCCGTAATTTGGGTAACACGGTGAGACATACAGAAACGAGAATAACTCTCTTGATTTCCATTGAAAAAATACAAAATTTGTGTTCAAATTAAAGCTCAGAAAGTGTACTTTCTGAAACACTAAGGCCGTGTCTAAAAATTCCTAACCGTTCAAAAGTTTTCTTCGAAACGGTTACTGGAGTTAAGTTTTCAACACATTTTGAAATCGATTGACGCTCTGAATAACTTGTAGCAAAAGTATTTTTCACCGGAAACATCATTTCGAGATGATTGATCCTGCGATATGAGAAAAATATTTCCAAGCCAAATTCATGAGCGAAACGTTTGACTTCCATTTTTACTCCCTCCTATCGACACAAAATTGGAATTCGTAATTCGGGTAACACGGTGAGGCATATTGAACCAACAATAACTCATTCGATTTCAAGTAAAAAAATACAAATTTTTTGTTCAAATTCATGCTCTGAGTGTGTACTTTCCAAAACGTTCATGCCGAGTCCAAAAATTCCAAACCGTTCAAAAGTTATCTTCGACACGGTTATCGAAGATGAGTTTTCAACACATTTTGAAATAGATTGACATTCTGAATAACTTGCAGCGAAAGTATTTTTTACCCAAAACTTCATTTCGAGATGATTAATCCTGCGATATAAGAAAAATATTTCCAAGCCAAATTCGGGAGCGAAACATTTGACTTCCGTTTTTACACCCTCCTATCGGCACATAATTGGAATCCGTAAATCGGGTAACACGGTGAGACATACTGAAACGAGAATAAATCTCTTGATTTTCATTGAAAAAATACAAAATTTGCGTTCAAATTAAGGCTCAGAAAGTGTCCTTTTTGAAACACTAAGGCCGTGTCTAAAAATTCCTAACCATTCAAAAGTTTTCTTCTAAACAGTTACCGATGTTGAGTTTTCGAAACATTTTAAAATCAATTGACGCTCTAAATAACTTGTAGCGAAAGTATTTTTCATCGGAAACATCATTTCGAAATGATTGATCCTGTGATATGAGAAAAATATTTCCAAGCCAAATTCCTGAGCGAAACGTTTGACTTCCATTTTTACTCCCTCCTATCGGCACAAAATTGGAATTCGTAATTCAGGTAACATGGTGAGACCTATTGAAACGAAAATAGATCTCTTGATTCCAAGTCAAAAAATGCAAATTTTGTGTTGAAATTCAAGTATAGAATGTCTACTTTCTAAAACATTCATGCCGCGTCCAAAAATTCCAAACCGTTCAAAAGTTATCTTCGACACGGTTACCGAAGATGAGTTTTCAACACATTTTCAATTCGATTGACGCTCTGAACAACTTCCAGCAAAAGTATTTTTTACCCAAAACTTCATTTCGAGATGATTGATCCTGCGATATGAGAAAAATATTTCCGAGCCAAATTCATGAGCGAAACATTTTACTTCCATTTCTACTCCCTCCTATCGGCACAAAATTGGAATTCGTAATTCGGGTAACACGGTGAGACATATTGAAACGACAATAGCTCTCCTGATTCCAAGTCAAAAAATACAAATTTTGTGTTCAAATTCAAGTTCAGAATGTCTACTTTCTAAAACATTCATGCCACGTCCAAAAATTCCTAACCGTTCAAAAGTTATCTTCAACACGGTTACCGAAGATGAGTTTTAAACACATTTTCAAATCGATTGACGCTCTGAATAACTTGCAGCGAAAGTCTTTTTTACCCAAAACTTCATTTCGAGATGATTGATCCCGCGATAAAAGAAAAATATTTTAGAGCCAAATTCGTGCGAGAAACATTTGACTTCCATTTTTACACCCTCCTATCGGCACATAATTGGAATCCGTAATTCGGGTAACACGGTGAGACATATTGAACCGACAATAACTCTTTTGATTTCAAGTCAAAAAATACAAATTTTGTGTTCAAATTCGAGCTCAGAATGTGTATTTTCCAAAACGTTCATGCCGCGTCCAAAAATTCCTAACCGTTCAAAAGTTATCTTCGAAACGGTTACAGAAGATGAGTTTTCAACACATTTTCAAATCGATTCACGCTCTGAATAACTTGCAGCGAAAGTATTTTTTACCCAAAACTTCCTTTCGAGATGATTGATCCCCCGATATAAGACAAATGTTTCCATGCCAAATTCGGGAGCGAAACAATTTACTTCGGTTTTTACTCCCTTCTATCAGCACATAATTGGAATCCGTAATTCGGGTAACACGGTGAGACATGCTGAAACGACAATAACTCTCTTGATTTCCATTGAAAAAATACAAAATTTGCGTTCAAATTGAAGCTCAGAAAGTGTACTTTCTGAAACACTAAGGCCGTGTCTAAAAATTCTTAACCGTTCAAAAGTTTTCTTTGAGACGGTTACTGAAGTTGAGTTTTCAACACATTTTGAAATCGATTGACGCTCTGAATAACTTGTAGCGAAAGTATTTTTCACCGGAAACATCATTTCGAGATGATTGATCCAGCGACATGAGAAAAATATTTCCAAGCCAAATACATGAGCGTAACGTTTGAGTTCCATTTTTACTCCCTCCTATCGGCATAAAATTGGAATTCGTAATTCGGGTAGCACGGTGAGACATATTGAAACGACAATAACTCTCTTGATTCCAAGTCAAAAAATACAAATTTTTTGTTCAAATTCAACTTTAGAATATGTGCTTTCTAAAACATTCATGCCGCGTCGAAAAATTCCTAACCATTCGAAAGTTATCTTCGAAACGGTTACAGAAGATGAGTTTTCAACACATTTTCAAATCGATTAACGCTCATCATTTCGAGGTGATTGATCTAGCGAAATGAGAAAAATATTTCCAAGCCAAATTCATGAGCGAAACGTTTGACTTCCATTTTTACTCCCTCCTATCGGCAAAAAATTGGAATTCGTAATTCGGGTAACACGGTGAGACATATTGAAACGGCAATAACTCTCTCGATTCCAAGTCAAAAAATACAAATTTTTTGTTCCAATTCAAGCTCAGAATATGTACTTTCTAAAACATTCATGCCGCGTCGAAATATTCCAAACCATTCAAAAGTTATCTTCGAAACGGTTCCAGAAGATGAGTTTTCAACACATTTTCAAATCGATTGATGCTCTGAATAACTTGCAGCAAAAGTACTTTTTACCCAAAACTTCATTTCGAGATGATTGACCCTGCGATATAAGAAAAATATTTCCAAGCCAAATTCGTGAGCGAAATGTTTGACTTCCATTTTTACTGCCTCCTATCGGCACATAATTGTAATTCGTAATTCAGGTAACATGGTGAGACATAATGAAACCACAATAACTCTCTTGATTCCAAGTCAAAAAATACAAATTTTGTGTTCAAATTCAAGTTCAGAGTATGTACTTTATATAACATTCATGCCACGTCGAAAAATTCTAAACCGTTCAAAAGTTATCTTCGAAACCGTTACCAAAGATGAGTTTTCAACACATTTTGAAATAGATTGACGCTCTGAATAACTTGCTACGAAAGTATTTTTTACCCAAAACTTCATTTCGAGATGATTAATCCCGCGTTATAAGAAAAATATTTCCAAGCCAAATTCGGAAGTGAAACATTTGACTTCCGTTTTTACTCCCTCCTATCGGCACATAATTGGAATCCGTAATTTGGGTAACACGGTGAGACATACTGAAACGAGAATAAATCTCTTGATTTTCGTTGAAAAAATACAAAATTTGCGTTCAAATTAAGGCTCAGAAAGTGTCCTTTTTGAAACACTAAGGCCGTGTCTAAAAATTCCTAACCGTTCAAAAGTTTTCTTCGAAACGGTTACCGATGTTGAGTTTTCGACACATTTCGAAATCAATTGACGCTCTAAATAACTTGTAGCGAAAGTATTTTCCATCGGAAACATCATTTCGACATGATTGATCCTGCGATATGAGAAAAATATTTCCAAGCCAAATTCCTGAGCGAAACGTTTGACTTCCATTTTTACTCCCTCCTATCGGCACAAAATGGGAATTCGTAATTTGGGTAACATGGTGAGACCTATTGAAATGAAAATACCTCTCTTGATTCCAAGTCAAAAAATACAAATTTTGTGTTCAAATTCAAGTTCAGAATGTCTACTTTCTAAAACATTCATGCCGCGTCCAAAAATTCCTAACAGTTCAAAAGTTATCTTCGACACGGTTACCGAAGATGAGTTTTCAACACATTTTCAAATCGATTGACGCTCTGAACAACGTCCAGCAAAAGTATTTTTTACCCAAAACTTCATTTCGAGATGATTGATCTTGCGATATGAGAAAAATATTTCCGAGCCAAATGCATGAGTGAAACATTTTACTTCCATTTTTACTCCCTCCTATCGGCACAAAATTGGAATTCGTAATTCGGGTAACACGGTGAGACATATTGAAACGACAATAGCTCTCCTGATTCCAAGTCAAAAAATACAAATTTTGTGTTCAAATTCAAGTTCAGAATGTCTACTTTCTAAAACATTCATGCCACGTCCAAAAATTCTTAACCGTTCAAAAGTTATCTTCAACACGGTTACCGAAGATGAGTTTTCAACACATTTTCAAATCAATTGACGCTCTGAATAACTTGCAGCGAAAGTATTTTTTACCCAAAACTTCATTTCGAGATGATTGATCCCGCGATATAAGAAAAATATTTTCGAGCCAAATTCGTGCGAGAAACATTTGACTTCCATTTTTACTCCCTCCTATCGGCACATAATTGGAATCCGTAATTCGGGTAACACGGTGAGACATATTGAACCGACAATAACTCTTTTGATTTCAAGTCAAAAAATACAAATTTTGTGTTCAAATTCGAGCTCAGAATGTGTATTTTCCAAAACGTTCATGCCGCGTCCAAAAATTCCTTACCGTTCAAAAGTTATCTTCGAAACGGTTACCGAAGATGAGTTTTCAACACATTTCCAAATCGATTGTCGCTTTGAATAAATTGCAGCGAAAGTATTTTTTACCCAAAACTTCCTTTCGGGATGATTGATCCCGCGATATAAGAAAAATATTTCAAAGCCAAATTCGGGAGCGAAACATTTGACTTCCGTTTTTACTCCCTCCTATCGGCACATAATTGGAATCCGTAATTCGGGTAACACGGTGAGACATACTGAAACGACAATAACTCTCTTGATTTCCATTGAAAAAATACAAAATTTGTTTTCAAATTAAAGCTCAGAAAGTGTACTTTCTGAAACACTAAGGCCGTGTCTAAAAATTCCTACCCTTCAAAAGTTTTCTTCGAAACGGACACCAAAGTTGAGTTTTCAACACATTTTGAAATCGATTGACGCTCTGAATAACTTGTAGCGAAAGTATTTTTCACCGAAAACATCATTTTGAGATGATTGATCCTGCGATATGAGAAAAATATTTCCAAGCCAAAATTCATGAGTGAAACGTTTGACTTCCATTTTTATTCCCTCCTTTCGGCAAAAAATTGGAATTCGTAATTCGGCTAACACGGTGAGACATATTGAACCGACAATAACTCTTTTGATTTCAAGTCAAAAAATACAAATTTTGTGTTCAAATTCAAGGTCAGAATGTGTACTTTCCAAAACGTTCATGCCAAGTCCAAAAATTCCAAACCGTTCAAAAGTTATCTTCGACACGGTTACCGAAGATGAGTTTTCAACACATTTTCAAATCAATTGTCGCTCTGAATAAATTGCAGCGAAAGTACTTTTTTCCCCAAAACTTAATTTCGAGATGATTGATCCCGCGTTATAAGAAAAATATTTCCAAGCCAAATTCGGGAGCGAAACATTTGACTTCCGTTTTTACTCGCTCCTATCGGCACATAATTGGAATCCGTAATTTGGGTAACATGGTGAGACCTATTGAAATGAAAATACCTCTCTTGATTCCAAGTCAAAAAATACAAATTTTGTGTTCAAATTCAAGTTCAGAATGTCTACTTTCTAAAACATTCATGCCGCGTCCAAAAATTCCTAACAGTTCAAAAGTTATCTTCGACACGGTTACCGAAGATGAGTTTTCAACACATTTTCAAATCGATTGACGCTCTGAACAACGTCCAGCAAAAGTATTTTTTACCCAAAACTTCATTTCGAGATGATTGATCTTGCGATATGAGAAAAATATTTCCGAGCCAAATTCATGAGTGAAACATTTTACTTCCATTTTTACTCCCTCCTATCGGCACAAAATTGGAATTCGTAATTCGGGTAACACGGTGAGACATATTGAAACGACAATAGCTCTCCTGATTCCAAGTCAAAAAATACAAATTTTGTGTTCAAATTCAAGTTCAGAATGTCTACTTTCTAAAACATTCATGCCACGTCCAAAAATTCCTAACCGTTCAAAAGTTATCTTCAACACGGTTACCGAAGATGAGTTTTCAACACATTTTCAAATCAATTGACGCTCTGAATAACTTGCAGCGAAAGTATTTTTTACCCAAAACTTCATTTCGAGATGATTGATCCCGCGATATAAGAAAAATATTTTCGAGCCAAATTCGTGCGAGAAACATTTGACTTCCATTTTTACTCCCTCCTATCGGCACATAATTGGAATCCGTAATTCGGGTAACACGGTGAGACATATTGAACCGACAATAACTCTTTTGATTTCAAGTCAAAAAATACAAATTTTGTGTTCAAATTCGAGCTCAGAATGTGTATTTTCCAAAACGTTCATGCCGCGTCCAAAAATTCCTTACCGTTCAAAAGTTATCTTCGAAACGGTTACCGAAGATGAGTTTTCAACACATTTTCAAATCGATTGTCGCTTTGAATAAATTGCAGCGAAAGTATTTTTTACCCAAAACTTCCTTTCGGGATGATTGATCCCGCGATATAAGAAAAATATTTCAAAGCCAAATTCGGGAGCGAAACATTTGACTTCCGTTTTTACTCCCTCCAATCGGCACATAATTGGAATCCGTAATTCGGGTAACACGGTGAGACATACTGAAACGACAATAACTCTCTTGATTTCCATTGAAAAAATACAAAATTTGTTTTCAAATTAAAGCTCAGAAAGTGTACTTTCTGAAACACTAAGGCCGTGTCTAAAAATTCCTACCCTTCAAAAGTTTTCTTCGAAACGGACACCAAAGTTGAGTTTTCAACACATTTTGAAATCGATTGACGCTCTGAATAACTTGTAGCAAAAGTATTTTTCACCGAAAACATCATTTTGAGATGATTGATCCTGCGATATGAGAAAAATATTTCCAAGCCAAAATTCATGAGTGAAACGTTTGACTTCCATTTTTATTCCCTCCTTTCGGCAAAAAATTGGAATTCGTAATTCGGCTAACACGGTGAGACATATTGAACCGACAATAACTCTTTTGATTTCAAGTCAAAAAATACAAATTTTGTGTTCAAATTCAAGGTCAGAATGTGTACTTTCCAAAACGTTCATGCCAAGTCCAAAAATTCCAAACCGTTCAAAAGTTATCTTCGACACGGTTACCGAAGATGAGTTTTCAACACATTTTCAAATCAATTGTCGCTCTGAATAAATTGCAGCGAAAGTACTTTTTTCCCCAAAACTTCATTTCGAGATGATTGATCCCGCGTTATAAGAAAAATATTTCCAAGCCAAATTCGGGAGCGAAACATTTGACTTCCGTTTTTACTCGCTCCTATCGGCACATAATTGGAATCCGTAATTTGGGTAACACGGTGAGACATACTGAAACGACAATAACTCTCTTGATTTCCATTGAAAAAATACAAAATTTGCATTCAAATTAAAGCTCAGAAAGTGTACTTTCTGAAACACTAAGGCCGTGTCTTAAAATTCCTAACCGTTCAAAAGTTTTCATCGAAACAGTCACCGAAGTTGAGTTTTCAACACATTTTGAAATCGATTGACGCTCTGAATAACTTGTAGCGAAAGTATTTTTCACCGGAAACAACATTTCGAGATGATTGATCCTGCGATATGAGAAAAATATTTCCAAGCCAAATTCATGAGCGAAACGTATGACTTCCATTTTTACTCCCTCTTCTCGGCACAAATTTGGAATTCGTAATTCGGGTTACACGGTAAGACATATTGAAACAACAATAGCTCTCTTGATTCCAAGTCAAAAAATACAAATTTTTTGTTCAAATTCAAGCTCAGAATATGAACTTTCTAAAACATTCATGCCGTATCGAAAAATTCCTAACCATTCAAAAGTTATCTTCGAAACGGTTACAGAAGATGAGTTTTCAACTTATTTTCAAATCGATTGACGCTCTGAATAACTTGCAGCGAAAGTATTTTTTACCCAAAACTTCATTCCGAGATGATTGATCCCGCGATATAAGAAAAATATTTCCAAGCCAAATTCGTGAACGAAACGTTTGACTTCCATTTTTACTTCCTCTTATCGGCACATAATTGGAATTTGTAACTCGGGTAACACGGTGAGACATAATGAAATGACAATAACTCTCTTGATTCCAAGTCCAAAAATACAAATTTTGTGTTCAAATTCAAGTTCAGAATATGTACTTTCTATAACATTCATGCCGCGTCGAAAAATTCCTAACCGTTCAAAAGTTATCTTCGAAACGGTTACCGAAGTTGAGTTTTCAACACATTTTGAAATAGATTGACGCTCTGAATAACTTGCAGCGAAAGTATTTTTTACCCAAAACTTCATTTTGAGATGATTGATCCTGCGATAGAAGAAAAATATTTCCAAGCCAAATTCGGGAGCGAAACATTTGACTTCCGTTTTTACACCCTTCTATCGGCACATAATTGGAATCCGTAAATCGGGTAACACGGTGAGACATACTAAAACGAGAATAAATCTCTTGATTTTCATTGAAAAAATACAAAATTTGCGTTCAAATTAAGGCTCAGAAAGTGTCCTTTTTGAAACACTAAGGCCGTGTCTAAAAATTCCTAACCGTTCAAAGGTTTTCTTCGAAACGGTTACCGATGTTGAGTTTTCGAAACATTTTGAAATCAATTGACGCTCTAAATAACTTGTAGCGAAAGTATTTTTCATCGGAAACATCATTTCGACATGATTGATCCTGCGATATGAGAAAAATATTTCCAAGCCAAATTCCTGAGCGAAACGTTTGACTTCCATTTTTACTCCCTCCTATCGGCACAAAATTGGAATTCGAAATTCGGGTAACATGGTGAGACCTATTGAAACGAAAATAGCTCTCTTGATTCCAAGTCAAAAAATACAAATTTTGTGTTCAAATTCAAGTTCAGAATGTCTACTTTCTAAAACATTCATGCCGCGTCCAAAAATTCCTAACCGTTCAAAAGTTATCTTCGACACGGTTACCGAAGATGAGTTTTCAACACATTTTCAAATCGATTGACGCTCTGAACAACTTCCAGCAAAAGTATTTTTTACCCAAAACTTCATTTCGAGATGATTGATCCTGCGATATGAGAAAAATATTTCCGAGCCAAATTCAAGAGCGAAACATTTTACTTCCATTTTTACTCCCCCCTATCGGCACAAAATTGGAATTCGTAATTCGGGTAACACGGTGAGACATATTGAAACGACAATAGCTCTCCTGATTCCAAGTCAAAAAATACAAATTTTGTGTTCAAATTCAAGTTCAGAATGTCTACTTTCTAAAACATTCGTGCCACGTCCAAAAATTCCTAACCGTTCAAAAGTTATCTTCAACACGGTTACCGAAGATGAGTTTTAAACACATTTTCAAATCGATTGACGCTCTGAATAACTTGCAGCGAAAGTATTTTTTACCCAAAACTTCATTTCGAGATGATTGATCCCGCGATATAAGAAAAATATTTTCGAGCCAAATTCGTGCGAGAAACATTTGACTTCCATTTTTACTCCCTCCTATCGGCACATAATTGGAATCCGTAATTCGGGTAACACGGTGAGACATATTGAACCAACAATAACTCTTTTGATTTCAAGTCAAAAAATACAAATTTTGTGTTCAAATTCGAGTTCAGAATGTGTATTTTCCAAAACGTTCATGCCGCGTCCAAAAATTCCTAACCGTTCAAAAGTTATCTTCGAAACGGTTACAGAAGATGAGTTTTCAACACATTTTGAAATCGATTCACGCTTTGAATAACTTGCAGCGAAAGTATTTTTTACCTAAAACTTCATTTCGAGATGATTGATCCCGCGATATAAGAAATATATTTCCAAGCCAAATTCGTGAGCGAAACGTTTGACTTCCATTTTTACTGCCCCCTATCGGCAAAAAATTGGAATTCGTAATTCGGGTAACACGGTGAGACATAATGAAACGACAATAACTCTCTTGATTCCAAGTCAAAAAATACAAATTTTGTGTTCAAATTCAAGTTCAGAATATGTACTTTCTATAACATTCACGCCGCGTCGAAAAATTCCAAACCGTTCAAAAGTTATCTTCGAAACGGTTACCGAAGATGAGTTTTCAACACATTTTCAAGTCGATTGTCGCTCTGAATAAATTGCAGCGAAAGTATTTTTTACCCAAAACTTCCTTTCGAGATGATTGATCCCGCGATATAAGAAAAATATTTCAAAGCCAAATTCGGGAGCGAAACATTTGACTTCCGTTTTTACTCCCTCCTATCGGCACATAATTGGAATCCGTAATTTGAGTAACACGGTGAGACATACTGAAACGACAATAACTCTCTCGATTTCCATTGAAAAAATACAAAATTTGTTTTCAAACTAAAGCTCAGAAAGTGTACTTTCTGAAACACTAAGGCCGTGTCTAAAAATTCCTACACTTCAAAAGTTTTCTTCAAAACGGATACCAAAGTTGAGTTTTCAACACATTTTGAAATCGATTGACGCTCTGAATAACTTGTAGCGAAAGTATTTTTCACCGAAAACATCATTTTGAGATGATTGATCCTGCGATATGAGAAAAATATTTCCAAGCCAAATTCATGAGCGAAACGTTTGACTTCCATTTTTACTCCCTCCTTTCGGCAAAAAATTGGAATTCGTAATTCGGCTAACACGGTGAGACATATTGAACCGACAATAACTCTTTTGATTTCAAGTCAAAAAATACAAATTTTGTGTTCAAATTCAAGGTCAGAATGTGTACTTTCCAAAACGTTCATGCCGAGTCCAAAAATTCCAAACCGTTCAAAAGTTATCTTCGACACGGTTACCGAAGATGAGTTTTCAACACATTTTCAAATCGATTGTCGCTCTGAATAAATTGCAGCGAAGGTATTTTTTACCCAAAACTTCATTTCGAGATGATTGATCCCCCGTTATAAGAAAAATATTTCCAAGCCAAATTCAGGAGCGAAACATTTGACTTCCGTTTTTACTCGCTCCTATCGGCACATAATTGGAATCCGTAATTTGGGTAACACGGTGAGACATACTGAAACGACAATAACTCTCTTGATTTCCATTGAAAAAATACAAAATTTGCGTTCAAATTAAAGCTCAGAAAGTGTACTTTCTGAAACACTTAGGCCGTGTCTGAAAATTCCTAACCGTTCAAAAGTTTTCATCGAAACAGTCACCGAAGTTGAGTTTTCATCACATTTTGAAATCGATTGACGCTCTGAATAACTTGTAGCGAAAGTATTTTTCACCGGAAACAACATTTCGAGATGATTGATCCTGCGATATGAGAAAAATATTTCCAAGCCAAATTCATGAGCGAAACGTATGACTTCCATTTTTACTCCCTCTTCTCGGCACAAATTTCGAATTCGTAATTCGGGTTACACGGTGAGACATATTGAATTGACAATAGCTCTCCTGATTCCAAGTCAAAAAATACAAATTTTGTGTTCAAATTCAAGTTCAGAATGTCTACTTTCTAAAACATTCATTCCACGTCCAAAAATTCCTAACCGTTCAAAAGTTATCTTCAACACGGTTACCGAAGATGAGTTTTAAACACATTTTCAAATCGATTGACGCTTTGAATAACTTGCAGCGAAAGTATTTTTTACCCAAAACTTCATTTCGAGATGATTGATCCCGCGATATAAGAAAAATATTTTCGAGCCAAATTCGTGCGAGAAGCATTTGTCTTCCATTTTTACTCCCTCCTATCGGCACATAATTGGAATCCGTAATTCGGGTAACACGGTGAGACATATTGAACCGACAATAACTCTTTTGATTTCAAGTCAAAAAATACAAATTTTGTGTTCAAATTCGGGCTCAGAATGTGTATTTTCCAAAACGTTCATGCCGCGTCCAAAAATTCCTAACGTTCAAAAGTTATCTTCGAAACTGTTACAGAAGATGAGTTTTCAACACATTTTCAAATTGATTCACGCTTTGAATAACTTGCAGCGAAAGTATTTTTTACCTAAAACTTCATTTCGAGATGATTGATCCCGCGATATAAGAAATATATTTCCAAGCCAAATTCGTGAGCGAAACGTTTGACTTCCATTTTTACTGCCCCCTATCGGCACAAAATTGGAATTCGTAATTCGGGTAACACGGTGAGACATAATGAAACGACAATAACTCTCTTGATTCCAAGTCAAAACATACAAATTTTGTGTTCAATTCAAGTTCAGAATATGTACTTTCTATAACATTCACGCCGCGTCGAAAAATTCCAAACCGTTCAAAAGTTATCTTCGAAACGGTTACCGAAGATGAGTTTTCAACACATTTTCAAATCGATTGTCACTCTGAATAAATTGCATCGAAAGTATTTTTTACCCAAAACTTCCTTTCGGGATGATTGATCCCGCGATATAAGAAAAATATTTCAAAGCCAAATTCGGTAGCGAAACATTTGACTTCCGTTTTTACTCCCTCCTATCGGCACATAATTGGAATCCGTAATTTGGGCAACACGGTGAGACATACTGAAACGACAATAACTCTCTTGATTTCCATTGAAAAAATACAAAATTTGCGTTCAAATTAAAGCTCAGAAAGTGTACTTTCTGAAACACTTAGGCCGTGTCTTAAAATTCCTAACCGTTCAAAAGTTTTCATCGAAACAGTCACCGAAGTTGAGTTCTCAACACATTTTGAAATCGATTGACGCTCCGAATAACTTGTAGCGAAAGTATTTTTCACCGGAAACAACATTTCGAGATGATTGATCCTGCGATATGAGAAAAATATTTCCAAGCCAAATTCATGAGCGAAACGTATGACTTCCATTTTTACTCCCTCTTCTCGGCACAAATTTCGAATTCGTAATTCGCGTTACACGGTGAGACATATTGAAACGACAATAGCTCTCTTGATTCCAAGTCAAAAAATACAAATTTTTTGTTCAAATTCAAGCTCAGAATATGAACTTTCTAAAACATTCATGCCGTATCAAAAAATTCCTAACCATTCAAAAGTTATATCCGAAACGGTTACAGAAGATGAGTTTTCAACTTATTTTCAAATCGATTGACGCTCTGAATAACTTGCAGCGAAAGTATTTCTTATCCAAAACTTCATTTCGAGATGATTGATCCCGCGATATAAGGAAAATATTTCCAAGCCAAATTCGTGAACGAAACGTTTGACTTCCATTTTTACTTCCTCCTATCGGCACATAATTGGAATTTGTAACTCGGGTAACACGGTGAGACATAATGAAATGACAATAACTCTCTTGATTCCAAGTCCAAAAATACAAATTTTGTGTTCAAATTCAAGTTCAGAATATGTACTTTCTATAACATTCGTGCCGCGTCGAAAAATTCCTAACCGTTCAAAAGTTATCTTCGAAACGGTTACCGAAGTTGAGTTTTCAACACATTTCGAAATAGATTGACGCTGTGAATAACTTGCAGCGAAAGTATTTTTTACCCAAAACTTCATTTCGAGATGATTGATCCTGCGATATAAGAAAAATATTTCCAAGCCAAATTCGGGAGCGAAACATTTGACTTCCGTTTTTACACCCTTCTATCGGCACATAATTGGAATCCGTAAATCGGGTAACACGGTGAGACATACTAAAACGAGAATAAATCTCTTGATTTTCATTGAAAAAATGCAAAATTTGCGTTCAAATTAAGGCTCAGAAAGTGTCCTTTTTGAAACACTAAGGCTGTGTCTAAAAATTCCTAACCGTTCAAAAGTTTTCTTCGAAACGGTTACCGATGTTGAGTTTTCGAAACATTTTGAAATCAATTGACGCTCTAACTAACTTGTAGCGAAAGTATTTTTCACCGGAAACATCATTTCGACATGATTGATCCTGCGATATGAGAAAAATATTTCCAAGCCAAATTCCTGAGCGAAACGTTTGACTTCCATTTTTACTCCCTCCTATGGGCACAAAATTGGAATTCGTAATTCGGGTAACATGGTGAGACCTATTGAAACGAAAATAGCTCTCTTGATTCCAAGTCAAAAAATACAAATTTTGTGTTCAAATTCAAGTTCAGAATGTCTACTTTCTAAAACGTTCATGCCACGTCCAAAAATTCCTAACCGTTCAAAAGTTATCTTCGACACGGTTACCGAAGATGAGTTTTCAACACATTTTCAAATCGATTGACGCTCTGAACAACTTCCAGCAAAAGTATTTTTTACCGAAAACTTCATTTCGAGATGATTGATCCTGCGAAATGAGAAAAATATTTTCGAGCCAAATTCATGAGCGAAACATTTTACTTCCATTTTCACTCCCTCTTATCGGCACAAAATTGGAATTCGTAATTCGGGTAACACGGTGAGACATATTGAAACGACAATAGCTCTCCTGATTCCAAGTCAAAAAATACAAATTTTGTGTTCAAATTCAAGTTCAGAATGTCTACTTTCTAAAATATTCGTGCCACGTCCAAAAATTCCTAACCGTTCAAAAGTTATCTCCAACACGGTTACCGAAGATGAGTTTTCAACACATTTTCAAATCGATTGACGCTCTGAATAATTTGCAGCGAAAGTATTTTTTACCTAAAACTTCATTTCGAGATGATTGATCCCGCGATATAAGAAAAATATTTTCGAGCCAAATTCGTGCGAGAAACATTTGACTTCCATTTTTACTCCCTCCTATCGGTACATAATTGGAATTCGTAATTCGGGTAACACGGTGAGACATATTGAACCGACAATAACTCTTTTGATTTCAAGTCAAAAAATACAAATTTTGTGTTCAAATTCGAGCTCAGAATGTGTATTTTCCAAAACGTTCATGCCGCGTCCAAAAATTCCTAACCGTTCAAAAGTTATCTTCGAAACGGTTACAGAAGATGAGTTTTCAGCACATTTTCAAATCGATTCATGCTCTGAATAACTTGCAGCGATTGTATTTTTTACCTAAAACATCATTTCGAGATGATTGATCCCGCGATATAAGAAAAATATTTCCAAGCCAAATTCGTGAGCGAAACGTTTGACTTCCATTTTTACTGCCCCCTATCGGCGCAAAATTGGAATTCGTAATTTGGGTAACACGGTGAGACATAATGAAACGACAATAACTCTCTTGATTCCAAGTCAAAAAATACAAATTTTGTGTTCAAATTCAAGTTCAGAATATGTACTTTCTATAACATTCACGCCGCGTCGAAAAATTCCAAACCGTTCAAAAGTTATCTTCGAAACGGTTACCGAAGATGAGTTTTCAACACATTTTCAAATTGATTGTCGCTCTGAATAAATTGCATTGAAAGTATTTTTCACCGAAAACATCATTTTGAGATGATTGATCCTGCGATATGAGAAAAATATTTTCAAGCCAAATTCATGAGCGAAACGTTTGACATCCATTTTTACTCCCTCCTTTCGGCAAAAAATTGGAATTCGTAATTCGGCTAACACGGTGAGACATATTGAACCGACAATAACTCTTTTGATTTCAAGTCAAAAAATACAAATTTTGTGTTCAAATTCAAGGTCAGAATGTGTACTTTCCAAAACGTTCATGCCGAGTCCAAAAATTCCAAACCGCTCAAAAGTTATCTTCGACACGGTTACCGAAGATGAGTTTTCAACACAATTTCTAATCGATTGTCGCTCTGAATAAATTGCAGCGAAAGTATTTTTTACCCAAAACTTCATTTCGAGATGATTGATCCCGCGTTATAAGAAAAATATTTCCAAGCCAAATTCGGGAGCGAAACATTTGACTTCCGTTTTTACTCGCTCCTATCGGCACATAATTGGAATCCGTAATTTGGGTAACACGGTGAGACATACTGAAACGACAACAACTCTCTTGATTTCCATTGAAAAAATACAAAATTTGCGTTCAAATTAAAGCTCAGAAAGTGTACTTTCTGAAACACTTAGGCCGTGTCTTAAAATTCCTAACCGTTCAAAAGTTTTCATCGAAACAGTCACCGAAGTTGAGTTTTCAACACATTTTGAAATCGATTGACGCTCTGAATAACTTGTAGCGAAAGTATTTTTCAACGGAAACAGCATTTCGAGATGATTGATCCTGTGATATGAGAAAAATATTTCCAAGCCAAATTCATGAGCGAAACGTATGACTTCCATTTTTACTCCCTCTTCTCGGCACAAATTTGGAATTCGTAATTCGGGTTACACGGTGAGACATATTGAAACGACAATAGCTCTCTTGATTCCAAGTCAAAAAATACAAATTTTTTGTTCAAATTTAAGCTCAGAATATGAACTTTCTAAAACATTCATGCCGTATCGAAAAATTCCTAACCATTCAAAAGTTATATCCGAAACGGTTACAGAAGATGAGTTTTCAACTTATTTTCAAATCGATTGACGCTCTGAATAACTTGCAGCGAAAGTATTTTTTACCCAAAACTTCATTTCGAGATGATTGATCCCGCGATATAAAAAAAATATTTCCAAGCCAAATTCGTGAACGAAACGTTTGACTTCCATTTTTACTTCCTCTTATCGGCACATAATTGGAATTTGTAACTCGGGTAACACGGTGAGACATAATGAAATGACAATAACTCTATTGATTCCAAGTCCAAAAATACAAATTTTGTGTTCAAATTCAAGTTCAGAATATGTACATTCTATCACATTCATGCCGCGTCGAAAAGTTCCTAACCGTTCAAAACTTATCTTCGAAACGGTTACCGAAGTTGAGTTTTCAACACATTTTGAAATAGATTGACGCTCTGAATAACTTGCAGCGAAAGTATTTTTTACCCAAAACTTCATTTCGAGATGATTGATCCTGCGATATAAGAAAAATATTTCCAAGCCAAATTCGGGAGCGAAACATTTGACTTCCGTTTTTACACCCTTCTATCGACACATAATTGGAATCCGTAAATCGGGTAACACGGTGAGACATACTGAAACGACGATAACTCTCTTGATTTCCATTGAAAATATACAAAATTTGTTTACAAATTAAAGCTCAGAAAGTGTACTTTCTGAAACGTTAAGGCCGTGTCTAAAAATTCCTCACCGTTCAAAAGTTTTCTTCGAAACGGTTACTAAAGTTGAGTTTTCAACACATTTTGAAATCGATTGACGCTCTGAATAACTTGAAGCGAAAGTATTTTTCACTGAAAACATCATTTCAACATGATTGATCCTGCGATATAAGAAAAATATTTCCGAGCCAAATTCGTGAGTTAAACATTTGACTTCAATTTTTACTCCCTCCTATCGGCACATAATTGGAATCCGTAATTCGGATAACACGGTGAGACATATTGAACCGGCATTAACTCTTTTGATTTCAAGTCAAAAAATACAAATTTTATGTTCAAATTCAAGCTCAGAATGTGTACTTTCCAAAACATTCATGCCGGGTCCAAAAATTCCTAACCGTCCAAAAGTTATCTTCGACACGGTTACCGAAGATGAGTTTTCAACACATTTTCAAATCGATTGTCGCTCTGAATAAATTGCAGCGAAAGTATTTTTTGCCCAAAACTTCCTTTCGAGATGATTGATCCCGCGATATAAGAAAAATATTTCCAAGCCAAATCCGGTTGCGAAACATTTGACTTCCGTTTTTACGCCCTCTTATCGGCACATAATTGGAATCCGTAATTCGGGTAACACTGTGAGACATACTGAAGCGACAATGACTCTCCTGGTTTCCATTGAAAAAATTAAAAATTTGTGTTCAAATTAAAGCTCAGAAAGTGTACTTTCTGAAACACTAAGGCCGTGTCTACAAATTCTTAACCGTTCAAAAGTTTTCTTCGAAACGGTTACTGAAGTTGAGTTTTCAACACATTTTGAAATCGATTGACGCTCTGAATAACTTGTAGCAAAAGTATTTTTCAGCAGAAACATCATTTCGAGATGATTGATCCTGCGATACGAGAAAAATATTTCCAAGCCAAATTCATGAGCCAAACGATTGACTTCCATTTTTACTCCCTCTTCTCGGCACAAATTTGGGATTCGTAATTCGGGTTACACGGTGAGACATATTGAAACGACAATAACTCTTTTGATTTCAAGTCAAAAAATACAAATTTTGTGTTCAAATTCAAGGTCAGAATGTGTACTTTCCAAAACTTTCATGCCGAGTCCAAAAATTCCAAACCGTTCAAAAGTTATCTTCGACACGGTTACCGAAGATGAGTTCTCAACACATTTTCAAATCGATTGTCGCTCTGAATAAATTGCAGCGAAAGTATTTTTTACCCAAAACTTCATTTCGAGATGATTGATCCCGCGTTATAAGAAAAATATTTCCAAGCCAAATTCGGGAGCGAAACATTTGACTTCCGTTTTTACTCGCTCCTATCGGCACATAATTGGAATCCGTAATTTGGGTAACACGGTGAGACATACTGAAACGACAATAACTCTCTTGATTTCCATTGAAAAAATACAAATTTGCGTTCAAATTAAAGCTCAGAAAGTGTACTTTCTGAAACACTTAGGCTGTGTCTTGAAATTCCTTACCGTTCAAAAGTTTTCATCGAAACAGTCACCGAAGTTGAGTTTTCAACACATTTTGAAATCGATTGACGCTCTGAATAACTTGTAGCGAAAGTATTTTTCACCGGAAACAACATTTCGAGATGATTGATCCTGCGATATGAGAAAAATATTTCCAAGCCAAATTCATGAGCGAAACGTATGACTTCCATTTTTACTCCCTCTTCTCGGCACAAATTTGGAATTCGTAATTCGGGTTACACGGTGAGACATATTGAAACGACAATAGCTCTCTTGATTCCAAGTCAAAAAATACAAATTTTTTGTTCAAATTTAAGCTCAGAATATGAACTTTCTAAAACATTCATGCCGTATCGAAAAATTCCTAACCATTCAAAAGTTATATCCGAAACGGTTACAGAAGATGAGTTTTCAACTTATTTTCAAATCGATTGACGCTCTGAATAACTTGCAGCGAAAGTATTTTTTACCCAAAACTTCATTTCGAGATGATTGATCCCGCGATATAAAAAAAATATTTCCAAGCCAAATTCGTGAACGAAACGTTTGACTTCCATTTTTACTTCCTCTTATCGGCACATAATTGGAATTTGTAACTCGGGTAACACGGTGAGACATAATGAAATGACAATAACTCTATTGATTCCAAGTCCAAAAATACAAATTTTGTGTTCAAATTCAAGTTCAGAATATGTACATTCTATAACATTCATGCCGCGTCGAAAAATTCCTAACCGTTCAAAACTTATCTTCGAAACGGTTACCGAAGTTGAGTTTTCAACACATTTTGAAATAGATTGACGCTCTGAATAACTTGCAGCGAAAGTATTTTTTACCCAAAACTTCATTTCGAGATGATTGATCCTGCGATATAAGAAAAATATTTCCAAGCCAAATTCGGGAGCGAAACATTTGACTTCCGTTTTTACACCCTTCTATCGACACATAATTGGAATCCGTAAATCGGGTAACACGGTGAGACATACTGAAACAACGATAACTCTCTTGATTTCCATTGAAAATATACAAAATTTGTTTACAAATTAAAGCTCAGAAAGTGTACTTTCTGAAACGTTAAGGCCGTGTCTAAAAATTCCTCACCGTTCAAAAGTTTTCTTCGAAACGGTTACTAAAGTTGAGTTTTCAACACATTTTGAAATCGATTGACGCTCTGAATAACTTGAAGCGAAAGTATTTTTCACTGAAAACATCATTTCAACATGATTGATCCTGCGATATAAGAAAAATATTTCCGAGCCAAATTCGTGAGTGAAACATTTGACTTCAATTTTTACTCCCTCCTATCGGCACATAATTGGAATCCGTAATTCGGATAACACGGTGAGACATATTGAACCGGCATTAACTCTTTTGATTTCAAGTCAAAAAATACAAATTTTATGTTCAAATTCAAGCTCAGAATGTGTACTTTCCAAAACATTCATGCCGGGTCCAAAAATTCCTAACCGTCCAAAAGTTATCTTCGACACGGTTACCGAAGATGAGTTTTCAACACATTTTCAAATCGATTGTCGCTCTGAATAAATTGCAGCGAAAGTATTTTTTGCCCAAAACTTCCTTTCGAGATGATTGATCCCGCGATATAAGAAAAATATTTCCAAGCCAAATCCGGTTGCGAAACATTTGACTTCCGTTTTTACGCCCTCTTATCGGCACATAATTGGAATCCGTAATTCGGGTAACACTGTGAGACATACTGAAGCGACAATGACTCTCCTGGTTTCCATTGAAAAAATTAAAAATTTGTGTTCAAATTAAAGCTCAGAAAGTGTACTTTCTGAAACACTAAGGCCGTGTCTACAAATTCTTAACCGTTCAAAAGTTTTCTTCGAAACGGTTACTGAAGTTGAGTTTTCAACACATTTTGAAATCGATTGACGCTCTGAATAACTTGCAGCGAAAGTATTTTTTACCCAAAACTTCATTTCGAGATGATTGATCCTGCGATATAAGAAAAATATTTCCAAGCCAAATTCGGGAGCGAAACATTTGACTTCCGTTTTTACACCCTTCTATCGGCACATAATTGGAATCCGTAAATCGGGTAACACGGTGAGACATACTGAAACGACGATAACTCTCTTGATTTCCATTGAAAATATACAAAATTTGTTTTCAAATTAAAGCTCAAAAAGTGTACTTTCTGAAACATTAAGGCCGTGTCTAAAAATTCCTCACCGTTCAAAAGTTTTCTTCGAAACGGTTACTAAAGTTGAGTTTTCAACACATTTTGAAATCGATTGACGCTCTGAATAACTTGAAGCGAAAGTATGTTTCACTGAAAACATCATTTCAACATGATTGATCCTGCGATATAAGAAAAATATTTCCGAGCCAAATTCGTGAGTGAAACATTTGACTTCAATTTTTACTCCCTCCTATCGGCACGTAATTGGAATCCGTAATTCGGATAACACAGTGAGACATATTGAACCGACAATAACTCTTTTGATTTCAAGTCAAAAAATACAAATTTTGTGTTCAAATTCAAGCTCAGAATGTGTACTTTCCAAAACATTCATGCCGCGTCCAAAAATTCCTAACCGTCCAAAAGTTATCTTCGACACGGTTACCGAAGATGAGTTTTCAACACATTTTCAAATCGATTGTCGCTCTGAATAAATTGCAGCGAAAGTATTTTTTGCCCAAAACTTCCTTTCGAGATGATTGATCCCGCGATATAAGAAAAATATTTCCAAGCCAAATTTGGTAGCGAAACATTTGACTTCCGTTTTTACGCCCTCTTATCGGCACATAATTGGAATCCGTAATTCGGGTAACACTGTGAGACATACTGAAGCGACAATGACTCTCCTGGTTTCCATTGAAAAAATTAAAAATTTGTGTTCAAATTAAAGCTCAGAAAGTGTACTTTCTAAAACACTAAGGTCGTGTCTACAAATTCTTAACCGTTCAAAAGTTTTCTTCGAAACGGTTACTGAAGTTGAGTTTTCAACACATTTTGAAATCGATTGACGCTCTGAATAACTTGTAGCAAAAGTATTTTTCACCGGAAACATCATTTCGAGATGATTGATCCTGCGATATGAGAAAAATATTTCCAAGCCAAATTCATGAGCGAAACGTTTGACTTCCATTTTTACTCCCTCTTCTCGGCACAAATTTGGAATTCGTAATTCGGGTTACACGGTGAGACATATTGAAACGACAATAACTCTTTTGATTTCAAGTCAAAAAATACAAATTTTGTGTTCAAATTCAACGTCAGAATGTGTACTTTCCAAAACGTTCATGCCGAGTCCAAAAATTCCAAACCGTTCAAAAGTTATCATTGACACGGTTACCGAAGATGAGTTTTCAACACATTTTCAAATCGATTGTCGCTCTGAATAAATTGCAGCGAAAGTATTTTTTACCCAAAACTTCATTTCGAGATGATTGATCCTGCGATATGAGAAAAATATTTCCAAGCCAAATTCATGAGCGAAACGTTTGACTTCCATTTTTACTCCCTCTTCTCGCACAAATTTGGAATTCGTAATTCGGGTTACACGGTGAGACATATTGAAACGACAATAACTCTTTTGATTTCAAGTCAAAAAATACAAATTTTGTGTTCAAATTCAACGTCAGAATGTGTACTTTCCAAAACTTTCACGCCGAGTCCAAAAATTCCAAACCGTTCAAAAGTTATCTTCGACACGGTTACCGAAGATGAGTTTTCAACACATTTTCAAATCGATTGTCGCTCTGAATAAATTGCAGCGAAAGTATTTTTTACCCAAAACTTCATTTCGAGATGATTGATCCCGCGTTATAAGAAAAATATTTCCAAGCCAAATTCGGGAGCGAAACATTTGACTTCCGTTTTTACTCGCTCCTATCGGCACATAATTGGAATCCGTAATTTGGGTAACACAGTGAGACATACTGAAACGACAATAACTCTCGTGATTTCCATTGAAAAAATACAAAATTTGCGTTCAAATTAAAGCTCAGAAAGTGTACTTTCTGAAACACTTAGGCCGTGTCTTAAAATTCCTAACCGTTCAAAAGTTTTCATCGAAACAGTCACCGAAGTTGAGTTTTCAACACATTTTGAAATCGATTGACTCTCTGAATAACTTGTAGCAAAAGTATTTTTCACCGGAAACATCAATTCGAGATGATTGATCCTGCGATATGAGAAAAATATTTCCAAGCCAAATTCATGAGCGAAACGTTTGACTTCCATTTTTACTCCCTCTTCTCGGCACAAATTTGGAATTCGTAATTCGGGTTACACGGTGAGACATATTGAAACGACAATAACTCTTTTGATTTCAAGTCAAAAAATACAAATTTTGTGTTCAAATTCAACGTCAGAATGTGTACTTTCCAAAACGTTCATGCCGAGTCCAAAAATTCCAAACCGTTCAAAAGTTATCTTCGACACGGTTACCGAAGATGAGTTTTCAACACATTTTCAAATCGATTGTCGCTCTGAATAAATTGCAGCGAAAGTATTTTTTGCCCAAAACTTCCTTTCGAGATGATTGATCCCGCGATATAAGAAAAATATTTCCAAGCCAAATTTGGTAGCGAAACATTTGACTTCCGTTTTTACGCCCTCTTATCGGCACATAATTGGAATCCGTAATTCGGGTAACACTGTGAGACATACTGAAGCGACAATGACTCTCCTGGTTTCCATTGAAAAAATTAAAAATTTGTGTTCAAATTAAAGCTCAGAAAGTGTACTTTCTAAAACACTAAGGTCGTGTCTACAAATTCTTAACCGTTCAAAAGTTTTCTTCGAAACGGTTACTGAAGTTGAGTTTTCAACACATTTTGAAATCGATTGACGCTCTGAATAACTTGTAGCAAAAGTATTTTTCACCGGAAACATCATTTCGAGATGATTGATCCTGCGATATGAGAAAAATATTTCCAAGCCAAATTCATGAGCGAAACGTTTGACTTCCATTTTTACTCCCTCTTCTCGGCACAAATTTGGAATTCGTAATTCGGGTTACACGGTGAGACATATTGAAACGACAATAACTCTTTTGATTTCAAGTCAAAAAATACAAATTTTGTGTTCAAATTCAACGTCAGAATGTGTACTTTCCAAAACGTTCATGCCGAGTCCAAAAATTCCAAACCGTTCAAAAGTTATCATTGACACGGTTACCGAAGATGAGTTTTCAACACATTTTCAAATCGATTGTCGCTCTGAATAAATTGCAGCGAAAGTATTTTTTACCCAAAACTTCATTTCGAGATGATTGATCCTGCGATATGAGAAAAATATTTCCAAGCCAAATTCATGAGCGAAACGTTTGACTTCCATTTTTACTCCCTCTTCTCGCACAAATTTGGAATTCGTAATTCGGGTTACACGGTGAGACATATTGAAACGACAATAACTCTTTTGATTTCAAGTCAAAAAATACAAATTTTGTGTTCAAATTCAACGTCAGAATGTGTACTTTCCAAAACTTTCACGCCGAGTCCAAAAATTCCAAACCGTTCAAAAGTTATCTTCGACACGGTTACCGAAGATGAGTTTTCAACACATTTTCAAATCGATTGTCGCTCTGAATAAATTGCAGCGAAAGTATTTTTTACCCAAAACTTCATTTCGAGATGATTGATCCCGCGTTATAAGAAAAATATTTCCAAGCCAAATTCGGGAGCGAAACATTTGACTTCCGTTTTTACTCGCTCCTATCGGCACATAATTGGAATCCGTAATTTGGGTAACACAGTGAGACATACTGAAACGACAATAACTCTCGTGATTTCCATTGAAAAAATACAAAATTTGCGTTCAAATTAAAGCTCAGAAAGTGTACTTTCTGAAACACTTAGGCCGTGTCTTAAAATTCCTAACCGTTCAAAAGTTTTCATCGAAACAGTCACCGAAGTTGAGTTTTCAACACATTTTGAAATCGATTGACGCTCTGAATAACTTGTAGCAAAAGTATTTTTCACCGGAAACATCAATTCGAGATGATTGATCCTGCGATATGAGAAAAATATTTCCAAGCCAAATTCATGAGCGAAACGTTTGACTTCCATTTTTACTCCCTCTTCTCGGCACAAATTTGGAATTCGTAATTCGGGTTACACGGTGAGACATATTGAAACGACAATAACTCTTTTGATTTCAAGTCAAAAAATACAAATTTTGTGTTCAAATTCAACGTCAGAATGTGTACTTTCCAAAACGTTCATGCCGAGTCCAAAAATTCCAAACCGTTCAAAAGTTATCTTTGACACGGTTACCGAAGATGAGTTTTCAACACATTTTCAAATCGATTGTCGCTCTGAATAAATTGCAGCGAAAGTATTTTTTACCCAAAACTTCATTTCGAGATGATTGATCCTGCGATATGAGAAAAATATTTCCAAGCCAAATTTATGAGCGAAACGTTTGACTTCCATTTTTACTCCCTCTTCTCGCACAAATTTGGAATTCGTAATTCGGGTTACACGGTGAGACATATTGAAACGACAATAACTCTTTTGATTTCAAGTCAAAAAATACAAATTTTGTGTTCAAATTCAACGTCAGAATGTGTACTTTCCAAAACTTTCATGCCGAGTCCAAAAATTCCAAACCGTTCAAAAGTTATCTTCGACACGGTTACCGAAGATGAGTTTTCAACACATTTTCAAATCGATTGTCGCTCTGAATAAATTGCAGCGAAAGTATTTTTTACCCAAAACTTCATTTCGAGATGATTGATCCCGCGTTATAAGAAAAATATTTCCAAGCCAAATTCGGGAGCGAAACATTTCACTTCCGTTTTTACTCGCTCCTATCGGCACATAATTGGAATCCGTAATTTGGGTAACACAGTGAGACATACTGAAACGACAATAACTCTCGTGATTTCCATTGAAAAAATACAAAATTTGCGTTCAAATTAAAGCTCAGAAAGTGTACTTTCTGAAACACTTAGGCCGTGTCTTAAAATTCCTAACCGTTCAAAAGTTTTCATCAAAACAGTCACCGAAGTTGAGTTTTCAACACATTTTGAAATCGATTGACGCTCTGAATAACTTGTAGCGAAAGTATTTTTCACCGGAAACAACATTTCGAGATGATTGATCCTACGATATGAGAAAAATATTTCCAAGCCAAATTCATGAGCGAAACGTATGACTTCCATTTTTACTCCCTCTTCTCGGCACAAATTTGGAATTCGTAATTCAGGTTACACGGTGAGACATATTGAAATGACAATAGCTCTCTTGATTCCAAGTCAAAAAATACAAATTTTTTGTTCAAATTCAAGCTCAGAATATGAACTTTCTAAAACATTCATGACGTATCAAAAAATTCCTAACCATTCAAAAGTTATCTTCGAAACGGTTATAGAAGATAAGTTTTCAACTTATTTTCAAATCGATTGACGCTCTGAATAACTTGCAGCGAAAGTATTTTTTACCCAAAACTTCATTTCGAGATGATTGATCCCGCGATATAAGAAAAATATTTCCAAGCCAAATTCGTGAACGAAACGTTTGACTTCCATTTTTACTTCCTCCTATCGGCACATAATTGGAATTTGTAACTCGAGTAACACGGTGAGACATAATGAAATGACAATAACTCTCTTGATTCCAAGTCCAAAAATACAAGTTTTTTGTTCAAATTCAAGTTCAGAATATGTACTTTCTATAACATTCATGCCGCGTCGAAAAATTCCTAACCGTTCAAAAGTTATCTTCGAAACGGTTACCGAAGTTGAGTTTTCAACACATTTTGAAATAGATTGACGCTCTGAATAACTTGCAGCGAAAGTATTTTTTACCCAAAACTTCATTTCGAGATGATTGATCCTGCGATATAAGAAAAATATTTCCAAGCCAAATTCGGGAGCGAAACATTTGACTTCCGTTTTTACACCCTTCTATCGGCACATAATTGGAATCCGTAAATCGGGTAACACGGTGAGACATACTGAAACGACGATAACTCTCTTGATTTCCATTGAAAATATACAAAATTTGTTTTCAAATTAAAGCTCAGAAAGTGTACTTTCTGAAACATTAAGGCCATGTCTAAAAATTCCTCACCGTTCAAATGTTTTCTTCGAAACGGTTACTAAAGTTGAGTTTTCAACACATTTTGAAATCGATTGACGCTCTGAATAACTTGAAGCGAAAGTATTTTTCACTGAAAACGTCATTTCAACATGATTAATCCTGCGATATAAGAAAAATATTTCCGAGCCAAACTCGTGAGTGAAACATTTGACTTCAATTTTTACTCCCTCCTATCGGCACATAATTGGAATCCGTAATTCGGATAACACGGTGAGACATATTGAACCGACAATAACTCTTTTGATTTCAAGTCAAAAAATACAAATTTTGTGTTCAAATTCAAGCTCAGAATGTGTACTTTCCAATACATTCATGCCGCGTCCAAAAATTCCTAACCGTCCAAAAGTTATCTTCGACACGGTTACCGAAGATGAGTTTTCAACACATTTTCAAATCGATTGTCGCTCTGAATAAATTGCAGCGAAAGTATTTTTTGCCCAAAACTTCCTTTCGAGATGATTGATCCCGCGATATAAGAAAAATATTTCCAAGCCAAATTCGGTAGCGAAACATTTGACTTCCGTTTTTACGCCCTCTTATCGGCACATAATTGGAATCCGTAATTCGGGTAACACTGTGAGACATACTGAAGCAACAATGACTCTCCAGGTTTCCATTGAAAAAATTAAAAATTTGTGTTCAAATTAAAGCTCAGAAAGTGTACTTTCTGAAACACTAAGGCCGTGTTTAAAAATTCCAAACCGTTCAAAAGTTTTCTTCGAAACGGTTACTGAAATTGAGTTTTCAACACATTTTGATATCGATTGACGCTCTGAATAACTTGTGGCGAAAGTATTTTTCACCGGAAACATCATTTCGAGATGATTGATCCTGCGATATGAGAAAAATATTTCCAAGCCAAATTCATGAGCGAAACGTTTGACTTCCATTTTTACTCCCTCCTATGGGCACAAAATTTGAATTCGTAATTCGGGTAACACGGTGAGAAATATTGAAACGACAATAACTCTCTTGATTTCAAGTCAAAAAATACAAATTTTGTGTTCAAAATCAAGTTCAGAATATCTACTTTCTAAAACATTCATGCCGCGTCCAAAAATTCCTAACCGTTTAAAAGTTATCTTCGACACGGTTACCGAAGATGAGTTTTCAACACATTTTCAAATCGATTAACGCTCTTAATAACTTGCGGCAAAAGTATTTTTTACCCAAAACTTCATTTCGAGATGATTGATCCCGCGATATAAGAGAAATATTTACGAGCCAAATTCGTGACCGAAACGTTTCACTTCCATTTTTACTCCCTCCTATCGGCACATAATTGGAATCCGTAATTCAGGCAACACGGTGAGACATACTGAAATGACAATGACTCTCTTGATTTCTGTTGAAAAAATACAAAATTTGTGTTCAAATTCATGCTTGGAATGTTTACTTTCTAAAACATTCATGCCATGTCTAAAAATTCCTAACCGTTCAGATGTTTTCTTCGAAACGGTTACAGAAGTTGAGTTTTCAACACATTTTCAAATCGATTGACGCTCTGAATAACTTGCAGCGAAAGTATTTTTTACCCAAAACACCATTTCAAGATGATTGACCCCGAGATATAAGAATAATATATTGAAGCCAAATTCGTGAGCGAGACGTTTGACTTCCACTTTTACTCCCTCCTATCGACACATAATATGAACCCGTAATTTAGGTAACACGGTGAGACATACTGAAACGACAATAACTGTCTTGATTTCTATTGAAAAAATATGAAATTTGAGTTCCAATTCATGGTCAGAATGTGTATATTCTAAAACATTCATGCCGCGTCTAAAAATTCCAAACCGTTCAAAAGTTATCTTCGAAACGGTTACCGAAGACGAGTTTTCAACACATTTTCAATTCGATTGATGCTTCGAATAACTTGCAGCGAAAGTATTTTTTACCCAAAGCTTCATTTCGAAATGATTGATCCCGCAATATAAGAAAAATATTTCCAAGCCAAATTCCTGAGCGGAACATTTGACTTCCACTTTTACTCCCTCCTATCGGCACATAATTGGAATCCGTAATCCGGGTAACACAGTGAGACATATTGAGACAACAATAACTCTCTTGATTTCAAGTCAAAAAATACAAATTTTGTGTTCAAATTCAAGCTCAGAATGTGTACTTTCTAAAACATTCATGCCACTTCTAAAAATTCAAAACCATTCAAAAGTTATCTTCGAAACGTTTGCCGAATATGAGTTTTCAACACATTTTCAAATCGATTAACGCTCTGAATAACTTGCAGCGAAAATATTTTTTTACCCCAAACTTCATTTCGAGATGATTGATCCCGCGATATACTAAAAATATTTTGAAGCCAAATTCGTGAGAGAGACGTTTGACTTCCATTTTTACTCCCTCCTATCGGCACATAATTGGAATCTGTAATTCAGGTAACACGGTGAGACATACTGAAATGACAATAACTCTCTTGATTTCCACTGAAAAAATACAAAATTTGTGCTCAAATTCAAGTTTAGAATGTGTACTTTCTAAAACATTCAGGCTGCCTCTTAAAATTCCTAACCATTCGGAAGTTTTCGTCGAAACGGTTTCCGAAGTTGAGTTTTCAACACATTTTCAAATCGATTGAAGCTCTGAATAACTTGCAGCGAAATTATATTTTACCCAAAACTTCTTTTCAAGATGATTGACCCCGAGACATAAGAAAAATATTTTGAAGCCAAATTCGTGAGCGAAACGTTTGACTTCCATTTTTACTCCCTCATAACGGCACATAATTTGAATCCGTAATTCGGGTAACACGGTGAGACATAATGAAACGACAATAACTCTCTTGAGTTCCATTGAAAAAAATAGAAAATTTGTGTTCAAATTCAGCCTCAAAATGTGCACCATCTAAAACATTGAGGTCGCGTCTAAAAATTCCTAACCGTTCTAAAGTTTTCTTCGAAACGGTTACCGAAGGTGAGTTTTCAACACATTTTCAAATCGTATGACGCTCTGAATAACTTGAAGAGAAAGTATTTTTTACCCAAAACTTCATTTCAAGATGATTGACCCCGAGATATACGAAAAATATTTCCAAGCCTAACTCTTGAGCGAAATGTTTGACTTCCATTTTTACTCCCTCCTATCGGAACATAATTGGAATTCATAATTCTGGTAACACGGTGAGACGTATTGAAACGACAATAACTCTCTTGATTTCTATTGAAAAAATACAAAATTTGTGTTCAAATTCAAGCTCAGAATGTGTACTTTCTAAAACATTCATGCCGCGTCTAAAAATTCCAAACCGTTCAAAAGTTATCTTCGAAATGGTTACCGAAGATGAGTTTTCAACACATTTTCAATTCGATTGACGCTCTGAATCACTTTCAGCGAACGAATTTTTTACCCAAAACTGCATTTCAAGATGATTGATCCCGCGATATAAGAAAAATATTTCCAAGCCAAATTTGAGCGAAACGTGTGATTTCCATTTTTACTTCCTACTATCGGCACATAATTGGAATCCGCAATTCGGGTAACACGGTTAGACATATTGAAACTACAATGACTCTCTTAATTTCAAGTCAAAAAATACAAATTTTGTGTTCAAATTCAAGCTCAGAATGTGTACTTTCCAAAACGTTCATGCCACGTCCAAAAATTCCTAACCGTCCAAATGTTATCATCGAAACATTTATCGAAGATGTGTTTTCAACACATTTTCAAATCGATTGACGCTCAGAATAAGTTGCTGCGAAAGTATTTTTTACCCAAAACTTCATTTCGAGATGATTGATCCCGCGATATAAAAAAAATATTTTGAAGCCAAATTCGTGAGAGAAACGTTTGACTTCCATTTTTACTCCCTCCTATCGGCACATAATTGGAATCCGTAATTCAGGAAACACAGTGAGCCATACTGAAATGACAATAACTCTCTTGATTTCCATTGAAAAAATACAAAATTTGTGTTCAAATTCAAGCTCAGAATGTGTACTTTCTTAAACATTCAGGCCGCGTGTAAAAATTCCTAACCGTTCAGAAGCTCTCTTGATTCCAAGTCAAAAAAATACAAATTTTTTGTTCCAATTCGAGCTCAGAATATGTACTTTCTAAAACATTCATGCCGCGTCGAAAAATTCCAAACCGTTCAAAAGTTATCTTCGAAACGGTTACCGAAGATGAGTTTTCAACACATTTTTAAATCGACTGACGCTTTGAATAACTTACAGCGAAAGTATTTTTTACCCAAAACTTCATTTCGAGATGATTGATCCCGCGATATAAGAAAAATATTTCCAAGCCAAATTCGTGAGCGAAACTTGTGATTTCCATTTTTACTCCGTCCTATCAGCACATAAATGGAATCCGTAATTCTGGTAACGCGGTGAGACATATTGAAATGACAATAACTCTCTTGATTTCAAGTCAAAAAATACAAATTTTGTGCTCATATTCAAGATCAAAATGTGTACTTTCTAAAACATTCATGCCGCGTCTAAAAATTCATAACCGTTCAAAAGTTATCTTCGAAACGGTTGCCGAAGATGAGTTTTCAACACATTTTCATATCGATTGATGCCCTGAATAACTTGCAGCGAAAGTATTTTTTACCCAAAACTTCATTTCGAGAAGATTGATCCCGCGATATAAGCAAAATATTTTGAAGCCAAATTTGTGAGCGAAACGTTTGACTTCCATTTTTACTCCCTCCTATCGACACTTAAATGGAATCCGCAATTCAGGTAACACGGTGAGACATATTGAAATGACAATAATTCTCTTGATTTCCGTTGAAAAAATACAAAATTTGTGTTCAACTTCATGCTTAGAATGTGTACTTTCTAAAACATTCATGCCGCGTCTAAAAATTCCGAACCGTTCAGAAGTTTTCTTCGAAACGGTTACCGAAGTTGAGTTTTCAACACATTTTCAAATCGATTAACGCTCTGAATAACTTGCACCGAAAGTATTTTTTACCAAAAACTTCATTTCTAGATGATTGACCCCGAGATATAAGAAAAATATTTTGAAGCCAAATTCGTGAGCGAAACATTTGGCTTCCATTTTTATTCCCTCCAATCGGCACATAATTGGAATCCGTAATTCAGGTAACACAGTGAGACATATTGAAACGACAATAACTCTCTTGATTTCAAGTCAAAAAATACAAATTATTGTTCAAATTCAAGATCAGAATGTGTACTTTCTAAAACATTCATGCCGCGTCTAAAAATTCATAACCATTCAAAACTTATCTTCGAAACGGTTACCAAAGATGAGTTTTCAACACATTTTCAAATCGATTGACACTCTGAATAACTTGTAGCAAAAGTATTTTTTACCCAAAACTTCATTTCGAGAAGATTGATCCCGCAATATAAGCAAAATATTTTGAAGCCAAATTCGTGATCGAAACGTTTGACTTCCATTTTTACTCCCTCCTATCGGCACTTAAGTGGAATCCGTAATTCAGGTAACATGGTGAGACATACTGAAATGACAATAACTCTCTTGATTTCCGCTGAAAAAATACAAAATTTGTGTTGAAATTCATGCTCCGAATGTGTACTTTCTAAAACATTCATGCCGCGTCTAAAAATTCCTAATCGTTCAGAAGTTTTCTTCGAAACGGTTACCGAAGTTGAGTTTTCAACACATTTTCAAATCGATTGACGCTATTAATAACTTGCAGCGAAAGTATTTTTTACCCAAAACTTCATTTCAAGATGATTGACCATGAGATATAAGAAAAATATTTTGAAGCCAAATTCGTGAGCGAAACGTTTGACTTCCATTTTTACTCCCTCCTATCGGCACATAATTGGAATCCGTAATTCGGGTAATACGGTGAGACATACCGAAACGACAATAACTCTCTTGATTTCTATTGAAAAAATATGCAATTTGTGTTCAAATTCATGCTCAGAATGTGTACTCTAAAACATTCATGCCGCGTCTAAAAATTCCTAACCGTTCAAAAGTTATCTTCGAAACGGTTACCGAAGATGAGTTTTCAACACATTTTCAAATCGATTGACGCTCTGAATAACTTGCAACGAATGTATTTTTTACCCAAAACGTCATTTCGAGATTATTTATCCCGCGATATAAGAAAAATATTTCCAAGCCAAATTCATGAGCAAAACATTTGACTTCCATTTTTACTCCCTCCTATCGGCACATAATTGGAATCCGTAATTCAGGTAACACGTTAAGACATATTGAAACGACAATAACTCTCTTGATTTCAAGTCAAAAAATATAAATTTTGTGTTCAAATTCAAGCTCAGAATGTGTACTTTCTAAAACATTCATGCCGCGTCTAAAAATTAATAACCGTTCAAAAGTTATCTTCGAAACGTTTACCGAAGATGAGTTTTCAACACATTTTCAAATCAATTGACGCTCTGAATAACTTGCAGCGAAAGCCTTTTTTACCCAAAACTTCATTTCGAGATTATTGATCCCGCAATATAAGCAAAATATTTTGAAGCCAAATTCGGGAGAGAAACGTTTGACTTCCATTTTTACTCACTCCTATCGGCACATAATTGGAATCCGTAATTCAGGTAACACAATGAGACATACTGAAATGACAATAGTGTTAGGATTTGTGCCCTTAAATCCTTTTGTATGATGCCATGTATGATATTAAGAGTGACATTGTATTTGACATTATGTATGACTTAATATTATGTTTATTAAATTTGTTTTGTTATTATCTGAAATAATGGTAACATGAATATTCGGACATTATCACATAGTCCATGAGATGCATAGTATGTGATTTATGTGAAAATTCACAGAAGATATAAATCACAAGTTCTTTGTAAACTCAGAATTATAGTTCGTAGTCGGTGATGAAATTGGGCAATTCATCTGCGAAAACTATAACATATCAACTACGATGATTTGTCTTGAACATGGAAGTGAAGACTTCTAGTTGATGTGTTAATATGTTTTAAGAGTGAAGACATATTGAACTGGACCGCTGTGAGATTTATTATTCTCCTAAAGACTGTCAAATGAATAATAAATCTCACGACTTACATTTGCATGAACTCTTAATCCTGAGAGAATAATGGACCTAATTATAAGGTGTAGGTTGCTTTGATATATCAGGAGTGAGATCTAAAGTAACGATCAAAACCTCAGTATATTGGGCAGCCACATTTAGTGTTGATGGAACATATATTCTCAAGATGGAATTCATAGTCTCTTAATGGAGATATAAAATATTCCCTTGAGATAAGTTTAATGGGTTTGTTATTCAGAGAGTTAGGCCTAACCACTTTAGTAAGTAGTTACTAAAGTATATATTTATGAAATTAGTTTTCATAAATATATGATGAATAACTTAAATGATTAAACCGGGTACTCAAGGATCAAGATGTAGTAATTTACAAAGTGGCAGTCTACATTAATAACTTTGTATTACTACGAATATTTTGTGAAGGGGTTGCATGTATAATAAAGTCTTGGGATATAATTTATAGATAAGACCTAGAGTGCAACTATATTTATATAGTAGTATTAAATATAGTTAATGGTAACTTTGGACTTGTCAAGAGTTGACAGAAAAGTCCAAGGCCCATTGGAGCTAGTGTCTTATTGGTCCCTTTTAGTCCCACTCCAAGCCACACACTTAAACCCAATTGGTAAGGCCCAAAACGCCAGCCCAATTAGATAAATTGGTTAGATACAAAGGGAAAAAGGTTCAGATTTTCATATGCAAGAAACATTATTGTGAAATGGTGTGCATGTGAGTTTTTGTCACTCACTAGTCATCCCTTTGTTACCAATTGAGAGACCACACATCTTGGGCGTTAGTGGAATTGGAGTGAAGATTAAAAGTATTCCCAAGTGCTTCAATTTTTGTTTTGAAATTCACTGCTTCAAGGTACGATCACTTGTTCTCTAATTCTGAAATTTACTCAGTACGTGTTATCAATATCGAATGATGTAGATCCATTTTAAACTTAATTTTCTGCTGCGTTCATCTTTAAATCCATCAAATGGTATCAGTATGGTCTTCAATTTCGTATTGTTTAACATGTTTTGTGAGTTTTAGAATTGGAGATGATAGTTTCATATTGTTAGAAGATTATGTTTTAATTTTCTGCATGTTATTGAAACTATGATTTGATGAAAACTAAAATTGATGTTATGATGTTGTTTAAATTTGAATTTAAGTATGTTAAATTGATCTTTAAGACTTTAGCTTCAATGAATTTCAGTTTTGATATCATTCTCTGGCCATCATGTTCGTTTGAAAGTTGTTTGTTTAAGAAAACACGAAGAAAACTACCTTAGAAAATTTCTGGAAATTTGAGTTTCGCGATTTTCAATCGATCAAAAATCACTTTCGATCGATCGAGTGAAACAGTGATCAGACTTTTCAGATAGATTGATTTTCGATTGTTGGTTGATCGATCAAATTTGTTTTTCGATCAATCGAAAGTCAATCGAGTATCAATCGAACAAATCAGAAGGTCAAGTTCAAATTTTTTAATTTTTTCGATCAATCGAGGGGCACATTCGATCGATCGAAAGAAATAAAATTAGAAACTTTTCTAAGTGTTTTCACATGTAAAAGTACTAAGACAATGTGTAATTAAATTATGCATGTTTTAAAACTAAAAACCTTTCTTTTAAAACATCTAGTGGGAGAGAGATACAAGGGTTGGGTCTCACGGCCTCCATTGTCGGTTCATAGTAGTATGGAATAAATACTTTGTCTTTGCCTTGAGCTTAGCATTCCATGCGGAGAGTATTTATTTCATAGTCCTACAAGATTGAATTTCTTGGTATATAGTGGTTTGATCAAACACCTTGTCTTAGCCTCGAGCTTTGCATTCCATGCAGAGGGTGTTTTGTATCATGGTACTACAAAATAAGCCTGTTAAGGGGATGAAATGTAGCTACACATGATTCTAGACAATGGTATACACTAGACTAAATATTATAGTATCCTCTATACTGAGTTCTTACTATAATTATTTAGAGACCAAATGTATAACGGCATATTATTAGTGTTTGACAAGAGTTATCATAATAGCACTAATGATGAGAATAGTTCTCAATCAATCATAGTATTTTATATTCACTCTATGCTGAGGGATATTGAATATGGGATTGGGTTGTCGTTGCATATATTATATTATGGTTTTATTAAGGTTCCATACTATATGTTTATATGCTAAATTGATAATGTCCAGTTTATTGATTATATTCATGTTTATTGTTTTCAGATTTAGAACATGGCATCATTTAGCCCACTTGTAACTATTCTTAAACAAAACAAACTGACTGGATCCAACTATGTTGACTGGAAAAGAAATTTGGACATTGTTCTTACTGCTGAAGAGCATAAGTATGTTCTTACTAAGCCATGTCCTAGCTTTCCTTCATTAGATGCTCCTTCTGAGGAAAAACAACGATATGATCGTTGGCAGAAATCTAATGAGATGGCCAAGTGCTACATCCTAGCATCTATCTCAAATGTTCTACAGCATCAAATGCAAGATGTAGAACTAGCTTCAGACATCATGCTAAGTCTGAAAGAGATGTTTGGTGAGCAAGGCCGTTCTATAAGGCAAGAGACCATGAGGCAAATTTATAATACCAAAATGGCTGAAGGTACTTCAGTGAGGGAGCATTGTCTTACAATGATCTCTAACCTG
This sequence comes from Quercus cerris, assembly GCA_963669245.1. NCBI lineage: Eukaryota > Viridiplantae > Streptophyta > Magnoliopsida > Fagales > Fagaceae > Quercus > Quercus cerris. The sequence continues at coordinate 81,815,636 of OY770008.1, forward strand.
AATACATTGGAAGTTTTAGGTGCCGATATAGATGGAGAATCCCAAGTGGATATGATACTCCAGTCACTACCAGAATCATTCAAGGAATTCAAACTAAACTATAATATGAATAAAAAGATTTATGCCTTGTCTGAATTAATGAATGAATTGGTAGCGGTAGAAGGCATTCTTGGTACTTCCAATGTTGAAGCCAATGTTGGTGAAGCTTCTACTTCTCAACCTAAGTCGAAAGGCAAGGGTAAGAAGAAGAAGAAGAAGGACTTCACCAAATAAGAGGGTAAACAAGTTGCCTTAGGGGTTGCTGATAAAGGAAAGAAGATCAAAAGAAAGTATTTCCATTGTGGTGAGAAAGGACATTGGAAGAGGAATTGTCCAGTATTCAAGGCTGCCAAGAATAAAGGTATGAATAATAAATTCCTTCTTGAAATATGTTTGGTACAGAATCCCACGGATTCCTGGTGTGTGGATTCAGGTTGTACTAATCATATCTGCAATTCCTTGCAGGGGTTCCAAGAGACCAGAAAGCTTAAAGAAGGGGAGTTGTTTCTTACTTTGGCTGATGGGAGCAAGATTCCAGTTGTAGCTATTGGTGTTTGTAATTTATGTTTTGAATCTAGAGTTTTAATATTAGAAGATTGTTTATATGTACCTAATGTTCGTAGGAATTTAATTTCTGCTACTTACTTAGGTAAACATGGATATTGTGTTATCCTAAAAGACAATGTTGTAATAAAGAAGGATAAAGTGTTTATCTGTTCTGGAAATATTGTGGATAGTCTTTATATTTTAACTCCTGATAAGCATGAATTATATAATTCTAAATTAGATAATAACTCTCATGTAAAATCATTAAAGAGAAAATTTCCTTCTACTAGTGATGCATATCTTTGGCACTTGCGTTTGGGTCATATTAATTCAAATAGGATTCAAAGACTGATCAAAGATGGACTTTTAGAGCCCATGGACTTTGATGAATTTCCAGTTTGTGAATCTTGTTTGGAAGGTAAAATGACCAAACGAACTTTTAATGCAAAAGGTAGAAGAGTCCAAGATTTGCTAGAGCTAGTGCATTCTGATGTTTGTGGTCCTATGTCAATCCAAGAAAGAGGTGGCTATGAGTATTTCATTACTTTCACTGATGATTATTCAAGATATGGTTATGTGTATCTAATGAAACGGAAGTCCAAAGCCTTTGAAAAGTTCAAAGAGTTTAAGGCTGAAGTTGAGAATCAATTAGGTAAACACATAAAAGTCATTCGATCTGATCGAGATGGTGAATACCTTTTTGGAGATTTTAAGGATTACTTAACTAAGAATGGGATTGTATCCCAATTGACTGCACTTGGAACTCCACAACAAAATGGTGTAGCAGAAAGAAGGAATAGGACTCTTTTAGATATGTTTAGGTCCATGATGAGTTATTCAACTCTACCTATTTCTTTTTGGGGATATGCACTAAACACAGCAATGTATCTTCTGAATTTAGTACCTTCGAAGTCTGTTCCTAAAACACCTGTGGAGTTGTGGAATGGGCGTAAGCCCAGTATGAGACATCTCCACATTTGGGGTTGTCCAGCACATGTGTTAAAAGGAAAGTCTGACAAGTTACAGTCTAAAACAGAAGTGGTTTGCTTTGTTGGGTATCCAAAAGGAACTGTTGGAGGTTTATTCTATAGTCATAAAGATAATAAAGTTTTTGTTAGTACAAATGCTAAATTCTTGGAAAATGACTATATGAATAATTTTACTCCTAGAAGTAGAGTTGTGTTGTCTGAAATAAATGAACCTGTAAATGAACAACCAATAGATGAAACTAGGGACGATGTGGCTGTATTAGATACACCACAAGATACTACTCGTCACATGTCTAGTACTCAGGTGCCTCGTCGTAGTGGGAGAATTGTTCGGCCTCCTATAAGATTCATAGGTTTAGGAGAAACTTATGAAGCTATCTCAGAAGAGGCTGAATCGGATCCCTATACCTATGAAGAGGCAATGAATGATATAGATGCACATCATTGGGTCCAAGTTATGAAATCTAAATTAGATTCCATGTATTCCAATCAAGTTTGGGATCTTGTAGAGGTGTCTAACAGCATTAAACCTGTTGGTTGCAAATGGGTTTACAAGAGGAAGAGAGGGATAGATGGAAATGTTGAAACCTTTAAAGCAAGGCTAGTGGCGAAAGGGTATACACAAAAAGAATGTATTGATTATGATGACCCGTAGCAATGCTTAAATCTATCAGAATTCTCTTATCCATTGCTGCTCATTATGGTTATGAGATTTGACAAATGGATGTCAAGACTGCATTTCTTAATGGCAATCTTGAAGAGGAAATCTATATGATGCAACCGGAAGGTTTCATAGCAAAGAACCAAGAGCATATGGTATGCAAGTTGCAAAGGTCCATTTATGGACTTAAGCAAGCATCTAGGTCATGGAACATCAGATTTGATCAAGCAATCAAGACATTTGGTTTTGAACAAAATCTTGATGAACCATGTGTGTACAAAAGACATTGTGATAAAGTAGTAATGTTCCTAGTGCTTTATGTTGATGATATTCTACTCATTGAAAATGATGTAGGGGTAATGTCATCAGTAAAGATTTGGTTGTCAAGTCAATTTGATATGAAGGACTTGGGTGAGGCTAACTTTATTCTAGGGATCAAGCTTTGGCGAGATTGCAAGAATAAGATGTTAGGCTTATCACAAGCTAGATATATAGATAAGGTTCTAGAACGGTTTAGCATGCAAAACTTCAAGAAAGGATTGCTTCCTTTCAGACATGGAGTTCCTCTGTCTGATGGCCAAAGGCCTAAGACTCAAGAGGAAGAAAATATGATGAGACAAGTTCCTTATGCTTCTGCAGTAGGAAGTCTCATGTATGCCATGCTTTGTACTAGACCAGATATCTGCTATTCAGTTGGCATGGTCAGCCGATATCAATCAAATCCAGGACCAAAACATTGGCAAGCTATAAAGCATATTCTCAAGTATCTAGGAAGAACGAGAGACTATATGCTTGTTTACCGTTGTAAGGATTTGATTCCCATTGGCTATACAGATTCAGATTTTCAATCGGATCTAGATTTCAGAAAATCCACTACAGGATGTGTTTTCACCTTGGGAGGTGGAGCCATTAGTTGGCGGAGTATTAAGTAATCTTGTATTGCAGACTCCACCATAGAGGCAGAATATGTTGCTGCTTGTGAATCAGCAAAAGAAGCTGTATGGCTTAAGAAGTTCCTTTCTGACCTTGGTGTAATGAGAATGGAGCAAGTCCCAATCACATTATTTTGTGATAACAGTGGAGCAGTTGCACAATCTAAAGATCCAAGGAATCACAAGAAAGGAAAGCACATTGAGAGGAAGTACCATATCATTCGAGATATTGTTCCTCGTAGAGATGTGGTGGTAGCAAAGATTGAAAGTGCAAACAATCTGGCAGATCCATTTACTAAAGCCTAGCCTCAAAGGACTATTGAGTCGCATTTGGAAAGAATGGGAGTTAGTTTAGTGCACAATAGTCTTTAGGGCAAGTGGGAGATTGTTAGGGTTAGTGCCCTTAAATCCTTTTGTATGATGCCATGTATGATATTAAGTGTGACATTGTGTTTGACATTATGTATGACTTAATATTATGTTTAATAAATTTGTTTTATTATTATCTGAAATAATGGTAACGTGAATATTCGGACATTATCACATAGTCCATAAGATGCATAGTATGTGATTTATGTGAAAATTCACAGAAGCTATAAATCACAAGTTCTTCGTAAACTCAGAATTATAGTTCGTAGTCGGTGATGAAATTGGGCATTTCAACTGCGAAGACTATAACATATCAACTACGATGATTTGTCTTGATCATGGAAGTGGAGACTTCTAATTGATGTGTTAATATGTTTTAAGAGTTAAGACATATTGAACTGGACCGCTATGAGATTTATTATTCTCCTAAAGACTGTCAAATGAATAATAAATCTCACGACTTACATTTGCATGAACTCTTAATCCTGAGAGAATAATAGACCTGATCATAAGGTGTAGGTTGCTTTGATATATCAGGAGTGAGATCTAAAGTAATGGTCAAAACCTCAGTATATTGAGCAGCCACATTTAGTGTTAATGGAACATATATTCTCAAAATGGAATTCATAGTCTCTTAACGGAGATATAAAATATTCCCTTAAGATAAGTTTAATGTGTTTGTTACTCAGAGAGTTAGGTCTAACCACTTTAGTAAGTAGTTACTAAAGTATATATTTATGAAATTAGTTTTCATAAATATATGATGAATAACTTAAAGGATTAAACCGGGTACTCAAGGATCAAGATGCAGTAATTTACAAAGTGGCAGTCTACATTAATAACTTTGTATTACTACGAATATTTTATGAAGGGGTTGCATGTATAATAAAGTCTTGGGATATAATTTATAAATAAGACCTAGAGTGCAACTATATTTATATAGTGGTATTAAATATAGTTAATGGTAACTTTGGACTTGTCAAGAGTTGACAGAAAAGCCCAAGGCCCATTGGAGCTAGTGTCTTATTGGTCCCTTTTGGTCCCACTCCAAGCCACACACTTAAGCCCAATTAGTAAGGCCTAAAAGGCTAGCCCAATTAGATAAATTGGTTAGATACAAAGGGAAAAACGTTCATATTTTCATATGCAAGAAACATCATTGTGAAATGGTGTGCATGTGAGTTTTTGTCACTCACTAGTCATCCCTTTGTTACCAATTGAGAGACCACACATCTTGGGCATTAGTGAAATTGGAGTGAAGATTAAAAGTATTCCCAAGTGCTTCAATCTTTGTTTTGAAATTCACCGCTTCAAGGTACGATCACTTGTTCTCCAATTTTGAAATTTACTTAGTACGTGTTATCAATATCGAATGATGTAGATCCGTTTTAAACTTAATTTTCCACTGCTTTCATCTTTAAATCCATCAAATAGCTCTCTTGATTTCCATTGAAAAAATAGAAAATTTGTGTTCAAATTCATGCTCAGAATGTGTACTTTCTAAAACATTCAGGCCGCGTCTAAAAATTCCTAACCGTTTAGAAGTTTTCTTCGAAACGGTTACCGAAGTTGAGTTTTCGACACATTTTCAAATCGATTGACGCTCCGAATAACTTGCAGCGGAAGTATTTTTTACCGAAAACATCATTTCAAGATGATTGACCCCGAGATGTAAGAAAAATATTTCCAATCCAAATTCGTGGGCGCAACCTTTGACTTCCATTTTTACTCCCTCCTATCGGCACATAATTGGAATCCGTAATTCGGGTAACACAGTGAGACATACTGAAACGACAATAACTCTCTTGATTTTCATTGAAAAAATACAAAATTTGTGTTGAAATTTTAGCTCAGAATGTGTACTTTCTAAAACATTCAAGCCGCGTCTAAAAATTCCTAACCGTTCAGAAGTTTTCTTCGGAACGGTTACTGTAGTTGAGTTTTCAACACATTTTCAAATCGATTGACGCTCTGAATAACTTGCAGCGAAAGTATTTTTTACCCAAAACTTCATTCCAAGATAATTGACCCCGAGGTATAAGACAAATATTTTGAAGCCAAATTCGTGAGCAAAATGTTTGACTTCCATTTTTACTCCCTCATATCGGCACATAATTGGAATCCGTAATTCGGGTAACACGGTGCGACATACTGAAACGACAATAACTCTCTTGATTTCTATTGAAAAAATACAAAATTTGTGTTCAAATTCACGCTCAGAATGTGCACTTTCTAAAACATTCAGGCCGCATCTGAAAATTCCTAACCGTTCTAAAGTTTCTTCGAAACGGTTGCCGAAGATGAGTTTTCAACACATTTTCAAATCGATTGTCGCTCTGAATAACTTGCAGCAAAAGTATTTTTTACCCAAAACTTCATTTCAAGATAATTGACCCCGAGGTATAAGACAAATATTTTGAAGCCAAATTCGTGAGCGAAACGTTTGACTTCCATTTTTACTCCCTCCTATCGGCACATGATTGGAATTCGTAATTCGGGTAACACGATGAGATATATTGAAACGACAATAACTCTCTTGATTTCTATTGAAAAAATACAAAATTTGTGTTCAAATTCACACTCAGAATGTGCAGTTTCTAAAACATTGAGGCCGCGTCTGAACATTCCTAACCGTTCTAAAGTTTCTTCAAAACGGTTACCGAAGATGAGTTTTCAACACATTTTCAAATCGATTGATGCTCTGAATAACTTGCAGCGAAAGTATTTTTTACCCAAAACTTCGTTTCGAGATGATTGATCCCGCGATATAAGAAAAATATTTCCAAGACAAATTCATGAGCGAAACGAGTGACTTCCATTTTTACTCCCTCATATCGGCACATAATTGGAATCTGTAATTCGGGTAACACGGTGAGACATATTGAAACGACAATAACTCTCTTGATTTCAAGTCAAAAAATACAAATTTTGTGTTCAAATTGAAGCTCAGAATGTGTAATTTCTAAAACATTCATGCGGCGTCTAAAAATTCCTAACTGTTCAAAAGTTATCTTCGAAACGGTCACCGAAAATGAGTTGTCAACACATTTTGAAATCGATTGACGCTCTGAACAACTTGCAGCGAAAGTATTTTTTACCCAAAACTTCATTTCGAGATGATTGATCCCGCGATATAAGAAAAATATTTCCGAGCCAAATTCGTAAGAGAAACGTTTGACTTCCATTGTTACTCCCTCTTGTCGGCACATAATTGGAATCCATAATTCGGGTAACACAATGAGACATACTGAAACGACAATAACTCTCATGATTTTCATTGAAAAAATACAAAAGTTGTGTTGAAATTTAAGCTCAGAATGTGTACTTTCTAAAACATTTAGGCCGCGTCTAAAAATTCCTAACCGTTCAGAAGTTTTCTTCGAAATGGTTACCGAAGTTGAGTTTTCAACACATTTTCAAATCGATTGACGCTCTGAATAACTTGCAGTGAAAGTATTTTTTACCCAAAACTTCATTTCATGATAATTGACCCCGAGGTATAAGACAAATATTTTGAAGCCAAATTCGTGAGCGAAACGTTTGACTTCCATTTTTACTCCCTCATATCGGCACATGATTGGAATCCGTAATTCGGGTAACACGGTGCGACATACTGAAACGACAATAACTCTCTTGATTTCTATTGAAAAAATACAAAATTTGTGTTCAAATTCACGCTCAGAATGTGCACTTTCTAAAACATTCAGGCCGCATCTGAAAATTCCTAACCGTTCTAAAGTTTCTTCGAAACGGTTGCCGAAGATGAGTTTTCAACACATTTTCAAATCGATTGTCGCTCTGAATAACTTACAGGGAAAGTATTTTTTACCCAAAACTTCATTTCAAGATAATTGACCCCGAGGTATAAGACAAATATTTTGAAGCCAAATTCGTGAGCGAAACGTTTGACTTCCATTTTTATTCCCTCCTATCGGCACATGATTGGAATCCGTAATTCGGGTAACACAGTGAGATATACTGAAATGACAATAACTCTCTTGATTTCTATTGAAAAAGTACAAAGTTTGTGTTCAAATTCACGCTCAGAATGTGCAGTTTCTAAAACATTGAGGCCGCATCTGAACATTCCTAACCGTTCTAAAGTTTCTTCAAAACGGTTACCGAAGATGAGTTTTCAACACATTTTCAAATCGATTGACGCTCTGAATAACTTGCAGCGAAAGTATTTTTTACCCAAAACTTCATTTCGAGATGATTGATCCCACGATATAAAAAAAATATTTCCAAGACAAATTCGTGAGCGAAACGTGTGACTTCCATTTTTACTCCCTCATATCGGCACATAATTGGAATCTGTAATTCGGGTAACACGGTGAGACATATTGAAACGACAATGACTCTCTTGATTTCAAGTCAAAAAATACAAATTTTGTGTTCAAATTGAAGCTCAGAATGTGTAATTTCTAAAACATTCATGCGGCGTCTAAAAATTCCTAACCGTTCAAAAGTTATCTTCGAAATGGTCGCCGAAAATGAGTTGTCAACACATTTTGAAATCGATTGATGCTCTAAACAACTTTCAGCAAAAGTATTTTTTACCCAAAACTTCATTTCGAGATGATTGATCCCGCGATATAAGAAAAATATTTCCAAGCCAAATTCGTATGCGAAACGTTTGACTTCCATTGTTACTCCCTCCTATCGGCACATAATTGGAATCCATAATTCGAGTAACACGGTGAGACATATTGAAACAACGATAACTCTCTTGATTTCCATTGAAAAAATTCAAAATTTGTGTCCAAATTCAAGCTCAGAATGTGTAATTTTTAAAACATTCAGGCCGCCTCTAAAAATTCCTAACTGTTCAAAAGTTTTCTTCGAAACGGTTACCGAAGTTGAGTTTCTGACGATATAAGAAAAATATTATCAAGCCAAATTCGTGAGCGAAACGTTTGACTTCTATTTTTAATCCCTCCTATCGGCACGTAATTGGAATCCGTAATTCGGGTAACACAGTGAGACATATTGAAATGACAATAACTCTCTTGATTTCCATTGAAAAAAATCAAAATTTGTGTTCAAATTCAAGCTCAAAATGTGTACTTTCTAAAACATTAAGGCCGCGTCCAAAAATTCCTAACCGTTCAATAGTTTTCTTCGAAACGGTTACCGAAGTTGAGTTTTCAACACATTTTCAAATCGATTTACGCTCTAAATAACTCGCAGCGAAAGTATTTTTCAGCCAAAACATCATTTCGAGATGATTGGTCTCGCAATATAAGAAAAATATTTCCAAGGCAAATTCATGAGCGAAATGTTTGACTTCCATTTTTACTCCCGTCTATCGGCACATAATTGGAATCCGTAATTCAGGTAACACGGTGAGACATATTGAAACTGTTGGTTAAATTTGGTTTTGTATCTCATACAAAACACATAGCGGAAGCAACAAACAAAGATCTATTTCATTCATGATTGATAACTTGCACTATATAAATTCTAGAATTTAAGAACAAAATAGCGTACCTTGGTGTGGAGAAATTCAAAATAAAAGATTATTAGTACTTGGGAACACTTTTAATCTTCACTCCAATTCCACTTTACGCCTAAGAAGTGTGGTCTCTCAATCAATTTCCAAGGGAGAATAACTGAGTGGTTTCACTCGCACGTACACACCACTTCACAATGGTGTCTCACTTTTTCTCTAATCTCTAATAAAAATTCTGTATGTCTCTCCCTTTATATATAACTGATTATCTAATTGGGACAGTACGAATTTGTTGAAAAATTCGAATTCGTTGAGTGTGTAAAATCATGAAAATTCAAATGAAAATTGAAGAACAAACCAAATTGAGTAAACTTAATGGGAAATTAATTACATTAAATGTACCGATCATATATTTTTTGCATTGATAAAATCTATTTCTACATTAATAAAATTTGCTCTCTGCACACCATGTTCATTGTTTTCTACATAAACTGTTTCTAGCATTCTGCATAAAATTATTTTCTGTTCAACATTATTTAAAAAAATTGTTCACTCTCTTTTCTGCATAAATTATTTTCTTTTCACTATTTAAAAAATTGTTCACTGTTTTCTCATAAACTATTTCTAGCTTTCTGCATAAACTTATTTTCAGTACAACATTATTTAAAAAATTGTTCACTTTCATTTTTGCGTAAATTATTTTATGTTCACTATTTTCTCGTAAAACACCTAGTGAAATCGTGTTTTCTAAATTTAAACGCCAAATCTAAATGCTTTTTCATGTTTAAATTTCACAATAATTGAATTTGTTTTACTGCATTCATAAAATCTATTTTCTGCATTAATTAAAACTGTTCATTGTTTTCTCATAAAAATTGTTCACTATTTTCTGCATAAACTATTTCTACGATTTTGCATAAAATTATTTTCTGTTCAGCATTATTTAAAAAATTGTTCACTCTCTTTTCTACGAAAATTATTTTCTATTCACTATTTAAAAAATTGTTCGCTGTTTTCTCATAAAACACCTAGTGAAATTGTGTTTTCTAAATTGAAAAGCCAAACCTGTATGTTTTTTCATGTTCAAATTTTACGATAATCAAACCTGTTTTTTTTTTTTTTGCATTGATAAAATCTATTTCGATACACACTTTGTCAAAATTATCCAACAATGATAGATTGTAATTGGTTGTTTATCACTTTCTAATAAACTCACTATTTTTTCTACTTCACCTACAGTCTACCATGTAGAAGTATAGAACAAGTGTGACAAAATGAGTAGAAATTAGAGATGATTTGATTACAATGAATTGTAATGTATTGAAAATTTCCCTTTATTACATTTTATTATTATTATTATTATTATTATTATTATTATTATTACTCCTTATTTAGTTTACCTAAAAAGTTAAACATTTTTGGGTTTATCCAATAATCTATGCTATGAAATACATGGCGGGAAATCTAGACCAAAGAACTGCCAAAATAAAAAATTGAGCGGCATTGTTGCTATACTTAAATAAGTTGTCACAAGCAACATAAATTACCAACCAACCAAAAAAAAAAAAAAAGAGAAACTACATCCACCTGATCAAATAAAGGTGGTAGGTTGGGTTTTTAGTTTTCACATACAACTTCGAAGCAAGTTCTTGACCAGATATTTTGTTTCTTTAAAGTCTTTCAATATCAGATTTGTTATATACTTTCCCTCTGTCTGGGGGTTGAGAGAATAGAATCTATATGTCTAGAAAAAACAAATTTGTAATAAAATCTATATTGGTTTAATGGCTGCAATTGTGCCTGAAAAATAAAATAAAATGTAGCTCAATAATCAATTTTCCATTAAGTTTACTCAATTTGGTATGTTCTTCAACTTTCATTTGAATTTTCACGATTTTACACACTCAACAAATTCGAAATTTCAACAAATTCGTACTATCTGTACATCTAATGTACACAATTTTTCCCTTGAGTTTTCACAGTTTTGTACATTCAACAAATTCAAATTTTTAAACAAATTCATACGATCTATACATCTAACATACATACTATTCCATTGAATTTTCATTATTTTGTACTTTCAACGAAATCAAATTTCTCAACAAGTCTAGACTATCTGTACATCTTATGTACACCTTCACGATTTGGTAATTTCATTGATTTTCCATTGATTTTTCTCGAATTTCTACATTCAACTAATTTGAACTTTTTTACAAATTTCGAATTTTTTGAGGCATTTACCATTAGGTGATTTATACGAATCATTCATTTTTCTTTCATGGAGTTTGTCTATTATTCATATGGTTACATATTTTAAAAAAAAACACAAAAACCATTTAAGTGCAATAACTACGCCAATGCTAAAAATAGTTTATGCAGAAAACAGTGAACAATTTTACTTAATATAAAAAACAGATTTTATGAATGCAGTAAGCAAATTCAAATATACAGTAAACATGATGTGTAGAGAGCAAATTTTATTAATGTAGAAATAGATTTTATCAATGCAAAAAAAAATAGATTCAATTATTGAGAAATTCAAAAATGAAAAAGCATTTAGATTTGGCGTTTAAATTTAGAAAACATGATTTCACCAGGTGTTTTATGAGAAAACAGCGAATAATTTTTTAAACAGTGAACAGAGAATAATTTACGCAAAAAAGAGAGTGAACAATTTTTTAAATAATGCTAAACAGAAAATAATTTTATGCAGAATACTAAAAATAGTTTATGCAGAAAATAGTGATCAATATATCATGTCCTACTTCGGCCAAAATCCATCTTACAAACAATTTTGAGTGTTAAGGATCATAACATCAACATTTAGTACTTTTAACAGGCACGACTACTTTCAAACACCAAAAAAACATAGAAACAAGTTTAAAATCACACACATAAATGGACACTCAAAACATGCTCTGAGGTAAAAGTCATAATAGAAAATTGATTATTGAGCTACATTTTATTTTATTTTTCAGGCACGATTGCAGCCATTATACCAACATAGATTCTATTACAAATTTTTTTTTTCCAGACATATAGATTCTATTCTCTCAGCCCCTAGACAAAGGGAAAGTGTATAACAAATCTGATATTGAAAGACTTTAAAGAAACAAAATATCTGGTCAAGAACCTGCTTCGAAGTTTTATGTGAAAACTGAAAACCCAACCTACCACCTTTATTTGATCAGGTGGATGTAGTTTCTCTTTTCTTTTCTTTTTTTCTTTTCTTTTTTTTTTTTTTTTTTTTTTTTGCTAGTTGGCTGGTAATTTATGTTACTTGTGACAACTTATTTAAGTACAGTAACATTGTCGCTCAATTTTTTATTTTGGCAGTTCTTGGGTCTAGATTTCCTGCCATGTATTTCGTGGCATAGATTTTACGATAAACCCAAAAATGTTTAACTTTTTAGATAAACTAAATAAGGAGTAATAATAATAATAATAATAATAATAATAATAATAATAATAAAATGTAATAAAGGGAAATTTTCAATACATTACGATTCATTGTATTCAAATCATCTCTAATTTCTACTCATTTTGTCACACTTGTTCTATACTTCTACATGGTAGACTGTAGGTGAAGTAGAAAAAATAGTGAGTTTATTAGACAATGATAAACAACCAATCACAATCTATCACTGTTGGATAATTTTGACAAAGTGTGTATCAAAATAGATTTTATCAATGCAAAAAAACAAGTTCGATTATTGTGAAATTTGAACATGAAAAAACATATAGATTTGGCTTTTCAATTTAGAAAACACAATTTCACTAGGTGTTTTATGAGAAAATAGTGAACAATTTTTTAAGTAGTGAACAGAAAATAATTTACGCAGAAAAGAGAGTAAACAATTTTTTAAATAATGCTGAGCAAAAAATAATTTTATGTAAAATCATAGAAATAGTTTAAGTAGAAAACAGTGAACAATTTTTATGAGAAAACAATGAACAGTTTTAATTAATGCAAAAAACAGATTTTATGAATGCAGTAAGCAGATTCGAATATAGAGTAAACATGATGTGCAGAGAGCAAATTTTATTAATGTAGAAACAGATTTTGTCAATGCAGAAAAACAAATTCAATTATTGTGAAATTTAAACATGAAAAAGCATTCAGATTTAGTGTTTAAATTTAGAAAACACAATTTCACTAGGTGTTTTACGAGAAACATTGAACAATTTTTTAAATAGTGAACAGAAAATAATCTACGCAAAAAAGAGAGTGAACAATTTTTTAAATAATGCTTAACAGAAAATAATTTTATGCAAAATACTAGAAATAGTTTATGAGAAAACAATGAACAATTTTTTAAATAGTGAACAGAAAATAATTTATGCAGAAAAGAGAATGAATGATTTTTTAAATAATGCTAAACAGAAAATAATTTTATTAGAATGCTAGTAACAATTTATGTAGAACAGTGAACAATTTTTATGAGAAAACAGTGAATATGGTGTGCAGAGGGCAAGTTTTATTAATGTAGAAACAGATTTTATCAATGCAAAAAACAATAGATGATCTGTACATCTAATGTAATTAATTTTCCATTAAGTTTACTCAATTTGGTATGTTCTTCAATTTTCATTTGAATTTTCACGATTTTACACAATTAATGAATTTGAATTTTTCAACAAATTCATACTATCTGTACATCTAATGTACACAATTTTTCCTTGAGTTTTCACAGTTTTGTACATTTAACGAATTCAAATTTTTAAACAAATTCATACGATCTATACATCTAACGTACATACTTTTCCATTGAATTTTCATTATTTTGTACTTTCAACAAAATCAAATTTCTAAACACGTCTAGACTATTTGTACATTTTATGTAGACCTCACGATTTGGTACGTTCATTGATTTTCCATTAATTTTTCTCGAATTTCTACATTCAACTAATTCAAACTTTTTTACAAATTCGAATTTTTCGAGGCATTTACCATTAGGTGATTTATACGAATCATTCGTTTTTCTTTCATGAAGTTTGTCCATTATTCATATTGTTACATATTTAAAAAAACACAAAAACCATTTAAGTGTAATAACTGTGCCAATGTTGGAAATAGTTTATGCAGAAAACAGTAAACAATTTTTATGACAAAACAGTGAACAGGTTTAATTATGCAAAAAAACAGATTTTATGAATGCAGTAAGCAGATTTGAATATACAGTAAATATGATGTGCAGAGAGAAAATTTCATTAATGTAGAAACATATTTTATCAATGCAGAAAAATATATTCAATTATTGTGAAATTCAAACATGAAAAAGCATTAAGATTTGGAGTTTAAATTTAGAAAACACGATTTCACTAGATGTTTTATGAGAAAACAATGAATAATTTTTTATATAGTGAACAGAAAATAATTTATGCAAAAAAGAGAGTGAACAATTTCTTAAATAGTACTGAACAGAAATTAATTTTATGCAAAATCGTAGAAATAGTTTGTACAGAAAACAGTGAACAATTTTTATGAGAAAACAATGAACAATTTTAGTTAATGTAGAAATTAAATTCATGTATCGAAATTAAAATCTCTATATTTTACAATGCTTCTATTTAAATAAGTAAAAACATAAGAAAGCTACTTATTTTTATCTTTATGTTTATTTGTCGATTATTCCCAAACAAAAAAAAAAAAAAAAAAATTACACAGTAATCGAGTTTGGTAAACTCGAGTACCGTAGAAATAAAATTTTCAGCATTTTATTTATAAAAGGTACTCAAGTCTGGTATACTCGAGTATTGTGTTGCATGGTACTTGAGTTTACCATGCTTGAGTACCACATTATTTTTTTTAATCGCCCAATTTCCAACTCAGCAGTGCCACAGTGGAATTATAAATAGGGTACTTGAGTTCACCAAACTCAAGTACTAGAAAAAGTGGTAGATTGCCATTTATTTCCAAAACAGTGTTTTTTTGCTAAAAATTTCAAAAAAATGTGGTATTTGGCCATTTTGGCCGGAGGGAGGGAGATGGTGGGTATGTTTTAAAATTTAAGCCCATGATATTTTGTTGTAAAGCCCAAGTCCATGCTCTAGAATTTTCCTTGGCTAGCGTGGGAATTTTTGAAAGCAAACAAAACCCTCAATCTTCTCATATTTCCTTATAAAATAGTCAGCCGCACCTTCCTATGTTTTTTGCAAAAATACATAACAGCTTAAGACATCAATGGGAAAGAAAATTACTTTGTTTTTTCCTTTACCTTTTCACTCTAATCATCTTTAGCTACTTCCTTTTTTAGAGCTCTAAGACTATCAAATTCTGCATATATGATATTAGTTTAAAAACAAAACAAAAAACATATATTACTTTTGATACTCTAGCTACTTTGTTTTTTGCTGAAAATTTTCTCTTAGGCATTTGTGACGAGTTCGAAACTCTGTTTGTGAGTGCACATTAACAGAGTTGACGTTTTATCCTGGAGAGCAACCGCCTAAGCCATTTGCACCGACAGATTCATTCTAGTGAGGGCGAAATCGCTTCTTAAGGATAGCAGATTTAGTTCTGTGCCTCGGCGATAAGTTTTCCTTAATCCTTAATTCTATACGCTTTTGTACTTGTCTATTTTACTTATAAGTTAATTTGAGCATATCTTGTTTTATTGATATATTATTGATATTGCTTTTTAATTTTGTTAATCAATTTGGAAAATTTTGAAACTATACTTCCAACAATCTTAAGAAGCAATTTATGTTCTTATTGATTAACAAAACGTATGACGTTCCTAATATTGTCTTAGAATCTGAGGCAGAACTTGTTTCGAAAATGAAGTTAGTCAATAACATAACTGATTGGGTAGTGGACACTGGGGCTACTAGACACATTTGCTTCAGCAATGAGTTATTTCTTAATTTTGAGGAAGTAATAGATGAAGAGAATGTTTATTTGGGAGACTCTAGTACTGCAAGAGTTGCTGGAAGGGGAAAGGTACTTTTGAAAGGTACTTCAGGTAAGTCTTTAGCCTTGCACTCTATTCTTCATGTTCCTAACATGTGTAGAAATTTAGTGTCTAGGTTCTTGCTCAATAAGGCAGGCCTAAAAATTGTTTTTGAATCTAATAAGATCGTTCTTAGTCAAAATGGTGATTTTGTGGGCTTATTTGTGCTTGAAACTGATCGTAAGAACATGAATATATCTAGTAACTCTTCTGCTTATTTTGTTGAATCTTTGGATCTTTGGCATGGTAGGCTAGGGCATGTGAATGTTGCAGCCATCAAAAGAATGAAACAAATGAGCCTAATTCCAAACTTAACTAATTTAGAGCATTCAAAGTGTGAAATATGTGTAGAAGCAAAACATTTCAAAAAATCTTTCAAAACTGTTGAAAGGAGCTCTGAACTTTTAGAACTCATTCATAGTGACTTAGGACACTTCAAAAATTATACGAGTAGAGGAGGTAAAAAAATATTATATGACATTTATAGATGACTACTCTAGATACACAAGAGTATACCTCTTAAGTAGTAAAGATGAAGCTGAAAACATGTTCATAAAATTTAAGACAAAAGTTGAAAATCAGAAAAATAAGAAAATTAAAAGGCTTAGATCTGATAGAGGAGGAGAATATGGTTCAGCTTTGTTTAAAAAATTTTGTGAAGAAAATGTTATTATTCATGAAGTCACTGCACCTTGTACACCAGAAAAAAATGGAATAGCTGAGAGGAAAAATAGAATCCTAAAGGATATGATGAATGCCATGCTCATTAGCTCTAGCCTTCCTTCCAATATGTGGGGGGAGGCTATCCTTTTTGCATGTCATGTATTAAACAGGGTCCCACATAAAAAGATTAGAAAAACTCCATATGAACTATGGGAAGGACGTGCACCAAACTTAGGGTACTTGAAGGTGTGGGGTTGTTTAGCAAAGGTTGGAATCCCTGAACCACATAAAGAAAAGATAGGTCCTAAAACCAAAGATAGTGTCTTCATAGGATATGCACAAAATAATCCTGCCTATAGGTGCTTAGTTTTGGAGACTAACACCATAGTGGAGACTAAGGATGCTAATTTCTTTGAGCATATTTTTCTTATGAAGAGAACGAGACTCACTAATGAGTCCTCATCAGTCATTCCCCAAGTGAGATCAAGTTCAAACTTAGATGAAAGCTATTCAACGCAAGAGTTAGGACGTAGTAAAAGACCTAAAAAGGGAACCAACTTTGGGCCTAACTTTATCACTGCTTTTCTCATTGAAGATGACCCAAAAACTTATCAAGAGGCCATGAAATTAGTAGATGCAACCTTTTGGAAGGATGCAATCCATAGTGAGTTAGAATCAATTATGGCTAACCATACATGGGAATTAGTTGAACTCCCTAGAGGATGCAAGACCATTGGTTGCAAATGGGTGTTTAAAAAGAAATTAAAAGCAAATGGGTCCATAGACAGATTCAAAGCTAGACTAGTGGCAAAAGGGTATACTCAAAAAAAAGGGATAGATTACTTTGACACTTATTCACTGGTGACAAGATTAACTACAATTAGGATTCTGATTGCTATTGCCTCAATACATAAATTGATTGTTCACCAAATGGATGTCAAAACAGAAATTTTTAAATGGTGATTTAAATGAAGAAATTTACATGGACCAACAAGAGGGTTTTGTGGTTCAAGGACAAGAAAGTAAAGTGTGTGAACTTAGAAAATCATTATATGGTTTGAAACAAGCTCCTAAACAATGGCATGGAAAATTTGATAACACTTTAATTTCTAATGGATTTATTGTGAATGAATCTGATAGATGTGTGTATAATAAATTCTCTGGTGATAGTGGTGTTATCATATGCCTATTTGTGGATGACATGTTAATTTTAGGAACTAACATGGATGTTGTAAAAAGTACTAAAGATCTCTTATCTTCAAACTTTGATATGAAAGACCTTGGAGAGGCTAATATAATTTTGGGAATAAAAACCATAAGGAATAGTGAAGGGATTACACTTTCCAAATCACACTATGTTGAGAAAGTACTTAAAAAATTCAATCATTTTGATTGTGACCCTGTGAAAACTCCATATGAACCAAGCATACATTTAAAGAAAAATAGAGGGTCTCCTGTTGCACAATCTGAGTATGCTAAAATTATTGGTAATGTTTCTAATGAATTGTACACACCCTGATATTGCATTTGTTGTTAGTAGACTTAGTAGATATACACATAATCCTGCCTATGAACATTGGAATGCACTAACTCGTCTGTTGAGATATTTGAAAAGCACCATGAATTTGGGCCTTACATATACAGGTCTTCCAACAGTATTAGAAGGCTATTGTGATGCAAATTGGATATCAGATAATGATGAGACCAACTCCACTAGTGGTTATGTTTTCACCCTAGGTGGAGGAGCTATATCTTGGAAGTCTTCTAAACAAACCTGTAATGCTAGATCAACTATGGAGTCTGAGTTTGTTGCTTTAGAAAAGGCAGGTACTGAAGCTGAGTGGCTTAGAAATTTACTTGCTGATATACCAAAATGGGATAAGCCATTACCATCAATATCATTGCATTGTGATTCCCAAGCTGCAATTGCATGTGCAAGAAATAAATTTTATAATGGGAAGAAGAGGCATATACGCCTAAGACACAATATAGTGCGGCAACTCATAAGCAATGGAGTAATCACCATGGAGTTTGTACGGTCAGAAAAGAATCTTGCGGATCCTCTTACCAAAGGGCTAACTAGACAATTGGTCTATGATACATCGAGGGGGATGGGACTTAAGCCCATTGAGTGAATCACCCATGATGACAACCCAACCTATGTCAACAAAGGTTCAATGGGCATCATGGAAAGATTCAAGATAGCACTCATAGTGAGAATGAGATCTCACTGTCCCTCCCTATGGTGTAGATGGTGCTTACTACCAAACTATTGAGGTTGAGTTTAAGACTCTTAATGAATTCATAGCCTTTATAGGTGGTGTGTGATAGTACACACTTGATGAATTCAACTATGTGGGTGTGGAGGTGGGGCCACCTCCTATGAGAGTGAGGGCAAACTCTCTAGAGCACTCATGAAAATCCAGGTGGGGCACATGGCTGAAATGTGCCAAATGGAGAACTCGTCCAAGAATTCACAAGCAAAGGTGTTCGTATTCTTGTGGTTCATGAAACTGGTTCAAGATCTTGTATCACCAAGATTTTGTGAACTCTAGAATACAAATACCAAGTGTTGATTCAAGTCCACAAGACATCAACACTAATTTCATCTTGTGATCGCCCAATTTTTTTTATAAAAAATAAATAAATAAATAAAATTTTTAAAACATGTGGGGGATTGTTGGGTATGTTTTAAAATTTAAGCCCATGATATTTTGTTGTAAAGCCCAAGCCCATGCTCTAGAATTTTCCTTGGCTGGCTTGGGAATTTTTGGCAGCAAACAAAACCCTCAATCTTCTCATATTTCCTTATAAAATAGTCAGCCGCACCTTCCCATTTTTTTGCAGAAAATACATAGCGGCTTGTGACATCAATGGAAAAGAAAATTCCTTTGTTTTTGCCTTTCCCTTTTCACTCTAATCATCTTTAGCTACTTTCTTTTTTGGAGCTCTAAGACTATCAAATTCTGCATATATGATATTAGTTATAAAAAATAAAAATAAAAAATAAACATATATTACTTTTGATACTCTAGCTACTTTGTTTTTTGCTGAAAATTTTCTCTTGGACATTTGTGACGAGTTTGAAACTCTGTTTGTGAGTGCATATTAACAGAATTGCTGTTGTATCCATAGTTCTCAGAACCGGACCGGACCGGGAGGTCGGACCATGAAAACCGTGAACCGTGATGAAAATCGGTTTTTTAAGCATAAAGAACCGGGCATATGTGGCAATTCCGTGAACCCCTAAAACCGGGGTTGGACCGTACGAACCGGTCAAGAACCGTGCGGTCCAACCCTTTAACAATTTTTTTTTTTAATAAAAACAACTTAACACAATTTTATTCTACTTAATTAAATTATCCATCTCTTACAAGGAATAAAAAAAATTATAATTAAAATCCTTCAAAGATATTCAACTTTACTTCAAAAATTAATCATAAATTTTAATGTTTTCATGGTTATTATTTTATTTTATTAACTTTCTTATTTAATTATTAAATATATGCTTGAAAATCATTAAATTTCCCTCACAAATATAGATATATTAGTCAATTTTGCTAGTTTTATAAATTTAATACCTATATTTAGGCTTTAATTAATTATTAAATTAATTATGACGTCATCACGGTTCGACCTCGGTTCGACCTCGGTTCAACCTCAAAAACCTTGAACCTCTCCCTTTTACGGTTCAATGAACGGTCCGGGTCTGAAAACCTTGGTTGTATCCTGGAGAGCGACCGCCTAAGCCATTTACACCAACGAAATTTGAGCATATCTTGTTTTATTGATATATTATTGATATTACTTTGTAACTTGGGAGACTAGGAATTTGAAATACTAAAAATTATCTTTAAGACCACCCGGGGGTGTGGCTTGATGGTAAGAGTCCTTGTCTTAACATCCAAAGATGTACAATTCAAGGGATAGCTCCAGGAAAGCCCTACAATACATGTAATATTACTCATCACCGTTACGTGACATGGGGTCGATGAGCCCATATTAGAGACATTTTTTTTCTATTCAGCAAAAAAAAAAAGTACATTTTCAAATCTAAATCCTCTAAAAAATTTACAAACCAACCCGATTATGGTCTAAATTGTAATAATTTATCAGGTCGGTGTAAGTTGTAATTATCTGTTGAGAAATGGGTTTAAAAGAGTTGAATAAAAATCTAAATTATTTTTATCAGGCTTTACAAAATAATTTAAACTCAACGACCCAACCCAATTGGTGTTTAGAGTTATCACGTTGGGTTGGCTTTTCAGCCTACCTTTATAATGCTATCATGGGGTTGGCTTGCTTTTCAGTCATGAGAGCTGTGACAACTTGTAATAAAAAGATAGAGAAATGCAACAAAAGACGAGAAGAGAAGTCATGGAATATATGAGTCCATCTCCTACCGTAGTTTGACTAGTGTTTATAGTTCCACTATTTTTTTATGAATTATATTTATATAATTCATCTGTGAAGCTTAAGCACCATAAATAATAAAATATTTTGAGAAAACGGTTCTGTAATCCCATGGATCTACCCACAAGGAAAGATAATACGAGTATATCTTTTTTTATATAGTAGTAATAACGAAAGATAATATAAAATTAAAGGATTTAAATAAAATTTTGGGTGAAAAAAACCTACTATAGATATATATATATATATATATATATATTTATATATTTTGGAAAACAGTCTTTTTTTTTTTTAGAGTGTTTCAACTTATGGCGTCTACTCTTAATGATACTCTTTATCATCAAACTAAAACATCAATTGGTTTTTGATGTAAGCAGGGATTGAACCTCAAATCTTTTATTCAACTATCAAAGATTTTACCAGTTGAGCTAACTGAAAACACATAGCTGGAAAATAGTCTAAAATTTCATTTCTAACTAAATATAAGCTAAACTAAATTACAAAGCTTCCAAAGCATGAGGAGGAGAGTTCTCAATCCAAATAACATCAAAACACTACGCTACACTGCAATACTTAAGTCAATTTAAACCCTACACTTTCATTAGCATGACAATCAAAATCCTATCCCACTTTATTAAGTTCTGAATGAGACATCTAATATATACCCAAAAAATGCATTGATTTATCCAACTTGTATAGCTTCTAGTTTTATTTCCTCAGATTAGAGGAGAATTTTACCAAAAAGAAAAACTCGTCTGAAAACAATTACCCCTCCCTTCCCTGCCCCTTAAACAGAAAACACCAAAATTGCCTTCCTTTTCAGAAAATAAAATAAAAGTACCATACTTGTGTGTATTGGTATTAAATTTCTCATTATTAAGGCTGAATTTAACTAGGAGTGAGACTACGGGTTTTGATTGTCACACCAATAAAAGTGCAAAAAATTATGAATTAAATCATTTAACTATGTTACAAACACTCTCTTATGTGTAGACACAAACTCTCTTAATAAGTCTAACCTAACATACAAAATTTTATTACTTTATAAATTGAAGATGGAGTGGATAGTGGAGACAGTGTTTAAACTCAAAACCATATTTCTAACAATTCAGCAAATAACAACAACAGGCCCTGCCATGAAGCAAACCCAGAGTACAGAGAGTGCTCAAAATTAGATTGGGATTCATATTACTAGTTATTATGATCCATCTACCTAGGAAAGTAATAATAAAATGCTATTAAAGTCTACATAATTAAAACAATTACTATTAGTTAAAAACTTCAACTCCGGTCTATCCAAGATTCCACTATGATCACGTTGATGTCCTTGTCTGGGATGAAGATTTTTTAATATGAAAGTATGAAACCCTGACCCAATTTCCTAAGAAATGGCAATATCAAACACTGGCTAAAGAAGATTGCTGAAAATGAAGTTTTGTCAGCCAAAAAAAAAGGCAAATTACTACTATAGTAGATTCCTTTGCCTTTTAACATTTGTCCTATACTTGAATTTTATTCCATTGATTGACTATACATTTGAGCTAACATTTGAGCTAATCATCCAAAACTTTAATTCACTAGCCAAAACTCACCCACCAAGATTCTTTGGCTATCCTTTTGATTCATTAATCATTCATCAATCGCAACCACCTTTTGTCCTTCCATGATTTTAAACCAAAAGAATCTTAATTCTTTTTCTTTTTCTTTATAAAATTATATGGTCCACACCCATTTTTGCTCTCAATCTTTGCAGTCCACCTCCATACTTCTATATAACTATTAACTAAAGCTCCTTTCTTTGCTTCCATACTCTTGATAAGGTTTCTGTATTCATCTTTTGCATTATAGTATGCATTTCCTTTTGTATAATTTGAAGCCTTCTGTTTTAATACATTGAAAAGTGAACATTTGGTTCATTGTTTTTAATCCTCTTGCATTCTCAAAGCCATTCCTACCACCTTTTTTAATCTTCTTTGAAAGTTTTGTACTTGGAAGGAGCTAGTTGCTACTCAAAACCTATAAACAAGGCTTGTTGAAACTCATGCTAGCATTTATCTTTTTATCATAAGTAGGCTGCATAAATATAGATGTTTATTCCCATAATCATGCTATGATAACTCCAGTTTATTGTTCTTCCTTCAATGTTTTGTTTGCTTCCAAATTCCAATGGACCATTTAAGTATCAGTCACAATAAAAGTATATAACTATTGCAGAGTCTTGACTTGTGAGAAATAGCCATGACTATTGCTGTAGAAACTGAGACTCCAACAAGGCTTGAGGTTTGTACTTCACACATTGTTTCATTGCTAGAACATTAACTTAGGGGAGTTTGCAAATTCTCAAAGAAGAGACTGAGTGGAATTTATTTCAATCAGAACATTATATCTAATATTTGATTAATATCTGTAATAAGCAGGGAAAGCATAGAGCAATGGTAGTTTGTTTCTTTCTCGGGCTTGGGTCTCTTGTGTCATGGAGTAGTATGCTGACAATTGGAGATTACTACTATCAGTTGTTCCCAGTAAGTCATGCTTATTTTCAATATATTTTTTGAGGCTAAAGATGACTGCATAAAACTGCTCCCTTTAGATATTGTACAAGTACTTTAATCTTTTGAAGCAAGGAAGACACTGCAGCTTTTTGAAATTCAATTCTGATACTGTATGAGAAGGGGCAGGCTCAACTGAAACTTTTACTTTTATTTGGTTTATATTTTATATTATATATGCCCTTGGAAAAGCTAGAAAACTAAAATTGGGGTTGGGGGGGGTGAGAAAAAAATGATTCTTCAACCATGCGTTCTATGTTATAATTGCTGAGAGCCTAAAAATGGAGTTAGTTATTCCTGTTTTACAAGATAGTTTAAGGAAAAAACTATTGTTTATGGCATTCTGTACTTCATTTGATTTATTGTAAGATGAGTTTTGAGATTAGTTATACTTACAAGGTTTTCCCTCTCTTTGGAAGAAATACCATCCTTCAAGGGTACTTACGCTTGTTTATCAACCATTCGCGCTTGGAACAATGGCGATACTAGCATACAATGAATCAAAGATTAATACCAGGAAGCGCAACGTATTTGGATACACTCTTTTCTTTGCAAGCACTTTGTTAGTCTTAGTTGTAAGTACAGATTTTCCCATTTTATATTCTTAATTTTGGCCATCTAATACTTGTAATTCATATTGCATCCATTGTAAGTTCCCTTCCTACATGTTTGGTGACAGTTGGATTTCGCCACATCAGGGAAAGGTGGAATTGGACCTTTTATTGGTTTATGTGTGCTTTCTGCTTGTTTTGGAGTTGCAGATGCCCATGTTCAAGGTGGAATGCTTGGAGACTTGTCTTTCATGTGCCCTGAATTCATTCAGGTTGATATTCTCAAGAGTTCTACTTACGTCCCTAAATTTTAGTCCATGAATTATTATAATCGCTAAAGTTTAAAGTGGTCATTTGAAGTCCCTATGGAGTGATAACATGTCAGTTTTAGTTTGACCACGTATTATAAAGACTAAAAGTGATCATTTTAAACTTTAGGAAATAAAATCTCTCGTGAGCAGAACTTTAGGAATCAATAATATATTTGAGCCGAATGTTTTCAACAATTTTCATTGTTGTCTTCATCTGTTTAACCTTAACTTTAATACATGTCCATTTTTTATGCTCTGCAGTCTTTCCTTGGTGGTCTAGCTGCATCAGGGGCTCTGGCCTCTGGTTTGAGCCTACTCACAAAAGTGTCCTTTGAGAAAACTCATAATGGGCTTCGCAAAGGGGCTAGTATGTTGCTCTTATTTTACTAATAGTCGACTGTTATGGTTTTCACAATTTTGCTCATATGTAATCATTGCTGATTTGATGGAAAAATGATGTTCCTTACTAGTTTGTGCTGTTTCAAATTTCAATCTTTCTCAGACATTATTATTACTAGCCGCGAACTTGCGCGTTGCGCATGATAATTATTTTTATGGTAGTTTTATTAAATTTTTTTATACAATTTAAACTAATTTAATAAAGAGTAATGTATTTTCTAATTATATTTTATTTATTATAAGAATAATCATAAATGTAATATAGGAACCATCATAAATCATAAATTTAATAATTTTTGTCGTACTAAAATGAAAAAAATATATACAATTTTTCTCAAAAATTCAAAAGGCAAGTTAACGAAAATACTTATTTTTTAATAAAAGTTATTTATAACATTTTGTGAATCATTAAAAAGAATATAAAATTTGGAAATTATTCTTTTAGTTTTAAACAAACTTTCTCAAACTTATTTTTTCTGCCTACAATCCTAAACACTAAAAAAAGTAACTAAAAAAATTAATAAAACTTAACTATGATTAATTGGACCAATCAAGAAAACAATTTGTTGTTTATAATCTACTAAGGTTATTTTCTTTGCAGAAATTGTAATTTCGTCCATCCAAAACATATTATCAAATAAACAATTATTAGCAAAATCTAAGAATTAAATTTCTATATATGCATTGTTATAAAATAATAATAATAATTGAAGTAAAATTGCAAAAGATAAAATTTGTCTCTCATCCAATAAATTTTGTTTAGCCAACCTTTGATTTTCTCTAAATAAATGGCATTGTAAAGTACTTCTAATACAATTATTAAGAGTATTTTGTCCACCACAAAGGATTAAAAAATAAACAAAAATGATTAAAGTCTCACAGTTTAACATCTAAATTGAGCACTATAAAAATCATGCTATCAAATTACAATAACTACCAAATTAAATTATCCAAATCATGCTATGTAGTAGAATAATATTATATTTTTATATTTAATCCTTTATAATGCAATAGGATAACATTTAACAATCAAAAAGAGAAAAAAGAAAAGCACAACAATTAAAAAAAAAAAAAATGAATCGCATTAACCTAAAGCAGATTAAAGAATATAAAAAATTATCAACCTAAAGCGAAGATGCAAGAAAAATAAAAAATAAAAATCCACCCAAAAATTGTGTGTGTGTGTGTGTGAGTGAGAGAGAGAGAGAGAGATAGAGAGAGAATCTTACAAAATTTTATAAGGGAAAACTATGCATAGAATGAAAAAAATATTGACAAATTTATAGTAAGAGGGTGTGAATAAGAAAAAACAAAAATAGAGGAAGATGAAGGAAAAGATGAAGAATGATATTAATGTAGAGGGTAGTGGGGAGATGAGAAGGTGAGGGAAGGAGAAAGGTTGGAAAAGTAGTGGAAAGATGAAAAGGTAAGGGAGGGAGAAAGGTTGGAGAAGTGTAAATATGAAATAAAAAAATATTAAAAATAATTATAAGAAAATGGAAAGAAAAAAGATAATGACGTAGATGCTGACGTGGCTCAACGTGAGAACAGCAGCATTAAACGCTACGCTTCAGCCTTTAGTAATATATAGATAGATAGATTAGTATTGAGAAGCCAACAATATGGAGTTGAATTTAAGCGTACAGGAAAAGGAAATTGAGCTTCACTAAATTGCATAAAATAAAATTATTGGTTTTATATGAATTTTCTGAAGCTAAGATGACTAAATAAACATCTTTATTTTGCAGCACTGTTCCTTGCAATTTCCACATTCTTTGAGTTTCTGTGTATTCTGCTCTATGCAATTGTCTTCGCTAAACTGCCAATAGTGAAGTACTATCGCTCAAAGGCAGCATCAGAAGGATCAAAAACTGTATCATCTGACCTTGCTGCTGCTGGCATCCAAACAGACTCAAACAAAGGAGTAATGCACCTTCTCTTTAACCTCATACTGCATCATGCTCAATGAAGTTTTGAGATTGCAATATCATAATGGCCTTAGAAATTTTCACAGGATGAAGATGACGCGAAACAACTAGAGCGCTTGAGCAATAAACAATTGTTCTTTCAGAATATAGATTATGCAATTGGCCTATTTCTGATATATGTGTTAACATTGTCAATTTCCCCAGGCTTCTTGTATGAAAATACTGGAACACATGGGCTAGGCTCATGGTAAGTGCTCAATTATCACAGAGGAACATTTGGTTTACTCTTTCAAATGATGGTAGTTGAATGAGTAAATGTTTTTCACTGTATTCTAAGTGAACCTGCTTTTTATCAAAAACCATCATTTCCATTTTTAATTTCAATAAAAACTTGTAACATTTGGATATATATACTCCATTAGTCCAGTTCTTTAACATTATCATTCCCTAAATGATTTCTTTGCAGCTTTCCATTGTTTCAAATTGCACTTTGAAATAAGTTTGTAGTTTCAAACCATAGTATTGTTCCTATGCCTAGCTATGTGCTAGTTGCCTACATGTTTGCCTTGTCTAGTGAACTAAAAAAGTGAAACCACAATACTAGCACATTGATGATGATCTTTCAGGTATGCACCTGTTCTGATTGCAATGTACAATGTCTGGGATCTGATATCAAGATATATTCCTCTCATCGAAAGCCTGAAGTTAGAATCCAGGAAGGGCCTTATGATTGCAATTCTTTCTCGTTTCTTATTTATCCCAGCGTTCTACTTTTGCGCAAAATATGGAGATAAGGGATGGATGATCCTGCTGACATCCTTATTGGGAGTATCTAATGGCTACCTTACTGTCTGTGTCCTTACAGTGGCACCCAAAGGTTACAAGGTTAGTTGACATAGCATGCTACATAATGTGCAGTAAATATAAGTTTTCCAGTGATTCCTGATTAATATTTATTGGTTTCATTGTTTTGTAGGGACCTGAGCAAAATGCTTTGGGCAATTTGCTTGTGTTGTGTGTTTTATTTGGTTTATTTGCAGGAGTAGCTCTTGATTGGTTGTGGCTCATAGGTGAATAAGGTTTTTAAGGATCCAAGTTATTGTCGTAATAGATGAAGCAAAGTCAGTTCCTCTTGACCATTTATCACTTAACAGAATGAAAATCATTAGATGAATAGCCAAATGCTAAACTTTATGCATTGGAATTATATTGTTGATTATATAGCCATGACCTTTTCTAATTTTGTTTAAATTATCAAAAACCTCATAAATAAACTTTATGCATTTGAATTATATTGTTAATTTTATAGCCATCACATTTTATAATTTTGTTTAAACTATGAAAAACCTCATAACTAAACTAGACGGAGGTACAAGAAATTTTATGAACCAAACAATATTGTGTCCCATGTAAGAAATATGGAGTTAGACCACAGAATTGAGTTCAGCAGGACACAACATATAATCCATGGCAACAGATTTTTTGCTTTTAGTCAAGCCAAAGCAGGGACACAACTTCCTTACTTAAATTTAAATTATAAAAATAAAAATAAAAAAGAGTCTAGTTAAAATATGGTTTTACCTAAAAAATAAGTAATGCTTTAAAAATGTGTGTGAGTAAATAAGCTAAAAGAAATAGTTGATGGCAAATAGGCTTTTCTCGCAGCAAATCCGTATCCTTGTAAAAATACTCCATACACGCCTTTTCTTATTGACAGTAGTGATGCATCTGAAAATCAAACATGTTATTTGCAGCTAGGGTTCAAAATTCTGTAGCAATTAACATATACAACCAAGACATACACATAAATGAAGTCTGTTTCTATATCATTAAAAAATAACAAGTAAAAGTTGTCCCCAACCCCAACTAATCAAAATAGACTCTAGATGGTCATTTATGTGTATTTTGACGCTGCAACAGAATAACCCTATACAAAAACATGAAAGATTTTACTATACATAAAAACTAACATTAGTAGAAGTAACTTTTTTTATAAGAGCATGACTTTAGATAGTATAGAATGGAAGAAAAGAATTCATATGACCAATCCAATCTAATCTATTGAGGATCCATAGCCAACCCCAAATTTTGGGACTAAGGTGTTGTTGTTGTTGTTGTATATAAACTAAGCACAACAGCATAACTTTCAAAAGAAATAGCCTTTGACAGCAATTACATGGGCCCATGAATAAGAAGTTCAAGATCCTTTGTCATCTTCCCTGATTTGATTGTTCCAACACATGCTGCTCCCAGTCTCACAGTAAATCCAAAAGTTCTGTGTTGTCACCAAACTTTGCACTGATAACATTGATTTGCTCAATTTTCACATAATGATTTAAATAATAAGAAAAATCCAATTCCTAAAACTTCAAATTCACAGAACTAAAATTATACAAAACTCATCAATAAAAGAGAGATTAATCTGATACCTGTGTGCAAGACCTCGTGTTCAAGCATATATTGATGCTATGCTGTTTATGCTGGTTTCACCACCTCTCTGATGGAGCCAGTAATAGTGGTAACTGTCCCATGTGCTGCTTCAGGTTTGATTGTCTTTCCATCTAGGCACACCCCTGAAACCCAAGTCCAACTTCACATGTATTAGAAGTGAAAAATGGACCAAAAAGAAAGGCTTTAAAAAAAATACCAGGAAAAATAAAAATGAGAACAGAAAAACATACCAGCACTGATGTCACCAGCCCAAGAGATCCAAATCCTGTACCAATGGCAAGAGTTTTTATCGTAAACTAGATGAATAACTTAACACTCAGTTAGGACACTCCAAGAGAAAGAAACTTCTCATACAATTCCCGCATTGATACAAACATTGGGTGAAACTATCACTCTGCACATTGCGATCATAGTTTCTGCAAGTCCACATAACCTCCTTCACTTTAAGAACCGAAGCTACCATATTATCAGAGGCCGTATTCATACCTAGCAATTCAACCACATAAGTTGATGACAAACTACTCAAACCTCATAAAGTAATTAGCATGATGAACTGGATATCTCACCATATCCCTGCAGCATCAAACTTAGATTTCCATTGAGTTTCATGAACTTCCTGAAATATGTCCTTGAATCTTCATGAAATTCACATGATAAGAAACTGGCAATACATAATAAGTAAGACAGACGCTAAAGGTCCACATAAAAGAAAAGAGGTCATGCCTCGCAATACATAATTAGTAAGACAGGCACTAAAGTTCCACATAGAAGAAAAAAGGTCATGCCTCATATTAAGGTAAAAGAGAGTCTTTAATAATTCAGTTGGAACAAAATTGGGCAGAATTAGAATACAAAAGAAAGTCTAACAAGGTAACAGCACACCTTCCATCATATTTCTTAAGAAGGGTGTTTTTAGTACCAAGATAAAGTAGCCACCTTTTCTGGTAAGCAGTATTCATTGAAGCCTCAGTAAAAGCATGAATGAACTGTTTTCAAAAAAATTTAAAAAAAAAAAAAAAACAATAAATAATAATAATAATAACACTAAAAACACTCTTCTAGCAAGTCAAATTCAGGTCAGGCACCTAAATAGCAGTTGTGAGATCTGAACCTCATCAGTGTTATACATGGACAAGGCTACACCTCCAGCACCAGTAAAGTTGAAAACCTCTCTTTCTTCTCATCATGTTTATCCAGTACTGCAGATATTCCAGTTTCCCTTAATAGGATGATTACATACAAGGCATTGACAGCAATATAGAACGGAAAAGACTAAGTCTTAAAAGTCTCTATAAAAAGTGAAACTAATAAGATCATTGAAAAGCTGTCAACTGGGAGAGGATTTTACCAAATACCAATTTAAGTTTCCTGGATCCTGGTAGAACTGTATCAGTTGCCCTGTACTGATCACCAAAAACATGACATTTAATGTACATAGGCTCAGTCCAACCTGAGAAAGAAAACCAAGTTAATCTGGGCCCTTGGCTTTTTAATATTACAAACCAAGTCAAGAAAACATTACAAACCTCTTTCAAGATGGGGGATGTTTTTGCAGATATTTGGTTCTTTGAAAAGAATACCTGGTGTAAATGGAAAGCACAGTGACCTCTTTCATCAAATAAAAATCTGGAGCAAATAACCCAAAAAAAAAAAGCAAAAAACCATTACCATGGGTTTGGGTAAAGAATTTATATTTGCACAGAAAAGAGAATGGGGGTTTAAACCCCATCATTTTTTAATTTCATTGTTTCGTTATCATATAAAAATACAAGAAAATAGTACCAATATCTATAAAATTACTTGTTTAAAAAAATTCTGAAATTCCTTGACCAGTTATTGCTCTACTTTATCAAATTTATAAGAGAGGGAGGGGGACCCTGAATCCCATCAAATACTTATTGCTCTGTATAAAAATACTATGTGGCCATGTTTTGGTGAAAATTATTTATATATTTGTCGCAGAACAGTGCAACAGGGTATGTTACAGGAAAGCGGCTAGCTGCCTTGATAATTAAGGGCCAAACCACAGAATCTCGAATCTCACTGCTCTAAAATATACTGGAAAATGAATGTACTATTTGGGGGCTTGCATTGAGAAAATTGGCACTTAAATGACATTGCCACGGTCAAGACACCTTCGGAGTGAAAATAAAATATTTGATGGAATGATATCAGCAAGATTTGGTGTGCAAATCAGCAATTTTGAGTGATTTTGATGCAATTGATTGAAGTGAGGAACAAAACCGTAACAAATCTGGGACGATGGTGGAGAAGTTAAGGTGAGAAAGAGAAACATAGCTCCGATGGGATCTGGGACAACAAAGTTTCCGCAAAGACAACTAAGGTAGTGAATCTAGTGGTGCTGACTTTGATCAAGGTTGTGGCATAGCAAGGAGCATTTCAGTCAGTGACAAGTTGGCCAAGGTCAGAGGAGCCAGAGTATTTACAGAAGGGGATGACGTGGGAGCTGGAGACAAGCTGGTAGGGGCCATGGAGATGGGAAGGAGGAATTGACTAACGAGCGAGGGAGCAAGAAACATGGAGGAGTTTAGAAATAACAACTGAATAGGAAGAATTTGTAAATCAAAATTTAAGAACTGAATTTCTGGCTAAAATTCTATACAAAATTTAGAATTTCTTCCTACAGCACACCCAAACAAGGAATTTTATTTTATTTAAATTTGAATTCTGGCATATCCCTAAATTCTGTTTACAAATTATCTAAGTAGCCTCCACATAATTTGACAACAAGACACAGCATTTAACAACTACACAAGCAAGCTATTAAATTAACAAAAATAAGGACAAGCAATTACAATCTCTTTCTTTGCAACAGCTCAAATACATTGTTCAAAAAGTAAACCAGGATTAATGGACACAGCAACAAGCCACATTTTGTTGAAGATGGTAATCATTTTTTTTCCTTATAGGTAAGAGTGATTATATTAACAAAAAAAAACTACTTCATGCACAATGGGTACAAAGTAGACTAAAGAATTACAGAAAAAATATGTGGAGGGCAATGTTGTGAGTTTGATAGCCATTGGCTGCGAGTATAATATACTAATAGAAACAATGTTATGAACAAGAAGCTAAGAGGTAAAAGATAGTAGACACACTTAAGAGTGGCTTATGCATTTTCAATTATAACTCTATTGTTGATGGCATCACAATTAAGGAGACCAAGATCAAAGTATTTGATATCCAACTCCACAAAGAGAGAAAGAAAGAGAGAGAGAGATAGTCTATTTGCAACTTTAATCTTCCACTTCTAATGATTAAAAAAAAATTAAAAACTAATTCATAGTAAATGATGGTACAGTTTATTAGTTTCCACTTTCCAGCCTCATAAAGAAGTTTAGTCAAGATTTGTTGCAGAAATAAAGTACTTTTTTCCCTATAAGTTATGTTTATATTTCATTTGAAAATTAAAAGAAAGGTTACATTTAAAAAAGACAACTTAAACAAGCTTCAAACCTCCCATCTTTATACAATAATTTTTTTTTTAGGAAGCATGACAGCCAATCATAAGCTTTGCAACCAAGAAGTTCTCTAGTGAAGCAAAGGCAGAAGTCATGCTAAACAAAAACTAAGACATGCAGGGGCAAAAAAAAAGATAGAACACACGCTACAGAAATGCATGACAGATATACTCATACAAAAGTGGTTTTCCTCCTTTATTTGCAGTAATTTTATATACCCCATATTACAGGAAAGAGCAAATATGTAGGTACTGTTTTTCTTTGAGCTTGCAATAATATTTCTTACTGATTCATCAAGTATATATATGCAGAAGTAATTGAATGCAGAGTTAATTCCATTTTGACTCAAATATATAGTTGCATGATACCTGAAGATGAGTGACTTCAGAGAGGCCTACCCATAGAGCTTCCTTTCTGCTCTGCCTGCAAAATCAACAGCCACCTTCAATGTAAGGTTACAACAAAAAGTGTTCCCATGTAAAGTACTGAAAATCAATATTTAGCATGATTCATTCTGATCTACCTTTGAATAGTTGACTGAACTAGTTTTTGGATTTTGGGTTCATCTGACCATTGGCAGTCAATAGAGTGCTATCTACAAAATTGCAGTTTCTTGGCTTTTATGATTCCATGGTGTAGAATAGAGACGGTGCGGGTATCTGTCTGTATTCCCTTAGTAGACATCTCCTTAAAGAGGTCCACAGCCTTATCCACATCTCCCTTATTACAATAGCCAGACAAAAGAGCTGTGTATGTCACTGTATCAGGTTCTAGTCCTCTGTCAATCATATTATCAAAGAGGGCAACAGCATCCTGAAGGTTTTCTGTCTTACAGTACCTATCAATTAAAACAGTGTAACAAATAACATCAGGTCTTATACCATTGACCCTCATTTCTGTCCAAACAGTTGAACCATCCACTTTCCCTTCCTTGTTTTCCCTTGCATCTAAAGGGAAACAAACCCTTGTTAGATTCGTTTTGGAAAGACCATCTAGCAAAACCGTGTAAGTGATGACATCAGGTTCAATCCCCCTCTCTTTCATATCATGGAAGAGATCCTGGGCTTCTTGTAAGCAATTCATTTTGCAAAAACCATGTATCATCATTGTGTAGGAAATGACATCAGGACTCGACCCTTTTTCAACTAAAAAATCAAAAAACCATCGAGCCTTTTTCATATCTCCAGCCCGACAAAGAGCAGCTAAGACTTTACTGTACATTATCTCACTTGGTTCTACATTCAATGCCAACATTGTCTCAAGCACCACAAGAGCTCCATCACAGACACCTTCCAAGCAAAGGTTAGTGAGTAGTTTAACGCATGAACTTTTTTTAATTAAAACTCCTTGCTTTGACAGCCTAACAAAAAGTTTATAGGCCTCACTTGTACAGTTGGCTTCACAGTACCCATTAACCAAAGCAGAATAGTTATCCACACTCTTATCCTCTAAAGTCCATAGAAATTCTTCAGCTTCCTTTACTTTGCCACCTTTACATAAACCTTCAATAATCATGTTGTGTGTAACAGAGTTTGGTTTCAAACCCTGTGCCTCCATACATTCCAAAAGGTCAAGTGCCTCAGATGCAAGGCCATTTCTAGAAAACCCAGCAGCAAGTACATTATAAACAATGATATCAGGCTTGAAACCGTTTTCCTTCATTTCCTCAAATAGATTCAAGGCATCAACAATTTTTCCTATGAAACAATACCCTTTAATCAAGGTTGTATAGTGCATAATATCTAAACTCATACGCTTACCTTTCATTTCTTCAAGCAGTTGCACAGCTTCTTCAACTTTCCCCTGTGTGCACAAAGCATCCACCACAATATTGTATGACGCCTCATCAAGAAAAATTCCAGACCCCTTAAATTCTTCAAATAGACTCAATGCTTCCGAAGACATGCCCATTTTACACGTGCATTGAAGAATCGAGCTAACAATCACACAATTACTTTTTATACCCTTTGACACCATATCATTATGGAGAGCCAAAGCTTTTAGCAAATTGCTACTCTTGCAGTACCCATGGATCAATGCACCATAGCTTTGTGCATCCGGGACCACTCCTTGTTTTTGCATATCAAGAAAGACACTCTCTGCATCATCTAATTTCATCTCGTCACAGAATCCACGAATGACGGCAGCATAAGCATAAGCTTCTATAGGGGCATCTGCCCCTTTCCATGCTTGTAGCACTTGATATCCCAAATCCGACCTCTGATGGGTGCAAAGCCCTCTGATATATGCAGTGTAAGCAAAAGCTCTAGGAGTAATCCCTGCTACCTCCATCTCCTGAAACACATGAACAGCTGCTTCCAAATCACCCTTCCTGCAGAGTGCCTTGATCATAATTGCATAGGTGTAATCATTAGGGCTCAAACCTAATCTCTTCAGCTGCTCATAAATAGCCACAGCCATGTCCACTTTGCCATGCTCAATTAATCGATTCATTAGAAAATTACAAGTGAAGATATGAGGAATGAACCCCCGTCTCTTCGTTTGGAACAAAACATCAATGGCCTCATCAAACATACCGATACTAACATAAGACTTAACCAACGCATTGTATGCTCTAACCAATGTCTCATCAGCCTGCAATCCCTCCACCACCACAAGCCTTTCAAACAAATCAGAAATTTCAAATCCCGGGTGTTGACGATGGCCATTAGAGGACCCAACAATGACTTCCAAAAACACAGCATCCAACTTCCTATCCAGACCCCAATGGCACAAGATCCTAACAAGCGCGGCATACGTGGATACATCATGCGCAAAACCCTGTTCCTTTAACCGGTCAAAGAATGAAATTGCGGTCTTGGGATCCCTTTTCATGGAGTTCAAGATTTGGACAACCTGGGACGCATCAAATAAGTCCTGAGCTACAGGGGTGCTAGTTTTGGTGGTGTTAAGGTTGTGAGTATAACCAGAAATATCAGTTGCAGTACTATTAGCATAAGAAGAAGAGGCAGTAGATGAGGACAACGATGATGATGATGATGCATATTCATCATCAGACGATTGAGTTGGGTTGAGGAATGCAAGGGCAGTAGAGATGGACTTGAAAGAAGAAGAAGTGGAACTCAATATTCTGGGAAAACCCAAACTGAGTCTAACTGATGGATGAAACCACATGGACATTAACACTCATATCGAAAGCAGAGAGAGATTCCCAAACACCACAAACATATATATAACTATGTTTTATGCCCTGTTCTTTTTCCCCAAGCTAATGAAAACTAAACCAAAACCAAAACCAAAACCAAGCAACGAACACAACAACTCAAATGTGTGTTTAGGAAGTGTTATACCTTACCTCAATTCAATACATTTGGTGGTGCACAGCCGGTTTTCGGAATATCACCGCCGGATGATGGCGGTTCGGCGGCGGCGGTGGTGGTGGGTGCAAGGAGAAGGTCGACCCCCGCTGGGTTTGAGGAAAGGAGAGGGGTAGAGTCAGACAGGGAAAGAAAACCTAGGCATTGAGAAGCTAACGTTAGTTTTAGCCTAAATTTGCTCGGTTTAATGATTTTAAACGACGTGGCATATTTTTGGACCATGGATTTCTTTCCAATCAATCTCAGCCCTTAATTGGATACTCTCCATTTGTACTAGTTAAAAAAAAAAATATATATATATATATATATATAAATAATAAAATCATCTTTTTTTACCCCTTTTTTTAGGAATAAAAAATCTTGATACAAAATTGGTTGTAGCTAATAACTAAACTTCCACTAGCAAAATTAACATTGTTATATATTTTAAAAATCTAATCGTTAGATTGTATATTCTTTATGTTTCTAGTATATATGTCAAATTTTTGTGTCAATCATGTTATTTACTATTCGAATTATAAAATTATTTTTTATAAATATTTTAAACTACAAAATTTGAAATTTAAATATTTGATTGATTATATAAGTATTGATCTTAATTTTATAAAAAATTTGCAAGTATTGAAAGAAAAAAAGAAAAAGAAAAGATATTAAATGGAGTTTTGTATCCAAACTTTACCCATTTTTTTAATTGATACCTACGTGATAATTGCTCAAAATGCTAATGAGTTTTTTTAGCCAAAGTTCAAAATACTCTCTACCTTGGCTAAATCTTG
Source organism: Quercus cerris (assembly GCA_963669245.1). Lineage (NCBI taxonomy): Eukaryota > Viridiplantae > Streptophyta > Magnoliopsida > Fagales > Fagaceae > Quercus > Quercus cerris. Next base: position 81,852,438 of record OY770008.1, read on the forward strand.
TTACACCCTTCTTACTACACACTCTGAGTACACTTGTTATGAGATCATGAACAAGTTTTATTAAAATTATGATATCATGAAAGAACGATTTCAACCCACGTGATAGTGTGCATGATAAGTGCAATAGCTCATGTGTAATAATTATTACTCCTCTAACTTTGTCCTCATGATAGTATGAGATGGCAAGTTGAAACTTTCATGTAACTCCATTACTTGCCACTTTTATTCTACATTAGTATTATGCTCATAAGATGCACACCTTAATCAAGAATAATGTTAAAAAAATTTATAAAAAATATCCATTAATATATTTTATATTTTATAATTAAAAAAAAAAAAAAAAGTTCATTTTAAGCTACATGACAAATGAGTATAGTATGCCTCTAAATTTTTATCAAAAACCGAAACTTATAATGGATTACAAAATATTTTAAGAAAAAATAATGAAACTCATTTTAAATATCTTAAGATTGTCATTATTAAATTTTAATCGAATTGGTGTATATATTTTAGTAGTAGTTTCATTTGAGGTGTGTTAATCAGTTAATGTACATATAATGAATCACAATATTAAACCATATAACTTCTAATAATTGCATTGAGTGAGATGGTATGATCTAACATATACAACCCAACTTTTATCATTAAATCAAAAAAATTATGATAGAATATTAGATTGTATACACTATTTTTTTATTGTAGTAGTACCTTTCAAACTTTTTGAAACTTTGACAACAAAGGTTCACTTAAAACAATTATGTTACTAATTTAACATACTTATGCTAGGGGGAAAGAAAAGAGAGGAAAAGATAAATTAAATAATAATATATAAAAAAAAAAAAAAAAAAGTGTCCGTCTAACATAACCACGACGCATATGACATAACTTTTATTATATGATGATATGATACAGGTAATAGGCTAGACATAATATTTAGCTTCTTTTTTTTCTTTCTTTTTTTCTTCTTTTTTTTTTTATTTTTTATTTTTATTTTTTGAGAAACACATAATACGTAACTTTATTGAAAAGGTTTTGGTGACAATGATTAAAAAACTTATTAGTATTATATAATTCCATAATTCTCGTATGCTAAAAGAAATCAAATACGTTCCTATCAAAAAAAAATCAAATACGTATTTCTCGTGTTGTAAACAAGATGCATGAAATCTACAATCTAAGAACCATGGTTAAGATAATCCAAGAGAATGAGAGAGAAGGAGAGTTTTTTTTTGTTTTTATTAGTTCCACCCTCTTTGCAACCCACCTCATGTGTAATTTAATTGTTCGATAAAAATTTAATAGCAGATTATAAATTTGAGAACTGGTGATTTTACCAAAATAAAAATACTTTTTTTTTTTGGGTAAACAGTATTTTTATTAGAGAGAAACAGGAATACAACCTAAGGAATCATCCCTACAAACAGCCTCTAACACTGGGGGGAAGATTTCCTTTATTAAAGCAATAGTCTAAATCAGAGTTCAGTGCAAACTTGGCAGCTTCATGAGCTACAAAGTTGCATGTTCTCCGGACCCAACAAAAATTAACAAAAACAAAAGCAACAGTTAAGCTACGAATATTACAGATAATATTGTAAGTAAGCCATTCAGGGGATAAGTCTGGGTTGATGAGAGGATCAAAAAAATTCTTTACATCTCCTTCAAATATTACAGATTTCCACCCCTCCTCGACTGCTAGATTCATAGCCCAGTAAAGTGATTCAGCTTCGGAAATCGCTGGGAGGAGCTGTGATGTTTTTTGGCCCAAATAGATAGAACTTCGCCTAAATGGTTCCTTACAACAACTACTAAAGCAGAGCCCGAGCTCCTTGTCGCAGCATCTACGTTCAGCTTGATGCAGTCAGAAGGGGGACGAGACCAATTCTTGCTACATAGCTCTTTAGGTGGTTGGGTAGCTAAAGAAAAGACTTTAACTATTTCATTGAATCTGGTTTAAATGTTCTGCCTAGCCTTCATCACATCAAGGTCGATGTTACTGAATTGTTTGAGGTTTCTTGACATCCAAATCTCTTCAATTACTAATGCCATGTTGAGGGACAGACTCCAAGTCTCATGGGCAGGGATGAGTGAGGTAGGTGGCTCCATGATGAAGGATACTATCTCCTTAGCCGATGTAAAGTTCACACTATCAACTTGAAGACCCCAACAGGTGGCTGACCATAGAGCTCAAGCAAATAGGCATCTGAAAAAAATGTGTTCATTGTCTTCAATTCCAGCATTGCATAACAGACAAGTTGCATTTACATGGCTAAGGCAAACTTGGAGATTAGCTTTTGTTGGCATGGCATTGACGCCTATCCTCCATATCAACATTTTGAGCCTCTCTAGGAAGTTTGCCTTCCAAAGCTTGGACCAACAAACTTGGGGCTGACCAACACAGTCAGGATGAGCAAAAGCAACATTATAAATGGATTTAGCTGAGAACTGACCTTTTAAGTCAGGGAGCCAAACTAACTTATCCTATTTAGGTGACAAGGGAATAGGAATGTTAAGAATGGCTCTTGCATCGGTTTGAGCAAATAGTTCCTTCACCCAATCTGAAATCCATGATTTGGAAATGGGGTTGATGAGATCACTGGCTTTAATGGAAAACTTCTTGTATTCCTCAAGTCTAGGCTGAGGAATGAAATTCACAATTTCAGGCACCCAAGGGTCTGACCACACCTGTATAGACTTACCCTCCCCGACCAAAATAAAAATACTTGTTTGATATGTTTATAAAAAAGTAGAATTGAGTCTGAAAGGGAATAAAGATTTAGAATATAAAGTTGATGAAATTTACAGAAATTCACAGAATCTACTAATAAGTTAAAAACAAATTGATAGAAATTAATAAGTTAATTTTTTTTTTTGAGTAAATAGTAAATTTATTTCATCGTACATAACCACAGTCCGTATCATATTAAAATTAATAATGTGATGTTGTTAAGAGCATCTAAGTATGAAAGAATTTCATTTTTTATGTTAGTATAAATCCATGGAGGTCTTCTAACTTAAAAATTAAAATATTTTTGCAAAAAATAAAAATAAAAATCAAATCAAATATTGGATATCTTTTAAGGCTCTATTTGGGATTTGTTTATTTTGTTGAAACTAAAAACTTTTAACTGCAAGTACCGTAGATAAAGGTAAAAGTTAGCAAAAATAGTATAATGAGACTCATGAATAATGCCAAAAAATATAGTAAAGTTTATTAATAGTAGGAAAAATAAGCTAAATGGTAAAATATGTTGGCTTTTTAATTTGGAGCTAAAGACACACTATGTTCTAACCTTTTCTATTTTCTAAAAATAAAATTAAAAATTAAAAAAACGGTTCTAACCTTTTTTATAATTAAAAAAAAAATTGGATGTCCTTTTTTTTTCTATTTGATTAAATTTCTACTCTAATATATATATATATATATATATATATATATATATACACACAAATGGGCAATCCTAATACAAATAGGACTAGGACTTGGGTTGGGCCAACGCGCATGAGTACATGACCGTTGGTTCTTGAAAAAGATAAAAAGAAAAAAAAAAAAATATGACCGTTAAACCGCCTTGTATATGCAGGTACTATAAAATCAAAACCAAAGGCACCCACAACACAAATCCAACAAAAATAATCAGTGAAAAATACCCTCTTTGCTCGTCGTCTTTCTTTCCCGTTGGAATATCATATCAATGGAAGAAATCGCAACAGTGACAGAGACCGAGGCCAAGAATTGCCTGCAGAAAACTCCAACGAAGAATATTTTGGGAAGGAAGAGATCTTTGCAACAAGATTTCTTGACGCTGTCTCTCAACAGTTGTCATCTCGACGCAGCAACAAGAGATCATCAGCGAGAAGAAGAGTATCAGATGAGTTCCCCGTCTCCGCCTCCCACTCCCATTCGCCGCCGCAACAAGCGTTGCCGCCGCCTCATGTTCTTTGCCACGGGTTCAACAACGCTGCCGCCGTCGACGGCTCCTGCTCCTGCTCGGCCGCGTGTTTTGTTTGCGTCAGAGGGAAACGCCTTGTAATGAGTTCCACCATTCTTTGTTTTGATGGCAAGTGAGAGTGATCATCTTAGTTTTTTGTTTTTGTTTTTGTTTTTTGTTTTTTGTTTTTAATATTTTGATAGTTACTCTGGGATTTGAATCTTGAAATCTCACTTAAAAATACTTAAATTACAAAATTTTTGACTCTCAATCGGCTCTCTATGAATTCAATTGGCTCTTTTACACTCTTTAATTTAGGCTATTTAGCTATTCTTCTTGCATGTTTACAGAGTTTGACTACATATAAAAATTATGATTATCATATATTCGTTATTGCACATACATGCTTTTTTTGAAATTGTGTTTTAAAATACATGATTTCACAATTTTAATTAAAATCAAATTTAAAACATGATTTCAATGGAATGTGTGTAGTGTGTGCATCAGTATTTGTCTCCATAATTGCATGTATCAATCTAGAAGAATTTTACCTGCAAAGAATATCATTCAGGCTGCCTTTTTGAGTAGCTTAGTGAAAAGTTCAAAGTAGTATGAGTGTTCAATATTATGTTTCTATCTTTACAAGCTTGATTATCACCATTTAAAAAAAAAAAATGTTTTATAAATTTATTCTTCTTCTCCCTTCTCCCTTCCTCCTTTCTATTTTTTCTTCTTTTTAAAAAATTATTATCTGTTACGGTGTTAAAAGTGATTGTGTAGATTGCATAAAAAAAAAAAAAAAAAAAGTTTGTGCAGGTTGCTGTGGGTCTTCAGCATTACATTTGTTGATTAATATATACGATTGCCTTATTCTTATTCCAACAAATAAAATTTATTACTTAAAAAAAAAAAACTTGATTAGATATGTTTTTTTTTCTTCTATTTAACGTACCTTTTTTTTTTTTTGTGGACAAATTACATTTGATCTCTTATTCTTTAAGGTGGTTTCAAGTCAAACACTATAGTTTCTAAGTTTTTAAATGCAATCTTAAAATTTAAGATAGTTACAAATTAAACAATATAATTTTGTTACTTTTAAATAAGATCCTTAACTTTTAAAATCATATATATATATATATATATAATTTGAACCCGCAAAGTATAGGGTTTAAATTGATATGATTTTAAAAGTTTGTAAGGGTTAATTGATAATGAATGTTTACGGTCTACTTCATGATTTTATTTGAAACTTTAGGTTCGGAAATTATATTTATTCTTCTTGTTTTTGCTAATTGCATGGTGATCAAATATGTCCAACTTAGATTTGGTTTGGATTTAGTGCATTTAGTGCATTGGACTGTTAAAATGATGACATGTGGCCAAAAAGAAACACATGTGACCATATCGTGACAAATCCAATACAACTAGATTATTGGACAGGAAACTCTGTTTGCCCAAGTTCAAGATTAATAATATCAAAAAAGAAAATGGACAATTTTAAAATAAATGTTAAAGATTAATAAAGACCAAATCTGGAATTACTCTATATTTATTCATTATTGGCCCATTTTTTCCCAAAAAAAAAAAAAAAAAAGGAGGCCCATCTGAGATTTCCTTAACCTTTAAGGGGATATCCATACTGATTTTCTTGTATTTTGAGACGAAACGTGCCGAAGGGAGTATTGTTGATTTCATAGACGGAACCCAAATATATATAGACACTATTAGCACGCAAACACCGAACACACACGACTATTAAAGTGTTAACAGCTTGATACTAATACTGAAACGAGATGGTGTTGAATAAATGTACATCATCCCAAATCAAATGAACATGTGATTTATTCTCAAAAAAAAAAAAAAAAAAAAAAAAATGAACTTGTGATTCTTAACGTGGGTACATTGAAAACCCCAATGCATACGAAAACTCATGCCACGTGGCAAAAATTTGCTAGAAGATTGCTAGAAAAACTGATTACCAAAACTGGGTCAACTAATTGCCAAGATGTCAAAATTTTAATTTGATTTTCTATTTTAATTTTTACTTTTCTGAAAATGTCAAAATACTAATTCTTAGTTTTTGCTTCTTACACAGGGTTCAAATATTTTAAGCAAGTTAAAGATCTCAGCCCTTGTAACCCGCCACCATCCACACACCTCACATGGCCCTAATTTTTTTTTATTATTATTATTAACAGATTGAACATGGCCCTAATTATTTGGCGCATAAGAGATTGAAACATACTTTCAATGTTATGGCATTTTCTAGGGTTTATAATCAAGACCTTGAGGTTTCAATCCCATCTTCTACTTAAAAAAGTATCAAAAAAATATTTACTACTAATTTTATTACAAATTTTTTAACAGGAAATGTAATTAGTGTTGAATTAATAATGTAAGAAAAAAAAAATGACGCTAATAAGACTTCTCTATAGTAAAGCTGGTAGTATTTAATTTCTAGCATTACTCTATAGGATTTATGCGAATAACGTTACTCTCACATCTCAATTGGCTTTGGCATCTTCCTAAGACTTAGGTAAAACACCAATTTATAGATAATAATAGTTATAGTACTTGGATTAAAATTAACTGAAGACTTCGTAGAATTCTAAAAATGTTAACCATTACCCATTTTGAAATTAATGAATTGGATTTTACCATATTACCAACCTTTAAATAAACTTTTAACTATCATTCCAAAATGGATTGATAGAACTTTAATTAGAAACTCTAGACCTTAATGGTTATATAGTTAATCTTTCCACTTTCCTCTTTAGGACAAAAGCAGTTACTTTTACAGTTACAGTTTAACTGTCAACATGCAATGAAGCGTAGCTACTCTTTCTTCTCTTCTCATGCAGTGCAATAACGCTTCTTCTTCTATGAGAAATATAACTATTCATGCACGTAACCCCTAGCTTCTTTAAAAAATCCCTCCATTAGCAGAATATGCTTGAGACTTTTTGAAGAAATCTGTGTGTCCATCTTCACTGTCCTTGTATCAAATTGTTGCCTTGTGTTTGTGAAATTCAGAATCTCTCCCTTACTTTTCCCATACTCCAACTTTATTAATAAGAACTTAATTACGTGAAGCAAAATTTCCTTACTATGTTGCCACAACAAAGATGGTCTTCTCTATTACTTTTGTTTATATATATTTTTTGAGTTTGAGAAGATTATAAACAATCTTTTTCCAGCTGCAACATTTCTGGGTTTGATTAATTCCCATCATCAAAAACTACTAGAGAAACCATGTTATCCATTACAAATATATTGAGGTGTCAAAGACCAATAACAAAACAAATCTCAGTTCGAATTTTGATACGCAATTGGCACAAAGAAGCAATTCCAGTGGTATGGGAAAAGCCTGAAAAGGGGTGGACTAAGTTGAACTTTGATGGGTCTTCCAAAGGTAAAGCAAACAAAGCCAGCATTGGAGGGGTGTTTAGAAACCACAAGGCTGAATTCATACTTGGTTATGTAGAATCCATAGGAAGGGCTAATAGCACCATTGCTGAATTGGCTGCACTTCGACGAGGCCTTGAATTGGTGCTCGAAAATGGTTGGAACGATGTGTGGCTTGAAGGAGATGCCAAGACATTGATTGATATTATTGCAAAAAGGAGACAAGTTAAATCCTCAGAAGTGCAAAGGCATATTAGTGACATAAATTTGATTATATTGGAGCTTGAAAATTGCCTTGTGACTCATGTATATAGAGAAGGTAATAGAGCTGCTGATAAATTTGCTCAGATTGGCCATCATATGGAGAAGCCTGGAATTTGGAGGAATGTCCCTCCTGACGAACTTTTAGCCATTATGAAAGAAGATGCTGAGGGTAAGACTGTGCTTCGATTAAGATAAGCAGATTATTATAGGACTAGCTTTTGTTTATTTATTAGTTTGTACATTTATTGCTAGCTAGGAAGATATATATAGCAATTCTTCATTTTTCATGTGTAAGATGCTTAACATTTCTCATAAGCATCTTTCATCATGGTTAATTATCTTGTATATGCAATTCATTGGATACCCGCCAAAATGTATTTAGTTGAAATGTAATTGTACAAAGTAGTGTTTATGCACTGCAAAATTGAGGTAGGCCCTTTCTTATAATGTCAGATTTCTCACATATATATAGTTTGTCAATGTCATGGCACACATGTAACTAACGTAAGTTATTCTTCTAAAAAAAAAAAAAAAACCAAAAAAGTTATAAAAGGGGACCCGTTTTGACTTTTTATAACAATTTAATCATTTTCATTCATAAAAAATAACAATTTAATCATTTCCATAGTACTATGTGCGTGCTATACTATCAAAAATGAGTTTAGAATGTCCCTTTCATCTCATTTTGCTTTCTGAGTTTTCCTCAAATTTACTTAAAATAACTCATTTCAGCTCACCAAATTAATTTCCATTTCTGTTTCATTTTCTAATGATTTCATTTTCATGGATCTTTTACCTGACTTTATTTTATTTGGAGAAAAATATGTTGTGCACAAAGTTTTGGTGGTCCTTTCCAGACAAACTTCAAAAAAATAGTTCCTTTTTCATAATGCCATACATAGCTCCAAGATGACGTTGTTTACCTATATAGGACTTCAAGCATAGTCACGACTCACCAGCCAGTGTCAATTTTATACCACAATATGTAATATTACAACTGCCACTTCATTTTAAATGATATTTCTATAAACAAAAAGCAATTATCATAGAATAAACACCATAAATTTTAAAGAAAGAGAGGCATTGCATTTGTGAATCAACTATTGCCATGTAAAACACAAAATAGAGTAATTTTTTCGTCTTTCCGGGACATCTTGAAGTCCTATTCTAGATGACAAGTAAGTAACCTAAGAATTATGCATATGACAGAGATCTACCAACCACTTAAAGGTCCCTTTCCAAACATGTACCATGAAAATGTCAAGCTTATGAAAGCGTCAATAGGATACTTAAATAACCTTACCAACTATATGGGAATGAATGGATAACGAAAAAATGGGACTAATATTTTGGTATACCTGTCAAGAATGAGAGTCATGAGACAGTTGGGGGGCTTGGGAAGAAATGTAGTACAAGATTGAAGATTCCAGTACAGTTTACTAGTACAAATATCATCTTGATAAAGCATTTTTATATTTGGTTTAGCAGCCTAGTAGAGAGTTGCACTAGCTCTGGATCTGGCAAGTAAAAAATGGTAGTACAAATCGTGTACTACACCATGTAGGCTTCGTTGCATATATATACGTACAAATTTTAAAGCAACAAGATGCTTAATTAATATGATGTGATTCAGTTCTGAGTAGGCATTGGAGACTCCCAGATAGAAGAAACATCGTTGAGTGCAGCGTTGATGAAAGTGCGTGTCTGTTTCCTATTTTCCATAGGGAGAATCATGGGCCAGTGTTGTGGGACAATTTCATTAGCGCTGCACTCAATCATGTTTTTTGGCTATACGGGACAATGCTCCAGAGAAACCTAAACATCACAGGTTCTTTCTTCTTCACTTGTTTAATTTTTTTTTTAAGGCTCCCTTTGTTGTTTGGAAAGAGCAAATCTTGAAATTGTTCAGAATAATGAAATTGGCTTCCTTTTAACATTTATTATATATACATATATATCGAATTCCTAATAAATTCTTCACATGTTTCCTGAGTAATCAGGAAATTGAAGAACATCTAGAGAGTTATTTAGAGAATCGACCTGATTCTATCTCTAACGTTCCGTTTGAAGAAACGAAGGATTCAAAAGAATCGATATCTTTTTAGTTGTTGAATTTTTCTTCAATTGACCCATGTGAATTCTCATTATTAATGGAATGGAAATGATCTCTAAATCGATTTTCTATATATGTGCAAGTTGCAACCAAGTTTTGACCCAAGGAGAGGAAAAATAGGAGATTTTTTTCTTATAACGTTTTCAATATACCATTTTGCAGGAAATAGATACCAACAGGCAAGTCCTCTCAAAATATAGCTTACAACCAAGAACAGCTTTTTTTTTTTTTTTTTTTTTTTTTTTTTTTTTTTTTTTACAAGCAAACACCTGGAGCCTTAATGCAACGGCACATTATCTACAATTCAGAGTAAAAATTAATTTCTCTCTTTATTTTCCAGAAATGATGGATTGGTCGTGAACTAAGAAGAACACTGTTGCAAATTGTCCTCATTCGATGATCAGCCAGATTTAAACAATGCAGTATTAAACTACTAATTTTTTTGATGAAACAATGCAGTATAATTTATCGTGAAGCATTGGGACCAGAAATAAATGAGCCCTCTATAGTATAGAGTTCAATTGAGCTTCTCGAGATATGCTTAAACATAGCACACTTTTTTTGGAGGGTTATTGCATTCTTTACTGTCACATAGTTTTGTATATCAAACAGTTAGTTCATGTCATTCAATTTATCTGTATATCCACATCATGGTCATCAATGACAATTGACGAAGTGTACCAAGAAATATATTTCATTTATTAATCTGTGTCATATTATAAGAATATGGTTCGTTTTACTATTATTTTTGCTATTTGGAAATCCATTTTTGGCTACTGCAATGCCTCAAAGGCCACCTTTAATTTATGTCGACAACATCGAACAAGGATTAAGCAGCTGCATTCAATTTAGATTTACACGAACTTTGAACCCAATGCCTCAAATGAATCTATACGAATTCTAACCCGTTTGAGTATGATATCTGCTTTATATAAAAGAAAATGAAACCCTACACCTATGACCTAACCATCTCAGAATGACACACAATGGATTGCAGTCGAGCCCTTTACTATATTTAGCAGGCCCCATGTTAACAAAGTGAGAAATTCCTCTTTTTCCGTCAGGCAAGTAAGTGAGAAAATCATTTACAAGTGCCAAGGGAATCCACATTAGCAAATTTTATGAAAATGGTTTATGTCACATCCCCTTAATGAGAATTAATTGGTTGTAGCTAGTAACTAAACTTCCACTAGCAAAAGTAACATTGTTATATATTTTAAAAATCTAACCGTTAGACTGTATATTCTTTATGTTTCTAGTATATATGTCAAATTTTTGTGTCAATCATGTTATTTACTATTTGAATTATAAAATTATTTTTTATACATATTTTAAACTACAAAAATTTGAAATTTAAATATTTGATTGATTATATAACTATTGATCTTAATTTTATAAAAAATTTGCAAGTATTGAAAGAAAAAAAAGAAAAAGAAAAGATATTAAATGGAGTTTTGTACCCACACTTTACCCATTTTTTTAATTGATACCTACGTGATAATTGCTCAAAATGCTAATGAGTTTTTTTAGCCAAAGTTCAAAATACTCTCTACCTTGGCTAAATCTTGTTACACCCTTCTTACTACACACTCTGAGTACACTTGTTATGAGATCATGAACAAGTTCAATTAAAATTATGATATCATGAAAGAACGATTTCAACCCATGTGATAGTGTGCATAATAAGTGCAATAGCTCATGTGTAATAATTATTACTCCTCTAACTTTGTCCTCATGATAGTGTGAGATGGCAAGTTGAAACTTTCATGTAACTCCATTACTTGCCACTTTTATTCTGCATTAGTACTATGCTCATAAGATGCACACCTTAATCAAGAATAATGTTAAAAAAATTTATAAAAAATATCCATTAATATATTTTATATTTTATAATTAAAAAAAAAAAAAAAGTTCATTTTAAGCTACATGACAAATGAGTATAGTATACCTCTAAATTTTTATCAAAAACCGAAACTTATAATGGGTTACAAAATATTTTAAGAAAAAATAATGAAACTCATTTTAAATATCTTAAGATTGTCATTATTAAATTTTAATCGAATTGGTGTATATATTTTAGTAGTAGTTTCATTTGAGGTGTGTTAATCATTTAATGTACATATAATGAATCGCAATATTAAACCATATAACTTGTAATAATTGCATTGAGTGAGATGGTGTGATCTAACATATACAACCCAACTTTTAACATTAAATCAAAAAAATTATGATAGAATATTAGATTGTATACACTATTTTTTTTATTGTAGTAGTACCTTTCAAACTTTTCGAAACCTTGACAATAAAGGTTCACTTAAAACAATTATGTTACTAATTTAACATACTTATGCTAGGGGGAAAGAAAAGAGAGGAAAAGATAAATTATAAATAAATAAAAAGAGTGTCCGTCTAACATAACCACAACGCATATGACATAACTTTTATTATATGATGATATGATACAGGTAATAGGCTAGACATAATATTTAACTTCTTCTTTTTCTTTCTTTTTTTCTTCTTCTTTTTTTTATTTTTATTTTTTTGAGAAACACATAATACGTAACTTTATTGAGAAGGTTTTGGTGACAATGATTAAAAACTTATTAGTATTATATAATTCCGTAATTCTCGTATGCTAAAAGAAATCAAATACGTTCCTATAAAAAAAAAATCAAATACGTATTTCTCGTGTTGTAAACAAGATGCGTGAAATCTACGATCTAAGAACCATGGTTAAGATAATCCAAGAGAATGAGAGAGAAGGAGAGTTTCTTTTATTTTTATTAGTTCCACCCTCTTTGCAACCCACCTCATGTGTAATTTAATTGTTCGATAAAAATTTAATAGCAGATTATAAATTTGAGAACTGGTGATTTTACCAAAATAAAAATACTTTTTTTTTTTGGGTAAACAGTATTTTTATTAGAGAGAAACAGGAATACAACCTAAGGAATCATCCCTACAAACAGCCTCTAACACTGGGGGGAAGATTTCCTTTATTAAAGCAATAGTCTAAATCAGAGTTCAGTGCAAACTTGGCAGCTTCATGAGCTACAAAGTTGCATGTTCTCCGGACCCAACAAAAATTAACAAAAACAAAAGCAACAGTTAAGCTACGAATATTACAGATAATATTGTAAGTAAGCCATTCAGGGGATAAGTCTGGGTTGATGAGAGGATCAAAAAAATTCTTTACATCTCCTTCAAATATTACAGATTTCCACCCCTCCTCGACTGCTAGATTCATAGCCCAGTAAAGTGATTCAGCTTCGGAAATCGCTGGGAGGAGCTGTGATGTTTTTTGGCCCAAATAGATAGAACTTCGCCTAAATGGTTCCTTACAACAACTACTAAAGCAGAGCCCGAGCTCCTTGTCGCAGCATCTACGTTCAGCTTGATGCAGTCAGAAGGGGGACGAGACCAATTCTTGCTACATAGCTCTTTAGGTGGTTGGGTAGCTAAAGAAAAGACTTTAACTATTTCATTGAATCTGGTTTAAATGTTCTGCCTAGCCTTCATCACATCAAGGTCGATGTTACTGAATTGTTTGAGGTTTCTTGACATCCAAATCTCTTCAATTACTAATGCCATGTTGAGGGACAGACTCCAAGTCTCATGGGCAGGGATGAGTGAGGTAGGTGGCTCCATGATGAAGGATACTATCTCCTTAGCCGATGTAAAGTTCACACTATCAACTTGAAGACCCCAACAGGTGGCTGACCATAGAGCTCAAGCAAATAGGCATCTGAAAAAAATGTGTTCATTGTCTTCAATTCCAGCATTGCATAACAGACAAGTTGCATTTACATGGCTAAGGCAAACTTGGAGATTAGCTTTTGTTGGCATGGCATTGACGCCTATCCTCCATATCAACATTTTGAGCCTCTCTAGGAAGTTTGCCTTCCAAAGCTTGGACCAACAAACTTGGGGCTGACCAACACAGTCAGGATGAGCAAAAGCAACATTATAAATGGATTTAGCTGAGAACTGACCTTTTAAGTCAGGGAGCCAAACTAACTTATCCTATTTAGGTGACAAGGGAATAGGAATGTTAAGAATGGCTCTTGCATCGGTTTGAGCAAATAGTTCCTTCACCCAATCTGAAATCCATGATTTGGAAATGGGGTTGATGAGATCACTGGCTTTAATGGAAAACTTCTTGTATTCCTCAAGTCTAGGCTGAGGAATGAAATTCACAATTTCAGGCACCCAAGGGTCTGACCACACCTGTATAGACTTACCCTCCCCGACCAAAATAAAAATACTTGTTTGATATGTTTATAAAAAAGTAGAATTGAGTCTGAAAGGGAATAAAGATTTAGAATATAAAGTTGATGAAATTTACAGAAATTCACAGAATCTACTAATAAGTTAAAAACAAATTGATAGAAATTAATAAGTTAATTTTTTTTTTTGAGTAAATAGTAAATTTATTTCATCGTACATAACCACAGTCCGTATCATATTAAAATTAATAATGTGATGTTGTTAAGAGCATCTAAGTATGAAAGAATTTCATTTTTTATGTTAGTATAAATCCATGGAGGTCTTCTAACTTAAAAATTAAAATATTTTTGCAAAAAATAAAAATAAAAATCAAATCAAATATTGGATATCTTTTAAGGCTCTATTTGGGATTTGTTTATTTTGTTGAAACTAAAAACTTTTAACTGCAAGTACCGTAGATAAAGGTAAAAGTTAGCAAAAATAGTATAATGAGACTCATGAATAATGCCAAAAAATATAGTAAAGTTTATTAATAGTAGGAAAAATAAGCTAAATGGTAAAATATGTTGGCTTTTTAATTTGGAGCTAAAGACACACTATGTTCTAACCTTTTCTATTTTCTAAAAATAAAATTAAAAATTAAAAAAACGGTTCTAACCTTTTTTATAATTAAAAAAAAAATTGGATGTCCTTTTTTTTTCTATTTGATTAAATTTCTACTCTAATATATATATATATATATATATATATATATACACACAAATGGGCAATCCTAATACAAATAGGACTAGGACTTGGGTTGGGCCAACGCGCATGAGTACATGACCGTTGGTTCTTGAAAAAGATAAAAAGAAAAAAAAAAAAATATGACCGTTAAACCGCCTTGTATATGCAGGTACTATAAAATCAAAACCAAAGGCACCCACAACACAAATCCAACAAAAATAATCAGTGAAAAATACCCTCTTTGCTCGTCGTCTTTCTTTCCCGTTGGAATATCATATCAATGGAAGAAATCGCAACAGTGACAGAGACCGAGGCCAAGAATTGCCTGCAGAAAACTCCAACGAAGAATATTTTGGGAAGGAAGAGATCTTTGCAACAAGATTTCTTGACGCTGTCTCTCAACAGTTGTCATCTCGACGCAGCAACAAGAGATAATCAGCGAGAAGAAGAGTATCAGATGAGTTCCCCGTCTCCGCCTCCCACTCCCATTCGCCGCCGCAACAAGCGTTGCCGCCGCCTCATGTTCTTTGCCACGGGTTCAACAACGCTGCCGCCGTCGACGGCTCCTGCTCCTGCTCGGCCGCGTGTTTTGTTTGCGTCAGAGGGAAACGCCTTGTAATGAGTTCCACCATTCTTTGTTTTGATGGCAAGTGAGAGTGATCATCTTAGTTTTTTGTTTTTGTTTTTGTTTTTTGTTTTTTGTTTTTAATATTTTGATAGTTACTCTGGGATTTGAATCTTGAAATCTCACTTAAAAATACTTAAATTACAAAATTTTTGACTCTCAATCGGCTCTCTATGAATTCAATTGGCTCTTTTACACTCTTTAATTTAGGCTATTTAGCTATTCTTCTTGCATGTTTACAGAGTTTGACTACATATAAAAATTATGATTATCATATATTCGTTATTGCACATACATGCTTTTTTTGAAATTGTGTTTTAAAATACATGATTTCACAATTTTAATTAAAATCAAATTTAAAACATGATTTCAATGGAATGTGTGTAGTGTGTGCATCAGTATTTGTCTCCATAATTGCATGTATCAATCTAGAAGAATTTTACCTGCAAAGAATATCATTCAGGCTGCCTTTTTGAGTAGCTTAGTGAAAAGTTCAAAGTAGTATGAGTGTTCAATATTATGTTTCTATCTTTACAAGCTTGATTATCACCATTTAAAAAAAAAAAATGTTTTATAAATTTATTCTTCTTCTCCCTTCTCCCTTCCTCCTTTCTATTTTTTCTTCTTTTTAAAAAATTATTATCTGTTACGGTGTTAAAAGTGATTGTGTAGATTGCATAAAAAAAAAAAAAAAAAAAAGTTTGTGCAGGTTGCTGTGGGTCTTCAGCATTACATTTGTTGATTAATATATACGATTGCCTTATTCTTATTCCAACAAATAAAATTTATTACTTAAAAAAAAAAAACTTGATTAGATATGTTTTTTTTTCTTCTATTTAACGTACCTTTTTTTTTTTTTGTGGACAAATTACATTTGATCTCTTATTCTTTAAGGTGGTTTCAAGTCAAACACTATAGTTTCTAAGTTTTTAAATGCAATCTTAAAATTTAAGATAGTTACAAATTAAACAATATAATTTTGTTACTTTTAAATAAGATCCTTAACTTTGAACCCGCAAAGTATAGGGTTTAAATTGATATGATTTTAAAAGTTTGTAAGGGTTAATTGATAATGAATGTTTACGTTCTACTTCATGATTTTATTTGAAACTTTAGGTTTGGAAATTATATTTATTCTTCTTGTTTTTGCTAATTGCATGGTGATCAAATATGTCCAACTTAGATTTGGTTTGGATTTAGTGCATTTAGTGCTGTTAGAGATATATATTAGACATATATTAGCCCAATGTAATAGGCCCAAGCCCATTCCTGCTTGTACTAGTAGTCTAAGGTTTAGTCGCCTATATATACTCATGTTAGGGTTCATTGTAACACAGGTTATTGTACTACACTCCTACACAATAAAGATGTAGCCCTTAAGGGATTCCTCCGTGGATGTAGGCCGTCAAGGCTGAACCACGTAACCCTCGTGTTCTTGATGTTCCTATTCTATGCTTCCTCTTCCGCATCCACTCTAGCATACACAACATGGTATAACACATTGCGTTTGATAATATTCTCCATTTAACATGGTATCAGAGCTAATATTCAACATGGTATCAGAGCCAAACTCCGTTCTTGGCATTAAACAAAATCTCTCCCAAGCAAAGAAGATTCTTATGTGCACACCACCATCAGAAGTCACACATGCTTCTCTGTTGAATCTAGACTCCATGGCATCTTGTAGCCACTGTGGCTCAGTGTTGTGTCAAAGATCCACAAACTCAAGCAAAGACGTGACTCAACTTCTCAAATCTGTGGAAATCCAAGCCTCGCCTGATGAAACCAACACTACAGACGTGATCCACGACCTCCCGCGACCAAAACCCAGGAACACAGCCTCCAACGGCGTCCTCACGCGCCTTCACGCGCCGCCAACAGCTCCGGTAAACCTCCCACGCGCCGCCTCAGATTCCCACTTCAAGATCGTCTTCTTGGTACACGCGCCACCCCTACGGCCTCCTTGTCGACCGATCTAAAGAACCTGAAATTTCGGCAACCATCTGACCCTGCACGCGCTCTCACGCGCCTCTAGGATTTCGGGCTTCTCCTCCACGTGCCGGTGAACATCACACGCTCCTGCCACGCGCCGGAAACTGATGTTGATGTCATATGACGTCAGCAAATGCCACGTCAGCTTGATCCACGTCAGCCCTAATTACGTCATCAGCCACGCAGCTCGCCACGTCAGCAGTGTTGCCTCGTCAGCCCACGTCACCTTGCTGACTGTTGACCCGGACCGACCCGACCCGGACCACCCGGATCTGACCAATGAGCTCTGACCGTTGACTTTGACTTTCTTTGACTTTGACTTTTTGCGTTGACCTTTGACCAAAAGTCAAAATTTCCGAAAGGGCCTATCTTGCTCAGTTTTTCGCGTAGATTCCGATTTTGAACTCCGTTTCTTCATTTGAAGCTCCAAAATTGGTCAATTGGCACATTCTTCATTGTGGTTTCTTCAAAGGCATTCTTCAAGGCATCTCCAAGTGATCTTCTCATGCTTATCCAACCTCAAGCCTTCATCGAGCTTCCGCCTTGAGTATGAGGGAGGGTGTTAGAGATATATATTAGACATATATTAGCCCAATGTAATAGGCCCAAGCCCATTCCTGCTTGTACTAGTAGTCTAGGGTTTAGTCGCCTATATATACTCATGTTAGGGTTCATTGTAACACAGGTTATTGTACTACACTCCTACACAATAAAGATGTAGCCCTTAAGGGATTCCTCCGTGGATGTAGGCCGTCAAGGCTGAACCACGTAACCCTCGTGTTCTTGATGTTCCTATTCTATGCTTCCTCTTCCGCATCCACTCTAGCATACACAACATGGTATAACACATTGCGTTTGATAATATTCTCCATTTAACATGGTATCATAGCTAATATTCAACAAGTGCATTGGACTGTTAAAATGATGACACGTGGCCAAAAATAAACACATGTGACCATATCATGACAGATCCAATACAACTAGATTATTGGACAGGAAGCTCTGTTTGCCCGACTTCAAGATTAATAATATCAAAAAAGAAAATGGACAATTTTAAAATAAATGTTAAAGATTAATAAAGACCAAATCTGGAATTACCCTATATTTATTCATTATAGGCCCATTTCTTTCCCCAAAAAAAAAAGGCCCATCCAAGATTGCCTTACCCTTTAAGGGGATATCCATACTGATTTTCCTGTATTTTGAGATGAAACGTGCCGAAAGGAGTATTGTTGATTTCATAGACGGAACCCAAATATATATAGACACTATTGGCACGCAAACACCGAACACACACGACTATTAAAGTGTTAACAGCTTGATATATACTGAAACGAGATGGTGTTGAATAAATGTACATCATCCCAAATCAAATGAACATGTGATTTATTCTCAAAAAAAAAAAAAAAAAAAAAAAAAGGACTTGTGATTCTTAACGTGGGTACATTGAAAACCCCAATGCATACGAAAACTCATGCCACGTGGCAAAAATTTGCTAGAAGATTGCTAGAAAAACTGATTACCAAAACTGGGTCAACTAATTGCCAAGATGTCAAAATTTTAATTTGATTTTCTATTTTAATTCTTACTTTTCTGAAAATGTCAAAATACTAATTCTTAGTTTTTGCTTCTTACACAGGGTTCAAATATTTTAAGCAAGTTAAAGATCTCAGCCCTTGTAACCCGCCACCATCCACACACCTCACATGGCCCTAATTTTTTTTATTATTATTATTAACAGATTGAACATGGCCCTAATTATTTGGCGCATAAGAGATTGAAACATACTTTCAATGTTATGGCATTTTCTAGGGTTTATAATCAAGACCTTGAGGTTTCAATCCCATCTTCTACTTAAAAAAGTATCAAAAAAATATTTACTACTAATTTTATTACAAAATTTTTAACAAGAAATGTAATTAGTGTTGAATTAATAATGTAAGAAAAAAAAAATGACGCTAATAAGACTTCTCTATAGTAAAACTGGTTGTATTTAATTGGCGAAAAGCACATTTTAGTCTCTACATTTTTAGGCTATTCTCATTTTATTCCCTAAATTTTATTTTTACCGCTTTTAGTCCCTATTCTGAAAAACGCTTCCGTTTTAATCCTTGCCATTACATTAGAAACGAAAAAAGCTGCCGTGGCAAACAGCAAAATAAATAATATCTAATTAATGTCCACATGGCTTAAATTAATAATAAAAAATGACACGTCAGCATTTAAATTAAAAAAATTAATTTATTAATTTTAACTAAATAAAAAAAATTAAAAATAGAATTAAAAACTAAAAATAATAGGAATTAAGATCTAAGTGTGTCTTAACAAGAACACAAACTCAGATCCAAGAAGAACACAAACCCAGAAATAAAAAAAAAAAAAAAAAAAAAAAAAAAAAAAAAAAAAAAACCAAGAACACAATTCCAGATACAAGAAAGAAAGAAAAAAAACACCCACATGCAAACACTTTCTTTCCTTCGCTCAAACTCACTCAAAAAAACAACTCCCAGATCTCAAATATAACAACGCCTCTCTCTCTCTCTCTCTCTCTCTCAAAAATGTCATCCCAACAACAACAATAGAAGCCAAGAACCCAAATCCAATCCAAAAGCCACAAAGCAAAACACAAGATCTCCCTCCATATAAACCCACCTAGCAATGGTGGAGCTGAAGCAAAAAAAATCCTGGGTCGAAGGAGGAGGAGATAGCCGGGGCGGAAAGAGAAGAAGACGAAGAAGAGATACCGTTTGGGTCGGCCTTTGGAGTGGTGATTGGGTGGCGTTTGGGTCAGCGTTTGGGTGGAGATGGGGTTGGAATTGAGGTTGTGTTTGGGTGGTTGAACGAAGTAGGGGTGTGCTCACCGTGGGTCTGGGTTTGCCGCTGTGGGTCTGGGATTTGCTCGCCGTGGGTATGCTGCCATGGGTTTGGGTTTTTCTCGTTGTGGGTATGTTTTTTTTTTTTTTTTTTTTTGGTGGTGGGTTTTGCTCACAGTCATGCTCTTCAGTGGTGGTGGTGTCGGCAATGGGTTGTGGTCGGGGTTTGTGTTCACAGTGGTTGCTGGGTATGTGGTGTGGGTTGGATTCAAGTTCGATGGTCATGGTGTGGGTCACGATGGGTTAGAGTGTGGCTCATGGTTGTAGTCAAGGTGTGGGTCAGAGTGTGGTTCATGGTTGATTGTAGTACCGGTGCCAGGGGTTGGGTTTGAATCAGTGGTGCTAGGGTTTCGACGGTGTTGTTAAATTTACACTAATGATTAGATTTGTGTACTTAGTTGTGGTGGTTGTTGTAGATCTTGCCTCTAGATCTGGATTTCGTTTCTTGTTTTTAGGATGTATTTCTGTAATTTGGCACTCTCAATTCAAGTAATGGAATTTGCTTTTTTTTTTTTTTTTTTTTTTAATTTCTGGGTTTGTGTTCTTCTTGGATCTGAGTTTTTGTTCTTGTTAAGACACACTTAGATCTTAATTCCTATTATTTTTAGTTTTTAATTCTGTTTTTAATTTTTTTTATTTAGTTAAAATTAATAAATTAATTTTTTTTAATTTAAATGTTGACGTGGCATTTTTTATTATTAATTTAAGCCACGTGGACATTAATTAGGTATTATTTATTCTGCCGTTGGCCATATCAGCTTTTTCTGTTTCTGATGTAACGGCAAGGATTAAAACGGAAGCGTTTTTCAGAATAGGGACTAAAAGCGGTAAAAATAAAATTTATGGACTAAAATGAGAATAACCTAAAAATGTAGGGACTAAAATGTGCTTTTCGTCTATTTAATTTCTAGCATTACTCTACAGGATTTATGCGAATAACGTTACTCTCACATCTCAATCGGCTTTGGCATCTTCCTAAGACTTAGGTAAAACACCAATTTATAGATAATAATAGTTATAGTACTTGGATTAAAATTATCTGAAGACTTCGTAGAATTCTAAAAATTTTAACCATTACCCATTTTGAAATTAATGAATTGGATTTTACCATATTACCAACCTTTAAATAAACTTTAACTATCATTCCAAAATGGATTGATAGAACTTTAATTAGAAACTCTAGACCTTAATGGTTATATAGTTAATCTTTCCACTTTCCTCTTTAGGACAAAAGCAGTTATTTTTACAGTTACAGTTTAACTGTCAACATGCAATGAAGCGTAGCTACTCTTTCTTCTCTTCTCATGCAGTGCAATAACGCTTCTTCTTCTATGAGAGATATAACTATTCATGCACGTAACCCCTAGCTTCTTTAAAAAATCCCTCCATTAGCAGAATATGCTTGAGAGTTTTTGAAGAAATCTGTGTGTCCATCTTCATTGTCCTTGTATCAAATTGTTGCCTTGTGTTTGTGAAATTCAGAATCTCTCCCATACTTTTCCCATACTCCAACTTTATTAATAAGAACTTAATTACGTGAAGCAAAATTTCCTTACTATGTTGCCACAACAAAGATGGTCTTCTCTATTACTTTTGTTTATATATATTTTTTGAGTTTGAGAAGGTTACAAACAATCTTTTTCCAGCTGCAACATTTCTGGGTTTGATTAATTCCCATCATCAAAAACTACTAGAGAAACCATGTTATCCATTACAAATATATTGAGGTATCAAAGACCAATAACAAAACAAATCTCAGTTCGAATTTTGATACGCAATTGGCACAAAGAAGCAATTCCAGTGGTATGGGAAAAGCCTGAAAAGGGGTGGACTAAGTTGAACTTTGATGGGTCTTCCAAAGGTAAAGCAAACAAAGCCAGCATTGGAGGGGTGTTTAGAAACCACAAGGCTGAATTCATACTTGGTTATGCAGAATCCATAGGAAGGGCTAATAGCACCATTGCTGAATTGGCTGCACTTCGACGAGGCCTTGAATTGGTGCTCGAAAATGGTTGGAACGATGTGTGGCTTGAAGGAGATGCCAAGACATTGATTGATATTATTGCAAAAAGGAGACAAGTTAAATCCTCAGAAGTGCAAAGGCATATTAGTGACATAAATTTGATTATATTGGAGATTGACAATTGCCTTGTGACTCATGTATATAGAGAAGGTAATAGAGCTGCTGATAAATTTGCTCAGATTGGCCATCATATGGAGAAGCCTGGAATTTGGAGGAATGTCCCTCCTGACGAACTTTTAGCCATTATGAAAGAAGATGCTGAGGGTAAAACTGTGCTTCGATTAAGATAAGCAGATTATTATAGGACTAGCTTTTGTTTATTTATTAGTTTGTACATTTATTGCTAGCTAGGAAGATATATATATCAATTCTTCATTTTTCATGTGTAAGATGCTTAACATTTCTCATAAGCATCTTTCATCATGGTTAATTATCTTGTATATGCAATTCATTGGATACCCGCCAAAATGTATTTAGTTGTAAATTTTATAGAAATGTAATTGTACAAAGTAGTGTTTATGCACTGCAAAATTGATCTAGGCCCTTTCTTATAATGTCAGATTTCTCACATATATATAGTTTGTCAATGTCATGGCACACATGTAACTAACGTTAGTTATTCTTCTTATAAAAAAAAAAAAAGTTATAAAAGGGGACCCGTTTTGACTTTTTATAACAATTTAATCATTTCCATAGTACTATGTGCGTGCTATACCATCAAAAATGAGTTTAGAATGTCCCTTTCATCTCATTTTGCTTTCTGAGTTTTCCTCAAATTTACTTAAAATAACTCATTTCAGCTCACCAAATTTCCATTTCTGTTTCATTTTCTAATGATTTCATTTTCATGGATCTTTTACCTGACTTTATTTTATTTGGAGACAAATATGTTGTGCACAAAGTTTTGGGGGTCCTTTCCAGACAAACTTCAAAAAAATTGTTCCTTTTTCATAATGCCATACATAGCTCCAAGATGAAGTTGTTTACCTATATAGGACTTCAAGCATAGTCAGGACTTACCAGTCAGTGTCAATTTTATACCACAATATGTAATACTACAACTGCCACTTCATTTTAAACGATATTTCTATAAACACAAAGCAATTATCATAGAATAAACACCATAAATTTTAAAGAAAGAGAGGCACTGCATTTGTGAGTCAACTATTGCTATGTGAAACACAAAATAAAGTAATTTTTTCGTCTTTCCGGGACATCTTGAAGTCCTATTCTAGATGACAAGTAAGTAACCTAAAAATTATGCATATGACAGAGATCTACCAACCACTTAAAGGTCCCTTTCCAAACACGTACCATGAAAATGTCAAGCTTATGAAAACGTCAATAGGATACTTAAATAACCTTACCAACTATATGGGAATGAATGGAAAACGAAAAAATGGGACTAATATTTTGGTATACCTGTCAAGAATGAGACAGTTGGGGGGCTTGGGAAGAAATGTAGTACAAGATTGAAGATTCCAGTACAGTTTACTAGTACAAATATCATCTTGATAAAGCATTTTTATATTTGGTTTAGCAGCCTAGTAGGGAGTTGCACTTGCTCTGGATCTGGCAAGTAAAAAATGGTAGTACAAATCGTGTACTACACCATGTAGGCTTCGTTGCATATATATACGTACAAATTTTAATGCACCAAGATGCTTAATTTGATGTGATTCAGTTTTGAGTAGGCATTGGAGACTCCCAGATTGAAGAAACATCATTGAGTGCAGCGTTGATGAAAGTGCGTGTCTGTTTCCTATTTTCTATAGGGAGAATCATGGGCCAGTGTTGTGGGACAATTTCATTAGCGCTGCACTCAATCATGTTTTTTTGCTATATGGGACAATGCTACAGAGAAACCTAAACATCACAGGTTCTTTCTTCTTCACTTGTTTAATTTTTTTTAAGGCTCCCTTTGTTGTTTGGAAAGAGCAAATCTTGAAATTGTTCAGAATAATGAAATTGGCTTCCTTTTAACATTTATTATATATACATATATATCGAATTCCTAATAAATTCTTCACATGTTTCCTGAGTAATCAGGAAATTGAAGAACATCTAGAGAGTTATTTAGAGAATCGACCTGATTCTATCTCTAACGTTCCGTTTGAAGAAACGAAGGATTCAAAAGAATCGATATCTTTTTAGTTGTTGAATTTTTCTTCAATTGACCCATGTGAATTCTCATTATTAATGGAATGGAAATGATCTCTAAATCGATTTTCTATATATGTGCAAGTTGCAACCAAGTTTTGACCCAAGGAGAGGAAAAATAGGAGATTTTTTTCTTATAACGTTTTCAATATACCATTTTGCAGGAAATAGATACCAACAGGCAAGTCCTCTCAAAATATAGCTTACAACCAAGAACAGCTTTTTTTTTTTTTTTTTTTTTTTTTTTTTTTTTTTTTACAAGCAAACACCTGGAGCCTTAATGCAACGGCACATTATCTACAATTCAGAGGAAAAATTAATTTCTCTCTTTATTTTCCAGAAATGATGGATTGGTCGTGAACTAAGAAGAACACTGTTGCAAATTGTCCTCATTCGATGATCAGCCAGATTTAAACAATGCAGTATTAATCTACTAATTTTTTTGATGAAACTATGCAGTATAATTTATCGTGAAGCATTGGGACCAGAAATAAATGGGCCCTCTATAGTATAGAGTTCAATTGAGCTTCTCGAGATATGCTTAAACATAGCACACTTTTTTTGGGGGGTTATTGCATTCTTTACTATCACATAGTTTTGTATATCAAACAGTTAGTTCATGTCATTCAATTCTGTATATCCACATCATGGTCATCAGTGACAATTGACGAAGTGTACCCAGAAATATATTTCATTTATTAATCTGTGTCATATTATAAGAATATGGTTCGTTTTACTATTATTTTTGCTATTTGGAAATCCATTTTTGGCTACTGCAATGCCTCAAAGGCCACCTTTAATTTATGTCGACAACATCGAACAAGGATTAAGCAGCTGCATTCAATTTAGATTTACACGAACTTTGAACCCAATGCCTCAAATGAATCTATACGAATTCTAACCCGTTTGAGTATGATATCTGCTTTATATAAAAGAAAATGAAACCCTACACCTATGACCTAACCATCTCAGAATGACACACAATGGATTGCAGTCGAGCCCTTTACTATATTTAGCAGGCCCCATGTTAACAAAGTGAGAAATTCCCTTTTTTCCTTCAGGCAAGTGAGTAAGAAAATCATTTACAGGTGCCAAGGGAATCCACATTAGCAAATTTTATGAAAATGGTTTATGTCACATCCCCTTAATGAGAATTAATTCAACCACACAAATTAGAAAAGCACGTCATAGATTTTAAATCCTATTGAATCTACCAAAAAAATCAGCTATACACTGCCGCACAAGCCTCTACAGCAACAAAATCTGCTGTACCATGCACCAAAATGGAGTTTGATTGTTGGTCAAATAGCTTTGTTAATCATATGATATAACTCCAAATATGGACAGAAACTTTCAGATCAAACTTTACATATGACACAACAAAATAATGCAGATAGCAATCTTTCAATGAATTGCACACTTTTATAAAGCCTATTCTATAAGATAAAGATTGACAAATTTTACCCAATAGAGTAGGTAACCAGTTAACCCCAGATCAACAAAAAAAACAAAGACTCATTCCTCACTGGTTACTGCATTTCCTACTCATTGCATTACCAATAATTGTTCCCAAAGCTTGACAAGAACATTAATTAAAGCATATTAATATAGTCTATATGCATTGCTTTCACTCACCCACATCAAATTAGACCATATCAAATATGAAACAATAATACAAAAAACAAAAAACAAAAATTCTTCTATATATTCTCCAATTTCTTCATTTTACCAACAAAATTTGCTTCCAGAATCACTCAAAAAAAAACACAAAAAATAAAGAAAAAAATATTTGTAATCTGCTTTGAGATTGACAGTCTGCTATAAAAGATAAAATCTGCTAATAACGAAAACAAAATCTAAAAGAGTCGTGATTCGTGGCAATTACACTGATCCTGATCCCCCACTTGTGACCAAAAATTGAAGAAATCGAGACCAAATTGGACTCTTTATTTCCCGTTAATTACGGAATATGCCATCTCTAACTTCAATCTCTCACAATAAATACTCACTGAAGAGATAACAGAAAAAAAAAAAAAAAAATTATTAAATAAATTACGAAAGCCCTTTTCTTTTTCTCTGACCCCAAAAACCACAGCCACTCCTCGTTTCTCAGTCCCAGCAAAATTTTCTCGAGAAAATTTCAATTTTCCGAGAAAATTTTTAAAAAATTTGCAATGGAGGAAGAGGAGGCTCTGGCGGACCATCTACGGTGTAGCCGTACGGACGGTCGGCAATGGCGGTGCAAGAGGAGAGTGATGGAGAACATGAAGCTTTGCGAGATTCACTATCTCCAAGGCCGTCACAGGCAGTACAAGGAGAAAGTACCTGAGTCTCTGAAACTCCAGAGGAAGAAGAAGAGCAAGAAATCGCAGGGCAGCAAAGAGACGGCTTCGTCGGAGTTTGGGATTAGGGTAGAGAGAGTGAAGATGAAGCGGAAGCTGAAGAAACCGGCGAGGGTTTCCGGCTCGGAGGCGGCGTTGCTGGACGAGACATTGCGGAAGATGAAGTCGAAGAAGAAAGGGAATCTGCAGCTGGAGCTGATCAGAATGGTGCTCAAGAGAGACTTGGAGAAGAAGAAGAAGGATAAGAGGAAGAAGAAAAGCGATTTTCCTTCGGTGAAGAAGAAGAAGAGTATGAAGACGAAGCAGAATGAGATTGAATTGGAGGACAACAGCGAAGAGGACGAGGAAGAAGAAGGAGAGTTGACGAGACAATTGCCGAACGGAGTAATGGCGATATCGCCGGTACCGTCGCCTTCGCCGCGGAATTTCAACAATGTAGATGGAAATTGCGATGTGAAAGTAGGAGTGGAGAACGGAGTGGTTAGGCGGCGGTGTTTCCGGTCGAAGAACATCGAGCCTTTACCGTTCGGCACAATGCAGGTATTAATTGTGGTTTTTTTTTCTTTGTTTTGTGTTTATTGCTTTTTGATTGGTTTCTGATTGATTTTATTGAATGTAGCTCATGCCCTGTGGTCGGAATGTGGCGGAATCAAGGAGGGGAAAGAGGAAGAGGAGGTGCCATTGTTGTCGAAAAAGCGGTTCGTTGAGTCTTGTTTCGTGTTCCAGTTGTCAGAAAGAGTTCTTCTGTGCGGATTGCATCAAAGAACGGTTTGTTTGATTTGCTCACTCGGCTTTCGTTTTTTATTTAATTGAAAATGATTATCAATGTTCTGTTTTGTGTTGAGTTTAGCAAAATTGTGTGTAGAATAATGTGGGTTGTTGCTACAAATGTTCAATTTATTGGTGCAGTGTTGAGACTAAGAAAAGAATGGAGAAGCATGGTTTAATTAGTTAACTATTTATCATAAAACAATACATATGGTTATGTTATATAGTACAAGTGTGAGATCATGAAAGAAAAGAACGAAACCAGTTTGGAGTGATAAAATTGGTGCAGGATGTATTTAAATCCTGATGTCAATCAAAGGCATATAGAATTTATGTCTAGCCACTTTAGTTAACTATTTATCTATTTCCTTATCCAATTTTGTATATCACACTTCTGAAAACAATGACATAAACCACAATAGGTAGGATAATTAGTTAGGGATCAAGCCTCATGAAGTAAAGGTTACAAGTTAGCAATTCCCCATCCCCTCACCTTGGGGGCCAAAACTTACTTAGGGAAGCAAAAAACAGTTTGGGAGATAATTTTGGATCCTACAGGTAAAAATTCCCTTTTCTATATTATATCTTTTCCCTTTCAAGCTTAAAACAATTTTGTCTTAACATTGTTTCAAAAGGCATGTCATATAGTGATGCATTTCAGCTTGTGAATGTACGAGTAGGCCCAACACTTAGCTCATAAGTGGACTAGGATGAAGAATCTTTTAGAACAGGTCCTCCTACTGAAAAATAGGAGGAGATTAGCTAAAATTATTTTATAAAGAACGCAATAACCTAGATAGTAATAAAAAAATGTAGTAGTAATATCAAACGCGCATGCACTTGCACAGGCATAGATAGAGAAAAGAGTGGTCAATTCTTTATATTGCAGCCAACACTAGCAAAGAAATCATCCCTTTGAAAGCCTTTTTTTTTAAGAGGAGGAGGAGCATAACCATTCATTCATTCATGGTTTTTCATTTAGAACTGTTTATAGAACTTTGTGTGTGCAGCCTATACTTCATAATTTATATATTTTTCCCAACTTATTTATTGAAATTATACATGAACGAAACATCTTTATGCCCCTCAGCAACATTATCTAAACTTATATCCAGGTCACTGAACCAATTGATTTTATTTAGGTATTTTGATACTCAAGAAGATGTTAAGATGGCGTGTCCAGTCTGTCGTGGAACTTGCACCTGTAAGGATTGTTCAGCTAATCAATCTAAAGACAGAGAAAGTAAGGTCTGACATTAAAGTTGGCTGATAGGTGAATTATGCATGCTTGTTTCAATTTTGAGTGCTGATTCTTCAATTTCTGTATATGCATTGTTTCAGGATTCTTTAGGGGAGGAAAATAAAGTTGAAAAAATACTACGCTTCCATTATTTGATCTGTATGCTTCTTCCTGTATTAAAACGAATGAACCACGACCAGAGTGTTGAGCTTGAAACAGAGGCAATAACAAATGGTAGTGACAATGATTCTCCACTTATTGATGTTTTGTGCCTCACCTTATCATCATTTTCTGATGTATCTGTGTGCAACAGGGAAGAAAACTTCCGAAGTTCATATCAAGCAGTCTGAATTCGGCTGCAATGAGCAAAATTGCTGGTATGTTATATTCTTCTTGAAAGTTCTGATATCATTGATGGAATTTGACTAATTTGTCTTTTGTTGTCTGTCTTTTGCATGATATGACTTTGGGCACAGCAGTAACTGCAAAACTTCAATTGTGGATCTCCATAGAAGCTGTCCAAATTGTTCGTATAATCTCTGTTTAGGTTGTTGTAAGGATTTTTGTCGTGGGAGCTTCACTGGAAGAATTGACACATTTATTTCAAAGAACTCAAATGGAAGGAAAGCTTGTATATCTGGTGACAAGCAACTTTCACTGAAGAAGCTGGCCAAGCAAAATTCTGGTACATACCTTTCCTCATCTGCATCATTGTCTGACTGGAAAGCATGTAATGCTAATGGTAGGATATCTTGTCCTCCTGCGGAATTTGGTGGTTGTGGTGATAGCTTTCTTGATTTGAGATGTGTTTTTTCCTTGAGTTGGATCAAAGAGCTGGAAGTAAGTGCTGAAGAAATAGTTTGCAGCTATGAGGTTCCAGAAGCTTTTGACACATCTTCATGCTGCTCAGTATGTCTTGACATAGATCATAAAGCCGATGGAATTGAGCATTTGCAAGAAGCAGCTGCAAGAGAAGATTCTATTGACAATTATTTGTATTACCCCACACTTCTGGACGTTCACAATGATAAGCTTGAACACTTTCAGAAACATTGGGGTAGAGGCCATCCTGTAATAGTTCGTAACGTGCTTCAGTCTGCATCAGATTTGAACTGGGATCCAGTAGTCATGTTCTGCACTTATCTTGAGCAAAGCATTGCCAGATATGAGAATAATAAAGATTTTCTTGAAGCTACCAATTGCTTGGATTGGTGCGAGGTCAGTGTATTCCCATGAAAATATATGCCATGTTAGAATGTGATATACTTTTTTGCATTCATGTTAATATTGTTAGGATGAAATCATGGTTCTTATTCACAGTTTTTGTTTGCTTCATGTATCCTGATTCTGTCATGGCAGGTAGAAATTGGTATCAGGCAGTATTTTATGGGTTCTCTGAATGGGCAAACACATAAGAATACGTGGCAAGAGAAGTTTAAATTGAAGGGTTGGCTTTCTTCGCATTTATTTCAAGAACAATTTCCATCTCATTATGCTCAAATAATCCACTCTTTACCACTTCAAGAATATATGAATCCCATATCTGGTCTTCTAAATTTAGCTGCGAAGTTGCCTCAGGAAATCCCAAAGCCGGACCTAGGTCCATGTGTCTATATTTCCTATGGCTATGCTGAGGAACTTGTACAGGCTGATTCCGTGGCAAAACTATGCTATGACTCGTATGATGTGGTATGCCTAGTTCTTTCTCCCAGCATTGTGATCAAATTTACAATTCATCTCTTGAATTTTGGATTTATGCTTCTTCTTTTTTTTTTGGGTCAAAACCACTCTATTTTACTCAATTGAAAAAGAAATGCTCTGTTTCTAACTTAATTGACAATTTTTAACCTCCCCCACCCCCCACCTCTTTTCCCGAAGGAGAAAGAAAATCTATCATTTATGGATGATCAGATTTCCATTTTCTTTGCAATAATGTGTGTTATATATATGCTGATCAAAGATTTTAGTTGAAGTTCTCATCCTTTTGAGAATAAGCTTCAGTTGAAACATTCATGCTCTTTAGTATGACCTTCTTATTCTCTCTGTAGGTTCCTTGTGCTATAATGTGACAATGTCCAATAGTTCATGTAACCAAGCCATGATGTGTTCAGTGGTGCCCTTATCCTTATTCCTAATCAAAATAATTAGTTGTTCAAGCAAACCTAAATTATTTACTCTTGTTTATTGTGAGCCTGTGACACATGCTTTTAGTGATCTAGGGGAATCAACCTGACCAATTCTCATCCAATTTTCTAGTCATATATGATATTTTGAAAGAAAGGCATCTAACTCTGCTGTAATCTATGTTATTCTAGGAAGCTAGCATCTTCAAATGTAGCATTTTCTTTCATTATTCTGCCCCTTGTAGCATTCCCTCTGAATATATGCGCATTGGTGCTCATTCTTTCATATATTATAGAAGGTAGAGATTGGTTGGCATGTATGTAGTTGAGGCTTCTGTGAAAATTGCGTAATCTGTGCCATTTGTTTGTTTCTGTGATTCCAGGTGAATATTTTGGCACATACTACAGATGCCCCTATCTCTGCAGAACAGCTTACAAAAATAAGAAAACTGCTGAAAAAGCACAATTCTCAATGTCAAAGGGAGTCGTCCAGGACTACTGATCAAATAAATGCTAATAAAGTAAATAAAAAATTGTCAAATGGTGAAAACATAGAAGACTCAGGATTGCAGAATATGATTGGGGAGGAAATGCACTTGCGAAAGAGAGTTGCTAGAGTATCTTGCTTCTCTCCTGCTTCACATGAAGAATGTGTTAGGAGTCTCAAAAATAGTAAGATGTCCCAAGATGAGGGATTTGATTCTGATTCCGACTTTGATACTGAAGCCTCTTTATCTTCTAATGGGCCTGTTCTAAACTCTCGAACATCAGATAAGAGGAAGTTTGGAAATCACAGTCAAAACTCTAATTCTTATAGAAAGAAATTATTTTCCGAGTCTTCTGGCGCCCAATGGGATGTCTTTCGTAGGCAAGATGTTCCAAAGCTTATAGAGTATCTCCAAAGGCACTCTAATGAGTTCAGCCATATGTCTGGTTTACACAAGCATGTAAGTGCAAAAAAAGAAGAAACATTCTATTAGCAGGTCAGAGTTAATGCTGATTCACTTTAAATACTTCTGCAGGTAGTTCATCCAATTCTTGATCAGAGTGTCTTTCTTGATACAACCCACAAAATGAGGCTTAAGGAGGAGTTTGGTAAGTATATGTTCCATGGGTTTCATCTTTTTCTTTCAATGAAGAATAACTGAAATAACCCACGTCTCACTGCCACCAGAAATTGAACCCTGGACTTTTGAGCAACGCATTGGTGAAGCTGTTATCATTCCTGCTGGATGTCCATACCAGATTAGGAATCCCAAGGTCATGTGTGCAATTCTATTGATATCTTTGTTTTTTTCTTAAGTTATAATAGTTTCTGGATGAATGAAAGGATTTTATGCATATAATTGCGCAGTCTGTTATCATGCATCACTATATAATGCATTATTTTTGCATATTGGTGAAAACTTTAGGATGACTTTAAGTACTATTTTTATTTTTGGCTGAAAAATGTGATAAACTTCTTTGTATGCTTCTTTTCTTCTTTCAATTTTTAACAGGAACCCAAAAAAAGTGCTTAAATGGAGTAAATATATGATTGATGAATGATGCGTATTTGTTCTGATTTGGATTATTGATTTTTAGGATTTTGGTATATTGTTACAAGTGGATCTGAAACTTGAATATTTTTCGGTTTCTTGGTTAAATTTAGAAATAATAATAATATTATCTGTGATACCCCCATCATAATCTTGTACACCATTTATTTTGACCTACAGTCTTGCGTTCATGTGGTGTTGGACTTTGTCTCACCTGAAAATGTTACTGAGTGCATCAATTTGATTGATGAAGTGCGGCTGCTTCCTGAAGACCACAAGGCAAAAGTAGACAAGCTAGAGGTAGACTTTATTAGAATCTTAATATATCATCTAGAATTGATCAATAACAGAGAGGCCATTTTTTTGTTGAAAGCAGGTGAAGAAAATGGCCCTTCAGAGTATAAGTGCTGCAGTGAAAGAATACCGTGAGCTTACATGCACTATGTAAGTGTCCCTACTGATTATTTCTATTCTGCTTGCCTGTTTATCTCTATGGCTTGCACTTGTATCAGTTGGTAGATTTGCCATGAGCACGTCAAGATGTAGCACGATGCTTATCAAAATAAAAAATGTGGAGTATCCACTTCTTGTTTTTATTGCTGTATTCTTGGACATTTAGGTGCCATCCAAAACTGTAATTACCATTTTATGGTCTGCATTACTCTCTTCATACTTAACAGAAGTGATGAGTTTATTTATCAGAAATGTGAAAAACATACCAGGTAGAGAGAGAAGACTATATCTGTGTGAGTCTGAGAATTTGCTGGAGGTCCAACATATCCAACATGTCCCTTAAAAATTGTAATACAGCTGATTGATGGGTTCAAATCTGAAAGAAGGGTTATATAATATAAAGCCAAAAGAATCTGCATGTTTGTATATAACTTGAAAAGTATACATGTGCTGCAACATACCGCTAATCACCTGATGATGCATATAACGTGCTATGGCTTAGGACCTCCTGACCTTCTCAGAAAGTAACACCCCAATGAGAATAGAGTTATTTCAGACATCCACATCCAGTGTCTTTATGCTTGAACAGCTCAAGAGTACTTCAGAAAGTGTGGTATCGTATGTGTATTGATGGGCTGCTCCGACTCTGGTACATTGAATCTGTTTATAGTACATATTCATTTTTCAAGTTCATTATTATGGATGGTTCCCATGAATGATTGCAGTAATTACATATAAAAAACTTGAAATTTTTTTTTTATGTAGATACATTTTTGGTTCTAATTTTAGAGACTACGGTTGCTAAGAAGGGCATCCATCCATAAAAAGGGCCATTCTAACATAATTAGATGTTTCTTGCATTTGGTAGAAGGAAAGGACAGACTTACATGTCCAACGCAAGAGGCAATGGCTATGTAATTATGTGACTATAGCTGTAGTTTTTTTCTGGGACACTTCTCTCCATTGATATAGGGTAATGGTCCATTGTGTTGAGAGTAATTATTAACTCGTTTGTAGCTGTGTGTGTGTATTCCTCCCACCTTATGCAGTAAGCTTGGATGAGCAAGCTCTTGAAACTCTAAAGTTTTGACTTTCATGTCATTAATTTTTGTCACATTGCGCCCTTCACCTATCTATGGAGTGTTAATCATATTGGTCTTTGAATTAGAATTCACATATGACCATGTTCGCTATTGATTTCACGGTGCCTTAAATTCCTTTGGGCATCCAAAGCTAGTTTGAACACGGGATGGCTAGCGGGTGCCTTTTTTTTTTCTTTTTTCTTTTTTCTTTTTTTTCCTATAGTGCAGGGGAATTGCTTCGATCATCTCAAGAGAATGAATACTAGATCTCTCTATCTCAATTCTCTGTTGTTGCATGGGATATTGTTCAATTTACGGAAAATTTTCCACTTGTTATTATGCTCTTAGCAAACAGTCTACAGCACGCATGGATTTTGATTGAACAAAAAAACCATCTGGAATATTTAATGAGGAAATCAGAGTAAATTTATTGCTCATCTTTGATTTACTGGCATTTGTTGCATAATAGCTTATGCTCGTAGCTACCAGCAAATATACCAATCAGAATTTTTTTTTTTTAATAAGATCACAGTTCTAGGTTATGGTTCTGCTCGGCTGTGCATACGAGAAAGTGAGAAAAAAGAGCCATTACTTGGAACAGCTCTGATTCATGCGTATAGCTGTTTTCTGAATCTTTTTTGTGGATGCAGTCTCGTCTATAATGATCTATTAATTCATACGTGGAATGAGTTTAAACTTTAGAGTTTCTTCTTTCGTCCTCCTTTGTTCCTTCACTTTTGAAAAATCTAACTTTTAAAAGATCATTTAATTTTGTTTCCAAAAAAAAAAATTGTAGAAGTTTTTAAAATTGTCCTTAAAACTTTTTAAGATTAGGTGTATGTCGATATATCAGTAAATTTATGACTTATAATTAAAACCGATGAGCATTTTGGGACAATAAAAAATGAAATACCTATATATATATATATTTCTAGATAAATAAAATGAGAGTAATGGAGTACTTACTGAATTTGAAAAAGTGATGCACGATATATTTTCAAAGTGGAAAGCACATTTTAATCCTTATATTTTCAAGCTGTTCTTATTTTAGTCCTTACATTTTATTATTACCGTTTTTAGTCTTTATCCTTAAAAACGCTTCTTGTTTTGGTCTCTGCTGTTACATCAAAAATGGAAAAAGCTGATATGGCAAACGGCAAAAATAAATAATACTAAATTAATGTCCACATGGCTTAAATTAATAATAAAAAATGCTTTTTGGCATTAAAAAATGCCACATCAGCATCTAAATTTTATATATATATATATATATATATATTAATTTTAACTAATTAAAAACAGAATTAAAACTAAAAATCATATGAATTGAGATCTAAGTATGTCTTGAACAAGAATAACAAAAACACAAATCCAGATCCAAGAACACAAACCCAAAAATTTAAAAAAAAAAATTTTAAAAAGAAGAAGAAGAGAGAGAACGAACTAGACATCAAGAGATTGAATTAAGAAGATGAAAAATCTGGGCTATAATCACAGAGCGAGATCTTGGATTTGAACAAAGTTTTACACCCCTCCCTCAACCCCATTATGTCCACTCCTACCACCACAACTTCTCATTCTCTCTCTTGCTACCTTACACCTTCTCTCTTATCCTTCACCCACAATCACTAAATAAATGTAATGGCTACTACTGCTTCTTCCTCTTCTCCCGTTGAGACCACCGCCACCACCCCACTGTCAATCCCCTCCAACCCACCCACTACTGTGCCTCTCCCTCTGCCTGCTCCGCCCACAGCCCAGATCCAGGCCTAGCCCTAAGCCCAACCCCGATAGCGCATGGATGCCATGGAGAAAGGTCCTTCGGCTAAGCCTTGAGTCAATGACTCCGATAGCAACGAAAACGACAACAACAACGACCAAGGGCTCGATGAAGAAGAAGATCTCGCTCTATGATTAAAACCCAGATGTTTCATCTTCTTAGTTCAATCTCTTGATGTCTAATTTGTTCTCTCTTTTTTTTTCTTTTTTCTTTTTTCCTTTTTTTTTAAAAAGATTTTTGGGTTTGTGTTCTTGGATCTGGGTTTGTGTTCTTGTTGTTCTTATTCAAAACACACTTAAATCTCAATTCATTTGATTTTTAGTTTTTAATTCTGTTTCTAATTTTTTTAATTAGTTAAAATTAATAAATTAATTTTTTTAATTTAGATGCTGACGTGGCATTTTTTAATGCCAAAAAACATTTTTTATTATTAATTTAGGCCACGTGGACATTAATTTAATATTATTTATTCCTGTCGTTTGCCACATCAACTTTCTCCGTTTCTGATGTAAGTATGTAATGGCAGTAACTAAAACGGGAAGCATTTTTTAAGATAGGGACTAAAAACGGTAAAAATAAAATATATAGACTAAAATAAAAATAGCTTAAAAATATAAGGACTAAAATATATTTTTCACCTATTTTCAATTATTAAAAAGAAAATCATGTTAAATGTTCCATGTTCCTTCTTTTTCTAAGGTGAGACGTGCAAACTAGCAATAGGCATGTGAGTTAAGCGAACGGTAGGTAGGACAGGTAGTGGAAGGAACATTAACTAACGTCCATTGAGGCAGGTAAAATTGAAAGTTGCCAGAGAGGAACCCTTATTTATTATTATTTTGATTGATTGGGCTAACTAAGGGTGCGTTCCGTTTTTGAGTTTTGCTGAAAATTAGTGAGTCCCATATACTGTTTACGAGACCTGTAAGTATGAAATTGAACCAAAAAAAAAAAAAAAAAAAAACTTTTAAAGCTAAGTTCCATAACGCTACTCACATATTTAAAAATTATTTCGCTAAAAAATTATTTCGTTAAAGTGTTTTCAGTAATAAACAGTATCTAAACAAACCTAACTAGTAACTACAAGCTTTCCATAGAACACACAGCCAGCAGTGGTGTATTACTATTAATTAAGGGTGGTTGATTTAGGGACCTCATGAAAATGAAATCATCTGATCCAGAGAGGAGCAACCAGCCAGCTCAGCTGATTTGTGACATTCAATTCAATTCGAGATGTTGTACCTGGCTAGCTGGCTAATACGTAGAACAGAGCATGGGCCTGGAGGCCTCCCCAGCCTGATATAACCCATTTCCATTTGGACGGGCTTCGGTTTATATTTCAACCCAGTGGGCCTACATGTTCTAGTAATTATCATTCAAATCATGTGCAATTAACCCTCATCCAAACCCAGTCAGAAGTAGCAGACCAATTTTAAGTAAATGGATTTTTATTTTTGGGTCTGAAAATGACAAAAACGGGTTATAGTAAATTTAGGAGACAGCAGAAGTTTGTCAGGAGGAACTCTACAGCTACGGGTGACACTTATGGGAGCTTAGCCCCCAGTCTGCATCTATGAACTCTGAGAAGTACAAAGAAAATGCAGTCATTGATTATTGTTGAAAAATCACAAACATGAACACCTCAAAATAAAACACTATGGCAATGGAATTTTTAAATCCAGCAAACTTTGCCTGCAAATGGCTGCTACAAAAATCAGCCAAAACCTCAGAAATGACCCAATATAATGCTAGCTAGCTAAAAGTCCTATCTTTACAAAAACTACATATTTTTAAACAAACGTGTCAAATAGCAAGATGGATAGAAAAAGCATATATATACATGAAGGTAACTGGGTAGGCCACCGCTGTGTCTGAAATCTGAATGATCAGTTCCAGCCGTGCATCGACATGGCAAACAGAATCAAGCCAAGTGTTGAGGAAGGAAGTCGCATCAATAATTAGATAACAATCAACTTGATATCTGCTTAAACAAGAAATACTAGTCTTCTTTAGTTGGTGCTATATTTCATCGAAATTTGCCATCATTCGACTGTATGATCGATCCAAAGATTTCTCAAAGCCAACTAAGCTAGTTAACTACAGGATTATCAATACCCTACTTATACAAGTTAAATAATGGTTGAACCAGATACATTAACCAGAAGTTCAAATAAAACTGAGCTAATTATTCTTCTTACAATCTCACATAAAAATATGGCAATTGTGCAAAAGGTGGGCTAAGAATGAAAGAATTTCAAATAACCATTTTATTTTCTGTATATTACTCATTTTTACTGTATCTGCTTGACAATTGTGAGGCATGACTTAACAGCAGTTGCCGGGGGAAATAACAAGTTAAATACAGAAGGATAAGACCTTCACAAAATGAATGGGAGAAAAACAAAATTTTTCAAAAAGGCAGCAGGAAAAAAATACAAAACAAACCTAAGACAAACATGTATATTCTTAGGACTGGTATACCATTAGGTTTCAGCATTGTCAAAATTGTTTTCAAGAGCATCAACATATAAGAACCTTTTTATGGGGCCATCAGCCCCTCAATTGTGTAGGAAAGAGACTTTGCCCAGTCAGCTCTGAGTAGAAGTGTTTGCAGTGTGTGCATCACATTGTATGCAGGATCAAGTTTACGCTGCCAACCCTACAATATAAAACCAAGTACCAAAATCAGCAAAATGCATTACATCAACTAGTACTGAGGACTACTTTCAGCAAAAACAGGCACTTCAGTCAGCAAACCAAATTATATTATTTCACTTATTAAGGGTAGT
Organism: Quercus cerris; assembly: GCA_963669245.1. Classification (NCBI taxonomy): domain Eukaryota; kingdom Viridiplantae; phylum Streptophyta; class Magnoliopsida; order Fagales; family Fagaceae; genus Quercus; species Quercus cerris. The sequence goes on from OY770008.1 coordinate 81,890,890, forward strand.
CATAACAGGCATGTCATACAAGAGCTGATATGGCAAAAAGAAGTAAGAAATTACCTCAAGAACCAATGTTGTAACCAACACAGTACAGACATTGCCATCGACGTTGACTTTATGACGCCTAACTTTCTCAAGCAATTGCTCCATGCACTCGGCAGGATGGACAAAATCACCTTCTGGAGTACCCCAAAAAGTGAATGAATCCGTCACTTCCTGTTAAAACAAGATATTCAGGAAATTTGTGTGCAGAAAAATATTCAAAAATCATACAATAGAAATTAAAAACAAATTTAAAAAAATATATATTCAGAAAACTTGTATGGACAAAATCAATCAAAGATCATATAACAAAAGTATATATTATGGATGAACTTAGCATAAAAAGAAATTACTAATGTTAGAATGTCATGGAGAAAATGAAGTCGTTGAATAAATAACGAAAATACTCAGTATAAATACATACTTTAAGTGCCACATTTAAGCATTTCTTATTCATTTACCGAGTAATTATTAGAGACAAAGAAACCATGATTTATCCTCATAACTATTTAGAAAATTACAAACACATTTTCTTTTCTCATCACTATTTAAAAAAATAAATAAATAAATAAAAATAAAAAAACACAGAAGATGCATATGATTCAGGAGGGATGATTTCCTATCATACATAAAACTATGAAAGATATACAATTAAATTTCTATGGTCCTATGTAGAGAGTATACCTACACAGACTTTGAACAATCATTCCTAAGAATAAAGCTGTCCCCAACATCTTACCTCGATAAAAGCCTTGGGATTTGGGCAGTTTTGTCGTTTTGATAATCTCAGTGTGCACTCTGCTGCAGTGCGGCCATCTCGACGGGCAACAGCCTTAAAAAACTCCACCAAGTTTACTCGATCACTTTGAGAAAGTTCAGCAGTCATGCCTACATCAAGGAAAATGACATGAGGCTTTCTTTTGAAGAGCCCTTTTCGACGAGACTTGCTCTGGGGTACCCGTACAAGGATATTTCCAGGATGCATGTCTGCATGAATAAAGTTGTCCACCTGAAAGAAAAAATTCTGATATCTTGGAAACCAAAACTATATCGTACTTAAATTCCAAACAAAACCACATCAGAAATTCAACTAATATTTTTTTTTTTAATAACTAACTTCAACTAATAATTAACAACTGGAAAATGATATTATCAAAGAAGAAACAAGAATGCAAAATCAAGAACATATTAAATCACCAGTGCATTAAATGCAAAAGAAGGAAAGGAAGAGTTTCCACTTTTTCTTCGTTTTTCTCTTTCATTTTCCTCGAAAATATGCTTCTATATTAGGTATGCTATGCTTCTCTTATTTGTAAGTTTATAAATATCGAGAGAGAGAGAGAGAGAGAGATGTTCACAATTACAACTAGACATTTAGAGTTTTAGACTGAGTAATCAATGATGACACTACTTATCCCGAAAAAAATAAATAAATAAAGGATGACACTATGAATGAGGAGGCAAGGCATGCACAGCCAAAGGGGCATCTAGTAATTATCCTATAGAAATTTGATATGAAGGAGCTGGGGTTCTCTTGGGGATCTTAACCTAGGAAAAACATTTACTATAGCATGAAACTGGGGGTCCTTGACTCAATCATACCGTGACAATTATTGATTGCCTAGGTTATTCAGGATGTTTTCAGGGTATATCATCAATCATTAGAAAATCATTAGCTTTAATTGATAGAGATTTTTATTTTTATTTTTTTGGGGGGGATAAGTAATAGAGATATCTTTAGACTTTATGTGTCATAAAACCATCACATGATTCACATGAAAATCAAGAATTAAAAAGTCAATGCAATGCAATCACCAAATGCCAAAGCGACAGAATCAATGCAAGCCATGTCAAATCCAAATAGAAAATGTTACCAGAAGCATCTTGAGAAGTGCATGAGTCCCAATATGAGCAAGCGCAGATTTAATCCGTTCATGTCCTTCAAGCCCATCAACATAGTGTGCAACACTTTCCCCTTGCTCATAAGTTTCAACCAAGACCGCAGGATGCACAAGTGGATACACTGGTTTAGGGAATGAAACATCCTTCCATCTACGGAAATTATAAATAAATCGACTCAAATGAGCAGCTTCCCTCGCAAGGTCTACTTGAGACATCATGAAAACTGCAAACTGCTGTACACTTTCATCCAACCTCAACCACTTCAGAGTAGGAATGAACTGTGAAATTTTTGCTACCAAGTTCATTATCACAAAATCCCTCCTGATTGATTCACCAACACCAGGATGTCTAACTTTTACTGCAACTACCATGGGTTTCGCCTGATGACCAGGGTATCTAAATCTCAAAGAAGCTCGATGCACTTGGGCAATACTTCCAGATGCCACAGGTTCCTCTTCAAAATTCTCAAAAATTTCAGAGAGCTTGCGACCAAATGATCTTTCAATAGTTTTCCTTGTATAGGCAAAGCTATGTCGAGGAGCTTGGGTGTGAAGCTCTGAAAGCTTGATGCATAAATCTCTAGGGAAAAGATCTGGTCGAGTAGCTGCCCATTGTCCCCATTTTATGAATGCAGGACCCGCTTGTTCAAGCGTCCGATGAACAACCTGAAGCCACATTTTTCTAAACTGAGGTCCAAAAGAATCTGCAAATGGTGCCATCATGATGCTGGGCGAAAACAAAATTGATAAATAGAGAGCTCTCAGGAACAATATTACGCCTTCTACTACTGAGAACAGTAATGAGGTCATATACGCATGACCATCTTGTGCACGCATATACAAACTGTTCTGTGATGGGTAGTATTCCGTGTCTGCCAATGTTTTCTGGGCCCATGCTAGCTGTCCACATGTGAAGGCAAAAATACCAGGAACTAGCAAGTGAGAGCGTGTCAAGGCCAAGCTTACTGCTTGAGCAATCCTATTTAAGTGGGTAAAAGAATGACCATTGGAAGAATATATTTGGTAAAGCCTTTTCCAAGCAACCTGGGCGTGATTTGTTACTATCCTACTTCCAGACACGGCAGAGTAATTCCTGTGTAAACAACTGCGGCCAAAACTCTTGTTGGTGTTATACAATGATAACGAAGCATTCCCCCTACTTGAAAACCTATTATACGAGTATAAATTGTATTGTGGTAGATGCAGCCCAACTGTAGAAATACCCGTGTGCTTAGTTACTTCAGGATAATTCCTCCCTAGGTTTCTAAAAACCGAATTCGCAACTTTCTTTACATTTCGAAACATCAAAAGTCTGCAGTTTTCAGAATTATGTTACTTAGCGCCACAAACATTTTGCAAAATTTTACAAAACAGCTAACATAATCATAAATATTTTTAAACTAACTATAATCACTAAAATAAATTGTATACCCTACAATCCCAATTATTTTACTTATAAAAAAATCATTAAAATAAGTAAACAAATTAACATATCTTCATTATTCAGTTAATAACACACCTTATTGCCTTTTACGATTCAAAATAAGTCCAACATTAGAACCATTCCAATATGAGAATGCATGTTTCTTTTTTTTCTTTTTTTTTGGATAGGTCAAAATGAGAATGCACGCTTCAGCATATTAATCTCTCTTTCTCCATAACTTCAGCCCTTGGCTAATGGCAAGGGCCCTTTCATTCGAAATACTAAAACTGTCACAAAAAATAATAGTACCTCCAAAATGCCAATGAGCACTAGCTCAAGTAGCACCTCCTCCCTTTTAAGTGCTAGGTAGAGGGTGAGGTCAAGAGCTTGAGACCAATCAGGTGCATGTGTAATTTACCAATACAAAAAATAATAGTAACCTCAAAATTTGAAATATCTAGTAACCCATGAAGCTTAAAAGACTTTCTTAGATTACAACAACAACAACAACAAAGCCTTAGTCCCAAAATTTTGGGGTCGGCTATAGGTCCTCAACAACATTAGTTTGGGTCGACCACATGTTTTCTTTCGTCTATTCTATCTATCTAAAGTCATAATCTCTGTTACTTGCTACCTTAATTAACATAACATGTCCTTTTAAACTACTAATAATATTATTTCTGGTCTTTCTCAACCTCCTCTTGTTCCCTCAATTCGCCAATGACTACTTCTACTGATGCACTCTACCTCCTCAATTCAAATCTTAAAATTTCCCAATAAGCTCTAGCCCAAATCGCACTTCCACCTACCATAATAATAGAATTGAAGAGTGAGATTTTGGTTTCAAAACCTACTGGGTGCATGTCTAACTTATCCACCAAGAAAAAAACAAAAATTTTACACTTAATTTGTTGCCTTGGTTCAACCCCATTATGAACTATTTCAAATAAACTAAAATACATTAAGATTCAATAAAATGGGGTTACCATAATCGAAAAGTAAAACACTAAAATATTTTCAATTAACACAAAGGAAATCAGCTAAAATTGCATTAAAATAGCAAAGATAAACCATAAATCAAACACTACCCAGAAAAAAAAAATTTACATTCATACACAAAATTTAGTCATTCCCTCAACATTGTGGAATGAGAAAACTATGCAACGAACTGCAAAATACAAATACTGATATTTGCACCGAGTTTCCCAAGATTCCAAGAAAAAAGGAGGAACGAGTCAGCAAAGTACCGCGAACTCGGAAAAATAAAAATCCGAAATTTGAGGAATAAACCCTAAAATCTCGAGCTAGAGAGAGAGAGAGAGAAAGCCGAACCTAGACATGGCGGCCGCGTGAGAGAGAGAACGAGAATGAGAATCTTAAAAGGAGTGGTCCGTGCTAACGTGCGCAGGTGGTGAATGGTTGTAGCTGTTGCTGTTGCTGTTGCTATTGTTGTTGAAAGCATTTTTTCGTCGGAGACTCAGCCTTGTTCATCGTCTAGGGTTTAGCTTTCAGCCACCATAGGAGAGAGAGAAAGAGAAAGAGAGGGAGAGAATTTGTTGGCAGAAACGGTGCGATTTTAGTTTTGGGGTCTTCTGTTTTTTTCTCTCTCTTTTTTTTTTCTTTTTTTTGGGAAGAGGGTTTCGCCGTTGGGACCCACAGTAGTTTATGGCGGTGCGTGCTGGTAGTGCTGGCCTTGCTTAAACCTTTGGTTTCACGTGGACCTCACGCCAAGCGCTTCATCTTAGACCCCAAATAATATTAATAATTTTGAATTAGGAATTTAATAAATAGACATTACCAAAAAGGTTGGGATACATGGAAATAAAGTAAATGGAGAAAGTTGGTGGCGAACTTTATGGAATGAGAATTATGCAGGGGTATAACTTCTAGCACAATTTGTATCACAATTCGCTATATAGTGAGTTGTGATTCGTAAGAATGTATCTTTACATAACTCATTAACATATGTTTATTAATTACAACTTGCTATGTGGTGAATTATAGCCCAAAATTGTATTAAAAGTTGTGCCCTAACATAATTTATGGAATGAAGGGGAGAATTGAGAAGGACCCCAGCGAAGTTGTTGAGAGATGGAAGATTTTTTCCTTTTTTTTTTTTTCTCTTAATCTTATTATACTTTTTGAATTTTGAATGATTTTCATGCACCCAAAACTAACAATTAAAAAAGCTCATTGGAAAGTCAATTGACTCTTATTTTGGGAAAACTTCAATAGACACGAAACAATGAATATGAATGATAGCAGCAGTGACGAATTTGATTTAGAGACTATGCTTGATTTTGCCCCAATCCGAGATATTAATATACAAATGGTATTTTTATTATTATTTAAATTCATAAGGTTTTTTGGCAAGTTTTGGTTCATAAAATTCACATATAATCTTAGCCAAAATTTTAGTATGAGGTCATCAATCTCCCTCTAGGTGGGTTGAAAGATCTTTGATGGAATTTAAGATATACAGTGTAACCTCTCACAAATGAGGTAGGTATCTTCAGCAAACTCCGGTACATGATGAACACATATATCCCTTAGGCTAATTGACTATAATTTTTATTTAGATGTAAGATATGTGATATTTAAAAATCAAATAAATAAATAGTGGTGGATCTAGCTAAAATAAGGATTCAATTGGAGGGAATTTAGTTAAGTAACGAGTGTTGCAAATCCAACTAAAAATAGAATACAATTGAAGGAAATCTAGCTAAGGGTGAGCACTCCAACGATTTAGTTGGCACTAGTGATAATATTAGTAATTGCATACCTATGTCAAGTGAGGAGGAGGGCATTTATATTTTATACTCTTAGTTTGCACTTGTGGTTGTCTATCTCGTCATTTTTTTTGTATTCTTTCAACGAATGTGACATGCATTTGCAATCAAGTAGAACGTATACTTAAAGTATGTTTGGATACTAATTATTATTAAAAATTGAAAACAGAAAACACTATAATAAAATAATTTTTAAATATATCAATAGTGTCATGGAACCCATTTTTAATGAAATTTTTTCTAAAAAAAGAGGTTTGTAGGTCCCGTGAACAGTGCACGAGACCCACTAGAAAAGCATAAATTTTGCTGAAACGCGTTTCTAAAAAAAAGAAAAAAAACGTAGACATAGTGCTTTTCAGCACTACCCAAACAGATACTTAGACACACAGTTGGCACTCCCACTTGGAGGACCTGCCACATCTCATTGAATGATAAACAAAGTGATTGACAGTGAAATAATTGTGAGATTGAGTCTAAACATTCAAACTCTCTTGATGGGAGTCGATGTGTGGGTAAAACCTTACCGAACTAATATTGATTCTTACTCATTATATTCATGTAACTCCCTTTTGCTTCTTTATGTCGCTCTAAACATGGATATGAGTAGGGTTGTACACGGTGCAGTGTGATCAGTTTTGGGGGGCTTTTTTGCACCGCACCTATAGGTGTGGTTTCCCCTCATACCTAACTGCACCTCATCTGTGAAGGATTGGTAAGTGGTAATCGGACTACACAAGGTGAGGTGCAAGATATCAGTTTAGTGCAGTTAGTTCGATTAATTCCTCATTCTCTCAGGAACCAAACACAATGCAATTAACACCCCCAAACCACAACATGATCATTTAAAAATCCAAATATTCCACACAAAAAAAAAAAAAAGAAAACAAACAATTAAGTACAAATAGATTCACAATCTTTCTGTCAAACTTACTCCCATTTAAAATCACAAAAAATCCAAATAAAAATAAATAAATAAATAAACCAAACCAAACCCATAAAAGATCAAACAAAACTATTGAAAATAAAATGCATAAACAAATCTAGTAGGAGCATCTAAAGTCAAAAGCATTACTAAAAATTTCCGAGAATGTTGTGACAAAAAGGAGAGTGGAGATGGTGAAACTACAAGAAACGTGGCATCGAGCTATAGATTGTGGTGGTACCAAGCGGCAGAGGTTGAGAAGAGAGATAAAGAGAAGAGCCGATTGGGGGAGACTGACGAGAGATAGAAAGAGAGAGGTGGGCAACGTAAATAAACCTAAGGTTTAAAATTAAGCCAACTAAAACAAACTCGTTTAAATTTTTAATTTTTAAATTTGATTGTAAAATGATGTCGTTTTGGAATTGATATTAAAATTAATATCAAATGCTGAAATGACGTTGTTTTAGTACCAGATTTTATAATTTAAAAAAGAAATTAAAAAAACCTTAATATTTTTCTTAACCCAACACACAACACCGTTTTCTTCTTCTTCTACTTTGTGTCTTTTACTTTCATGCCTTGTCTAAGTTTTCTTCTCTCTGTTGAAACATAAAACTATATGCACTGATATATGATATATGTTAAATTATTTTGTGTGTGTGTGTGTGTGTGTGTGTGTGTGTGTGTATACTAGTGCAGTGTGGTTTTTCGTTGAAGTGCAAAATAGCCACACCGCGTGCTACACCTGCAGTCTTCGGTTTGCCTAGATTGATGCAAATCATCGTGCCAGACACCTACAGTGGGTCTTTGAAGCGGTTGAAACAGTTCAGCCCCAATCGGTTTCATCGACACCAATCAGATCTTGAACAGGCCTAGATATGAGTAGATAGATTTGCATATGTGACAATATTGACTGGTTGATCCCAATTAAATGTAACTTTTTAATTGGCATTTCTAGTAAAAATAGGCTTATGATACGTATATACTTTTTTTTCCCTTATTTATAAATAGTTCTTATCTTTTTTATTTATTTGTTATTATTTAAATATATTAATCTCTTTCATTTGATTATCTATTCTCTTTCCCCCTTTTGTTTTCATTAATTTTATTCTATGAAATTCATAGAACCACAATAATACAAACAAAATATAATTTTTAAGTGCAATCAATTTCATTGTAGATATTGTGAATTTTTTTTTTTAATTGATATATTTAGTTAGATTTAATAGAGATCACGGCACACATAATTATTAATGGAATACGTCCCACGTAACGTTTTAATATATATAATTTTTTAAATAAATTTTATAGATAATACAAACTTACATGATATGCAATATAGTGGAAAAAATTGAATTTATGATACAACACTTCAATTGAGGAACTAATATATCATACAGGAGCAAAATACCAATTGATTTTTGGTGTATGCAACATTCAAATCTTAGATTTTTTATTTAATGACAAGAAACTTTACTTATTAAGTTGATTGAAAGATTGAAACCTACCCAATTATATTATATTAATCACTCATTATTGTTATCAGTATCCAATATTGGACTTCAAATTATTCTTTCACATGTGAAAATTCCAACAATGAAGAAACCTTGACTCTGATTCCAATAACACAAATACAAAAGGAGAGATTGCTTGAAAGAGAGACCATAGGGAAGAAAAAAGATTATATTTACATTCATTAGTTTATTTACAAAGAATGGCATCTCTTTTATACCAAAAGAGAGACGCAAAGAACACAAAAACTTAAATAGTCATGGAGTACATAGGTGCCATGGCAATTATTAGAAGAAGAAAAAAAAAAAAAGATATATAGATGGACAATGAAAGAAGATAAATACATGTCTTGGAACGTTAGGAGTCCATCCACAATTTCAATCCAAAGCTTGATTGGGCCCAAACTACTCTACAACCAAGGTTGGACATCATTTCACATTTAAAATGCATGTATTGGTACATTAGGCGCCCATCCACAATCTCAATCCAATGCTTGATTTGGCCCAAACTACTCCACATCTAGGTTGGAAATCATTTCACTTCAATGAGTTTTGGGCTAAGGTAACCCAACTAAGCAGGGTCACCAGGGTTGCATTTGAAGTACACGCTATGTAAGGCAAATCCTTACTTCGCAGTTGGGCTTAGTAATGGACTTTAGGCCTCACAGATTTTCGGCCAACTAGAGTTAATTGAAGCGATACGAAACTGCCCAATCTATTTTAGTGTAGCCATTCCTTCTGCGGCACATAGCACCTTTTGATTTTTCAAGAAACAAAAAAAGCACACATTGCTATCATGCGATAATCAAAAGGAGCATCAACCAATTGACAATTGCCATGGTGCACTGCAAAATCGAAGTTGCTCAAGAGTCTTGGGACTATGTTCCAAAAAGTTGTGCTCATTTTACTGTTTTAGTCCCCGATAACTAATTGGAAGTTCTTAATTATGTCATCATGGCAATCAATTATCACCCAAGAACTCAAAAAAAAAAAAAAAAACATTATCCTATAATTTCCTGGCAATTCCAACAAGAAGGGAAGGGGTACTTTTTCATCAACTTTAAAAATCCAAGACAAGTAAGAAACTTACACAAACCAAACCAGCACACAAGTAACCATGCAAATCTAAATTCTACCCTTTTGCTAGCCAAAAGCTATACCAAAATGTGAAATTATTCATCGTAGCCAGTATACTACACTTTCTCCATATACCTCACGAAAAAATGGACTCCACACGTAGATTCGTGCATGAGACCCATATTTATGAGAGATAAATGTATAGTATATCGGGCATACGGGATAATTGTTCATACAAGATCGAATATCATACACACCATCAAACTACTAACATACAGTATTGATCAACGTTTCTTAGTTGCAGGTTCCTTCTGTGAATTAAAATACACCGCGGCAACTGGAAGGCCAAGTTCATATTGAGCAGCAAATTGTCGAGTTCTAAAATTGCCACGGGCATCTGGAGGTGGACAGCCCACCATCATTTCACTTTTCTGCTTAAATAGCACAAAAATATGTCGATGAATTCCTGTTGGTGGCTTTGGTCCCATGTAAGGTACCAATTCTTTTCCTGCAATCCAAACCATATAGATAAATTTTCTTACAACATTATACCTTAAGATAACTAAATTCATACTTCAAATAAAATGCTGAACAAAATTAAACCTTTGGTGGCATCAGATCCTTCTGGGATATCTACAACAATCCTGAATAATGAAGCAACATGTAGAAGCATATTTAAAAATTGTATCCTTGCAATGAACAATAATTCACATTTTTTCTCTATTAAAGAAAGAGTAAAAGAAAATTATCACCAATGGAGCCACTCTCTCAATGATGGTTCACTAGGGCTAGGAGCATCAGGATCGACCATTATCTATTAGACAAAATCATTATAGTTTCACATACAAAAACACGCAAATTTTCACAAGGTACTTTAAAATGAAGAAAATAGAAAGAGTTACATACAAGAGTATAGAGATTGGTAGAGACACGAGGACCAAGAATTTGAACTTTGGGCCTATCCACAGCCATAGAGGGCTTGATATCACAACCATTAGCAACCTGTTTGGACCCATAATGGACTGTAAAATTGGTAGCTGGAGTGAACATGTCAAGCACTTCTCCAATCACTTTTCCAACTATTAGTGGCTCTATGGTCCGAGCCATAGCATAAGACTAAATGTGATTATGTAGGTGGTGTAAACCATAACACACTTGGTACTTATAAGTAGTGAAAGCCAAAGCCAAAGCCAGAGAGAGAGAGAGAGAGAGGCTGTTGTTGCACACAAACATTATTTGCAAGTTGCAACCACTAAAGTATGCCATGAGAGATATGGGACCCTAGTTACTATTATGTTTTTTTGCTGACTCTGCTTCAGAGATTGTTTTTGATGTTTTCGGATTGAGATGTCAACGTATGTGTTTTGGAATTATCATGTGTGGGAGTGACACGTAGCTTAGAGTGCTTGATGAATGGGCACTGTTCTTGTCCACAATGATAGTGCCAATGAGACACGTGTCTGTCTTGTGAATGCATGTCGGTTGTTGATGACACTGTTGCAAATAAAGACTTTTGATGTACAAGTGCAGCACTCTCGCCGCCGCTATTACGAATGGACCCATATAGCCTTTGTTGATAAAAGATTGCTTTAATTAACTCACTCGTGAAGTCTCTTTCCGCCTGAATAGAATATGATAAAGAACCGTCAATCATCATGGGTTTGAAGCCCATCTAAACCGAGAACTAATTAGCGTCAAAATTTAAGAATAAAAAATAGAGAAATACTATGTCTATAATATTTTTACAACAATTTTATAACAAATCTTAAGTGGCAGGTTGTTACTGGTTATTATTGTTAGGGCAAAAAAGTAATCTTAGTATTAATTTCAAATTTGAACCAATAATAACTAATCACCTATAATTTGTTGTAAAAATATTATAAAATTGTTGTAGGCGTAGCATCTCTCTAAAAAATAATTATCTTGCCGTGAATGTCTTAAATTAAAAATTGTATTTATGAAACAGTTCAGTTAACGGGTATTTTAAGATTATTTGTTAATAAATTATTTTAAGAAAATATAAAAAATTGTCAAAATAATTTTTTTTTTTTTTTTGTTAATCAAAAGCAAAAGAGATATTACTATAGAGACATAAGCATATTCTACACTCCTTTCCCTTTTTTTAAACGTGCTCCCACTGAAATGAAGTGGTGACTTCCTGTTAAGGTTATTGGATTGGTCAATGCTGAATACCCTCCCACCTAATCTTTCGATATTATTTGATTTGAAAGGCTTTGAATAATAGGTGGCAATCTGTGGATGGACAGAAGTTCATTGAACCATTAAACAATAGCTAATGATAAGTTCACCTTTTGCCATGAACTTGATTAGGTTGTTCCAATGTATTTGGTTGACACAGTTCCTATATTTTGGTTGGTCCAACACTAATTTTCTTTTTGGGTCAAACTTATATCTTAAGTGATTTAAATTGTTTTTGTTATCCTCTCATAGTCTCATTCTTCTTACTTTTTTAATAATTAAAAAAAATCCTTCAAACAACCCCATAAGCTTCTCACACTAAAAAATTGTGAGAGAGAGAATGTAGATTTTTTGGTGGATGTTGCAACCTCAAAAGTTAAAATACTCATTTCCAAGACTATGCATCTAAAATTCATCCTCTCTTATATCTTACTTAGCAAAAAACAACCAAAAAGATCTAAAATGTGGCAACATGTACAACAACAACACTACCTATAACTTAGTTACATTTTTTCTTTTTTGGTAATAAAGGAATTGCATGAAAAACTAAATAATTTGGATACAAGACACACCATGTCTATCATAATGCATTCCCAAATGGTCTAAATATAACTAAGAGCAACATAAGAAGGGGGTGTAAAAAACAACAAAATCTTGGGACTGTCTAACACCCTCTACCTCTAATTCTATGGCACTAAAGTTGAGTTAGGATCCTAATAGCAGCCCATCTCTGCGACCCCAGAGTTCAATGTTAGAGGCAATGTTCACTTCTCTAGAATAGCCTTTTACTCAACTCCCTTAGCTATCTTTAATGATGCCCCCACAACCAGCCATTGCAAAGTTTCCCAATGAGTCATCATAGATGAGTTTAACACAATTAGGCCCAGTTTTTTTTTTCCCATCTGACTAGCTTGGTGTTTCTTTCTCTAACAAGACCAGAATCTTGAATGCAGAAAGTAAATTCCAGCGTATGCTTATCAATTTCAGCATGTAAGGAAGGATTGACGGTTTGATTGTTGAAAGTAAATTTCTTTTGTTGAAGCCAAAGGCACCAAATTCCAAGTAAGAAGTAATTGCACCACTGAACCTGATTAGGAACACTAGTCTTTTTGCTAAGGGCATTGGACTAAAACCATTCCAAAATATTTGAGTTAAAGGAGTTATTTGCAGGAGATACTCCAGCATTAACGAGAGCTCCTTGGCAATTGCGCAGTCTCCGAGAACATGAGCGCTATACTTAAATTTTTCCTCATTGAATAGATCACAAATACTGGAGCTTAATAAGCCCCTGCTCATTAAAATTTGTTTAATAGGCAGGCTGTCATGTAAGCATTTCCATAGAAATATTTGACTTTTGTCAAGTGGAAAGTTTCATAATCCATTTGCCATTGGAGTCAGAGGTGGCATCCATGTCATCAAAAGCCAATTTTTGAGGGTCAAAGCCGCAGAGGAGATCCAACTCAAGTTGTCAATGGTAGCACTAAGCAGAGACTTTTCTAATGGGAGTGGCTTTAATTATAAGAGAGATGGGAGGGGGCAAAGTCATGGAAATGAAATTAAAATTCCAATCCCCGATAAAACAGATATTGGAAATTTGTAGCTGGCCCTCTCTATTTAAAGGGCCACGGATGAAGCTTCTGAATGACCCTTCTTTTAGCCATTTATTATGCCAAAAAGAAAGACCACTGTTGTTACCTATTTTAGCCATCTAGAACCTTTGTCACAAATAAGTTTTTTTTTTTTTTTTTAATTGCTTTCCAAGTCCTGGATTGGGTATTTTTCCTAGCATAAAGGGTATCAACATATTTCAAACTCAAAATTATAGTTTATTTGGTGTTTTATATTATGTTTTTTAATAAAATTCAACCACATAGTTATATTAATCATTTTACATAAATATTGTTAACTTTTTACATACAATTAAATTCAATCATATGGTTCATTGGTCAATATAACTATCCATGATTGAATTTATTTGCAAAATCCAAAGTACAACACATAAGAAACTAATCATGTTTATTTCTACTTTATGTGTATCTATAACCATAAAACAATTTTATCTCCATGTTGGAAAAAGCTCTAAATATAGTGAGTGTCAATCAACCAGGGAAATACCGAGGATTTAATTTCAACTAAAGCAGGAATACATCTTTCCAATTTCAAACTCTCTTAGATAAAGTGAACTTGAAGCTCCAAGGATGGAAAGCTAAGCTCCTTTCTCAAGCGAGTAGGTTAACCTTAATAAAATCTGTCCTAAATTCCCTTACCCTGTACATCTTTTCATGTTTTAAGGTCCCTGAGTTTGTTTGAAGAGCTTTGGATAGAACCCTTTTTGTAATTTTTGATGGGAGCATTAAAATGACAAAAGTAAACTTCACCTACTGAGTTAGAAGCTTTGTGTCAGCCAAAAGGGGTGGAGGACTAGGCATGAGGAAGGCATCTTGGTTGAAAAAAGTTATGTTAGCCAAACAGGTTGGAGACTATCCAGCCAACCCAATTCTGTTCTGTCTAAAACTGTGAAGGCCAAATCCTTCCCTAATAGTTCCCCCATTGATGGGAAACTAAAAACTTAGGATTTCTAGTTCTGGAAAAGTCTATGCTCAACACAAATTCCCCTCTTAACTCTTGCCAAATGGAGGATGGGCATAGGCAAAAGCATTGAGATAAATCATGCAACCTGGTTCACTCCTAAAATTGATAACACTCAGCTGGAAGGGTTGGGCGTTAAATTAATAGACTAGCTGACCTCATACATCAGAACTTTGGAACAAGGAATCACCAAACCGAAGTTTATAATTTTGAAGTAGTTAAAAAAACCATGAGCGAAATTCCCATTTCAAGAACAAAGAGGGAGGACAACCTCATTTGGCCTCTATCCATCAGTAGAAACTATGAAGTTAAAAAAGAATACAAATCCATTATCCAGCCGTCACAGCAGGGTAAAATTGGAGGAGCATGGATGGTGAGGTTTGAAACAGTTACGGAAATTTAAGATCCCTTACAGACTTACAATCTTCCTGTGGAAACTGTTGAATAATGCTTTTTTTTTTTTTTTTTCTGTGAAATCCTGTTTAGCTCAAAGGAACATAGTGACTGATAAAGTATGTGTGATGTGTGTCAGTCTGGCGAAGAGATTGTTAATCACCTTTTTTTTTTAAACCTGTCCTTACTCCTCATGCAAAAGCCATGCGGTTGTGATCAAAGATCAAACCTCAATTCTTTTGCAACCTTGCTCTATCCAACATTGGATTTGGAAGTGGCTACAAGGAATAGAGCAGTACAGGAGCATAAATCCGCTGTTTAAAAGCACCATGGATGCAACACTATAGTCCTTATGGGACAGCAGAAATTAGTTGATATTTGAAGGTAATATTCCAAATCCTTACGATGAACTAATGACTTGTATTTTGACACAACACTGGCAGGCATAATGAGAGGATTCTCAAGTGTGTTAACCTTGACAGTGGCCAAGAAGACCCATGAAATGACAGAAGGAAAAATGCAAGCAGGATGGGCAAATCAATCAATCAAAACACATATACACACGCACACAAAACCAAGTACCTCATTTTGCAAGTGGCATTTTCCTTGAGGATGGTCTCTCTATCTTCCGTATTGAAGAGTAAACAATTATTTTACAATTTGCCGACATTTTTTTTAAATTCATTTTTTAAGCAACCATTATATTAAAAAAAATTAAAAAATACAAAGACTTGAAGAGAGGAAAGAGAAAATATTAGTATTTTAGTTTGTCTTTATAAACTTTAAGACGACAAATTGCTTTGATCATCTACAGTAACCTCCGGATAATGAGAGTGACTGTAAATAAGTAAAAACAATTTGTCTTATTTGGAGATTTTGCTAGACCTAGTTTTTAAGACTTCACCCTCTGCTTTGCCTATAATTTTGATTTTAGCTCTTTTGTGGGTTCAACTCTTACAATTTTGCCATTTCTTGTCTCCTCTCTTTCCCATACATTTACTTATATTGTGTCCGTTTGAAAATAACTTACTCAATTAAAATTGAAAACTTTTTATTGAAAGTATTGTAAATAAATGTAAAAATTAGCTGAATAGTGCAGCGAGATCTATAAATAATACCAAAAAGTGCAGTGGGACTTATGAATAGTAGCAAAAATAAGTCGAAAGTGGAGTTAAGCTAAAAAATTCAGGCGTAGCGTCTATCCAGTGCCTCTAGTGCACTGGACCCGCTACGATCATGACACGTGTCCATTTTCGGAGACGTGCCATGATCATAGAGAGTCCAGTGTCATAGGACACTGAACAGAAGCCACACCCAAAAAATTCAGCTCATCTCAAACGCACACATAGTAATGACTTCAAAGTTCAAAGGCCCTCAACTTCATTATAGAAATTGTCTCCACATTCACAAAAACTTCTCTCTCCCTCTCAAACCTCACTCGATTTTTCTATGTGTTCACAATTCCAATTTCCAAGAAGTGAAGTTCCTCTATCTTTTTCCCATTCCAATGTTTGTTCTTCTTCATTTGTCTAATCTAATTTTTAACTCTTCATGTTTATTTACATCTATTCCATGCATGATCTGTGACTTTGATTTTTTTTTTTAATATTTTATTTGCATTAACATAATTGGCATCATCCTCATCCATTAATTTGAAATCCATTGTTCAGGTTTAGCGGGTGATTCTAAAACGATTTTGGCTCTTGACAAGTACAAGTACAGTGGTATGGATCACTCATACCTTGTCAGTTGCCAGATATGTACTGTTCCAATCTATAAGTGCTTCACTCATGCCAATTCGTGAAAGGCATAAATAGGAGTTCTAACATTACATAAATACTAATTGTGGGGAGAAAACCCCAATCTAACGTAGTGGGCTTAGGGCCCTATTTGAGGATTACTGTGTGTCTGAAGAGAAGGAACCGGTTGATATAAAGTCCATCTGGAAGAAGGATACCTGGAAACGAAGGAGGAGTACAATCCGAAGAGGTCACCAGCGGTCCGAAAAGGTCCTACTCCTTGGATACGAATGTTATTGATTAATCAAACGTGTGGAAGGTTCGAATGATCTTCCTAGCAATCCCAATGATCAAAATAAGTTCTGAGTATATCTGGAGACGATAAGAACGAAGAAATATCTAAAGGAAAAGCTACTACCACCGTATTAAATGCACTGCAGCAATTTTTCTGGCTGCATTTATGTGGAGAAGACCCCTGAACAGTGTAACCTTAGCTACCGCCACTCACAAAAAGCTAAAGAAGATACATGACATGACATACACTTAAGTAGGTACCCAGATGAAGAACAAGTGGACGATGGGGATGAGGGGGAAGGATACTATATAAAGAAGAAGGGCTCCTGATGGTGGGAGGAAGAAAAAAAAGAAAGAAAAGAGAGGAGAAAAGAAAAAAGAAAGGTTTTACTGTAACCCTAAGAATTGTAACCAGTATTCAATTTATCATAAGTCTTTTCGGACTTCAGCTTATTTGATCTTTACGTGTATTTTTATGCTGGTTTACACTCTACAAATTTATTGTTTTGGGCTTGGACCACAAATCCTAACCCTACACTAATCACTAACCAATGCAATATTTAAACTATTCCTTTTATTTTTTGGTGAGGAAATTGATATTTTGGATGACATTATCTTAAAAACATGTCATTTACAGGTTAATTTAAAAAATTAAAATGCTCCAACATAAATTAAGCCAAAAGGCGTAAAACAATGAAAGATTTAAATGTTAATATTTCAATTTTCTGTATGTTTTTGGTTCCATATCACAATATTCATGTCGTAATCATTGTCGAACAATAATTTACATACATCTGGAATGTTGTTTTTGCCTATATAATTAATAATAATTTTTTTTAGTGTATAAGTAATTAATAGTCTTTAATCAAAAGTAAAACTAAAAGGTATAAGCAACCGTTGTAAAGGTTAAAGCGAACAGCAATCTGGTCGAATTTGAAATTTCTTTTGTTTAGGAAGAATCAAAAGAAAGGAAGTCGAGATTGAAAGAGGGAGAGTCGGGAGAGATGTAAAAGAGTATTGTGGAGGCTCCAAAGCTTATGTGGCATATCTTCGGTTTTATAGGATTTATAGATTATATTATTGGTGTTAAAAGTTCATTTTCTTCCTAATTTTTTGGGTGTCTAATAAAAAACTAGCAAAAAAATTACTAATTTCAAACTGTTTAATCTTAGGAAAACTTCTTTAGAAAATAAAAAGGCCCCAATTTTTGTCTTTATATGCTTTCATGGTAACTTGAGAAAAAAAGGTTGTCTATGGCTTAGTGGAATAGCGAGTTCAATTGCCTACAATTGGTCACCAACTATTAAAACCAGCATCTAGATCGTTCACACTAGGTACGATTTTGTTGCTCATATAATTGACATTCTTTGATTTTTCAGACATATATTTGTTTGTAATTTTATTGTTTGATTGCTAGGTAAGTTTTTGCTGCTCTTATAATTCAGATTCTTTGATTTTTCATATATATTTGTATTTTTACTACTTAAGGTTTAGATATGTTTGTTTTTATGTTTTTTTTTTTTTTTGGCTAACCAGATATGTTTGTTTTTATGTGTAACTTCTATTGTGATGGATGATATTATTTATCTTACCAAGTTAAATAATTGTTAATTCACTCGGGGGATATACTCATACTGAGTCCAAATCTTCTGTCTCACCCTTTCTGCTACACTATATACTCCACAAATAAAAACATGCCACATGTTTATCTAATTTATTAAATGCTAAATTTATACATTTTGTTATTTCAATTACCTAAATATGATGGGTTATTTATTTATTTATTTTAGGAAATTGAAATAAAAGAAGACATAAATTTAGCATTTAATAAATTAGATAGGCATATGGCATGTTTTTATTTATGAAGTATATAGTGGACCAAGAAGTAGGGCTGTACACGTTGCGGTGCGGCCGGTTTTGGGAGGCTTTTTTGCACCGCACCCACAGGGGGCGGTTTTCCCTTATCCCTGACCGACCTCATCTGTGGAGGGTTAGCAACCGGTCTACACAAGGTGTGGTGCAAGAAACCGGTTCAATGCAGTTAGTTCGGTTAATTTCTCATTTTTTCAAGCACCAAACACAATAAAATTAACAACCCCAAACCACATCATGATTATTAAAAAAAAACCCAAATATTCTATAAACAAAAAAATGAAAGAAAACTACAGGCAAATTCACAATCTTTTCTCAAACATAACCCATTTCCAATCACAAAAAACCCAAACAAAAAACTAAACCAAACCCATAAAAGATCAAACAAACACCATTGAAAATAAATTACATAAACAAACCTGGTAGAAAGCATTGCATTTGCAAGGAGAAGCATCTGAATTCTGAAGTCAGAACATCATTAAAAACTGACGGAAATTGAGAGAGAGAGAGAGAGAGAGAGAGAGAGAGAGAGAGAGAGAGAGAGAGAGAGAGAGAGAGAGAGAGAGATTTTGTTACTGGGACTGAGAGTTTGGAACAGGGAGACTGATGAGAGTGAGGGAGAGAGAGAGGAGATGAGTAAATAATACTAGGGTTTAAAATTAAAACGTTGTCGTTAGTGGCTTACAATTTTTTTTTTAGGTTAATCTGATTATAAAACGATGTCGTTTTGGGGCTGGTATTAAAATTTAATATCAGTCACTAAAACGACGTCGTTTTAGTGGCAGATTATATATATATTAAAAAAAAAAATCTAACTTTTTTTCTGCACTTACCCAGCGCCGTTTCCTTGTTCTTCTTCTACCTTGCTTTCAGTTTTCCTGTCTAGCTTTCAGCTTTCAGTTTTCTTCTCTTTACACTGACATATATTTAAATCATAGTGTGTATATATATATATATATACTGGTGTGGTGCGGTTTCTCGTCGGAGTACAAAATAACCACCGCTCGCCGCACCGGTTGTCTACGGTTTGCCTATATCGCCGCCGATCACCGCGCCGGATACCTGCGGTGAGGCTTGGAGTCGGTCGGATCGGTTCGGCACCGGTTGGTTTTATCGGTGCCGGTCAGATCCTGAACAGGCCTACCAAGAAGAGTGAGATAGAAGATTTGGACTCATACTCATACTCATATTCTTAATTTTGTTATTTTTTTCCTCCTCTTAGTGACATACTATAACTATAGATAACTCCCTAAATATTATATCATCGATATTGTCTATGGGCAATTAAAATAGTTAAAATTATTTCAAAATGAAATTACAAAATATCAATTCATGCGAGACATTGGCTAGTAGTAATTAATGAGGGAATGAGAATAAGAATTTTACACAAGATAAAAAGCTAACATGGAATCCAGGTTCAAATCTCCCCTCCATTAATGTAAATATAGAATTATATATATATATATATATATTAAAAACCCTACTATGTAATTACATTTTAGTTAAATTTTGTAACATTACGTTACTTATAAATCACGTTTTTTTAGGGAAAAAAATATTTATAAATCACATTTACACTCACAAATGAGTGCAGTTTTTCCAAAATTAATATACACACACTTTTTTCCCTTTAAAGAGGAGGCCCGTCAACGAAATTTATAACGCTATGTAACCTATGTTAGCCTGAAAGTTTAAATAATAAAATGGTATTAGAAACAAAATAAGTTAAACTACGAATTGTTTCAAAAAAAAGTTAAACTACGAATTTACTCATTGACCCTTTTGTTTTTTTATTTTTATTTTTAATTTATTCATTAATATTTCAAATGTGTCAATTTAGTTTCTAATCTTTTGATAATGTGTCAAACTAGTACTAATTGTAAAGTAATAAATGGAAAATGCTGACGTGACTAATAGCAAAAAAAAAAAAAAAAAAAATTATGTCAACTCAGATGCCACGTGTACTGCCGATTTGGATTAAACATAAGAAATAAAAATAAGACCGAGCTTAATGAAGACACCTAATTGGGATCAAAATCCTAAATCGATCAATTAAAGAAAAGAGCATAATTAGTTATAAGTAAGCTTTGGAACTCGAAATAACGTTGCTTTCGCAATACTTCGAATCAAATGGCTGGGAAGTAATATCTCAGAGACACACTATGAAACAAGGAAAAAATACCGAGAAAGAAAGAAACTGATTGACTACCGTTGAAGCACTTGCCTTGACTCATAAGTCATAACTAATTTTATATTACCCCTACCGAGTTGCTCTCCATTAACAACCCTTGTCACAGTGAATGAACCACTAGCTTGGAGATATACTATTCATTGTCATTGTGCTTTGTTGTTACAATCACCTTGTTGTTAAGGTAAACTCAGTAAAACCCAGCACCGAATTGACCAAATCATTCTCACATCTGCTCTGGCTTGTAATTCCTTATACCTCCATGAATTCTTTCGTCCCAAACCTTGCAATCAAATCCAACTTGTTCACCAAATCTATAACAAAATAATAATAATAACAATAAATCCCAAAGTTTTCCCTACGTTCCCTTCACCATCGGCAATCTGACCTTAGCAACATAAACCCCACATAGATTTTGAGATCGTGATTTATTTAGGATTTTATCATAATTTGGCATCTTCCTTAAGCTAGGTTTCACTATTTATTTCTTTTAAAATGCAGAACAAGTTTATGTTTATGTTTATGTTTATGTTTAAGGTTATATTTATATTTTATATTTTTGAATAGATAATTAATAAAGTATAGTTAGTAAAATATGGTACATGTATCTGGTGGATATGATTTGACATATTTCAAGAAAAGTATGTGTTCAAATTTTGGAAGAAAAATACAGAAATGGAGAAAAAATCATACGAGTATAATACAAGTATTATACATTTAAATTCTAAAAGTTTGAAACAAAAATAATGAAAAATTTCCCATTTACTGCTTTAGAGATAAATTTCCCATTTTGATACAGCTGAAAACTGAAACTGAAAACTGAAAAATACTGCAGCAAAATAATTTATAAATATGTTAATAGTATCGTGGGACCCATTTTTAATGAAAAAATTGCTGAAAAGTGAAATTTGTGGGTTTGTAAACAGTAAAATTTGTGCTGAAAAGTCAAACTTTGCAGATACTGTACATAAACAGTACAGAAATAGTAGCTGCTACAGAACTATTACAATAAAAATTGTCACTAAAAGCTGAAAACACGTGGAAAAAAAAAAAAAAAAAACTGAAAACGCAAACGCTAGACGCAACGCGCAAACCAAACGTACGCGTAATCTCAATAATGAACTTACTTTCCAAGCAACTTTCTTTTCCTTAAAATAAGGAAAAGACAATAGGACCATCATCATTCTATGAAGACAAAAATATTTACTACAACATCATTCTAGTCCAAATGAGGATTTCATAGCATTATACTAGAAAATCTTTAAATGTTAAATGTAAGTTAAGATGAATTTCAGTCTCGAGAATTATATAATAGTTGGTTTAGATGCAATTAAGTTGGGAAAGGTCACTGTGATGAAGAAAACACTTACATATGACCTTCGGCCGCTTCTATGGAACAATGTCCACCTTCAGTTTTGTGAATTATATCTGGTTTAGCATTAATAGTATGCTCATTGAATAACACTAGTCTAGCGAAGTTACTTACAATTAAACGTCTTTTGTATCACTTATTTTTCTATTATAAATTTTATTTTTATTTTTTCAATCTCTAACAAATTAGTTGGTGCATTGTGTTGATCTCTATAGCTTTGGCAAATGTAGTCAAAGTCAGTCACGCAGGTTATCTTGCAATATGAAATCATAACTACACTTGAAAGTTATGACATTACTTGTGTGAGCACTCTTGCATACAAAACTATATACAATCATTGTTTTTAATCAAATAACACAAAATTAAAAATATGCTTATATTGAATAAACAAAAAAAAATTATTTATTTGTCTCTAAGTTAAATTGTATAACATAAGTTTATACTTACATTCATGTGTATGTTTTTTTTTTTTTTCTTAAAAATGATAATTATAGAGCATAGTTGGTAAAATATAGTATGAGTATAATACAGTAAGGGCAAATTTGGTAGACTTTAATGGTGATTGCATAGGAATAAGAATAGGTATTACAAAGAATACAAAAGTTTGTAATGTAATACTTAAGGGTAATTGCAGTTAACACATATGTGGTTTGGCCAATTTTAACTAACGCTTCGTTTGTTTTAGTAATAACATTTTCTAGAAAATGAGTCATACTTTTCAAAAAATATTTTCTATACAACTATCTCATTTTCCTATATTTGATAGTAACCTTAAATGAGTTGAAAATCAATCTCCTAATTTTCCTTATTTAGGTTGCTATGAGATAGAGTTGTTTTTCAAAAAATAAATTAATGAAAAACAATCTTTAAAAATAAGTCATACTTTTTTTGTTGACTTAAGATAGTTTTCCTTTAACTCATTTTTTTATGATGCTACCAAACGTTGGAAAAATATATTAACATAAAGTTTTTCATCGAAACAAACAGAGCATAAACTTACTCGTGATTTAAAAAGTATCACTTAACCCTTTTGAAGTGCCATTCGTTAGACATACGTAACTCACCTTATCGTTTTCACTGTTTAAAATAGAAAAAACATAACAAAAACAAACAAATTAAAATCTAAAATTAAGTTTTGGAGCAATGAAGGAGAGGGGAAAGATGTTAGAGATCTAAAATTCACCCTATCTGTGAGACTTGGAAATTCTTCTTCACAAATCATACCTTCGTGCCCCATCATTCTTAACATCATTGATCTTTGGTTACAAAAAGTAAAAAAAAAAAATCACCGATTTGAGAGGTCAAAAAGTAGGTTTTGGAATTTGGGTTTTCGGTAAGGAAGGAGAGAACAAAAACGATGGAGACTTTGATAGATCAGCACCATAGTAGTCTCGTAGTGGCACAATTTGGTGTGTATCTGATGAGATATTAGTAGTGGCACCCTAGGTTTGGTTGGGTTTTGTAGGAATTGTTGTTAGATTTATGGGTTTTGTGTTTTGGTTGATTTGAAATATATATGGCTATTTGTTTGTATAAATTGTAATTAGATTTTTGGGTTTTTTGTAACAGTTTACGTGTTTGATATTGCACCTGTGATGTTTCCATTTTTTGATTTCTGGGTTTTGTAGAAATGGTTATTTAGATTTTTGGGTTTTGTGGTTAACGAGATATGGTTTTTAAAAAATAGGATTTGATGTGGAATTTGTTGTGGTGTGGTTATATTGAGGTGTAGAAGTAATTGTCCTTGAGTATACTTGAGTCCATGACCTTAGATTGGATAGTTATTGTCATCCTCTACATAATATTTTCCAGCAAATAAGTATAACACCTTTGATTGCTCCCACTTTTCACATGACAGTTCATATCTTGGGTCCCCATAGGAAGAAGGACATAGCAGTAGCACATTGTAAATTTCATGGATTAGTACAAGAGCAATAAGGGTTGTGAGTCTTGCTTTGAAAGTCAATCATCTTGCCATTGAGGTAGATAGGAATTTTTCCACTAGCACATGCTAGAACAAAACTTCAAATGATGCTAGGGGATCATTCATAGTAATAGATGAGTTGGCGAAATTTTGATCTTGAGATTTTTGGCATAAATGGTTTTTATTTTGAAGTTTTGGATTCAAAGGAGGAGAGACAATAAATACTATTGAAAGACATTTTTACCCCTGTTTTTCTAATGGAAATGGTAAGGTGGGTTATGGATGTCTAATGAAAGGCACCTCAAGTGGGTTAAATTACACTTTTTAAACCATGGATAGTTTTAGTTAAAACCAACCAAATACAAGTGGATTAGCTGCAATTACCCCCTAATACTTATTATTATTTATTTGTTTGGTGACAATTCAATAATAGAACCTTGAAAACAATGGAGTGAAAGCATTTTAAATCAAATTGTCTAAGTTGTGATATTGGAATAAAAATTAAGATATATTTTTGGGCAAACTGTAGTAAACCCACCTGAGGTTAGATCCGTTTTCATCTTGCCTACTCGTGATTCAAAACTTGACACTTTGTCCACCTAGGATTAGCTTCATTAGGCTTTTGTAACTCACTTTTCTATTTTTTAAAAACATAAAAAAAAAAAAAAAAAAAAATCAAACGAGATCAAAAAGTGGCATTTATAAAAAATGTGAAAGAAGAACAAAAGGAATTAAACCCAAAACTTGGCCTCCTCATAAACTCTCCAAATTGTAATAGGGGTTGAAGAAACTAAGATAAAAGTTATAGAGAACCCAAAGCCCATCACTCTCTCTTCCTTTTACTTTTTATTATTCTCTACATTTCTTTTCTTGGTGAAATTCACCTTTGGTACCGAAGGTAACCTTTGAAATTCAAATATTTACAAAAGGTGTTTGTGACCATAATTTGAGCACTTTTTATTTGGAGGTGAAAGATTGAAATGAGAAAAAGGAAGACCCACACCACACGGCCACCCCAAAATCCTATAAAGTTGCATGAACTCAAATGGCAAAAAAGCAAAAGAAACATAAAAAGCTTGCCATTCAAACACTTCAAAGCAAACCTAGCCATTCATATCAACAAACATTAAAAAAAAAAAAAAAAAAAAAAAAAGAAGGTGAAAACCACTCAAACACTATAAACCCAGCCATTCAAACCCAAAATATTAGAAGTAAACCCTTTGAACTTAACCAACATTTTGAACCTAACTTCCGACAAAAGGCATGGATTCCTCACAAAAATAGTAGTGGTTAATCTAGATATTGCTGGGTTTTTGCTGTGGTGGCCGATCGGCCTTCTCAACACCACTAGCGAAGAGAGAGAGAGAGAGAGAGAGAGAGAGAGAGAGAGAGAGAGAGAGAGAGAGGGAACGATGAGAGTTAGCATGTACTTTAAATAGTTTTTTGATTAATTACTAATTCACTACTCCATAAAAAAAAATGTTAGGTACCTTCTCTTGATTTTAAAGGTAGTTGCTAAATTTTAAATTTAAACTCTTTTTAACTTTTGTTATGGATGTGTAGTAAGAGCATTCACAGTAAGAGAGAGAAAAAAAATAACTTTCAATTTAAAAACCTACTTTATCTATTTTAACACACGTTTTACAATACACCCAATATTAAAACTTCTATTTTAAAGTACATCACATTAAAATAATATAAACAAACTAATAAAATAAATAAAATAAACCATAATTTAGAGCCACCATCATCCTTAACAACCCACTACCACCATCAACCACAACCTACAAACACCCATTGCAACCCATTGCCACCATCACCCACTGCAAACCACTGCCACCATCAACCACTACAACCCACAAACACCCACCGCAACCCACTGCCACCATCAACCACTGCAAACCACTACCTCCATCAACCACCATAACCCACAAACACCCACAGCAACCCATTACCACTACTAAAACCAACACAACAGCAACAGCCACCTCCTCTGTCGCCCTATCGGCCACAACCACAAACCATAATAGCAAAAAAAAAAAGACACAATCCAGCCTAGCAAAAAAAAAAAAAAAACTACCTCCATTGTTGCCCCACCTTCTTTTTCCACTTCTCAACCACCAACCACAGGCAAAAAAAAAAAAAAAAAAACAAAACAAAAAAAAAAAAAAACAAAAAAAAACAAACCCACAGCCACCACCAACATAGCACAAACAAATCGACCCACAAATTGGACCCACACTGATACGAACTAATCAGACCCAAGAACCACTCCGACCCATGAACAAATCGACCCTTGAACCACTCTGACCCATGAACAAATCAAGCCACTCTGATGTCCACAATCAGACCCATAAACTGCTAGGAGAGAGAGAAGAGAGAAGAGAGAACAAAGAACAGATAACTAGAAGAGGAGAGAGAGAGGAAGAAAAAAAAAGGATTTTTATGTTTACTCTCATGCTATAGTGACCTGTTACTGATAACAGCTCACTGTAGCATGATAGTAAAATATAGCTAAATATTTTAGCTATAGCAACTTTATTGGAGTGTTTTTTGTATGGTTGGGATGCTAAAATAACTTTTGAGTTATTTAGCATCTTTATTGTGAGTGCTCTAAGCGGCTAAATTTTAAAATTAAAAAACTAAAATTTAGGATTAAACAAAATTTGATAACTGCCATAAATAAAATTAAAAAAAAAAACCATAAAATACAGAAACATGGAGCCTGGAGCATTTCCTTTAACCCAAAAAAAAAAAAAAAACTATTAAACTTTTGTCTTTTGTTTTGTTATTAACTTTTGTCATAGATGTGTAGTAAGTTGCTAAATTTTAGGATAAAAGAACTAAATTTTATGATTAAACAAAAATTGATAACTGCCATAAATAAAATATAAAAAAAAATGACAATAACACCAAAAATTAAAGAAACGTGGAGCCTAGTAGTCATCACACCTCTAAGTATTTTATGATTGGAAGATATGGTAATCTCAAATTATAATAGATTATTAACTTTTACCAAAAAAAAGAAAGAAAGAAAGAAGAGCCTCTAAGGGGTTTCCCTTATTTTAGATCCTCATTTTTTTTTTTTTTTTTTTTTTTCATTTCAAAAAAGCCCCTACACCCCTATGTTTAAGTAGAGACAAAACTAAAAGATAATCCGGTAAAAATACAATTATAACTCCCACTAAAACATTGCCTAAAAAATAGGGCCACTCTTCTGTTTATTTTTAAATTACTTTATCTACTTATAAATTAGATTCTCAAAATAAAAATTATATATATAAAATAAAAACACAAGGTTTTTTTTTTTTTTTTTTGCTACAAAAAAAAGCTTCATCGCACACGCGGAATGCATGTGATAAGGCTAGTATGTTTTTTATTTGCTTTGGGAGGAGAGTGATATAAAAGGGGTGAAAATACATATTTACCCTTGTTTTTAACGTAGGTGGGTTACGAAAGCTCTTCCATATTTAATCTCAAGTGGGCAAAGACATAAAGTGTCAAGTTTTGAATTAGGCAAGGTGAAAATGAACTTAACTTTTGTAGGTTTACTATAATATGCCCTTTATTTTAGGATATATCTTACTCATACAATTATATTGCATAAAATAATTTTTTTCGTAATTGTTATGTGCATATAGAAAGATTGGCTATTTGGATATATATTAATTTTATATATTAATACACCTACTAAGGAATAACTACTACAACATTTCTAGAGATGAATAATTTTCCCTTATTTTAAAGAATAACTATTCATAAGAAATAACTATTTTATGTAATAAAAATATGAGATTAAATTATATAAGGATGTGGTGTAAAACCTATGTTTTACCCCTCCAATTTCAATATGCCACATCATCTTATCACATATTTAAGAAAAAGCACAACCACACCCAATCAATTCTAATACTCATATATAAATCCAACCAAATTGGGAGTTTATTAAGATGTTATTAGATGTGGTATGATGTATTGGATTTAAAGCAAAATGCTGATGTGGTAATCACTTATTGGATGTTGTAAAACATAAGTTTTTTTTATTTTTTTATTTTATTTTTTTACATCCCATTTTTACCAAATTCAAACTCATAAAACATAACTAAACTACTGAATAGTTAAACCATATGAATAATTATTACATTACAGTACCTATTACAGTATACCAAACATATCCTAAGTATATACATAGATATGGTGCCCATAACTCAATTACTCGTCCTCAATGAGGAAGAATCCTCGTAGCCGTGGTTTTTTAAAAGTGGCTATAGGGTGAGACTTATGGTGCGTTTCATAAGGAATGACTATTCTATGTAATAAAAATATAAGATTAAATTAGGTAAGGATGTGGTGTAAAACTCATGTTTTACTTCTCTAATTCTAACATGTCATATCATCTTATCAGATATTTAAGAATAAGCACAACCACACCCAATCAATTCTAATACCCATATATAAATCCAACCAAATTAAGAGTTTATTAAGATGTTATTAGATGTGGTATGATGATTTAAAGCAAAATGCTGATGTAATAATCACTTATTGGATGTTGTAAAACATAAGTTTTTTTTTTTACATTCCATTTTTACCAAATTCAAACTCATAAAACATAACTAAACTACTAAATAGTTAAACCATATGAATAATTATTACATTACAGTACTTATTATAGTATACCAAACATATCCTAAGTACATACATAGATATGGTGCCCACAACTCAATTCCTCGTCCTCAATGAGGAAGAATCCTCATAGCCGTAGTTTTTTAAAAGCCGCTATAGGCTGAGACTTACGGTGCGTTTTTGAAATCTATAGCCGCCTTTTATAAACACAGCTATAACCCTCGTTTTTTGTAGTGCTGTCACCACAAATAGAACAGCTCGATCACTTGACCAAGAAATAAAAAGATAAATATTTTATTTTATTGAAAAAATGTGCTCACACCCCCTCCCCCCAAATTAACTTTGAGGTAGTGGACTTAACACCCTTTAAAATTTTATTTTAGGCAATTTAGTACTAAACTTCACACGTGCTAAATTGGTACTTATGTAAGTCAGCTGATTGTTAAGCTAATGTTTTAGTCACATGTAGGGCTATCCATCGGTCAGGTCACCCTGGGTTTGGGCCTAACCTGCACTCGACCCAATTGGATTGAGTCACAGAAAAATTGACCTGAACTCACCTAAAATACGGGTTGGATCTGCCGAGTCGGGTCATCGCTTGGGGCGAGTCGGATTCAATGGTTTGGCGGGTTTGGACCACATTGGGCCAAATTTGTAGATTTTTTTGGATTTAATTTTTTTGGGCCTTTTTGGCCAATATAATTGGGCTTTCTAAATTTTGTCATATCAGATTGGGCCTCTTTTTTACATCATTTATTTAAGAATAGGCCTCTGCTTGAAGCAATATCAGTCCAAATTTATACTTCCCAAAGCCCACATATTGACATTTAGGAACAAAAAAAATACAAAGTAAAACCTGAGCACAATAGCAAACAAATAAAAACACACAAAATACCATTTTTTACCACATGTTAAACATCAATAGCATGTAAAACCTGGGCATTAATCAAACAAACAAAAACGCACAAAATACCATTTTTTTTTACCACTTGTTAATCATTCACATATTACAACAAATATTTTCCAAATTTCCTAAGCCTAAAGGCCTAGGCATTGGGCAGTACCTTAAAATTGCCTCAAGAAAACTCCAACATATAAAAGTCAATCTGAACACATTAAACCTGCCAACCATTCCACACATCAAGAAATATTCCAGAACCACATAGCAGCAAGCATTACTACAAATACTAGAGCATCTTCATAATTCCATATATATACATACACACATACATACACACACACAAGCCATAGAGGCAGCAACGAAGGCAGTTACTGCACAAGTCTGTAAGGCAGTAAACCACCAAGACAATAGGCAATATTCCCAGCATTATATATAATTAGTTACAATTATGAAGTACTAGAAGTATTTCCAAAAAATAGCTTTCCTAATGCAGTAAAGAACTACTCTATTATCTATAGTGAATAAGTCCATAACTTATAGAAAGGAAAGCCTACATAAATGATAAGTTTTCCTTCCTATAAGCAAGAGTTCATGTATAGTTAGAAAAACTATACATCTGTCCAAAAAAGGTTTCAAAATATATCCAAAAAACTGCCTTTTATACAAAATGTGACATTCCTTCCTCCTACAATACAAGGGGAAAAAATATTTATCAATAATATATAAAGACAAAGAACAAAAACTACAGAATGGCCAAAAGAGTAGTAACCAATATCAACAAAAATTACAAGGGTAAAAACATGCTTGGTTAGTGATCATTCATCAATACTAACTGTGGTACGGGTCCCATCTTTGTTTAAGCAGGAACTAGAACTTGCTGTTGTTGTTGCTTGATTCAAAACTAGAAAAGAAAAAGTTGAGGCAATAGATTAAATTTTGCTCAAGTATAAGACACATTTAATACCACTTCATAGACAAGAAGTTTGGAAGTTAAACATATTACCTAAGTCATGAAATTTATCCTCTAAGGCCTCCATCTTGTCCTTTGACTTGCGAAAAGAAATTGGAACATGGGCTTGCATTCAGTTTTAAGCACAAACAAGATTTTGAACCATGAGAGAAGAGAGTGAAATTCAAAATGGATCAAGTATGCGCCCTCCGGTATTAAATGCCAATTCAGAAGCAATTGTAGAAATAGGTACAGCCAGCACATCCCTGGCCATTTTGGACAGCACTTGGTACCTATCTGAATTGGCTTTCCACCACCCTAAAATCTCAAATTTCACATCCCTTTTACTCTCACAATTTTTAGCCAAATATTTTTTAATCTCATTGCTACACCCTATAAACTTCTCAATCTCTACAAAATGCTTCTCAGCCTCTACAAAATGCTCATATTGAGAATTAACCATCACATATAGATCAATACAACCAATTGTATCACCTTCTATGTGTGTCCTCTCACTCTCACTTGGTACTGCCACATTTGGTGAATCAACACAAGAGTAATAATCATACAATCTATCCATGGTCTTCCTCACCAAATCAACCATCTCATCAGCCACTTCATCCCCATAAATTTCAGAAAAAGAAAACTTTAAAAACCTCATTTTCTTTCTTAGATCAAGAACCATAGTCATATACAAAAGCTAATTAATTTTATCCCCTTTCCCCCAATACTTTTCAAATTTAGCTTCCATTTTAGTTGTTATATTTTTCAAGAGATGATTTTGAGATTTAATTAAATGAGAAATATTCTCTTGAATCACAAACATCTCATCAAAGAAGGTATTTGAAGTAACATACAAAGAACATGAGAACTTCTTTGTTGCATTGTAAAACAGTTTCAAGAAACCTACAAATGGCCTATAATTTTGAAAATCAGCCCTACAAGGAGATCCCAAACCACCACTATTTTTCTTGTTCATAAAGTATGAAGAATAGCTATCATCCTCAAAGTCCATTCTTAGGAACACTTTCTCAAAATTTTCAGCAATATCTAGGTAGAGTTCCACCTAGTAGGTACGTCTAAACTTAATAGACACTTGGATTCAATACCTAATCTCTCCATAAAACTCCTAAAAGTTTGATTTCTATTTGGTGGGGACTCCACATACCTCACCGCATCACGCACCTTAGCAATGGACGCATCAATTTCTTTCAAACCATCCCCCACAATCAAATTTAAGATATGTGCACAACACCTCATGTGTAAGAACTCATGTTCTAAAATAGTTCATTTCCAATCTTTAGTTGCTATTTGTAAAAATTTAATAGTAGCACCATTAGAGGAAGTATTACCCATTGTTAAGGTGAATATGCCATCAACAACCCACTCATGCAAACACATCTCAATCTTTCTACCTATAGTCTCCCCCCTTATAGTCTTCAACTTGACAAAATTTTAGAATTCTCTTATACACGTTCCAATCATCATCAATAAAATGACATGTGAGGGACATATAATTCAGATTTTGAATACTAGTCTATGTGTCCGTAATAAGGCACACCCTATGACCTTTCAAGACTTCCCTTGGTTTCTCTCTCTCAACACCATAAATGTCAATCACATCCCTAGCTACAGTTTGACGAGATGAGATATCCCTAATTTGCAACTTAGGTTGTAAGTTAGTTGAATATCTTTGAAGCCTATACCCTTTAACAAACCTAAAAGGCAACTCATCTATTATAATCATTTCAGCGAGTGCTTTCTTAGAAGCCTCAATAGTAAAGGTCGTTGGTACAAGTTGAAACCCTTCCTCCCCATTCATTTTGGGTTCAAATGCTAAGGTTTGTTGCCCTTTAAGTGCATCTCTATTAGGGTTCTTAACACAGTTTGACACATGATTCAATAAATTAGTAGTACCATGCTCCTTACTATTAGTATGATAAGTTTTTTGGCAATAATGGCAAACAGCCTTAAATTGATCCTTACTAATCTTTATTTTTTCAAAATGATCCCAAGCAATAGACTTTTTCCTATTATTACCACATTCAGCAGCTATCTCTCACTCACTTTAGCTTTACCATTAGGTTTAGGTGGAAGTGCCTCAACATTACTTGGAGTGGCAGTAGGTTTAGCTTGGGCAGTGGGTTCAGCTTGGGAAGGGGGTGCATCACTAGAGGGTTCCATAACCTAAAGACATCAAATTTAAGCATTAGCAAACAACCATAACCATGATACTACTAACCCAGTAACAAGAACACACACAAGTGACACAACAACAATAGGTCAAAGTGACAACAAAAACAACGACAAAAGTATCACACAAACAATAATAAGAAGTTAAAAGAGAAATAACAGAAGAGAAATGATACCTCGAGAACTCTTAGTTGTTAGGGATTCAACCTTGAAAAGGAAGCAAAAAGCCTACTTAAACAACTTTCAACTCCTGTATAAAATTAGGATTTCAAAATTTTAAGTTAGGAAAGCAAAATGAATCAAACAAATGAGCAATAAAATACAATCAGATAAGAAAAAAAGAATGTGTTTGGATTTCATCTTTTTAAAATAGGGGTTCATCTCTCTCTTTTTTATTTTATTTATTTATTTATTTATTTTTTACAGTGAAGATATAAGTATATTGAGCATTAAAAAAAAAAAAAAACGCAAGGTATAAAATAGGTAGATAAGAAAATAAAAATGCGTTTGGATTTCACCTTTTTAAAATAGGGGTTCGTATTCTTTTTTTTACAGTGAAGATACAAGTATATTGGTCATTAAAAAAAAAGGAATAAAACATGATAGATACAAATCACACTCAGAGCACACTAAAATAATGAATCAAACTAACTACAATGTCTGTTTGTAAAGAGTAAACACGAAAATAAACACAAAGCACACTTAGAAAAGTGGTAACTTAAGTCTTCGAAAAATGATAATACAAACAAATATACTCAAATTAGGGGTTCCATCTTTGAAAAGTGATAAATCTAGTCTTTGGCATAACAAATCAAATCAAAAAAAAAATTTAGGGTTTCATCTTTGAATCCAATCTCTTGGTTAGTTTTGGTCCCTAATCTTTAAGTTTTAAATTATTTGAACAAGATCCCTTATTGCTTTTCATATGATTCTAATTACTTATCAAAAAAAAAAAAAATCATTTGAACAAAATGATAAACCCATATCACAAACTCAAAATACAGAAAAAGAGGGATGAAAAAGGAAGAAAATTTACTTGATTTGAGACTAGGAAGCTGAGTCTAAGAGGCTAAGAAGGCCCATGGTGGAAAGTGGAAACAAAGTGAGGCGGCGGTGTCAGGTGGGGTGTGAGGCGGCGGCAACAGCAACCAGCAACCCGATGGAGTGAAGAAAGATTTTGATGTAAAGGAGTAAAGGACTTTGTTTGTTTCAAAATAAAAAAGAGAGATTTTGAAATTAACCCTTGAGACTAGAAAGTAGAGAGAACAGAGAGAACTCAGAGAAGACTGATTCATAAGAGAGAGAGATGAGGGTTGAGAGTCTTGAAACCTAGAGGCTAAGTCGAGTAAGGAGTAAGGAGGACTCATCATGACCATGGGCATGGGGAAGTGAAAATTTGATTTTGATTTGAAGTGTAGCCGACTAGCCGTTCTAAATCTTTTGATGAAGATTTTCTTTTGCATGGAAATTGTGTAATATCAGTACTCTTAGCTTTTTAGTCCCATCACTCTTAGCAACTTAGAGATTTTGATTTGAAACTTAGCGTGTAGCACAAAACAACTCAGTGCTTTTAGTCCGATTAGTACTCTTCTCTCTTCAAACTTCACGTGTTCTAGAAATATCAAATTTTTTTTTTTTTTTTTTATAAATCTGGAACCATCAGATGGGTCGGGTTCTAAGGGTTTTTAACCCATTAACCCACTCGAACTGACTATTCAGTTTTTATTAGAGAGGGACTGAAATCTAACCAACCATGGACTTCGGGTCCACCCGCTGGGCCTCGGGTCGGTCGGACCCAGTCGGTTTGGTTGGGTCTTTTACCCGTTGGACAGCCCTAGTCACATGTGGACAAAACAACTCCCAGACCTAATAGCAAAGGATTGAGAGACATTTAAGAGGATAGAGAAACTTGGGTTGAGTTGAAAGAGACCTAGGAGATTGAGGATTGGATTAGATGGCACTGTTTGTGGTCTTGTAGGATCCTGGGGCATGGAGTTCATGCTCTCATAGGATGACCACAACTAGAGTTGTGGGTTCAATTTTATATTTTTCGTGCAAGAGAGAGAAACATGCAATTTAATTTCTTGAAGCCTGTGTTTTCGTGAGAAGGATAGAGTGGTGATGGAAACAGACTTTCAAAAGATGTTTGATCTTATTTTGCAAGTGGTTGTGAATGGGAACTTGAAGGAGGATCAGATGATTAAGATTGTGTTTGTGTTTTGTGATATGGGAGAAAGGGTATGGGTTTGTGGTACTGGAGATTGTGTTTTGGAACTTGAGTTGAGGTTAGCGATGGCACTTCCTGCTTGGACTTTATCTTCATGAATTGAAAGGGCCAAAAATCCATGCAAAGCTTCTGGGTGATCTAGTTCTACTACAGTGGAAGACATTCACATGTGGAAATTGGAAGGAATATTCATAGGGAGCAATGGGCTAATGATAAGTACAAAACAATAGTAGATAAAACAATATTACTGTTTATTTGGATATTAACATTTTGCTGGAAAATTATTCATTTTTCAAAAGATATTTTGTAGAAGATTATTTTATTTTCCTATATTTAGTAAAGACCTTAAAATAAGTTTAAAAATTATTTCTTGACTTCTCTTATTTAGCTTTGCATGAGATATAGTTGATTTGTTAGAAAATTTTAGTTGAAAATCACTCTATCTTATGCTAAGCTAAATAAAACAAATTATGAGACAATTTCCTTTTGACCAATTTTTTTAGGGTTTGATCTACTTCTAGTAGTTTTTAAAAAGGAATCTCCTTTTGTTTTAATGAAAGATTGTTACATCATCCGTTAACTAAATAAAAGGTGAGATCAAGATTCATTACCCCTTGTCATTGTATATTTAAAATAAAAGAACATGTCCAATTAAAAAGGTACTAGAGGTAAACCAAACCCATTTTTTTATGATACTACAAAACACAAAAAAAATACAAAAAACTATCTTCTCATAAAAATTTCCATTTTAAAAAATAGAGTCTAAATATTTTTTTTAATGTAATTTATGTGAGAAATATTACGTCTACGATATTTTCACAATAAATCATAAGTAGTAAGTTATTATTAATTTTAATTTGAATTTAAAACTAACATTACTTTTTTTCCACTAATAATAATCTATCACTTAAAATTTATTACCGTAAGACATAGAATTTCTCAATTTCAATGGTATCCTAGAAGAAAAAAAAAACCACTAAGGGGTTCAATAACACACGCAATATATTAAAAATTAAATTCTAGAATTTGGCCCACAAAGGATAAAAATTGCAGCCACGAACAAACCCAAGCCTTTTGGGTTTTTAGTTTTTGTTTCTCAAAAAAAAAAAAAAGCCTAGCCCAAATAAATAACGTAGGAAGGCTTCCAAAACTACGTAGTTTTAACAAAAAAAAAAAAAAAAAAAAAAAAAGGCACAACCTTAAAGGCCATAAAACCCAAGCATTAGGGTTTTTCTGCTCTGGCCAGTCGGTTACCTCTGCTTCTCTCTCACAACACCAGCAGCTGCTGAAACTCAAAATCACAGCCAAAGGTATGATCAAATCAAAACTACCCACAATTCATTTACTTTTTTTTATTCAATTAAAAATTAACTCTTTCTTTCTACATCATTGTATATTGTGCTTTTCATTTTACTCAAATTATTTACTTCCTATTACAACTGTTATAAACCTTGTTGTTCATAAGCTGTAGAAACCATTATACAAACCCAAAAACAAAAACTTTAGTGTAATGTAATCATTACCCTTTCAAGAATGAATCTTTTTGTTAAAAAAAAAAATGCCCATTTCGCTAATAGTTTTTTTTTTTTTTTTTTTTTTTCACCTATATTTGTTTTTGTTTTCATTTGGGTTTTTATTGTAATGCTTTGTGAAGGTGGTAATGGCTTCTCATTCGGAGAAGAAGAAGAAGAAGCACCGGTCCAAAGGCGAAGATGAATCAGTTACCCAAATTGATGTTTCTGAGAAGGATTTCATGATCAAGCCACAGAACTTCACTCCTTCCATTGACACCTCACAATGGCCAATCCTTCTCAAGAATTATGATCGCCTCAACGTCCGAACCGGGCACTACACGCCCCTCCCGTGTGGATACTCGCCTCTCAAGCGCCCTATTGATCAATACATCAAGTATGGTATTATCAATCTTGACAAACCTGCTAACCCTTCGTCCCATGAGGTTGTTGCTTGGATTAAACGGATACTTAAGGTCGAAAAAACTGGTCATAGTGGTACCCTTGATCCCAAAGTCACTGGCAATCTCATTGTTTGTATTGATAGAGCCACTAGGCTTGTTAAATCCCAACAGGGTGCCGGGAAAGAGTATGTTTGTGTTGCTAGATTGCATTCTTCTGTGAATGATAAGTCTAAGGTGGCTCGAGCACTTGAGACCCTTACAGGGGCCGTGTTTCAGAGGCCGCCTTTGATTTCTGCTGTCAAGAGACAGCTTAGGATTAGGACTATTTATGAAAGTAAGCTTCTTGAGTATGATGCAGATAAGCATTTGGTTGTTTTTTGGATTTCTTGTGAGGCTGGGACTTATGTTAGGACAATGTGTGTGCATTTGGGGTTGATTCTTGGGGTTGGAGGGCATATGCAGGAGTTGAGGAGAGTGAGGTCTGGGATTTTAGGGGAGAAGGATAATATGGTTACGATGCATGATGTGATGGATGCTCAATGGGTTTATGAGAATTATAGGGATGAGAGTTATTTGAGGAGGGCGATTATGCCGTTGGAAGTACTATTGACGAGTTATAAGAGGTTGGTTGTGAAGGATTCGGCTGTGAATGCTATATGTTACGGTGCTAAGTTGATGATTCCTGGGTTGTTGAGGTTTGAGAATGAGGTTGAGGTTGGGGAAGAAGTGGTTCTTATGACTACTAAGGGTGAAGCAATTGCATTGGGAATTGCGGAAATGACCACAGCAGTGATGGCAACTTGTGATCATGGTGTGGTGGCGAGGATTAAGAGGGTGGTGATGGATCGGGATACTTATCCGAGGAAGTGGGGGTTGGGGCCAAGGGCATTGATGAAGAAAAAATTGGTCGCAGATGGGAAGTTGGATAAGCATGGGAAGCCGAATGAGAAAACACCTCACGAGTGGGTGAGGAATCTGGTTTTACCAACTGGTGGGGATTCAGTGGTTGCGAGCCTTGCTGCTGCTACTGAACCAGCTCTAGTGGAGAAAGAAAAGAAAGAGAAGAGTAAGCGGAAGTTGGAGGATGAAAGCACTGATAGCCCTGTTCCTGTTTCTTCCAAGAAAGCTAAAGTTGCCGAGGTCCAAGAAGTTGAGAAGGTAAAGAAAGTCAAGGAAGAAGATGTGGAGGTTGATGTTGAAAAGAAAGACAAGAAGAAAAAGAAAAAGAAGGATACAAAGGATGGTGATGCAGAGCCTTTAGGTGATGAGAAGGCTGAGAAGGAGAAGAAAAAGGAGCACAAAGTTACGGTTGAAGCTGGTTCCCCTGAAGCAGAGAAGTCTGAGAAGAAGAAAAAGAAGAAGAAGAACAAAGAGGCTGAGGATGGTGCAGGTGATGGTGAGGCTGCTTCAAGTGAGAAGAAGAAAAAGAAGAAGAAGAAGAATAAAGATGCAGATGAAGAATAGGTGGAAGGAATGAATGTATGCCTGCCTATCTGTTTCCCATTTCATCTGTAATGAGTCTTCAAAGTTTTGTAACTTTTTGATGCATTCCCTGGAACTAATTTTCACTGTTTAGCTTTGAGGCTTTTTTCTCTATCTAATTTGATTATGTCAATTCTTCATTATTTAAATATTTGTTGACTTTTTCCCCTAACTTGAAAGGTATGCTAATTCTTTCTGATATAATGTTTGTGGTATCTGCTATGAAATCAAATTTAGTCTGTAGATATTGGCATGTCTAATTGAAGCTGCAGTTATGTGTGTTTATATGGTTTAAAATTAGCTTGTGTAAGGGTGCAATCAGTTAGTATTTGAAATGAAAAATAAATTGGATTTTTGTGGTTCTTAGATTGATTGATTTTTGGCATTCAAACCCCACCTGTCCACTCCTCCCTATTTACCTAGGCAAAATTGAAAATAAAAAAATTGAAAGTGTTGGTTATCATTGTAATGTTAGCTAAGAATTGAGGCTTTTCCGGTTAATAATCTTCCCTGGCCTTAAAAGAGGGAGGAAGCTCAAATGGATGCTTCCTTCCTGGATTGACATTTGTTATTGCCTGCATAATGGGCTGCCAAGTTTGCTGATTTTTGTATGTGGTTTGCGGTATAGGAGTGAATTTGTAATATGTGGTCTTCTATGTAAAAGCTTACTTCTATTTCATCTTTGATTTCATGAAATACGGTTTCTTTTGTTTTATCTACTGTGTGGGGTATCTGAGCTAGCTAAGCAATGCCTTATCTCAACTAGTGGAATTTCTAAAGTAATGAACATAGAATCTCAACTAGTGGAGTTTCTGAAGTCATGAACATAGAAGGGAGTTTCTCTATACTATGTTATATTTATTGCTGTGTATTTAATACTCTTAAAGGTCATGTAAGATCAAGAGCTAGGATTCTAGGGTTACTAAAGCCTCTTGTGAGTCGTTGTAGGCAGCTCTTTTCTTATCTATTTTATGAAAGTTTAGATTTAGATATTTCTTGAGCTCTTTGAGCCTAGCAAATGATATTTGATTGTTCCTACTTCAATGTTATTATTTTTTACTTTGCTTTGATCTTGTTTGTTGTTGGAATCTTTTCTTAAACCCTTCTATACCACCTAAGTTCTCCTCACAACATCACTAACTCATGAGTATGATTCATGACATGGGACAAATTCCAAGTGTTGTGTAACTAAACTATTCTTAGAATTTTAATATTAGATTAATTTGTGAGCTCTTTCATCTGACCCCAAACCTCTTTCTACCTTTTTTGCTAGATGAACATCCCAGAACTAATTGGAGACTTGCAGTGCTGTTTCAACTTGATTGGATTGAGTTTATCTTCTTAAATTTTTTAGTTTTTTCTTCTGCAAATTATGTTGCTAAAGATCACAAAATTTTCTTGGTAGCATTTGTAATTTTGCGTTAATACCATGAATAAGCTGCAAATTGTTTTGTGAGTACAAGCTATTCCTCTTTGAAATCATAGTTTCTTTTAGCTCATGTTAGCTCCTTGTGCCCGTAGCTTGACCTCAGCCTTTAATTTCCTTCAGTGATGCTCTCCCTTTCTTGCAAAGGGAAGCCAACCAATAAAATGACAGCAGAAAGTACTAGACCTTAGGATGAAAACGAAGAAGGGAAATAATGACAAAGAGGATTGGCATGTAGTTCATTATAATTTAGTATTGTAGTTCATTCTAATTTACACATTTTTCTCCGTCTAATTTGGTATTGTATTCATTATAATTTACACATTTTTTGACATGTTTTGAACATGGAAGGTTTGATTACTTTTTCCAGTAACATGTTTAATATCTGCTACAAAATTTAGTTTATAGAAATGGGCATGCTTACTTGATGTGTTTAAAAATAGCTTGCCAAAGAATGGACATAATTAGTGCTTGAAAATATCATTAAACTATCAAAAAAAGTGTAAATATTATTCTTAATTTATCCTGATAATAATCTTATTGGCTCCTAAAAGAAAAAGGAAGCTGCAGTGGATCCTCCTCCTTAGGGAAAAGTAGAAGAGAGAGAGTTACCCACCCACAAGAGGGCAAAGAAGAAGAGACAGAGTGTCCAATGTTCTCCTCAAGATGAGGTGAACTGTTCATTCTGCCCTTCTCTTACCTTTTTCTGGTAATGTTTGTTCTGGCTTGCTTTGTAATATGTTAAGTGTGGTTGCATTTGAGTGTTAGTCATTTCTGGTTTCATATGAATTGCACTGTAGGGCACACATTAACCATCTATTTTGGGAAAGTTTTTATGAGAAATTGAAAAAGCTATCAAAACAGTGAATTATTTTTTCACTTTTCCATAAAAAGTTTCCTAAAATGGATTACTAATATATGCCCTGAGGGCACACGTTAGTAAATTCCTATATATATATATATATTAGGAAGATATGTGTAAATAGAATAAATCAATAATTGAATTAATATGTGAAGTGTGCCTAGGCATGCATCTTTCATTTTTTCTTTTTTGCTAAAAAGAAAGTCAATTACTAAAATTGATCACTTGGTCTTGAAGGAAATGACATGGAGTATTCATTTATATACAGACACTATTCTTAAGGTGTTGAACTACACAGACAGGGATAATCTTCTATTATTTCTTAGTCTTTGTCTTTTGGATAGATTTTGATTGAAACCAGATACTTCATTTAATCATTGTTATCACAGTTACGTATTTTTATAAAATAGAATTACATAAAATGTTATGTTTAAATGTTTACAATTGTTAAGAATTGTTAAGAATCACATTAGATTATTATCATATTATCCGTTGACAATTGTTTTCAAACTGTTAAGAAATTGAAATAGCTCATGTTAAATTTGAACTTACAAACCTTGTGCAATTGCACCAACCAATTGAGTTAATAGGAAAAGTATATTTTTATTTTCTAAGCCTATTAACCTTTTTTAAAATTATAGGTTCTTACAAATTATATTTGAAAAATGTGTGCTTTACTTCAATCAGGGGTACACTTTGCTTTGCTCCCTGGCATTAGTGAGGTCTATGGGCTAAAGTGCACGTGACGGTTTTAATAACGCTGATTTTTTTTACAAAATTGATCCGATACTGTTATGGTACCATAGCTTTGCTATTTGAGATTTAAATAGTCTGTTTCCATGGTGATTGCTGCTTCTGCCATGATTGGGACAGTAGTCAATTTACATTTGCACTCTTTAAGTAATTGAAGATACTTGATTTTAACTAGAAACTGATACTTTTGTCACCAGATTGACATTGGTGAGATTGATAGATTTCTATATGTAATTTGTGTCTTGATGCATCATATTGGATCTTTGCCATGTGCAGGACTGGTGGAGCATCTGAGAAGAAGAAATGAGGGAAGATCATAGCGTTTGAAATTTTGACTTCATAAAGTACCTGGAATGATTTTTGTAGCTCTGTTATGCTGATAGTTTTGGTTATGCATTTTACTAAGACCTCCATAAAGATGTAGAACTTTGTCATTTTTGAATCTTTTGTGATCACTGGAATTTCCATTGCATTGAGTACATGTTAATTAGCGGACTAGGATTGATCTCATTTATACAAATGTTTTGATTATGTGATTGAAGAACTTTTATGGCTATAGAAGGATTGCCATTCAACAACGTTAGTCTTAAATGTGAATGTCACATTTTGGTGCCATTTATTATCAACGTTAGTCTTAGATGCTAAGGCTTGTTGATGGCAAAGGTTTACTATGATGAATATCATTTAGTGAAGATAGGGAAGCGGATGCTGCCGTGTCCTGTGAAAGGGCTTCTCCTTATGTCTCAAGCTATAGTTTGATTTTGGTGTTTATGTTTCATTCATTTTGCCTATTCCACTTCTTTTTTAATAAAATAATTCTGTGTGCTGCATTAGGCATTAGTACAATATTATGCTC
Organism: Quercus cerris; assembly: GCA_963669245.1. Taxonomy (NCBI): domain Eukaryota; kingdom Viridiplantae; phylum Streptophyta; class Magnoliopsida; order Fagales; family Fagaceae; genus Quercus; species Quercus cerris. Next base: position 81,933,306 of record OY770008.1, read on the forward strand.
TTCTTCGGATTAGCTACAAGCCTACAATACCAGAGTTTTATATGTTTGGAGCCATGGATATGTATGTTTTTTGATTTTACTTGTGACTGATAAATCAGTGATGCTCTCCGTGTCTTGCTTTTTTGAAAGGCAACAAGCACTGTAAATCCTACAAAACAATTCCTACATGTTGCTTAGTAGATAAATTAAGTTGGATATGTGATTACACTAAGACTTGTTCAAAAGATGAAGTTTTCTCAATGTAGTACCTCATTGAACAAAAATGCTGGCTTCTGCAGCATGTCAAGAATGATGGGCAGTGAAATTGATCTAGTTCAGCCTAAGTATTAGGCCAGCTCTAATAAGTGTAGCTGAGAGGGCTGGGTCGAGCTGCAGGGGCAGCAAAATTTCTAACCATTATCCAAAAAAAAATGTGTAGTTGAGAGGCAGTTTGTGCAGAAACGGATTTGCTATGTCCTTGTGGGAAACCTATGATATGTTGCTCTACTTCTAGTATCCTAGTAACTTACACTATGTTTGGATGGGTGGATTTTAGGGAGGGTGGAAAAAAAAGGATGGAAAATAGGAGAGAAAATGGGTGAGAAGGGTGTTTGGATGGGAGGGGGAGGGGGAGAGAAAAGTGGTGGGGCCCAGCTGTTTTCTCTCTGGGCCCACCACAACTCAATCTCTCCAAAATGGAGAGAAAATAAGGGAGAAAAGGAGGAAGAGTATATTAGACAAAAATGCCCTTCTTCATCCATGGCCAACTTTTTGTCTTTTTTTTTTTTTTTTTTTTTTTTTTTTTTTTTTGTGGATAAAATTTTGCACAATTGACGTTGGTTCTTTATTTTTTTTTTATCTGTTTTTTTTAAATATCCTTTTAGCATTTGATTATTTTATAAATAAATAAAAAAAATTAAAGTGTCCATGCAATTTTTTTTTTAATAATAAATGTGTTACTTTTTGTTTATATATTTAGTAAGGACATAACGGTAAATTTAAATCAACTTTATTTTTTATTCTCTCATTTTTTAACTTAACCAAACAAAAAAGTTTTCCATTCCTCCACTTTTCCACCCTTCCAACCAAACACAAATGAGGGAAAACTAAATCTTTTCTATCCTTCCACTTTTCTATCCTTCCACAATTTTCTATCCTCTCACTTTTCCATCCTCCCAACCAAACGGACTTAAGGTTGATTACAGAGTCAACCTCATTTGACGTTTGCAATTTTTTGCCCCCTATGATGAAATGACACGGTAGAGTCATTTAAAATGGTTTGGTTATGTTCAAAGTAGAGCGATTAATACATTAATGAGAAACAGACCAAAGCGAACTAAATAGAGTGAAAGTTTTTTTTTTTTTTTGAGAGAGAGAGTTTCAACTTATGGCGTCTATTCTTGATGATAGTTCTTTATCATCAGACTAAGATATCAATCAATTTTTGGTGTAAGCGGAGATTGAACTCCAGATCTCTTATACAACCATCAGAAACTTTACCCCAAACCGAAGTTGATCGAATTGGATGAAAATGGACCAACGCGGACTGAATAGACTGAAGTGGACCGAATTTGACAGAAATAGACCGAAGTAGACCGAATATACTAAAGTTGACTGAAATGGACTAAAGTAGACCAAAATAGATCGAAATAGACCGAGTTGGATTGAAATGGACCAAACCACCATTTTTTTATTTTATTGATTTGTTCTTCTAATATTCCTTTTTTTATAAATATTAAATATATTAACCGATTAATTTTACAAGTGGATCTCTAACATTTTTTTTCTAATAATATCTTGGATGGTTCAATATATTTAATATTATCAAAAAATTAGAGAAATATATTAATAAAAAAAATAGTAACGTGACCAATAATGTGACTTAATAAGAGTATAACAATATAAAATGCTACATTTCAACTTTTAAATAATATATAAATTAGTATTGTTATTATTATTTTGTCTTCAAAACCCTCTTCTTAATCTCAACGTAGTTATCAATCTTTGTCGTGCTTTATCCAAATTCAAAGTATTAACTTAGAACTAAAAAAATTTGCACCTGCGCCACCTACCACTCCTGCTCCGTCCTTTGATTACTCACTCACTCTAACTCCACCTCGCCTCTTTCCTCTTCCAAAATTAGTGCACACTTCCCGTATAATCATTATATTCCACCCACCCCCAAAATCACCACCACCTTTGGTACATAATATATTAATATAGATTAGAGATTGGATTGTATATGTTTGTACATCAATTGGTAAGATATCAAAATATTATTTGTAATGTATTGATAATGTAAATAGTCCATTTCATTATAAAAATTATATATATATATATATACACATAAAAGTTTGGTTAATCTAATAATTATAAATTTATAAATGAAAATTATTCTATCAAAATAAATTCAAATAATATAATTTTAATTATTAGCATAGATTTGTGAAAGTGATACAAAATTGTAGTCATGGTTTTACTTAATTTAGTAAAAAAAAAATAAGTTAATTAAGTAGTTTGTGAACAAATTCAAGCATGTTCGACCAAAAAAAAAAAAAAAACTAAGTTTGATGATAAACTTGAGCTTAGCTCATGTTCTAAATAAAATTAGTCAAACTATTATGCATTTTTAGTACTCAACTTGGCTCAATTTGTTTAAAACTCTAAACTAAACAAGTTGTGAAAAAAATCTGTAATCATGGTAAGATAATATTGGATTTAAATTTGCTTACCTCATCTATTTATTCAAATGTTTGCCTTGTTCATAGTATCTAGCTGTGAGACACTAAACTTATTTCCCTAATCCACAGCAGAGGTCATTTTCCAGATAATGATTTTGAAGACTTACACACTGAGAACCAAAGATGTTTTTATCCACAGATAGGGATTGATGCTAATGAATTGACAGGTGTGCCTTGCTGAAATTTTCAGGCAAACTATAGTATAAACAATAAGTTTAACAGTCAATTTATATGATTATTATATCCTAATTTTATTTTGACTGAATTAGACTTATGTGGCACTGTGAGTACAACAAGATAAGAAGTTCAAATACCCAACTTTTGCCGCCCGCAGAAAAATTTGATGGTATTATCGTTGACAGACCCAATGGATTGCATTGCATTTGCACAAGTCAGAGACAGAACATGGTTTGAAGAAAGACATTCAAAAAAAGTAGTGGTTTTTCAACTTCATTACATATGATGATGAGACCTTGTCCACAAAGTACCAACACTAATTCAAAATGTATTTCTTAATCATAGCTTCTCATCAAAAGACACTTGGAGATGAAAAGAAATGAAAAATCCCATATGAACCTCATGTTGTATACCCAAACCCACTAAAAGCTTTTAGACAAAAGGATAAAAATCTAGCAGCAGTACTTTGATGGCTTGAGTTCTCTTCAAGTAGGAGTTATAAGCTATAATTAGTCCATACTTATAGTATGTCATAGGTTAAAGCACTAGGTGCTTTTGAATGTCTTAATATGGTATACCTTGAATGATCACAATTCACAATGCTGAACTTTGCAATGTGAAAGCAGGCACTCATGGTCATGGGTTTTACTAAGTGATCATGAGTTTGTCAAAGTCGAACTCATTGAGAGGTCAAATTTTTTGCCTCGTGAAGAGAGGTTATGAAACTTTTTGTACCCTTTTTTAGGGCCATTGAGTGGAGGTGTTATCCGCTCCATAGACCATAAGTCCCAAAGGTATGTGGGTCCACAATCTTTGTGCGACTTGCTCCATAAAACAGTCTTATAAGAAAAAATATAAATATAATGATACAATGTTTTTTCATTCACAATTATTAATTTGGCCAATTATGATTGGTAGATAATAGAAGTGAATGCAATGGTAGATTTAAGCCATCGTCAAAAGGCACATGCTAATGATCAAAAGATGTCACCCTACTACCCTTTTGAAATTCAAAATTGGAATTCATCAAAGTCATGTTACTCTTTCAATTAAAACTTATCAACTTAACAAGTGTGAACTTCGAAAGAAATGTTGTGAAAATTTTGTCACCTTAACATTTATTATCCTTATAGTGACAAAATAAATGATGTCAAGCTTAGAGCACAATCTTTCCTAACTACATATATAATTGAAAATTGTATGGTGGATTTAAGAATTCAAATCCGACCATAATCTCTAAGTTGCACATTACTTTCCACCATATCGTATTAAACAAACAAAGTGTTAGCCACAATGTTTCTTTAGTCATAATACAGGTGTACACTAGCTTTTGTAATAACGTTCTGCGAAAAAGATTTATACATTGATTGGAGACAAGGCCTCCATATTCAAAGAGATATTGGGCATCATAATCATGCAACTGTAGTGGATTGATGAGTTAAGACGAAATTGTAATGGGTATGATATTGAAATTTGAACTTTTGATTATTGTCAAAAAGCGGGAATTGTTTAAAGATAATTAATTGAACTTGACTGGTTGAAGATAATGACTAACTCATTGAAGATAATAGCAACTTTTTATATTTTTTATAAAAGTGGTGTCAAAACTTTTCTAAAATGATTTATTAACAACACATCACCATTTATTTTGAATGAATTTTGAATGAAAAATTAATGTTTACCATGCTACTTATGCAACCTGATTTCTTTACTCTCTTAAAATTCCAATATTATCTAGTAATAACTACCTCGAGGGAACCACATTAACAACTAAAGATCTTGAGCTCTTATCAAACCATAAGGGAGTGATTATTTACCACTAATTAATCACCAACCCTTCAAAATCAAAATGTCATTCATATGTCATGGCACAATCATTCAGAAACCTTTCAAAAGTCAATTACAATCAAAGCTCAACTCATTGAGGTCGTTTTCAATATTAAATAAAGGTTGTTTGAAGTCATTCAGATTATTAATTAACCTTTTCTTTCTTTTGATACCAAATATGCTACTTATAAATTATGAACTTAGCATCATCTACCATCAATTAAACAAATGGATCCTCTCTATCAAAAAAAGAAAAAGAAGAAGAAGAAAAAAAGATCCTTATAAGGTTTACAGTCTAACCAAATCTTGGAATACCTCAGTTAAGGTTACCATTTTGGTGTACGACTTGCCTACTTTTACCCACATAGTTTCAAAACCAATGGCAAAACATTTTTGCTTCTACAGTTGCAACAAAATACTAGAAAACTACAAGCTGATGAGCTTTCTTACTTGGAAATTCATTTCCTAATCAGTGGAAGCCTGAAAAAAAAAATTCTTAGTCAACATGGCTGTCACCCCACAAAAGAAATTTGTCACAAGCCCCATATCCCAATTTCTCTTATTGTGCACATTTTCCTTATAGAAAGGTGCATTGTCGTCTCAAAGTAACATAATTAGCGAAAGATACAAAAGAAAATAGCAAGAAAGTTGATAACAAAGAAAAGTGAAACTCAGGCTAAGACATAAACCAACTTTTACGAGTTTACTTATTCAAAACGTTGAAGAGCTTTTTCTTTGGGCGGTAGAAGGAAAGAGAGAGCCAGGAAAGGTCCCTCTCATTGTTTATGGTCGGCATGGGAGTCAAAGACTAGCCGTATCCTTATATCACAAAATTGTCTTCATTGTCCAACACGTCAAGCTCTCAAATATGTCCTTTTTTACATGATAATACAACAAATAAGCCTATGGATTGACTTAAAATTTTTAACTATAGTTGACGCAACTTGTTATGATTGATCGGTGCATAATAAATTTGACAGACCAATATCTATGGTGAACTCATGTAAAGGTGATGTTACTCTAATTATAACTTATCATCTTAATAAGATATGAAAAAAGTTGTATTTAACATTGTACAAATTTCATTTTTTTTTTTCAATGACTTTCGAGTTTATATCTTATTTTTGTATTAAATGACTTATTTTTATTAGTGTGTAATACAACATTCCTAAATTTCGGGAGTATCGAATAATTGCTTCCTTGCATTGCTCTAATAAAACTTCTTTTGGTTGATAATTTGATAGTTATAACTTACAACAAAAGAAAGTGAATTTATTTCGTTTATAAAAGAGAGCAAGTAACGTCGACTTGATCCTATAAGGATTTGGCGCCCAGTAAATTTTTGTATACAAATCAACAAAGTCTCTTGACGTATAAATGACGTATGGATTACATGCTAGAGTGGTTGAGGCTTTGACATAGAGCTTCAGTAAAGTTATGGACCATCGAATCATATTAAGTGCAGAGACAGAAGGTGGTCACTATTCAGTTCACTAGGCAAATCTGGTATTTACTGACATCGAAGAAGTGTGGTTGTTCTTGGATCTCTCATGTTAGGGTTGCACTATATACTCATAATTCATGGATGATTGAGATTGAGATTGAGATTGAGAGGCCATAATTTCATGGAGCATAACAGAGGTGTGTATTTTTAAGTAGGTTGCTGGTTCCTGTCACCTAAAATAAGTTACATCTTATTTGAGTGGCCAGCAAATGTTTGCGAAAAATGTCCCCAAACATGCATTTTTCTGCATTCTTTTTGTTTGTTTCCCTATAGAAATCAATTGTTATGACCTGCTAATATATAATATGCTATCTTATTAGCCCACCCAAAAAAAAAAAAAAAAAAAAAAATCAGGGCCTCAGTTTGAAAAAGTATTATTAGCAATTGTTGATGAGTAACAATGTTGCCGCTTATATGCAGTAATCTTAATTTGGTTAAGACTTAATTTATACATATCAAAGGTGTCTCAGCCGTTGGTTACATTATTCCACTCATGTTCGCTAGACACCTAAAATACCCAATGGGCTGATGTTGTAATGGATTAAATCGGTGACTTTGAGATTTAAAATGCCCCAGATCGACTAATGAGACTATCACCTGAATACCCTGCGAGGGGGTTTAACTTAAGTCTCTTATTATCTTTGTCAAATGAAAAATTATTTATTAATCAATTTCCAATCCAATTTTTTACACCAAATTGGACTCGAGTATAAAACTTAGTAACAATTCCTTATAAGTGTTTTTCATTAGGTTCCTAACTAAATTCAAACATATGATTGCATTGATCAATGAATGACAAAATAACGTTATCCTTTCTAATTAAGGAAATTTAAATAAATCAAATATGTCCTTTTTTACATGATAATACAACAAATAAGCCTATGGATTGACTTAAAATTTTTAACTATAGTTGATGCAACTTGTTATGATTGATCGATGCATAATAAATTTGACAGACCAATATCTATGGTGAACTTATGTAAAGGTGATGTTATTCTAATTATAATTTGTCATCTTAATAAGATATGAAAAAAGTTGTATTTAACATGGTACGAATTTCATTTTTTTTCAATGACTTTCGAGTTTATATCTTATTTTTGTATTAAATGACTTATTTTTATTAGTGTGTAATACAACATCCCTAAATTTCGGGAGTATCGAATAATTGCTTCCTTGCGTTGCTCTAATAAAACTTCTTTTGATTGATAATTTGATAGTTATAACTTACAACAAAAGAAAGTGAATTTATTTCGTTTATAAAAGAGAGCAAGTAACGTCGACTTGATCCTATAAGGATTTGGCGCCCAGTAAATTTTTGTATACAAATCAACAAAGTCTCTTGACGTATAAATGACGTATGGATTACATGCTAGAGTGGCTGAGGCTTTGACATAGAGCTTCAGTAAAGTTATGGACCATCGAATCATATTAAGTGCAGAGACAGAAGATGGTCACTATTCACTTCACTAGGCAAATCTGGTATTTACTGACATCGAAGAAGTGTGGTTGTTCTTGGATCTCTCATGTTAGGGTTGACTATATACTCATAATTCATGGATGATTGAGATTGAGATTGAGAGGCCATAATTTCATGGAGCATAACAGAGGTGTGTATTTTTAAGTAGGTTGCTGGTTCCTGTCACCTAAAATAAGTTACATCTTATTTGAGTGGCCAGCAAGTGTTTGCGAAAAATGTCCCCAAACATGCATTTTTCTGCATTCTTTTTGTTTGTTTCCCTATAGAAATCAATTGTTATGACCTGCTAATATATAATATGCTATCTTATTAGCCCACCCAAAAAAAAAAAAAAAAAAAAATCAGGGCCTCAGTTTGAAAAAGTATTATTAGCAATTGTTGATGAGTAACAATGTTGCCGCTTATATGCAGTAATCTTAATTTGGTTAAGACTTAATTTATACATATCAAAGGTGTCTCAGCCGTTGGTTACATTATTCCACTCATGTCCGCTAGACACCTAAAATACCCAATGGACTGATGGTGTAATGGATTAAATCGGTGACTTTCGGATTTAAAATGCCCCAGATCGACTAATAAGACTATCACCTGAATGCCCTTGTGAGGGGGTTTAACTTAAGTCTCTTATTATCTTTGTCAAATGAAAAATGATTTATTAATCAATTTCCAATCCAATTTTTTACACCAAATTGGACTCGAGTATAAAACTTAGTAACAATTCCTTATAAGTGTTTTTCATTAGGTTCCTAACTAAATTCAAACATATGATTGCATTGATCAATGAATGACAAAATAACGTTATCCTTTCTAATTAAGGAAATTTAAATTTAATGCAATTATTTATTTCAATTTAATTGAGAAATATATTATACCTAAAGAACTATACTTAAGTTTTAGCTTTCGAATGATGCGATTTGTAAAAGCAATAAGTAAGCTTTCACAGTTTGTGCGCAATAAACACTACTCTTTTGAGTATATCTACTCTTTGAAAAAAACTTTATTCTTTGGCAATGATTTGCTCATTGTAATGCACAAATATTCAACTTGCAGGCTAGTTGCAGCATTAATAGACGTTTCTGGGTCAGCAAGTTTAATTTTGGGTTTCAACTTTTATAGTTAATTCTCTCCCATGTGCAAAAAATGGTAAGAGTCATTGATTAGGAAGTACGAATTGGTGTCTATATGGCCACGATTATAATGTGCTACTACTAGCTAGCTAGGAATTGTGCAAGTGGTATATTTTTAGAGACGTGTGTAGAACACATTCCAAACTCCAAAGACAAATGGATACAGACAACGCCGTGTAGCCGCAACCATGTGAAGAAAATGTAGATGCCCAGAGGAGGGACAGCATTTTTTTTTCACTGCGTGATTGAGTTCCCTGCTAGCTATCGTGGAACGGTCAAAGCTAAGTTCTTTGAGTTGTCACTTGTTGATTAAAGAAACCAAGAAGCCAGAAGAGCATAACGACAATGAAATCTGATCTTGCTGTGCCTGAAACTTTTGAATTTTGTTTTCATCATTTGTTTGGCTACTGAAGAATTAATTTACGGAGCTGTCAGCATTTACGTGCATGGTATAGAAATGGTTTTGCAAATTGCAAAAGTCGGTTGAGAGAACAAAATACAAACACTACTCGGACAAGCAATCAATTAACCTTTTTGGCATTGTCGTAAGCAAAGACGGAACTGAGAACTTTTGTTTGAAAGGTCGAAATATGAAATTGAGACATTAATCAAAACCACACACGTATGTATACAAAATTATCAACTTTGATGTATATATATTTATTAAATTTTTAGAACTTCTTATTTTTAAATTCTACCAAGTACACAAAAAATGTCTAGTTTGAAAATAAATATGCATAAAAATATTTATAAAAAAGAAACTTATTATCTCTTATAAAGGTTATATTTGATGAAAATATTTCTTAAAATAAAATTCATATGCTATCATGCATCTCCAAATAAAAATTCTTAACAGTTTTAATTTCAATATAAATTAATTATCAAATTGTCTTTCGATGTGAATAACAAAATACAACGGAATAGATGAAGTCTTCAAAACAAAGAATAGCCCAAAACAATATAGAGCAAATTTGTTTCTATAACCATTTTGAGAAAATAAAAAGCAAGAAGTAAGGCCTGTATATAGTAAAATTCGCCATATTCCTAACATCACTCTTAAGTTAAAATTAAAAAAACATGGACCTAAATTTATGCACCAACTAAGGGTTTGCTTGAGATCCACTTATTTTGTTGAAACTAAAAACTTTTTACTGAAAGTATTGTAATTAAAAGTAAAAGTTAGTTAAAATAGTACAATGAAACCCATAAATAGTATTAAAAAGTGCAGTGGGGCATATGAATAGTAGAAAAAATAAGCTGAATAGTAAAATAAGCTAGCTTTTTAATTTGGAGCCAAATGCACATCGTTTGTTTGGGATTTGCCTATTTTGCTGAAATTGAAATTTTTTTGCTGAAAGTATCATAGATAAATGTAAAAGTTAGCTAAAATAGTACAATGAGACCCATGATTAATATCAAAAAGTGCAATGTGACCTATAAATAGTAGCAAAAATAAGTTGAATAGTAAAATAAGCTGGCTTTTTAATTTGGAGCCAAATGCACATGGTCTGTTTGAAATTCGCTTATTTTACTGAAACTGAAAATTTTTTGCTGAAAATACCATAGATAAAAGTAAAAGTTAGTTGAAATAGTACAATAAGATCCATAAATAATACCAAAAAGTGCAGTGGAACTCATGAATAGTAGCAAAAATAAGCTAAATAGTAAAATAAATTGGCAAAAATAATTTTTGCCAAACAAACACTTAGTAAAAAGTTTTTAGTTTTAATAAAATAAATGAATCCCAAATAAACCCTAAGTCCTTTGGGTTGAAATAATTTCCCTCACCCAAACATTTCAGAGTCATATAATAAAAGTACTTCATGCTATACATTTAACTTTAAAAAAAAAAATTGTACATTTACATCCAACCATTACAATGAGGCTACTCAAACGAATCTAGACCTCTTGTTTGAGCTGTCATTTTTAAACTAAATCCCAATATTCCATCACACTAATATGTCATTATTGATAAGGAAAATTTGGATTCATTTTTTTAGTTGAAAAGTTCTCAAATTTTAAGCAGTTAACTAATTTTTAGATATGTATGATTCTTTGGACTACACCATTCTAATTAGAAAAATTAATTGATGAAAATGATTAAAAAGCAAACATTATTTTATATAATTGGTAGACGCAATAATTCTTTCATATAATATATATGAAAGAAATATTTTATATTTCCGATAGATAAAATTTCATCTTATAACAAAAGCACATCTTATCTACAAGATTAGATCACCACTGAAATTTTGTAATTTGAGTGGCACAATTAAAGTATCGTGTGAATTCAATCCACCACAAAATTCTCTCTCTCTCTCTCTTTTTGTCTCTCAATTGAAAAGAAAGATTACATATACATAGTCAATAGAAGTTCATCTCATAATTAAGAGGAAAACCCTACCTTCAAAATCACCACCGAAATTTTATAATTTGAATGATACAATTAGGGTATCGTATGAGTTCAATCCACCACTAAATATACTACCAATTAAAAAACACAAAAAAACGTGGAAAATTGGATCAAAACTTTAACAATAATTTTAAATTCTAATCCAAATTATTAGTGTGCTGGCATAGAAATTTGTGGACTAACAAAATGGCAGGTTCAAAGATTGAAAGAATTATGCCAAGACTCAAGAGTCACAAGTCAAAAATAACAGACCCCACTTGCGATGCCATTTTCATTCTACAGTAAGAGAGTGCGTTCACTCAATGATTGTCCTCATAATGCACTAACTCCATCGATAAGGGTCCGTTTGGATACAACTTATTGTTACTGAAAATTAATTATTGCTAAAAATAATGTAGTAAAATAATTTTTAAATATGTAAATAGTACCGTGGGACTCATTTTTAATATATTTTTTCTGAATAAAGTAACTGTGGGTCTCATTAACAGTACATAAACAGTACCAAAACAGTACATGAATAGTATTTTTTGTCTCATTAATAGTAATTATGCGGACTAATCATTTTTTTTATTGAGTAATCACAATCACACCGGTCAACAAATCTTGCAATTACACGCGAACTGTTCTAATAACAAAGGAGTAAAAGTCTCACTCAGCAGCCAAGCTTCCAAACGTGATAAGATGTCCCCTTCTACCGGGTCAACCCGATACCTCCAAACCCATTAAGGGGACCCACCATTTGCATTATTGAGACCACGTGTCCCAAATGCTGACGCAATAAATATTAGGTTTGGGTTTGACACTGAAGCAATTAATGGTAGCAGGATAAAAGAGACAGAAACTAGCACAGGAACCATGCCAAGATTTTCAATAAAGCAAAAACCTTTTATTTTCGTGGTCCCAACTCGCAATTTTGTCGCCTCAACACATTGACACGTGCCTATCCTCTTTAGTTGGTCAAAGTCTTATTACCACAACCCCCATGCAAAATATTACTTTATTTTTACGTGAAAAGACAGTTAGCTATACAGGTGGCATGGACACGTGTCACCCTCACAAGCTCCGGCAGGTGTCTCCGGCGTTGTCGTCGCCGGCATCTTAGACTCAGTGTCGGGATCAATGAAACCACTCTTAATTTGCTTTATGATGATTCATATCAATAATCTATGACTGTCCTGTTGATCATTTTAGTATTTAATTGTTTTTTTTTTGGTCTTTTTCTCTTGGATTATTTTTTACAATCTTCCCCTTTTAGATAAAAAATTTCCCAATTGAGGAAGGGAAAAAAGAAAGATTGCTTATTAGTATATGGAGAACATTTAGAAGAAATATATATAGTTCTTGTGACTTGTATTTAATGCTTTTTTTTTTGGTGAAAGACAATATTGTCGTTCATATAATTTACTTGTGTTTTTGTCAATTTATTTGACTTAAGAGCAATACAACTTGACAAGATTGTGTCTAATAATGTAATCTAAATATTATTTTAAAAAAAAGAAAGACAGTAGAGGGGAAAAAATGATACTAGTACAATGACACATCAATAGTGAAAACTTCTGATTGATTGAGTGAAAAACACAAAGACTAGATCTTACTTCATGATACAGTAAGCTTAAGCAAATGGGAACAGATTGATTATTAATTAAGAAAGTTTACACGTATAAACACCATCAAATCCAAATCCCAGAAAACAGTAACAACGTTTGGTTTGGGCAACAATAACAGCAACAGCAACATCAACATCAACAAACCAAATCTGAGTTACAAAATCATTTTTGATTAGGATACATTACATGAATTCATTGACATCCAATAAATCTTGTATTTCAAATTTCAACATGTTGCTGCAGTAGCTTTCCCTCTCATCTTCAGTGCTGCTGCTATTGATGTATGTTGAATTTGAATTCAATGGTGTTGGGCTCGATGAAGGCGTTGATAAAACCGACGCGAAGCTGAAATTCTGGTTGCTGTTGTTGGATTGGAAAGTTGATGTTTCAGAAGGATCCACGAAAGTTTGATCAGAACCATAATAATTGTAACTTGGTAGGGGAGCATAGTCTTCATCAGTAAAATTTGAAGGCATCCCATTGGTTTGCCACTCAGTTAGTTGACAATTTGAGGAGCTGAAATTGTTGAAATTTGATGGGAATTGGTCCACATTGGAGTCCACGAGTTGGGGCTGTGCTTCATTATGAAATGGAACACAAGCGGTACTCAATGTGGTGCAAGTAGTTGGATCAATATTTTCTAGAATAGGGGCATGAACTTGATTAGATTGGACCTGGACAAGCTGTGGAATTTGGTTTTGGCAAAGCTGGTTTTCTTGAAGATTTTGAAGAAGTAAGTTTGGGTTTTGATCACGTTGGGATGACATGATAGATGATGCGAGCCTTAAAAGTTCTGGATTGACAAAGGGTTCGACCCCAAACAACCTTGAGATGTTGTTCATTTGAGATGGGTTATAGAGTGATGAACTTAGGATTGAGGAAATGTCAAGAAGATCAAGGCGTGGGCTATGAGTTACTGGGTCAATTCCCATTCGAAGAAGCCTCTTTCTAATGTGTGTGTTCCAATAGTTCTTGATTTCATTGTCTGTTCTTCCGGGCAAACGAGCAGCAATTGCAGACCACCTATGAACAAACAAAAGAGTAAGAACATAAGAAACTGTTTTATCTGAATCATGAAACGAATCTATTTCAAATGACACATACTTCAAAGTACTACCAAACTTTAAAAAATATGTATATTTTGTCCAAAAAAAAAAGACTTACTTGTTGCCCAAAATACTATGTAGCTGAATAATTGTTTCCTCTTCTTCAAAAGCAAATCTGCCCCTCTTGATATCGGGTCTCAAATAGTTAGTCCAACGAAGACGGCAACTCTTTCCACACCTTTGAAGTCCTACACAATTGAAAATTTAGAAAACCCCATTAGCATAATGTGCACAAAGAGCCTACAATTCAACCATGCAAAGCAAAAAAAAGAATCAATAACACAAAGCATACCAGCATTCTTTGGAAGTGTCCTCCAATTCCCATATCCATGTTTCTGAATATAATCAATGAGTTTCTGATCCTCCTCCGGTGTCCATGGTCCTTTCTTAAGGCCATTTTTGTCACAACATGGTGCTCTTCCCATGGCTAATTAATTAGCTAGCTAATAGTATAGTCCTCTAGAAAGTATAACTTTGTTTTTGAGGTATATTATTGTGTAATAAGGAAGAAAAGATATGGAGGGAGAGAGAGGTAGAGTTAGAGCAAACAAAATTGAAGAGAAGGGCTGTAGGGTCCGTATGAATACGTACTTGTATAAATAGCAAGGGGAAGAAAGCACAGGAAACATTAAGAAGTCAAAAGGATTCGGTGCCGTCCTCTGTTTATCACTATGTCGACGTGTCCTCTCTCATTGAAGAAATTTTGTCATCAAAGTCCAGTCCCTCTCTCTCTCTCATTTTGGTTGTACTAAAAAACTAAAATGATTTTACACAATTTCTCAATTTCATTTCTTTCTCTTTCATTTTACCTATCGTTTTCCGGCGGCAGTGACAACTCCTAGCTTTATGGATTCATATTAGCTGTCACCAACTATTTAATGCCACGTAAAACCCCTTTCGAAGACCATGTTACAGGGTCTCCACGGCGTTGCTTTCTTCCATGCATGGCTCCATGCTACAAGCTAAGCTAGCAGCTTCCTTGATCGGCTTGCTAACCTTCTAGATCAATTTCATTTGAGTTTTGTCTTAGGATTGGGTTGCGTCTTGTGTTCTGATGCATTGGATGTCCAAACTTAACTACGTTTCAATTTTTATATTTGAAAAATTTTATGACTATAAATAATTTCACACTTATTTTTATAACTCTTACATATAATTGATTTTAAGTGGTGGAAAAAAAATTGTAGATCTATATAAAAGTAATAGATAGCTAGTTATAGTCTACTATATAAGATGATTGTGAAAATGAGTGTGAAATTAATTATGGTCCAAGAATCGCTCTTTATATGCAAAGCACTGAACGTAAACTTTAGTTAGTGAGTGAGGCTTTGGTTTACAACTTTACGGTGATCAACCCCGTCACTTATAAATGTTTTTTTCTCACTTGGTTGTTGGGCTTAATGGTGATGTTTTTCATTTTGCTAAACTAGTGGTGATATTGCTACTACAACTACTGTGCAACAATTTGGGAGACATCTTCCCTAAAAATGTCAGTGCGTTGGATGAGCATACAATTGAGCTTATAGATACTAATTTCAAAATTGTTCATGATTGTACTAATGTAGCAATTAGCTTGGTTAGAGTATCTGTATGGCTGTGACATGCCTAAAGGTCTATTGAATCTTCACTTAGGCTAAAGTATAGTCACCCTCGATATACTCATAAAACATGATAGTGATTAAAAAGAAATATTTTCTTTGACAGAGGTTTGATCAAAATAAATTCTTAAAATTACCCATGTGTCTTTCTTTTTGGTGTTTTGTCAAAGTTACATTAACACTTATGGTTTTTACAAACTCAACAAAATGAATAAGATTCGCAATTTTAAATCCCTGTCAACTATATGACTTTATTGTTTTTCGACATGCATATCAATATTTGATAGACATAAGAGCATTTATTGGATTTATTTTACTTTGAAAATCTGTTGCAACGTTTCATATTAGCCTTTTATTTATCTTAACCATGTAAGGAAATAATCAATAAAGGAGGAGCTTATGTTGCATGGCCATAAAGATAATTTTTTATACAATATTTTAAAATAAATTTATATCATGCCCGTGCATCACACGGGACATTAGCTAGTTACAAGTGAGCCTCACTAGTACTTACAAAGGTTAGGGCCTTTTGTAAGTCTTGTTTTTTTACTCTGTCCTTTCTAATTCCTTATGTCTTACACCTATATTATCTTTTAAAAAAATAAAAATAAAAAATAAAAAGCGCTTTGGGTTCTTATTTTATTCAAAGACAAATGTACCCTTTTCAAAGCCAGCTAATTACGGGATTGCCAATATTTGTTTGTTCTAGAAGGGTAATTTTTGCGTCTTTTCGTGTTCATTTTGGAAGTCATTTTCGCAAACTACTTATGATATGAGCATTTAATAATTAATACATGAAGCCAATAATAGAGATCGGGGTTTGTCGACAAATAGGAACATTTATGATGCGGAGATGGTGATAAAGAGGGGCTCTCCAATAAAATTCAAGATTAGGTTCTTCAATTTTGAGTTTCTTACTAAATTGTGTTTTACACTTTCTTTTGAAAAATGCTAGAGATATAAACATTTTTACAAAAACTTTACAAACTATTGATGTAGTGTGTGATTGTTGGTAAATTAAAAAAATGACGTTATTGGTGGACCCAGATGATGATAATCAATAAATAGTTAGCCACAATAACAATTTGTAAAAATATTATAAAATAGGGTTAAGTAACTATTGTTATTTTTTGAAATATGCCATAGCTAGGAATATTAGTAAGGATCCGGGTGTTCTTAGGACATCTGTTAATAGACCATTTTAGAAAAATTTTATAGAAAATATAAAAAGTTGTCAAAAAAATCAATTATTTTTTTCCATAAAAAATTTCTAAAAATATTTCCCACACTAATGTACTTTAAGGCATTTGTTAATTTTTCCCTATTATTAATTATTACATTGTTGAAAGAGGTTTGTTTCATTATTTTGGTAAATTAGGATGGAGTTTCAAGGTTTAGTCAACACTGAAACAATGTAATCATGGAAAAGATGGTGTTTTGCGTGAATATGAACGAAACAACAAGAGGAATCTCATATGGTTTATATAGTCCACCCCAACTTTGACGTTTTTGATAGCCACAATATGAATGCATTTGGATTTGGCGTTTTGCTCAATTCGTACATTTTAAGATTTTTTAGTGGGTTTCATGGGTACTGTTCACGGACCACCAAGAATTGAAAAATGCGCATACCTATACATTTCTGGGTCCCATGGCACTATGCCACTATTCACACCTTTAAAATTATTTTACTACAGTGTTTAGTCAACACTGAAACAATGTAATCATAGAAAAGATGGTGTTTTGCGTGAATATGAACGAAACAACAAGAGGAATCTCATATGGTTTATATAGTCCACCCCAACTTTGACGTTTTTGATAGCCACATTATGAATGTATTTGGATTTGGCGTTTTGCTCAATTCGTACATTTTAAGATTTTTTAGTGGGTTTCATGGGTACTGTTCACGGACCACCAAGAATTGAAAAATGCGCATACCCATACATTTTTGGGTCCCATGGCACTATGCCACTATTCACACCTTTAAAATTATTTTATTACAGTGTTTTCAGTAATAAGTTTTCAGTTTTCAACAAATAAGTGGTATCTAAACAGACCTTATACAATGCAACTTAAATTAAAGCTTTTTTTTTTAATAATAAAAAAAGATAAAGAAAAATTCAAAGAAAGGAAATTTAAACCATTGCATTTTTGTTTGAAATACAAAAAGTGTCAATTAAGCTATCAAACTCTTGGCAAAAACCCTCTTTTTTTTTTCTTTTTTTTTTTTGAGAACTTGGTGACAACTTAAATTAAAGTTATTTCTCAAAAAAAAAAAAAAAAAAAAAAGGAAAAAAAGAAAGCTAAAGCGTAAGTGACTTGGTTGATGTGTTTAAAGTTTGGGATAATTACACTTTATCACTCTAAACTATACCACAATTACACTTTGTACTCTAAACTTTTAGAATTCACGATTAGCACCCTAAACTATGACCTATGTTACACTTTGCACACTGCCATTAAATTATACCATTATCTTAGATGGAAAACCAAAGTTTAGGGCGAAGTGTAAATGAGAGTATAGTTTACAGTGATAAAATGTAATTTTTCATTTGTTTGTAAGGTATTGAGAAGATAAACAGTTAGGTCTTTTTGCATGATATCATCCAAGGAAATGACAGAATTGATGACGATGTGCAAAATGTAATATGAGCTATAGTTTAGGGTGCCAATTGTGCATTCTAAAAATTTAAGATGTAAAGTGTAATTTAAAGTATAGTTTAAGGCAATAAAGCAAATTTTCTTTTTCTTCTAGTTGTGGAATCTTATTTCGAACGGTTCAATATATTTTGCCGCAAAGCATTTTTCCTCTCCCTGTTTCTCTTTCTCTTTCTCCCCACCCTCAACATTAATTGGAAGTTGGAATTTGATTTGCTGTGGGGAAAATTTGTCAAGAATACAACTTTCATTGACTTTTGAAAAACTAATTGATGCTCTTATATACGTAGTCCTGCTTTTGAATTTGCCTGTAGACTATAAGGGATGTGGATAATTCTAGCTCTCCCAAATTGATATTTGGTGATAGATATATATATTAAACAGAAAGTGAACCGAAAACTTAAAGCAATTTTATCCCCACTCCCTTAAATAATTCAATGACTCCCAGACCATACTTCTTTGATTCTTTCCTTCAACCACAGTTCACACCTAAAAAAACACATAAAAACACAAAACCGGAAACAAAAACAAAAACAAAGTTTTCCTTTAGAAGAGCACGATAGCATTAGGTGAGCAAGGGATCTCATTTACTACACCAATCATACAGTTACAGAGGGCCGCACTCTGTTCAGTTCCTCAGCAGTGGGACAACCTTTGGCGTAAGACGCATCCGGTTCTATCTATCTATGATTCTATATATATAAAGTTTTATTTTTTCCTTGCTGAAATGTTTGATCTATATAAAATATATTTTCCTTTTTTCTCAACAAAAAAAAAAAAAAAAAAAACTTAGCTTTTTTTTTTTTTTTTTTTTTTTTGAGAAGAACTTAGCCGACTTGTTATAGAAAAAACGTGAAGTGAATTTTTTCATCACAAAATAAAAGCTAGATGCGAGTATATATGGTATTACAGTTATATTGCAATTAAAATGTGTGAAGTGAATCATGCCAAATTATTAAAAAAATAATATGTTGTGTTACTGTGTAACATGTGTATATTTGCAAGATGAATTATAATAATAATATATTAACGTGTTACATGACAATCTGACATATCGCCTAATTCGTACCGGCAAAGTGAATTAGGAAAGGTGGAAAGAAAAGTTAGTCTTGACTGAGGCCAATGATGGCCAACTTAACCTTTTCGTTTTTGAAACTTTGAACTTCTCTTTTCCAAGAGAGTTACGATGAAAATTTTGACTTGAGAATTGACATCAAAATAGAATATAATTATACTTACTTTCTTAGAATTAGTGAATCCTTAAAAATGTGTACACAAACAACCAAGCCAATAATAATAAAAACTACAAACAACAACCAAATTTTAGTTCTAAAATAGAAGACCATTTTCAAAAGAACTATACTGGTGCCACAACTTATATCATTACTCACTCATATAGCGAGTTGTGATTGGTGGAAGAGAGTATTAATCATGATTTATTGGTGATTTCAAATACAGTTGCAGGCATATAAAATTACCTCTTTCTCATATGTTTTCTGTACGTTTGAAGTATCAAATGTTGGTAGTAATAGAAATAAATTGGCATATTTATTAGCAAAACATTTTTAGAGTATTGAGTACTATATTACTTGAATTAAAGAGAATTATTATTTCTTAGAACTTGCTCTCTCAAATTATATAATTTGATAATTTCTTTTCGTAAATTTGAATCAAATTTCAGTCTTCCTGTAAAAAAAAAAGAAAAAGAAAAAGAAAAAGTAGTTCAAAAAACACCAAACAAGCACCAATACTAATGTGAATGAGATCAAAGTTGTGTATGTACCAATTTACTTTTATTAAAAAATATATAGAGAGGGTTCAAAAAAGTCAGTCTCTAAGCCGACCCATCACCCATGTCGGCTCAAAGAGATGACTCTCTCTCTCTCTCTCTACACAGCTCACGTGCGTAAGCAATGCCATTTATTATTTATATATTTTATAGTTCGGATATTAATTGCAAAAAAAAAAAATATATATATATATATATATATATTGCATGCATGAGTCGCATGACGATCTCTCCCTGTACGATCCTATATTTGCTTTGTGCATAGTTAATTAATTAATTTAATTTTATTGGTTAATTTTAATTAATTGTGACTTTCCCAAGACTTAAACACTATACGTGTCTTCGTATAACACACTCCGAAAGTGGGCACACCATCGAAAAACCACTCTCCTTAGCAATCTACACTTCATATGATCTGACGTCTCATATGTCTGTTCATTTCCCATCAAATTTAAAACAGGTCCTTCACGTTCTTGACGTGTTTAGAATCCAACATCCATCTTATCAAAAAGAAAAAAAAAAAAAAAGAATCCAACGTCCATGCCATTTTTGTTTGACTAGTATTTAATTATTCGTACAGGGTATGATTTTTTAATGTCTTGTTTTCGTTAGGAAATTGCTCAATAAGTTATTAGAGTGAAATCATCACTGAGTTTGGCTTGAATTCAAAGCATTTGTTTGGAATTCTGGATTATTAAAAATGACATTATTGGACAGTTGTCAATGATTAGCACTATGCATATGTTTTTTTTTTTTTTTTTTTTTTTTTTTTTTTAATTGAGCACTATGCATATGTTAAGCTTAAGTCAAATTAGATGTTTGATTGAGATTAGGTGATTATAAGTTTACTTTTTTTCCTTCTTAGGTTTTATTTACATTTTTTTATTTCACTTTTTCGAGTGGTTACAGTAACATAAAAAAATTACACAACTTTTTATTATAATTTTGATGTAGCATATTATAAATAATTTCCTATCATTTATTTATGGACTCATCACTTTTTCTTTACTAATCACATTATATCACGTCATAGTTCTAACAAAGAAGTTGTGTAATTTTTGTGTAACTAGACTTTTCCCACTTGTTTTCGCTTTTTTTGCATTTTAGCATATTTTTAACAAAAGCTAAATATGCTATTCCATTTGGAAATAGATTATCTAACTTTTTGTTAAAAGTTTTTTTTTTTTTACTAAAACTAAGATAAATAAAGCTAAAAGCTAAATGAAGTAAGTAGGGGACTTACGTGAAAATAGTAGAAAATAATAATAATAATAAGTTGGCTTATAATCAAGACCCAAATGCTCACTAAAAATGAGTATATGATTGCAATTCTGAATAAGTTCATATATTAATTAGTGGATTAATTATTGAATTTGGCTTAATTAATAACAAATATTAAAAAAAAAAAAAACTGACAATTCAATAGTTTGGGATGGAAGATTTGAATCTTGGACTTCTATATGTATTAGAAACACTAGAAAATATTTGTTAAGTTTGATTGCAATTCTGAATTATAAAATGACATTACCACCTTGGACAAGTGTCAATCATTAGCACTATGCACATCTCTTAACTACGGGCAAAGTAGGTTATGCCTTTGCTTATTATACTTTATAGACGCAGTAATAGACTAATCACTAATTTTAATTACATTTTTTTATCAGGTGAATTCATCATGTGAAGACACTATTAGTTCGCAAATTCGTATGTAAAAAACTATTTCATACTCTCATCCACTTTATCTAGGTGTCACATGGTCAAACATTATAATATTCATCTACTAAGATTTTCCCCCTAGCTAGGTACATATTTCAGTAACAACTAGATAATTCTTGACCTAACCCCGCACTTTTTGCCTTGCTTGCATTCCCATCTCACTCCTATAATTTTTATATTCCTTCATTGTTGTTATCAAAGCTTATTAGAATCTAGAATAACATTTCCTACAGGCCACATATAACTCATATGTAGGCAATGAGAGCAATAGTGTATAACTATATTATATAGCTAAGCTTTTGATTAAACATAATCATAGTCTAATGTAATAATGTCCCCTAGGTTGGTATCACAGAGACACCCTCATTGGAATGTGACAAATCTAAATAGCCCATAATGGGAAATTGTGGATTAAGAATTCGAATTTATATACTTTAATTACGAATTGCTTACAGCTCTTGCTCAATTAGGTAATTGCTTGTCCAAAATTAGGGTTTGGGTTACCCAAAAAAAATTGTCTACGTGTTACTGTTAGCGTTGACCTGCCGAAACATATTAATTTGGTAGATAATCTAAAAAAACAAAAACAAAAAAAACATGTTGTTCGTTTCCGTTGTGAGCTGGTTGATTGCTCCAACAAACTTTGAATAATTACGTGGGCCTTTTGTTTAGTTTGTGTCAAGGACATTTTTTTGAAAAATAAAAGTGTTCACCTAATTTAGGGCTATTTTCAGATACGAGATCCAAGGCTTGTGTGACAGAAGGGCCATTTTTATTATAATAAGCATTCCCGTGCATAATGTTTTTTTTTTTTAATTTTTTTATTCTTTCACTACTATATAATTGAGATTATCAAACATTCAAACCCACCCAATTTTTGTATAGAAGAAATAACACCTGGCCCCTATCAGTCATCGAGAACTTTCCCAAACTAGGTTTTTCTAATTAACCAATTATTTTTTTAAAAAAAAAATCCTAATTAACCTTGTGTTCAGCGTAAGCAATTTGGGACACATGCATATAGAAAAATTTGGGACACGTAGGGCTTAATTTTATTTTATTTTATAATTTTTTTTTTTTTTTTTATGGGAATGGTATTGACATGAGCCTAGATTCACGAGATTTGAATATGACTACAGTAGATAAGTTCAAAACGTAGAAGTTTTTAATAGGATTTTTCTTTTGGTTGACTTCGCATGTAGATAAGTTCAAATGTTCAATCCATTTCTTACGCATTGATAGCTGATATTGGAGCATAATGCATATATTTGTGCGTTAACAGCAAGGGCATACCCAGGGAAGTTAATCATAGTTGTCAGGTTTTTGGATGCATGATTTGGCCTCTAAATGGCAAGCAGCCATTTCATGAAACAACATTTTATTAATGCTATCTGCAAAAAAAATTCTTGCAGACAAGTGCACAAATTTCATACACGGTTTAAGTTCCACCTCCGAAAAACAATGATACTATGAAATTTGCTCAAATTTGAAGTAATAATGTTAGGGGGTTGTTTCTTTCGCACTGTGTGTGTTTTTATAACTGAAAACGTGGGTTTAACTCATGTTTTCGATCTATAATAACATACTTATACCATGTGAAAAAGAATTTTAATATAACAATAATTTGCATAAAAGTAATGCTAATGATACTATAAATTTTACTACATAGATGATAAAGCTTACAAACTTATTTGTCATCAATTATCCAAAAAAAAAAAAAAAAAAAATCATTAATAGGTTGTTGAAACCCACTAATCACATTCATTGTCACGTCGGTTTCCAAGTTTTATATAATAAAAGTTTTTGTAGTACCTTTTGCATTATCCATTTGCATAGATTTTTCGCTAGCAATTTCATTTATTTACTGGAAATAAACAAATTATAATTACCAAAACAAAGGACATAAGCAAATTTACAATGGAAAGACCAGCTTATTAGAATATAGCGGCATTCGTGGGAGTAGATTGAACATATAGCCTGGCTTAGTTTCAAAATAACCCAAGCTTGGAGCCATCTGTACACAATTTCCAAACAATGATATTCCCGCAGGAACCCTTACGACCGATTGATGAACATCAAAAGGACAAAAACCATAATAACATAAGGTAAATGTAAATTGCTTCAGGTAATGTCTAGTATTAACATAATGAAAGACAATAAGAAATTGTCAAAAATCAGAATTACTGAATGAGGCTATTTCAAGTTTCAAAAATGACCCTTTTGAGTTGAAAATCCATATCTACATCTATGAAGACATTTCTTTGTCCATAAACAATTCTTCATTATGTGTAGACTATTCTCCATGAGCGTACCTATAGTTTCATATAACATGTTCCAACTTTGGCAGCCAATTTAATTTTCAATAAAATCGGTTTTTCCTGCACAGTTGCTTCCTATTGATCAATTAATAAAGTTACTGGTCTGCGGGCCATCGATTATGACTTAACACCTCCCATAATATGTCCATCGCGTCTCCATTATTACAGATTTAGATGCTAGCCATAAACTTCCCCGTTCTCTATGTTGCAAGAAATCTTTATTTTTATTTTTACTGGTAAGTTACACACGCAGCTAATATGTAAGAACTGCAGAGGAAACTTACCAGGGGAGGAGGCCAGTTGAACTAGAACTCATTAGCCAAGTTGCAAGAAATGTCTACATTGCTTCATTGCCAATTACTGCCCACAATATGATCTTTTCATCATAAGGGCATAACAAAAGGCTGAGATAAAATTTTAAAAATATGGACGATGTCAAAATTTTCATGGTCATTAGCAAAGTTTCATCCAGAGCTCCCATATGTGATTTTTTACAGCAAAATCCCAACTGAACTGATCATATGTTTATCAACTGAAAATACAAAGGAATATGTCCAATTTGATTTTGCATTAAGTTAACATTCGCTCTATAAACAAAATTAAAGAAGATTTAGTTGTGGATCTAAATAAAAGAAGATAGCTTGGGCTCCAAATTTGTAGGTCACAAAAAGCCCAGTAAACAACACATAATTTCAATGGCAAAAGCCTAACTAATGATATGTTCAAGTTTAATCAACTGAAAATTTGAAAATACAAAGGAATATTTTGAGTTTGACTTTGCATTAAGACAAATTTTTGGTATAAAAACAAATTTAAAGAAGATTTAGTATTGGCCCTTAAATAGTTGGCTAGTTTCTTGTATTACTTATGTTTGTTTTCTTTTATTAGCTAGCTGAACTCGCCCAAGAAACTAGTAGACAATGAAAGAAAACTGAGCATGACTTTGTTATCTGATAACAGTGAACTAATACAATTGGTGTAACATTCCGCAAATTTTGCATTGCATGTGAATTGAACTAAGTATCAATTCAAGAATTGTTGAATCAAATGCTCAAAGGAAAAGGAAAAAAGAATACCACGATCAGGTAGGGGTCCACCCATCAAACATTTGATGAAACAGAAGAGATCTTATCCAGAATCTGATCGTGTAAGTTGCCATTAGTCACAAGGATTCCACCTGAAGGATATATAATCCTCCGTCCATCTTTATCTGCAGCAAGATCAACTTGACTCCCTTTCCAGTCAGTAACCTGATTTTTATTCAAATTTATTTATGTCATCAATATATATATTTTTTTGATAGGTAAAAAATTAATAAAATCTTCCTTTATATTGAATTTCTAGATCTTTGTAATTTTAGATGTTAATTGTTTGGTGGGGCTCTTTTTTTAATAAAGTTATATTACATGCAAAAAAAAAAAAATATATATATATATATATATACACGCATATATATATATATATATATACAATTGCGCACACACACTTATGTACAACGTTTGTCTTCTCACTTTATCTACTCTGTTAGACATGATTACACATTTCTTCCTAAATTAAGTTCCATTAAACTTTTCATATATATAGTTTGAAAACACTATGAATGTGAGAATAACAATGACATTGATGAAAAGAATTCTATTAGCAAATGTTATTATTATTATTTTTTTGGGGTTCAAAAAGTTTGATCAGTTTAGCTTGTTTACGGTTTGAAAAGGAGTATTGCATACCTTTCCCCCTGCTTCGAGCACACATATTATGCCCACAGCATGATCCCAAATCTAAATTGTAGATAAGATCAGGAACTAAGTCATACAACCACAATATTTGCAAGAAATTGATATCTAGAAATCAATGTGATACCTTAATGCTTGTTTGAACTTTTCCTGAATGAATATAAACACCAGCCCTACCTGAAGCCACCATTAAATACTTGCATAAGCTGCATAAACCAAAAAGAATGTGTGACATACAAGTTAAAAAATTCACAAATCCATTAACAGGATGGTGTGATGATTCATATTTGATAGGCAGAGCAGAAGTTAAATAGCATACATGGAACAGAATAAGAAATTACGTGCCACAAGTCTTATTGAGATATCTGAACAACAAATCAAAACAGTAGGTCCTTATGACACTGAAAAATTGTAAATTAACTCGCAAAAAGAGTATGCAAGCCCGCTTTCTGCCAAGTCAGGAGCTAATTATCAGGGAGCACCTCAGATTTCAAGTTTAAAAACCAAGAGTAGAAAATACAATTTTTGTTGCATATGCTTTTGCTCTACTAAAGAATGCCAATGGCTTAGGCATTGGGACGTTGAGTGAAACTTAAATCCTTATGGAATTGAAGGCTGGCATTTTATTCCTTAGAAGGAGCAGTTGAGGATCCTAAGTAAAGAGCTCATTAATACAGAACAAAGTACTTAAAGCTCTTATGGTCTTGTTTTGGTACTTTCTTAGCACCAAAACAAGATTAGGAAAAGAGAGAAAAAAATCTAAAATGGTCACTGAAAATAGCAGTCAATTACCCAGTATTCACACCTTGAAATGTAGAATAATTTGATTTATGTTCTTCAAGAACTCTTTAGTTAGCAATATAACCAATGATAGGGCTAATTTGGGAATTTTGCGAAATTTTTGAGAATTTTTGTGGTGTCCCTAGTTTTATTAAGGGATTATTTCAGATTTTCCAAGTTGGGACACCATCTATATCAAGAGTTTACAAACATTTATTTTAGGTTTTTTTTTTTTTTTCATTTTAGATATCAGTTGACATTTTGAATTTGGAATTTGGGTTTTATGAGTGAGAGTTTTGGGGATGTAATTGTGTTCTGCTGTAATTCTTGAAGCTACTGAAAAGGCTCCAGGAATGGTTCAAGACATTGAACTTTGAATGAAAATTTTCTTTAACTTGGTGGTGATTCCAAGCCCCTATAGGTGGTGAAGCCTAGGGTTTTGTATTCTGCCTCTTATTTTCTTTTTCTTTTTTCAAATACATTCTGCATTGAACACAAAACAGAGTAAGGAAAAAGGCTGACCATTGAATAAGTGAGCTAAAAGGAACTAGACAAAGACAAGACTTAAAAGATTACAAAAGTAATGGAAGACAGAAACAAAACAACCTGTATTTGTTGAAGCACACTATTGTCAGTATCTCTTTTAAGCCTTTCCTCAAATGAAGTAGAGAATCTTAAATTAGAAAGTTATTCTAAGCCTTAGAGGAACAAATTTTAATAGATGCATTGGTGAGAATGAAAATTACAAAAAACCAGTCAGTATTTCAGTGAAAGCAAGGAAATGTCTATGAGAAACAATTACAAAAGCCTAGAATTAGTTCCAGCATAAAATAAAATAATCAACACTAAGACAGTTTGGATGCATAGAGGGAAGATAAAAGGATGCGTGGAGAGAAGAAGTGAGTGCACAAAAAAAGAACCATAATTTAACAAACAAAAGAAAAACAAGAAAGAGTTTCAAATTAGTCATCATGCATAAAGCAAAGAATAGCATCAACATATGGAATGAAAGACTTTAACCAGGACGATTCAATAGAAAAATTAAAGAACAAGAAAATAAAGATATAGAACCTAGAAGTTCGCACCTAAGCTTGTTTGGAGTCAACACCAAGCATTAGAAACCTCCAAGATTTAGCACCTAAGGTTGACTGGAGTTGACAACAGACCATGGAGAACAATTTCAATAGAGATTTTATTTGTCAGAATATTCCCCCTTTCATAGGAGTACAATACTTTTCTCATATGGGAGTGCTAAATCCTAATTCTAACTGACATAGGAAAACTCTAATTGGCTTATATTATTAAATACCCTTGACGTTAAATAAAAATACTAATTAAGTACTAGGACCTAAAATAAAAAATACAGTTGACTCACAAAATAAAATAAAACTAAATAAAAATAAGATTTTTCTTGCACTTCCTGCATCAACCTCTAATTCAAATTCTACATAGGCAACTTGACACTGCAAAACCAAACTTTGGTTATGTAAACACAAGAAATAATCCTCCTATAAAAAAAGGCAGCAAATTAAGTCCAATACATGCATGTGTATGTACAGTAGATGTTTTGTTTTGGATCTATGCATTGGTTGATGTTCATGTTGGCAGATAGAAGAACTCCGGCAATGAGTTAGCACCTTCTCGCAACAAATTAGCAATCAGGATTTCAAGTAGAAGCAGGCAAGTAGGAAGACATAGTTTTACTATTAATGAAACAAACACAAACCTTCCACAACATGTGGGCAGAAGAAGAATTTGATTATTCCCAGCACTGTCTGCAATTGTTGTGGCGCTGAATGTTGTTGACAGGGGAAATGAGTCCGATGATTGACTATCAGAAGCACAAAAGCGTGCCTCATGTATTAAGCAACATCCATCTACAAAGCATCTGGTCCAACCATTAATCATTTTGGTTGTGGCATACAGCATATCTGATAACCTCTTTGTCCAAACTCCACAACCAATATGAGCAATCATTATGATACCTGACCCAGCTAAGTTTTTTCTATTTTCCTGGACCTCAGTTGTAGATTCATTGGAAGAATCATACTGCCAGTTAGGGCAACCCATAACACCTAGTACAATCTCTCCTTCAACTACAAGAGCCAAACCTACCTGAAAAAATTAGGGAGTTCCTTGAGCAAAAATCAAGATATTAAGAAGGATACCCTTATAGGGAAAACAACGTACAATTTCCATAAAATGAATATATATCTTTGAAGAATATATTTTGGAACTTTTCTGTATAAATTATAAAAAATCTGTTCAATGTTGTTTATTTGAGACTAGCCCAAATGTTCAATTCCTTCTCTCTTGAAACAGAGAATCAATGAAACAACCATTATAGATAATAGATTGCATATAGAAGTGTTTTCTCAACCTTGTCATCATACAAAACATGCAATTACCCTTTTTTTAGTTTCGGAAATAGAAGTGTTTCTTGGTGAAAGTATCAATCAGCATCTATTTGATCATAGAAACCCACTTCATAGCTACCATCAATGTCCAAGAAGATGACACAAACTACCAATACCACAACAACTGATAATCACATATCCAACCCATTACAAGCATTAATTACAGAAAAGAGTTTTTATTGTCACTGTTCTTGTATCCAAAACCCATTTATTCAAAAGAAAAAAGTTTTATTAAAAAAAAAAAAAAAAACCCAACAACAACTATGACAGAAACTATGCTATATGTAATTACAAATGTTATAAGTTCACTATCTATCTTACTTTTTAAATGTAAAGCACTCATAGTTCTTGAAGGATTAAATTTCATACTTCAGTCTTGAAATGATAAAAGCTATTATATCAACAAGTTGATTCTATTCTATCCACCAGCTGAACAGAATTCAAAACTTCATTTTCATGCACATATCTTATTATAACTTCTGATTTAAATTCAACTTAGTTTTACTCATGGTTTTAAAGACCATATTGGACTAGTTAGTCTGACTGGATCAACCACAAAGCGGGATCTATACTGGTCCAGTCCACATTCAAAAACCAGAAAAGGTCAAAAACTGATCAACTGGTGGTTCAACTGCCAAAACTGCAAACCAAAATTAGTTTCGATCAATCCTGACTTTCTTTTAATGTGTTTGGATGAGCTTATCTTCATCAAATTATTTTGTTTATTATGTAAGAGTACAGTTGTACCTTGAAAAAAGTGATGCTTTACATTCCATTTTAAGATGGAAATGAGCTGACCCAAACAGATGCAAGCAAATATTTCACAAACTTTAGAGCAACCTTTCTAAATTAGAAAGACTAACCACATATAAGGCCTCACTTCCTTTTAGAAATCCTCGTGTGCCATCTATGGGATCAAGTACCTGCATTGAGTTAACACCTCAATAGAAGTAAATAAAGTAAAAATCCAACCAAAATGCATATTATGAAGTCAAAAACTATGAAATTAATTAACACCTAAAAGGCCATAAAAGAGACTAAACTGAGAACCCCTTTCTGATAAGAAGCAGAATGTACCCTTAACCCACACTCATAGATCATATCATCATACAAGTTGCAAGTCAAGGAGTCCACAGATATATACCAACTAACACAAGCATGCAGGGTGAGTGATCATCCCAAACAGTATAAGAACTCGTTAAACCAACCCAATATGTGGCTGGCTTGGTTCCAAAGGTAAAAGCTTCCTTCCCTCCTCTGTCAATTGCCTTGAGCACGTCATCATGCGTCCATGGCTTATCTTCAGCACTTGCTTGACGAGTTACTGCCTTTACCACAGGATCTTCTAGATTATTTGAACGTACAAAGGCAGAGTCCTCTTCAGCCACCAAGGGAATAGAAGGGAACAGTTTGCCCAATTCTGTCACCATAATCACAAAAGGCAAATCAGTCATGCTTGGATTCTAGACAAAGAATTTTAAGATATCAACAAGTAAAAAATTTCTTTGACTTGGAGATTGCTTATTAGACAATCATATTATTCTTTTCTTATTTATACATTGTTTGATGAGCATTACAAATAGCACAATTTATGGTTATGTCACTCTCCAGTGTAAATCGCACGAAGCTCTAAGACTTGTGATATGAGGCAAGGTGATGCCTAACTTAAGCAATATGCCCCTGTTTCTTCTCTCAGGGCTCTTTGTGCTTACGTTTATTGCTAAATCCACAGTCATAAGATGACAGGCTTAATATTATCATAGGGTCTGGTCTGTTGACTCTGTTCAGAATAACATTGCAATAATGACGCACCGAAGCAACATTTGCAATATTTGATAAACTCCCTAGTCCAAATGTGCATCAAATGGTACCATCATGAATAACCATCAATAAGAAATCATGATCACGAGTCAACATGTTTAACAGTCAAAGTGCAGGTTCAATTAGCTGGCATGGAGTAATTTCAGGGACATGAATATTAATCCATGCATATCAAATGTAGGAAATTTTACTCTTTCCATTTTGCCCACAAGTGCTCCAACATTGACAATAAAAAAATTTTAAATTCCAATTTTAAAACTAAGGTGATTACAAAATACCTTTATTTTTTTTGGGGGTATTGATAATGTAGAATTTAATCCCTATGGTGTCCACTTCATGATGATTGATCTTATTATCAGGCTAAGACACCAATTTTTGTATTCACACAAAACCATTCATGCAAGGACACCCAAAAAAAAATCAATGGTCTCTTCATATAATGTATCATAAATAAAATTTTCAATTAATAACAAGTATAAACAAACAAAAAGTCATAAGCAATGAGCATTTTCAGATAGCTACCCAAACTGACCAGAGCCTGCACCCCAAAATCTGCAACCGTGACCGGAGTCTGATCATTCTTTTCAAAAATCCGTCCATCACTCGAAAACAAAGATGATTTCACCTAAAAAAAATTATAAATTACAATTTAATGACCATAAATAAAATCAATTAAAGAATAAGAAAAATAATAAACCAAAAAGTATTGTATGGTTCCCTAGAAAGTGTTAAAAAGAAAACAAAAAGTCTAATTCTCACGTCATTATGCAGAGCTTTTGAATTCTTTGATCCACATAATTTAAAATTTTTAAAAATAACAATAATAACAACAAGAACAATAACAAACACACACACACACACACAGAGCATCATATGGACCAGCATTTTTTCACAATAGAGTACTTGCTTCCAAAACCAATAATTTGCATTGTAGAAAAACAAGAAACAAGACGCAATAGAAGAAGCAGCAAAAAACGATTCAGAATGTTGCAACTTGTTTTTCCTTTCTGGCATTTTCTCAGTAACCAAACGGGCAATTAAGGAAGAGAGTAGAGAAAGGAAATTACGTCGACACAAAGATGACAAGCTCTCTCAACTACATCCACAGCAGCTTCGAGCTCTCTGTAATACTTTGCTTCCTGAGTCGGAAATGGCAGACTCGCCCTGCAAAATTCACCAAACTATTCAAATTTTGTTTTTTCATATTTCTTTTTATAGAAAACAAATAAGTACTAGTAGTTAGCATAGTAAAGCAGAAGCTATATATATATGTATGTATGTGAGGGGAGGAATAGAGTGCAGAGACCTTACAGTAAAGAGTCGTGCGCGACTGAGTGGAGAGGTAGTAGTGGTAGTGGATCTGCAACGATGGTGATGATGAGTGTGGATGAATCGGACGGCGGGGAATGGAGGAGCGTAGTGGAGGAGATTCATGGATGGAGTTTTAACGGTGGAGATTGTTGGATAGTGGAGGCGAGTCAGTGATAGTAGTGGCCACTGGGGAAGTGTAGGTGCTTGCTTTGGCTTGGAGTGTTTGCGGAGTTGAGAAGAGCGGAACGGGAGGGGGGAGGAAATCTTAACGGTCCTTTTGGGCGCACTAGTTGGTTGGTTGGTTGGTGAGATTGGATATTATGCTAAATTCACACGTGTGGGATGAGGTTCAGCTAATTAACTAAAGGCTACGTTTGGTCAAAGGGAAGAGGAGGGAAGAAAATATGTGATTTTTTAAGAGAGTTTTAATATAAAGTGTCCCATCTTTGTCATCAGATTAAGACACCAAAGAATTTATAAATTGAGATAACTAGAACCCATAAAAAATATGTGTTTGAATGTGTTGATATCCATTTTCGTGACACATTCTAATTCAATCGAGCCTGGCCTTGTTATGGGCCTAATTTACATGTGTGTATGTGTATATATATATTTTTTAAGCTTATCTCAAGCCTATGTGACATATTGAGAAAATTGAGGAAGTGTAGTTTTAAGGATATGAGTCGGTTTCTTTCGAACCTTTTCCATGAGTCCAACTTATACATGCTACTAAGTAAGCAAGGGGTGGTAGCACCTTAGGCTCATGGAAGATGTCTTATACCTAAAATTTTCACCCCAAAAAAGTTTTTATGCTTTAACTTACTGTAGCCTAAAGTTTCTGCCCGAACCCAATTTTCCCTTTGAAATAGTTGACTCTCATTGGCCAACTCCAGTTGCTAGCCCCTCACTTAAGTGAGCCTCTCAATAGTTTGAAACAACTGAAAATGGGGAGCCAATGGGGGTTTAGTCAAGCATTTCCCTTAATGATAATAAAAGTAAGCCAACCCTTTTATCCAAACAAAAGCCAAACTAAACCAATTTAGCAACTTGGAAGTCCATAGCCTTATCTTTTAGCCTAAAAACTAGTTACTAAGAACACCCAAAACTCAATACAAAAGCCCACAATTAGATTCAAAACAAAAGAACTACGTTTTACTCTGAGAGCAACACCCCAAGTTCAATACAAGAGTCTCTCTTCAGCTAAAAAAACCAATGAACCATGTCTTCCTTAGAGAGCTGAAACTTTATAGGGAAAGTCCATTCATCTAGCTAACATCCTCACAATTCTAAAGTTTAAAGGTGGGAATATGGGTACAGGGGACCTTCCCTTTCTTCCTCACAGCCTCTCTCAATTTCTTCTTCTCTCTAACTGTGGGTCGAAGTTTTAGACTTGTGTACATTTTTTGCATTGTCTTGTATTTCAATTATAGCATTTTGATTTTTTTTCTTGTTAAAACACCATTAGTCTTTTGTTCATTATAAATTTAGAATTTTGGGCTTGATTATCCACAAATAAACATTTCTAAAGAATCCAAGGGGTGAATTGGGTTAATCTTGCATTTTTGGCCCTTGTCACAAAAATGTCCCTGACAAAATGTAAAAGAGATGAGAAATAAAAGAAATGCAATGTATTTTACAATTTTATCCTTTTAATTTATAAAGAAATAACTATATAAATGTAATTTGACACAGAGTCAAAACTTTTTAGGGTGTAATAGTAATTTTATGGATTCGGGGGAAAAGTTAAAAATAAAAACTTTGTGGGATCTATAGAAATCTTTCTCCCTTTTATTCTCTTCTAACTAAACAAATGACAATGGCCAATGGGTCTTTTCTCTTCCCCCCCCCCCCCCTCCCCACCCCCCACCCTGAACAAAAGGGGAAATTAGCTATAATTTTCAAACAATATAATTAGTTGGCAATATTTTCACACTATATTTTTACTAGCATCTCGAGTTTGAGAGACTCGATTTTGGCCTATAAATCGAGTCTCAAATACTCAATTTTCATGGTCTAATCACGTTTGATGTGGCATCTTTTTTCACGTGATGACCACTTGAAAATCAAGTTTCTAAGACTCGATTTATAAACCAAAAAAATTTTAAAAATTGATAAGTCTCATGCGCTGCCTCACCTCATCGGATCAGATTAGATCAGAGAGAGAGAAAGACCAGATCAGATCAGATTAAAGAAAGAGAGAGAAAGAGTCAGATCAAATCAGAGAGAGAGAGAGAAAGAGCTCGCCACGCGACCCCAGGTCGCTGCGACCAGCAACTTGGGGTCGTGCGGCCTGGGTCAGAGTGACCTGGGGTCGCATGGCCTGGGTTGCTGCGGCTTGGGGTCTCCGCGGCCTAGGTGGTTTGGGTCGCCGCAGCCTGGGTCTGATTTCTGGCTTCTTTTTTCTCCTTCGGCTTCTTTCCTTCTTCTTCGCCTTTTTTTTTTCTTCTTCTGCAACTGATTTCTGATTTCTTCTTTTTTGCTGGGCTGTTATATGCTTATAAATCGAGTCTTAAAAACTCGATTTTCATGTGTACGCCACGTGGCAAAAGTGCCAACTCAAACCCGATCAAAACATGAAAATCAACTTACAAAAACTTGATTTATAGGCCATAAATTGAGTCCCTTAAACTCGAGATGCTAGTAAAAAAATATAGTTTGAAAATATAGTTTACTAATTATATTGGTGTAATTTCCCCTTTTGTCCTCCCCCCCTTTTCATGTGAACGACTTACTTTGGATGTTGAAATATAGCACTTCATTGAACTCTTTAGAAATTGAAGACAACCATCAAAATCTTTGCAATTTAATTGTCATTTTTATAACAAATTAGAACTTAACCCAATTAATGAAGCCACGTTCTATTTGGGGATTTTATATGGAATGAAAGGCTAACGTGTTACATTTCAAAATCAATAGAATTATAATTCTCTAAAAACCTGTCTCAAATTATTGTTGAGTTGGATGCTCTTGTGGTGGTTTTTTTTTTTTTTTTTAGTTAATATTCATCCTAAGTTGTTGGCTTTGGTTGATGACTGCATATCACTGTTGCGAAGCATACCTAATTCTCAAGTCTCTTCTCAAAAAAAGAAAAAGAAAAAGAAAATAAAATAAAATAAAACTTCTCAGGTTCACCATGTTTTTGGAGTAGAAAATAGAAGTGTTGATGCCCTGGCTAGTTTGCGGTGATCTCAAATTGAGGATTTTGTTATCTTTTTACCCTAGACCCTATTAGGGGTGTTTTGTAATGGATAGTTCTGTAGTATCTTGCACTTGCCTCTTTTCTGCTATTTAGGTTGCTTTATATACATCCCCTTTTTACCCAAAAAAACTTAATATCTAATTTAGAGAAAATTTAATGGATGCCTTGAGGACATTGGTTTAGAAAATATTTTTAGAAACTTTTTATGCGAAAATAAAAAAGCAATTGGGTTTTTTGACATTTTTTTTAAAAATATTTTTCATAAAAATTGTATCAAAACTTTCTTAAAATACTCCATTAGCAAAAGCCCTAAGGGCATCTGTTAACTGGGAGAAATTATTAGGTTCACCAGGAAGATTACTGAAATGGTCCTCCCAATCAATGAAATGATATCACCTATGCAAATGTGTGAGTTAGCTTTCTAATCATCATAAAAAAAAACAAAATAATAAACCACCAGGTGATGTCACACTTGCATGAATAACAACATTTTATTGGTTGGGAAGATCACTTCAGCAGTCCTCCGGTAGATCTAATAATTTCTCGTTAACTGGGTTCTTTAATTTATTACTTTTAAAACTATGGTTTAATTTGCTAAACCCATAAAGTATAAGGCTTTAAATATTATTTTCTTATTTAAGTATTTTTAATGTTAGAAAACCCATAAAACATAGCACATTTATTATATTGTGTTTACTTTTTAAGAAATTTTATATATGAATAAGATGTTTTGTAATTTTTCATAAGGAGTAATGCTACAATCACAAATTATTTTACAACATTTTTATAAACTATTGATGTGACAAATTCTTACTAGTTATAATATGGGTCCACCACTAACATCATATTTTTATTTACCAATAACTATTTGAAAAATGCTAAAGCCATATCAACAGTTTATAAAATATTGTAAAATAGTTTGTGTTTGTAGCATTACTCATTTTTCATAGTCAAAATTCAATGTATAATTCTCATGAAGTAATTTTTAATAATTAGATATCCTCAAAGTACTACTAATGTTGATTTCTATTAAACTCATAAAATGATTTATAATAATTTTAAATTATAGATTAATCATCTGTGTCACTTAAACAGTAAAGGTTAACTTGAAAATAATATCAAATTATAGGCTCTTTTGTATATACAACACTGTCGGTTTCTTTAAAACATTCTCCCCTCTCCTCCGTGTGTGTGTTAAAATACTTAATATTCTAAAAAAAATAAAAATCAAATTATATAATTTATTTTATAAGTTTTTCAAAATTTATTCTATATACACGCATTTTTATGAAAAATAATAAATTGTTACTTAAAGACTTTGCCTCCTTAATACTTTTGAAAGGTAACTTTTATTTTTTGTTGTAATTTTGTCTCTTCAATTAAAACTTGTACTTATATAATTCATTTTTGTTATTTTTGTTTTTCTTTTTTAACCTCTGAACTTAAAAAAAAAAGATAAAAAAAAGATAAAATAGGAAAACTTTTCTTTCTATTTTACAATGAAGATTATAACATATAAAAGAAATATATCAATAGAATATTGTGGGGCCCGTGGGTCTGATAGCCTCAGCCCATCGTGTAGTAGGCCCAAGGCCTACGCCGAGGAAGGATGATCATCCGAGGCTGAATTAGAGAAAGACTCTTTTTTGGATCTACGCCGAGGACCTCTTCGTCCTCGGCATACTAAGGATAATTTTGGGAAGGGACAAGCCCAGAGCAAGCTGTCACCTCCACACTTAATGCATTCACCTAACCCCTCTGGCCGCATTAATGGGGATATAACCCCTTAGCAGGACGACGTTAATTAGGGTGAACCACTTGAGTGCTGATAAGGCCTCTGATGGGACGGACGATCAGAAGAAAGGCGAATGGATGATCAACAGATGGAAGAACGAGATAGGACGATGAAGACTATATAAGAGGAGCGAGTAAAGTAAGAAAGAGAAGGGGGAAAAAAGAAAGAAGAAAAGGCCTCCTCGACCATGGGCCGAGAAGCATCCCCCAGTTGTAAATAGTTCTAAGTATTTTTTTTTAACAAAAGAAAAGAGTTCATACTTCGTGAATGCCGGCTAGCGCCTAAACCTTCGATCCATTCTCTAAAAATTTATTGTTTGGGCTTGTTGGGCTGAAAACCCATTCATATTCTGGGTCCAATCCAGGTTGAGTCCCTACAATTGGCGCCGTCTGTGGGAAGGATTAGTGCGCTGGCCGGCGCGGCAGGCAATTGTTCTAAGTGGTCGTTTTACAGTAGGTTGGCAACATATCAAAAAAAAAAAAAATCGCAGGAAAGTGGAAGATTCAACAGCAAAGGGAGAAAGCTTTATATTATTTCATAAATAGAAAAGTACAAAATACAATCAGAGGCTCAGGCAGGCGTGTTTTACAAACAAATTTACAAGTTAATTCTACAATCAGAGGCCCAGGTGGACCCGTCCTAGAACTAGCTAGAGGGCGGAAGGGGGCTAAGGCTGGCTCACTTCAAGGCCACCAACAACTCCTTTCTCGGAGCGGTGGAGCTTGAACAAAGCGAGGAGCAGATGCAGGGGCTCCGGGACGCCCTCCCCCGTGATGTTCCATTGATTCTCTCCAACCCTCACGAGCGTTGGCCGTTGGAGACGGCAACACTCGAGCACCGCCCGTGACATGAATTCGCACGTCTCCTCCGTCGGGGGTGCGCTCCGAGGAGAGACATCAGGTACTTCAACGACATCCCTTCGGGCCACTGTGTATGGCGCCATCGGGGTTACGCCTAGACTCTGCCGCACCGGAAGCCCAGTGGGGGCTGCGGCCACAACGGCTCTGGGCACGGATGTCCTCACACCCGCCCAAAGCCGCCCCATAGCTACCAACTCCGGTCATAATTCCGACGGGGTTATTAAAGGGGCTTGGGGAGTTGAAAGGGTGTGTTCTTTCTGTTTGTGTTGGGAGGTTCTTGGAGTATGGAGAAACCATCCCCCCGGAATGCCTTATATAGAGGACGAGGGTTGGTGAGAATTAATTCACGCGGAATTCGAAAAGAGAGTTATCAGGGCTAATAATGAAGCTACCAAATTCCAAGGGGGCTGTAGACCGTTGGACTTGTGTTAATTCACGAGGACATTAATGAAGGCGCATCTCGCGCACCGAAGCGTCAAGCGCGAAAAACGAATAGTCAAGGGACGCCTCGTGATTGAAGAGGAGGGGAACTTGAGTTGAAGGCGAGGTCAATGCCACATGTAAGATCAGAGTTCAAACCATCCCTGCCCAGAGCATCGTAGAGCTAACAGTCCTACTCGAGGAGAAACCGCTTCCAGTAAAGCGGTCCGAGGACATCATTATACCAAAAGTAAGGTTCTCAGAGCCGAAGACAAGCTCCTTCCACCAAAGAAGTAGAAGTGATAGACAGAACCAAGGTATTGCATGGTCCTCGGACTCAAGCCTATGGGAAAACTAATCACACCATTATATCTGGGTACTAGACAGAACCAAGGTATTGCATGGTCTTCGGACTCAAACCTATGTGGAAACTAGATACTTACAGAAAAATAGAAGTGATAGACAAAACCAAGGTATTGCATGGTCCTCGGACTCAAGCCTATGGGAAAACTAATCACACCATTATATCTGGGTACTAGACAGAACCAAGGTATTGCATGGTCCTTAGACTCAAACCTATGGGGAAACTAGATACTTACAGAAAAATAGAAGTGATAGATAGAACCAAGGTATTGCATAGTCCTCGGACTCAAGCCTATGGGAAAACTAATCACACTATTATATCTGGGTACTAGACAGAACCAAGGTATTGCACGGTCCTCGGACTCAAACCTATGGGGAAACTAGATACTTACAGAAAAATAGAAGTGATAGATAGAACCAAGGTATTGCATGGTCCTCGGACTCAAGCCTATAGGAAAACTAATCACACCATTATATCTGGGTACTAGACAGAACCAAGGTATTGCATGGTCCTCGGACTCAAACCTATGGAGAAACTAGATACTTACAGAAAAATAGAAATGATAGACAGAACTAAGTATTGCATGGTCCTCGGACTCAAGCCTATGGGAAAACTAATCACACCATTATATCTGGGTACTAGACAGAACCAAGGTATTGCATAGTCCTCGAACTCAAACCTATGGGGAAACTAGATACTTACAGAAAAATAGAAGTGATAGACAGAACCAAGGTATTGCATGGTCCTCGGACTCAAGCCTATGGAAAAACTAATCACACCATTATATTTGGGTACTAGACAGAACCAAGGTATTGCATGGTCCTCGGACTCAAACCTATGGGGAAACTAGATACTTACAGAAAAATAGAAGTGATAGACAGAACCAAGGTATTGCATGGTCCTCGGACTCAAGCCTATGAGAAAACTAATCACACCATTATATCTGGGTACTAGACAGAACCAAGGTATTGCATGGTCCTCGGACTCAAGCCTATGGGAAAACTAATCACACCATTATATCTAGGTACTAGACAGAACCAAGGTATTGCATGGTCCTCGGACTCAAACCTATGTGGAAACTAGATACTTACAGAAAAATAGAAGTGATAGACAAAACCAAGGTATTGCATGGTCCTCGGACTCAAGCCTATGGGAAAACTAATCACACCATTATATCTGGGTACTAAACAGAACCAAGGTATTGCATGGTCCTTAGACTCAAACCTATGGGGAAACTAGATACTTACAGAAAAATAGAAGTGATAGATAGAACCAAGGTATTGCATAGTCCTCGGACTCAAGCCTATGGGAAAACTAATCACACTATTATATCTAGGTACTAGACAGAACCAAGGTATTGCATGGTCCTCGGACTCAAACCTATGGGGAAACTAGATACTTACAGAAAAATAGAAGTGATAGATAGAACCAAGGTATTGCATGGTCCTCGGACTCAAGCCTATAGGAAAACTAATCACACCATTATATCTGGGTACTAGACAGAACCAAGGTATTGCATGGTCCTCGGACTCAAACCTATGGAGAAACTAGATACTTACAGAAAAATAGAAGTGATAGACAGAACTAAGTATTGCATGGTCCTCGGACTCAAGCCTATGGGAAAACTAATCACACCATTATATCTAGGTACTAGACAGAACCAAGGTATTGCATAGTCCTTGAACTCAAACCTATGGGGAAACTAGATACTTACAGAAAAATAGAAGTGATAGACAAAACCAAGGTATTGCATGGTCCTCGGACTCAAGCCTATGAAAAAACTAATCACACCATTATATTTGGGTACTAGACAGAACCAAGGTATTGCATGGTCCTCGGACTCAAACCTATGGGGAAACTAGATACTTACAGAAAAATATAAGTGATAGACAGAATCAAGGTATTACATGGTCCTCAGACTCAAGCCTATGGGAAAACTAATCACACCATTATATCTGGGTACTAGACAGAACCAAGGTATTGCATGGTCCTCGGACTCAAACCTATGGGGAAACTAGATACTTACAGAAAAATAGAAGTGATAGACAGAACCAAGGTATTGCATGATCCTCGGACTCAAGCCTATGGGAAAACTAATCACACCATTATATCTGGGTACTAGACAGAACCAAGGTATTGCATGGTCCTCGGACTCAAACCTATGGGGAAACTAGATACTTACAGAAAAATAGAAGTGATAAACAGAACCAAGGTGTTGCATGGTCCTCGGACTCAAGCCTATGGAAAAACTAATCACACCATTATATCTGGGTACTAGACAGAACCAAGGTATTGCATGGTCCTCGGACTCAAACCTATGGGGAAACTAGATACTTACAGAAAAATAGAAGTGATAGACAGAACCAAGGTATTGCATGGTCCTCGGACTCAAGCCTATGGGAAAACTAATCACACCATTATATCTGGGTACTAGACAGAACCAAGGTATTGCATGGTCCTCGGACTCAAACCTATGGAGAAACTAGATACTTACAGAAAAATAGAAATGATAGACAGAACTAAGTATTGCATGGTCCTCGGACTCAAGCCTATGGGAAAACTAATCACACCATTATATCTGGGTACTAGACAGAACCAAGGTATTGCATAGTCCTCGAACTCAAACCTATGGGGAAACTAGATACTTACAGAAAAATAGAAGTGATAGACAGAACCAAGGTATTGCACGGTCCTCGGACTCAAGCCTATGGAAAAACTAATCACACCATTATATTTGGGTACTAGACAGAACCAAGGTATTGCATGGTCCTCGGACTCAAACCTATGGGGAAACTAGATACTTACAGAAAAATAGAAGTGATAGACAGAACCAAGGTATTGCATGGTCCTCGGACTCAAGCCTATGGGAAAACTAATCACACCATTATATCTGGGTACTAGACAGAACTAAGGTATTGCATGGTCCTCGGACTCAAGCCTATGGGAAAACTAATCACACCATTATATCTGGGTACTAGACAGAACCAAGGTATTGCATGGTCCTCGGACTCAAACCTATGTGGAAACTAGATACTTACAGAAAAATAGAAGTGATAGACAAAACCAAGGTATTGCATGGTCCTCGGACTCAAGCCTATGGGAAAACTAATCACACCATTATATCTGGGTACTAGACAGAACCAAGGTATTGCATGGTCCTTAGACTCAAACCTATGGGGAAACTAGATACTTACAGAAAAATAGAAGTGATAGATAGAACCAAGGTATTGCATAGTCCTCGGACTCAAGCCTATGGGAAAACTAATCACACTATTATATCTGGGTACTAGACAGAACCAAGGTATTGCATGGTCCTCGGACTCAAACCTATGGGGAAACTAGATACTTACAGAAAAATAGAAGTGATAGATAGAACCAAGGTATTGCATGGTCCTCGGACTCAAGCCTATAGGAAAACTAATCACACCATTATATCTGGGTACTAGACAGAACCAAGGTATTGCATGGTCCTCGGACTCAAACCTATGGAGAAACTAGATACTTACAGAAAAATAGAAGTGATAGACAGAACTA
Organism: Quercus cerris; assembly: GCA_963669245.1. Classification (NCBI taxonomy): domain Eukaryota; kingdom Viridiplantae; phylum Streptophyta; class Magnoliopsida; order Fagales; family Fagaceae; genus Quercus; species Quercus cerris. Next base: position 81,975,577 of record OY770008.1, read on the forward strand.
AGTATTGCATGGTCCTCGGACTCAAGCCTATGGGAAAACTAATCACACCATTATATCTGGGTACTAGACAGAACCAAGGTATTGCATAGTCCTTGAACTCAAACCTATAGGGAAACTAGATACTTACAGAAAAATAGAAGTGATAGACAAAACCAAGGTATTGCATGGTCCTCGGACTCAAGCCTATGAAAAAACTAATCACACCATTATATTTGGGTACTAGACAGAACCAAGGTATTGCATGGTCCTCGGACTCAAACCTATGGGGAAACTAGATACTTACAGAAAAATATAAGTGGTAGACAGAATCAAGGTATTACATGGTCCTCGGACTCAAGCCTATGGGAAAACTAATCACACCATTATATCTGGGTACTAGACAGAACCAAGGTATTGCATGGTCCTCAGACTCAAACCTATGGGGAAACTAGATACTTACAGAAAAATAGAAGTGATAGACAGAACCAAGGTATTGCATGATCCTCGGACTCAAGCCTGTGGGAAAACTAATCACACCATTATATCTGGGTACTAGACAGAACCAAGGTATTGCATGGTCCTCGGACTCAAACCTATGGGGAAACTAGATACTTACAGAAAAATAGAAGTGATAAACAGAACCAAGGTATTGCATGGTCCTCGGACTCAAGCCTATGGGAAAACTAATCACACCATTATATCTGGGTACTAGACAGAACCAAGGTATTGCATGGTCCTCGGACTCAAACCTATGGGGAAACTAGATACTTACAGAAAAATAGAAGTGATAGACAGAACCAAGGTATTGCATGGTCCTCGGACTCAAGCCTATGGGAAAACTAATCACACCATTATATCTGGGTACTAGACAGAACCAAGGTATTGCATGGTCCTCGGACTCAAACCTATGTGGAAACTAGATACTTACAGAAAAATAGAAGTGATAGACAAAACCAAGGTATTGCATGGTCCTCGGACTCAAGCCTATGGGAAAACTAATCACACCATTATATCTGGGTACTAGACAGAACCAAGGTATTGCATGGTCCTTAGACTCAAACCTATGGGGAAACTAGATACTTACAGAAAAATAGAAGTGATAGATAGAACCAAGGTATTGCATAGTCCTCGGACTCAAGCCTATGGGAAAACTAATCACACTATTATATCTGGGTACTAGACAGAACCAAGGTATTGCATGGTCCTCGGACTCAAACCTATGGGGAAACTAGATACTTACAGAAAAATAGAAGTGATAGATAGAACCAAGGTATTGCATGGTCCTCGGACTCAAGCCTATAGGAAAACTAATCACACCATTATATCTGGGTACTAGACAGAACCAAGGTATTGCATGGTCCTCGGACTCAAACCTATGGAGAAACTAGATACTTACAGAAAAATAGAAGTGATAGACAGAACTAAGTATTGCATGGTCCTCGGACTCAAGCCTGTGGGAAAACTAATCACACCATTATATCTGGGTACTAGACAGAACCAAGGTATTGCATAGTCCTTGAACTCAAACCTATGGGGAAACTAGATACTTACAGAAAAATAGAAGTGATAGACAAAACCAAGGTATTGCATGGTCCTCGGACTCAAGCCTATGGAAAAACTAATCACACCATTATATTTGGGTACTAGACAGAACCAAGGTATTGCATGGTCCTCGGACTCAAACCTATGGGGAAACTAGATACTTACAGAAAAATAGAAGTGATAGACAGAATCAAGGTATTACATGGTCCTCGGACTCAAGCCTATGGGAAAACTAATCACACCATTATATCTGGGTACTAGACAGAACCAAGGTATTGCATGGTCCTCGGACTCAAACCTATGGGGAAACTAGATACTTACAGAAAAATAGAAGTGATAGACAGAACCAAGGTATTGCATGATCCTCGGACTCAAGCCTATGGGAAAACTAATCACACCATTATATCTGGGTACTAGACAGAACCAAGGTATTGCATGGTCCTCGGACTCAAACCTATGGGGAAACTAGATACTTACAGAAAAATAGAAGTGATAAACAGAACCAAGGTATTGCATGGTCCTCGGACTCAAGCCTATGGGAAAACTAATCACACCATTATATCTGGGTACTAGACAGAACCAAGGTATTGCATGGTCCTCGGACTCAAACCTATAGGGAAACTAGATACTTACAGAAAAATAGAAGTGGTAGACAGAACCAAGGTATTGCATGGTCCTCGGACTCAAGCCTATGGGAAAACTAATCACACCATTATATCTGGGTACTAGACAGAACCAAGGTATTGCATGGTTCTCGGACTCAAACCTATGGGGAAACTAGATACTTACAGAAAAATAGAAGTGATAGAAACTAGATACTTATAGAGAAATGAGAACGTTAGACAGAACCAAGGCATTGCATAGTCCTCGGACTCAAGCCTATGGGGAAACTAACCGCTCAGTTATATCTGCGTACTAGACAGAGCCAAGGTATTGCATGGTCCAAGGACTCGAACCTATGGAGAAAATAACTATCTGTAGAAAACCAAAGTGTTACTTAGAGTCAAGCTATAATACGGTCCTTAGATTTATATTTGAGGGATAACAGATGATCTCATAAGACTAACTCCAAAATAGAATACAAGTATTGAGCAGAATATTAGAGTAAAGCAAGTAAAAGAAAATATCCATAGTTGGAAGCAAAGTATTGAGTATTCAGTTCAAACAGAAAATATAAAGTCTCCTTACAACGCCACAGAGGCAAGAAACAAAATGAAATAAAAGAGAAAATAAATAGAATTATCCTATGTCATACGCCAGTCTCCCTAACTCAGTAGGCAAATTAACTCGAGAGGCAGATCAAAAGGCTTTCGCCAATGCCTAAGGGCCTTGTTTCGGAGGGTTCGCGGGTATGGCCGGGGAGTCTGCAGGAAGCCTCGCCACGTCTTGGGGCATTTCCTGACCCTTGGTTCTAACTCCCCCCAACGCTCTCTGGGGTTCAACCTCCTCGGGTGGTTTGCCAGCTGAAGATGTAGCCTCGGCGATCTTTTTGTGGCTCTCACTTGCTGGTAATACGGACCCCTCCTCGAGAGCAGCAGGGGCAGTCTCGCGAATTACAATGGGGTAATATACCCTGTCCTCCCTCCTAAGGACAGATGAGGCATCAACCCCTGCTTGGTTGAGGGCTTCATGCCAGGTCTCAGAACAAAAATGCCTGCACACTGCAGGAACTTGAGCCCGAAGGGTAGCTTCAGTCTTAGCCACCCCATCTGCGAAAGCCTCCTCCTCCGCCTGTTCTACGGAGCGCTCAGCGTCTATTTTTGCAAATATCGCCTCATCTTTGGCTCTTACAGCCTCGTCTCTGGCATACTCGGCAATACCTTTCTCATGAATTGCCTCGGCCAACTTTTTCTTCAGGTAGGCAATGTCCTCTTTGGCAGCTTGTAGGTGGCCCTCAACGTCTTGCAAGCGATTGGTTTGATCCTCAGCTTGCTTCCTAGCCGCGGCTAAGTCGGAAGCAGCAGTGTCCCTGGCCTTTGTCATCTCCTCCAGATTCTCGGTTGCCTTTTTTAGGTCGGCCTCAGATCTCTTAAGGGTACTGGCAGCTTTCAAGAACTTGTCACGCTCTTGCGCTAAGGCGCTGCTCTGGCCATCGACCTCCCCGTCCAACCTGAAAAGAGCCTGGATAGCCTACCAATAAAAACAAGTAACTCCGTAAAGAGAAGGGAAGGTACTAAGTAACAAAGTTCAAATAAAGTAAATAGGTACCAAGGGACCCACCATGCCTAGATATTTCTTAAGGTTAAGGACAACCTCTGGCCCACTCATATTTCTTAGCTCAGCCATGTTAGTGGGAAGGAGAAGAGACTTTTCCAGGGCATCGGCTACGAGAGCCCCCTCAACTCCTTGAGATTCCCGTATCGATGCGTCATTCATCAGGGGTTGATCATGGAGCATGGCAGCGGGCAGCCAGGCTTGGGCCTCAGACTGCTGGATGATCTTCCTACCTTTCAGTTGACCACCGAGCTTCAGTTGCTTCGGAGGCTTGCGGAATCCACCCTCCTCGGGCGGGGAGTGGGATTTGCTCCCATCCATTGGCTCCTTACCCTTGGAAAGTCTCTTCCTTTTTGGGTCATAAGACTCGGTCTGAGGGTCTGATACTGTAAGGACAGAGGATGACCTGGTTTGCACAGTTAAAATCTGGGGCGGAGGTGTTGAGGGCTTGGGCTGCGACTCTTCCGGTGCACCCTTCTTGGAGCCGCCTTCAAGCAGGTCAAGAAGATTGGTTTGGGGCTGTCTTTTTAAACCCATCTCGGCCTGAGTACCAACTCTTAGGGACCAGAGATCGGCTTCGGACAGATGAGGGTCTCCTAGATCACCAGAGGGATCCTCGGACTGATCAGCTAAGTTGAACACACTATATTCGTCCTCAGAAGAGCTCAGTTCAACTACCTCCCCTGCCTTCTTAGATTGTCCTTCCTCGGTCTCCGTTACTTGGTGGGATGAGGATGGACCTGTTAGCGGAATGCCTTCAGGTATGTGAGATCCCTCGGAAAATGCAAAACCGTCCTCCACCACGGTAATCTGCCTAAGCCGAGGGTCACGAGCTCTAATTACGTGCTTCGGAACTGGAAATGATTTCTAGGTTGGGTCGCATCCGAGGATTTTGTGAGCAGCTCTAACCTGGTTATCAGATTCGTTCAGGAAAAGTTCCGTCCTAAGAACGGTTTCCAAATCCGCTTTGTTGACCAGGTGGAAATGACGTGCGAAGGCATGCGGATCTGCGAAAAGAAAAGTAAAACTCCTGTGGTTAATCAATCAAAGTGGATATGCAAAAAAAAAAAAAAAAATATTTATATATATATATATATATATAATAAATAAATAAAGATACTGAAACCTAGATTTTCTCCTACTTCGGATACCCTACCTGGCTCCCCCTCTACTGTTGGGCAGTGAAGACCGTTGTGCCACTCCCCCGACACTATAAGGAAATCTTGAGTCAACCCCTTATTAGAGTCAGGAAGGCACTGGATAAGTCGGACCCTGTCGTCCCTCGTCTTCATATAGTACGTCTTACCCCTCAGGTGATGAAGGTTGTAGCACCAGTTTACATCGTGGTGAGTCAGTCTCAGCCCCATTTTCTCATTCAAGATATCTACACACCCTAATATCCTAAATACATTCACGGCGCACTAGGTAGGAGCCAGACGGAAATGCCTAAGGTAACCGACAGTCACTGACCTCATAGGGATTCTCATCCCTCCCTCTACAAAGGCGACTATCGGGATCACGACTTCACTCTCTCTCCTCTTAATGTACCACTCCCCTTCTTCACAGTACCTCAAACTCACATTATTGGGTATCCCATAGTCAACAATGAATTTGTTCATCATCTCGTCGGACACAACCAACTTCTTAAACTTACCCATCCCCCAAGGACGACTAAAGGTTCCAGAAGAAGAAAAGGAGGAGTAGAATCAAAGAAAATTTGGGGTTACCGAGAGAAGAAGACTTACAGAAATATGACGATCCTCTTCGGGCAGTGTGTAAGTTGAACCAGATTCAAATTATATGCATCAATGGTCGTAAGCGCGAAAATGAGGAAACTAGACGGTTCAAACAAGTACTTATACTCCCCCTTAGGTTCCCCAAATGTAACCGCCTGCCCATAAAAGCAGGAGATCCCCACCGAACAATTACCATCACACCGTTGAAAGTGGGAAACGTGGAGCCGCCAAAATTTAATGTGGGTACACACTGAGTCTTGAAACGCCAAAACGTACATCGGGCAGTCGAAAAGTCGCCAGCATTAGCGCGGACCAAAGTGGGGCGATTCGTCTAGAGGGCCCATAGATATCAAAACCCTCCTCCCCGTCCGAGGGAACGTGCAGCAGGATTTTGAGTGGCTATTGTGGGGCCCGTGGGCCTGATAGCCTCAGCCCATCGTGTAGTAGGCCCAAGGTCCACGCCGAGGAAGGATGACCATCCGAGGCTGAATTAGAAAAAGACTCTTTTTTGGATCTACGCCGAGGACCTCTTCGTCCTCGGCATACTAAGGATAATTTTGGGAAGGGACAAGCCCAGAGCAAGCTGTCACCTCCACACTTAATGCATTCACCTAACCCCTCTAGCCGCATTAATGGGGATATAACCCCTTAGCAGGGCGATGTTGATCAGGGTGAACCACTTGAGTGCTGATAAGGCCTCTGATTGGACGGACGATCAGAAGAAAGGCGAATGGATGATCAACAGATGGAAGAACGAGATAGGACGATGAAGACTATATAAGAGGAGCGAGTAAAGTAAGAAAGAGAAGGGGGAAAAAAGAAAGAAGAAAAGGCCTCCTCGGCCCATGAGCATCCCCCAGCTGTAAATAGTTCTAAGTATTTTTTTTTTAACAAAAGAAAAGAGTTCATGCTTCGTGAATGCCGGCCAGCGCCTAAACCTTCGATCCACTCTCTAAAAATTTATTGTTTGGGCTTGTTGGGCTGAAAACCCATTCATATTCTGGATCCAATCCAGGTTGAGTCCCTACAAATATATATAAATAAACATAGAAAAAGAAAATAAAGAATGAAACAAGGACAATTTTAAAAAAAATTTTAAAAAAAAAATCTCTGGGCAAGGTCGAGGTATTCCTAGAATCATCACATTTTATGAGAATTTAGATATTAATAAAAATTATAATTCACGAAATTTTGCTGTAGGAATAAGTAAATTTTCATCATTTTTATAGAATCATTAGTTCAAATTTCAACCTTTTACATAATGTACGCCTCCTTCCAAGAAAAAATTGGAGAATATAATTATGTAATAATTTTTTATTTATAATTTAATAATTAGAATAAAGAAAATAACAGATTCAAACTCTGGTTTTCCTAATACAAAGAAGTGGATTATGTTACTAGACTATAAGACTCTTGACATATAATAAACTATAATTCCCACGATGTGTGCCAATGTCATGAAAACAAAATAACAATTGTTTCATTAATAAATCTAGATCAAATTTCTAAATAAACAATAGGATATATAGACCCGGTTTGGATAGCACTTTAAATCACTTAAAGTCGCGTTGCGTTTTTTTTTTTTTTTTTTAGCAGCCGGATTTATTGACTTTTGTGAGAAAAAAACATTGTGCATGTACTGTGCATGCACTGTTCACACATTAAAAATATTAAAAGTGGGTCTCACGGTACTATTCATATATTTAAAAATTATTTTGCTACAGTGTTTTCAGCAACAATCAATTTTTAACAACTTTCAACAATAATTAGTGTTATCTAAACAAACCCTATAAAAGGAGAAAATGCTCTGTTACGTGTGTATGTTTCTCTCATCTCACAATTTATGAGACCTATCAATTATAGGACCCACAACTTATGAGATAGAAGGAGCATATACACGTAAGAGAATATATGAGGAGCCAAAAACTTTTTCTTTTTGAGAAAAAACCAAAAGCCATTATACGGCTTCCTAATTTGACTTATTCTTCACATTCAAATTTTCAATAAACAATCTAATCTTCTCAATGGTGATTGAGAAAAATCCATGTAAGATAATTGCCCCTATAATAAATGAAAAAGACGTTAAGAAAATAAATAAATAAATAAATAAAAACTAGTATTACTTACTACTTTTATTAATAGGCTTGGTTTTCAACACCCTTAAAATATCTGGCTTAGAAATATCAAATTATCTGAAGAGAAGGAAAAAAATGCAGAAACTTCCAAAATCCTACGTAGACATCATTCGTCCTTATCCGAATATTTTAACAAGTAACCGACACGTGCCATCAACCCACAGGATCATACTCCAATGCCCCTTGTTTCTATGCAGACTTTTGCCCAAATATCCATCACTGCCGGTTGTTTCCCACAAAATCTAGAGGCTTTATTACAAAACCTTTGGCTTTGGTAATGGTTCACCTCTATAAATATTTTTGGGTCCCCTAAAAAGTTTGAGAAAATCCATAATTTTTTCTGCAAAACCTTCATAGTTCATGTTGTGTTTTATTTTGGAAAAGCTAGGCTTTGAATATTTGTGAATTTTTGGACATGAGTAGGGCGTTGTATCAGTCAGGAATGAGAGTGATACAGGGGATGAAAGACCAGGTTTCTAAGTGTGATTCCACTGTTAATTCTCTAAGAGATTCAGCTTATTCTTCTTCATCATCCAAGCAGGCAAGGCTTTTCTCTACTGCTCGTGATTCAGCTGCTTACAAAGCTGCAAATAGCGAGAAAACCAAGCAAGCTGAGGAGTCTCTTAGGACTGTCATGTACTTGAGCTGTTGGGGTCCTAATTGAACATCACCAAAGTTGTATTATCAGATGAGAGATTAAGATTTGTATGGCAGTCAGATTGGCGAGGAATATATTAATTAGTTTTTGTTTTTCCTTTTTTTGCTTAGACTTTTTATATACATAGCTTCTAAAATTTGTAAATATGGTTTTGTATATATTTTCAGTCAGATACTTTGTTGATTCAGAGCTCTTTCTTCTTCGTTTTGTTTAATATTGTGTTTGGTCCAAGTAAAGATCTTTTTTTCCCTCTGTTGAAACTTGAAATATGCTCGCTTTACGTAGTCATTACAATAAGGTTTATCATACTGAACAAGATCAAGATGACAAGGTGTCCAACATGTCCACTTGTCCATTCGCCTAACAATTTTTTTAAGCCATCTGATATATGATCTTTGAATAAGAGATTTGGTTTTCAATTTTTGCCTACACAACAAATGATTGATGTTCTGATATTCAGATAAAGAACTATTATCAGATTGATGTTTTGATATTCAGAAAACTTTCTTTGAACAAAAAAAAATCTTAAGAGAGTTTAGTTTAATTTATCTTGTAGACATTCACTCTAATTTAAGAACATAATTTTATAAATATAATGATAAAGAGGGATAGATAAAAAACCTCAAACAATCCGTACACTCTTACAGCTCATTCATGAACAAATGAGAATTTCAGTTTCACCCCCAAGTACACTGTTTCTCTATGATAAGAGAAACCTGTTGATGTTCCACAAAGTCGTATGACATATATTGCAGTTTAGATTTAGACCAAAGCTTGCACAAATTCAAGTACTCCACCTTGGGTCTTTATGACTTTAAGCCATGGCAAGGTAACGAAGCATTCTAAGGTATATGAAATTGGTGTGAACAAGTGCAGTATATCCCTCACGTGGTCATATAAAATCAAATCCATCATATGCCATTAGTTCTTATATAAGGAGAGGAGATATCATTCAATCCAAAAATCATTTAACTAATTAATATTTTAATTACAATGTTAACTTTGTGATGATAATAACCTTATGAGTAATGCCAGGGACATCAAATTTGACACAATTTTGTACCATAACTCGCCACATAGTTAGTTGTGATAGGTAAGAGTGTGTCAATGGATCATGTGGGAACACTGTATGACGAGATGTGACATAAAATTATACCAAAGTTGGTGTCCTTAGCATTAGGGTGAGTTTGGTTCAGCTTTTTAAAAAAGTATAATGAAAAATTGGAGTTTTCAAAAAGTGCATAATGAAAAAGTGTTTTTTTTTTAAAGCTGAGTGTTTGGTAAAACCTGTTAAAAAATACTTTTTGAAAAAACTGAGTGTTTAGCTAGCACTTATAAAAGTGACAATTTGAACGATAAATTACCAAAAAGGATAATGTATATGTAAAGCATTGTGAAAATACTTTCTATTTTTTTTTTTTTTTTTATAAAACTTTCTAAAAATTTTTCTTAAAAAGAACTTTCAAAATTTCTAAAAAAATTATTTTTTTCTCACTAATATTAACTAATAATAACCTATCACTTAAAATTTATTGTGAAAATATTGTGATTGCATTTCTCAATTTTAATTTCTCATTCTTTATTTTATTTTTTCCTTATTTCTTTACTTTTTTTTCATCCATATTTCCTTCTCCTTTTTTCCCTCTTTTTTTTCTTCTCCACACACGTACCCTTCTAATTATTTTTATTTATTTTTTCCTTTCTTTCCCCTTTTTCCCTGCCCGGACACTCCAGAACATTCCACCTTTCTTTTTTTCTTTTTTCCCTTTTTCCTTTACCACTTCTTCTTCCAGAATGTTCCCCTTTCTTTTTCTTTTTCTTTTTTTTTTTCCTTATTTTCCCTTCTTCCCTACCACTTCCTCCAAAAAAGCAAAGCAAAGAGCTAGAGCAAAGCAAAGAACTTTAACCCAACACTATATGGTATCTATGCTCTGTTCTAAAGCCAGAGCAACCTCGTCCTTCTCCACCCTCCTCTCTTCCTCAAAATTACGTCGCCATTTACCCCTAGTTGGTGTTGCATTTTGCGTGCTCAGCTTTGGCCTCTCCAATCTTTGCCTTTCCTCCTCTCAAAACGAGTTGTGCTCAGTCTCTCCCTTTTGGGTATTTGGTTAATAATTATTTTGATTTAATTTTGAGTTGATTTTCTGTGGATTTTGGGTTTAACTTTGAGTTGATTTTGTTTTAGGTTGATTTTGAGTTGGGTTTGGGATGAGTTTTCCAATGGGGTTTGAGTTGATTGTAAGTTGTTTTTGTGTTGATTTTGAGTTATTTTTGGTTTGGTTTTGTTGATTTTGTGTTTGGATTATCAAATGTTGAAATGGGTTTTGTTGATTTTGTTGATTGTGGTGGTAGACCGGGTGGTGCTGTGTTTGTAGCAGCACGGTGATGGCAGAGCAGATAGAAGAGATGAGAGGAATGAGGAACAGGTGTAAGAACTGAGAACTGATGAAGGGTAATTTGGTAATTGCTCAACTCACCCCAACGGATATATCAAAATGCGCATGGACTTTTGGCTTTATGGACCTCTAGAGTTCCATAAGTTTTGCGCGTTCTTAGCCTTGGCCCAAAACACAACTTTTTCCAAAAAGTTGCGTTTTGGGCTGAACCAAATGCACAAGTTGCTCCAGCTTTTACAGAAACGTGCGTTTCAGCTCCTAAAAGCTGAAACAAACGGGCACTTAGTTTGACTTTTTTATTATTATAATATTGAGTTTTTGGCTAGTAAAGACTCCACAAAACAACGCATGGGATGGAAGAAAATCCAAAATCCTTGGCTAGGCCTTTTTTGAGGTTTGAAATGGGGATGGGCAAAACATCCTTTTTTTTTGGGTATAATATAGTTTTAATGAGTGTTTGGATAGGAATTACCTGCGTCTACATTTTGAGTTTTGCGTTTTCCTCTTTTAATGAGTTTTAATGAGTTTTGCGTTCCAGGAGACAAATTTTCCTGTTTATGAACAGTAGCGGTAATATTTGACTTTTCAGCCAATTTCAGCACACTAGTGAGCCCCATGCACTGTTCATAAGGCTCACAAATCTCACTTTTCAGCAACTTTTTCATTAAAAATGGGTACCACGGTACTATTTATACATTTAAAAATTATTTTACTACAGTGTTTTTAGTTTTCAGCAAAATAAGTTATATTCAAATAGACCCTTAGAGTTGTTTACGATGCAACTAGCCACTTGCATTCCAAATTGTCACGCGTTAAAAAGATGGAAACTGGTTTTGGGGGGCTTGCAAGGTCAGAAGACTTGGATCATCTTACAAAGTCAAAACTCCCCTTAGTTAAAAACTTAAAAATTAAAATGGGGGGCAACATAATTTGGACACGTATAAAATATGGAAGGTGCAAAATTTTCCCCTTTAAATCATATAAATTCATATCTGATGAAGTGTGAATTCGTCAGTCAATATATGTAGACAGAAATGATTTTCAGCCTCTTGCAAAGATGTTTTCTCGAGGACGGTCACCGGTGTGGTGTCTGCCACAACGTCTCCGATGCCAAAGTCAGTGTTGAAAATTACCCAAGAGTAAGCAATCAAATAGTATCGATCTCAATATGTTCATACCTTTTCTTTGGGTGTGTGAGGGCTTTATATACGTTGTTGTAGTCTCTAGCCATTGGGTAGTTATTGTGGTTCTTAATATCCCTCTGGGTAACGTTTTCTGGCCTCACCATGTGGCTTTAATTTTGTCCCAACGGTCTGTTCAACTGGTTTTGTAACCGTCCCTGACGTTTATTGGTGGCATTGAATGAAATGTTTAGAGTCGTCAATGAAGTGTATGCTCGTCATTGAAGACTTGTCTCGTCGGTCCAGATTACCTCTTCCATGATCTACTTCGTCAATCTCATCAATATCTAAAGAAGGTTTATAATAAGTTTTTTCAATATTGATTATATGTTCATAAATCTGTTAGACGCGTTTCAAAAATGTCTGCAATCTAGTAAATAGCTCTACAAATGAATGGATTGGATCAAATTGAAAAAATGGAAAGATTTGTACAAATTATACATTCTTTCATCACCATTTTATGAAAAATTGTTAGGTATGAATATATTAGACACCTGTAATTTGATTGGTGAAAATTGTGAAATAGTATCTCTCCAAAAAAATTATGTTTTTTTTTTCAACGCCGCGCAAATAAACCAATTGTGCTGAAACATGGAAGAGTGAACAAGTTAAAAAAAAAAAACATGGTGGAAATTGATGTGGTCCTCAAGTGTAATTCTGATCATCAAAAACATAGTTGGCTTTTGATCAGAATTGGTTAGCTTTCAGAAACAGATTGACTACCCTACATGATACATCCCTCCTAAGCCTAACCATTTATTCCTTTAACCAAAAATAAATAATAAATAAAAATACTACCCTACACAATAACTTTCCTTTTGTTCCTCCTCATTTGATTCCTATATCCGATATAATCTTCACATGAGGAAAATTGCCATGTAATTTGGGATCAATTGATATGCATGAGCATGACCAATCTCTATTCTCTACTAAGCGAAAAAGTCTTTGTATACATTCAACGTATATAATTTATGTACGTGAAACTGACATATGAGCCTCACAGCTGTAAGACCAACATATTAGTCTCATATAAGTCTTATGTGCTGGATATAACTTATCGGCAAGACCCACATGTCAGCCTCACATAAATCTTATACGCCGGACGTAACTTAACAGTAAGATTACTAGGTTTGAAATGAGCCCCCAATCTGCTTGACAGTGCATTCCCAAGGACCCACGTGGTCCAATCATATAATTGGATGTGTTCCAAATATATGATATTTACACGCCCATCTCCACCACATAATGGTAACTTGCAATCAAACAAAGCCGATAAGCCTTTCTCTTCCTCATCTTCTTCTTTCCTCTACATAATCATTAGCTCCAAAAGAAACAAACCAGTTTTGCTCATAAGTGCAAAGTATGATTCTCTTGAGACCGTGTAAGGGCTTCTATAACTCAACATTTCTACAAAACCCTTCCAAGCTCCAAAAACGAACAATAGCACAAACCAAGTTCGCACCAAGCAATAAGGTAGTGGCTGATGATAGAAGAAAACTTGGGATGGCAAGATGTAGCGGAGAAGAAGGAGAAAAGAAGACTGAAAGGCGAACTTTCTTGAGCCTTGAGGAAGCTGGGTTGGTGGAAATTTCTGGCTTGAGCACTCACGAACGCTTCCTTTGCCGTTTAACGGTACAACCTCCCTCTCTACACAATATGAATGCAAATTTTGTATGCAGTTTTTTGTTGAAAGTTGGTAAATGTGTAGTTGTATTTAGATAAAAAGTAAGGTATTAAAATGTTATATATTAATAAATTAATTTAAAAGTTAAAAGAAAATATTGTTAACAAAGTACATTTGAGTAGTACTTTGAACTTGAGGTGAAATTTAGATACAGTTTATTAGGTGTTATAGTAAGTGTACTTTAGGTTCTCCAATAAAATTTAATTAATTTTTACATTGACCAATGTAGATGAAAAGATCTTAACTTCCCCCAAAGATAATTAAACTCAACCCTAAGGCTCATTCATTAATACGATCACATAATTGAATTTTTATTCTTTACTTAGAGTGTTTTGCGAAAATATTACTAGTTGTTAAACGTTTAGGCTCTTTATCCTATTTGTAAATCTATACGGAGAAATGCAGGATAGTGTCACTCGCTAAATGGTAATATTTTACCAAACTTTCCTTGCTAAATGGTACGGTTTGAATCACAAGCATATAAGACATCATAAAATATATCATTACTACGGAACTATCATTTAAACCTATAAACCCTCCCTGTACTTGACTTTATGATTTTTAGATTTAAAATGCTCATTTAATTTTTTTGCAGATATCATCACTGAACTTACTAAGAGTGATTTCGGAGCAAGAAGGATGTCCAATTGAGGAACTGAATGCTGGGAGAGTATGTGATTGGTTTTTGAAGGATAAGCTGAAAAGAGAGCAAAATCTAGATTCCGCAGTACTTCAATGGGATGATTCTGAGTTGCAATTTTGAGCTTTTTTTTTTCTATGAGTTAAAAATGGTTTTGATCTTTCATGAAATACTTAATTTGATGTGTACACTGTAAGTATTGGTTCGATTCAAAGCCACTAATCAATATACTTCTCCCCCATTTGAAAAGGGTAGGCAAGGATATTAGTCATGTGCAAGATTTTACTTGGGCATAACCATAGCTTCCTTTACTTAAAATGGCTTGACTAGTTATTATTGATTTTGAGATGTTTCACATCGGAAAAATGGCATATAATGCATATTTTCGTGATAATGCTTAGTGTATAAATATGGTGGAATAAACAAGTATTAACTACTAATTTAATGGATTAGTATTAAATATTAAATACTTTAGGGGAAAAAAGTTAGAAAATGTTATTTGCATAATAAATTTAAGGAAATATCTCATGGTAATCTTGCCATACTTCAATTAGTTTAATTAATTTATATAAAATCTTGAGTTTCATGTCTTAGGGAATGTTGTTATTAAAAAAAAAAGTTAGAATATACAAAAATTTAGTAAATTGCAGTCACCTTCTCATCTCTTAACTCCCATTCCACCCCATCCAAACATAAGGGATAGTTACATAATTGTCATCTTTATTATATATATATATATATATAAACTGCAATTAGTTTTAAATTAATCTTAACGATTTGAGTTCTTATTTGGTTTTGTTTTGTTTTTGTTCAGCTAGAAAGAAAAAGAACAATTTTTAAAACTATATATATATTTTTAGTGCAATTGTACTTTTATCTAACTTATTTTAAAGTACAACAAATCAATAAAAATAAGTTGTACCAAACAAAACTACTTAATTTCTTATATACTAAATCATTACATAGCATTGGATTTCAACGACAATAAGTACATCACCCAACTTATTCAAATCAAGTTTTGGGTATTGAGAAAAAATATTATAATGAACTAATCAAGCAAAGATAGTGGTTGATAAATTTAAAGAATTCATGAACTTCTAGAAGGAGGGTTTCACTTGTGTCAAAGAAATGATGATGTTGCTTCCAAGTTTCTTGCTCCAATTAGTCTCTTCAAGTGAGTATAAGTGTCTTCTAAAAAAAAGAAGTGAGTATTAGTGTGTCAAAACCCTTGAAATTTAATGGCATTGATTGGTCTCATTTATAATGAGAATTATGACTCAAATCTATCTACCCATTTATTGTAACAATTAGTAATTAAAAAAAAAAAAAACATAAATGTTAAAGGCTCATATTTTTGCAAAAGAAATGACTATTGCAACAACAAAATATTGGCTTGACTACTATCAAGCGAAAATTGTAGACTTATGAGTATGTGAGTCCCGCATAATCTATATATTTATGAGTGATTCGCTCTATAAAACAGGTTTAGGATATGTTTTCTTACTTTTTACAATGTTAAGTCCTCAACAAACAAACTTATAAATTCTGCTTTTAGTTTTTAGCTTTTGTGCACAACTATTTAAAACTCTAAAATTTTTCATTTTTCTTATTTTTTAGGTATAAATATACTTTAGCACACTTTTAGCAAAAACTTAGATTACTTTGTGAGTTACCCAAATCATGGAATGGGCTTAAAAGATAACTTTTTTTTTTTTGCTAGGAGACACACCTATAGAAAGAAGCTATAGTGAAGGAGCAAGAAGGCCCAATCTTCTGTTGTGTGTGGATGCTGGTAAACATGCCCTTGAAAGTTGAAACAGTCTTTCCCACTGCAAATATTTGTTAAAGAGATATATACATTCTTGTTCCCCCAGTGGCTAGTGAAAGCATTGAGTCCACCAATTTTCACCACACCCACTTTCAAAATTTCAAAATTGATTTCTAGTGACACTTCAGTGGATGCCATGGGCCCCTGTTTGGTCTTGCACCTGCTCTCTAATAGCCTCTAATTTTGGACTTAAACAATGATTTGGTATTCTTTCTTTCTTTTTTTATTTTTTATTTCATTTATTTATTTTTTTTTATGGGGATTTGATATTCTTTCAATTAATATATCATCAATTTTGCACATTATTCACAAATCTCACCTCCAATTTAGCCGTGATTGATTGCCATTGGTGAACTTGGTGTAGTATGCCTCATATTTTGCATCAGCTTGGAAATTAAATAGTGAAGCCTCTTCGTTGAGTTGTAGTGACCTTTGCACTATTTTCTCGTGTTCATATTCAATCCAGTTCTTAATCAATGACTTGAAAACGCGTAGGTAAACTAATACTACAATTCCTACCATAAAAAATAATTAAAAAAAAAAAAAAAAACCCCACCTTTGAACTGCTCTTATTTTTTATTCGCCCAATAAATTACATTTGTTGTCTCTCAAATTCAAATATGGGGTCAATCATTAAACCCAACCCTCAATTATTGAACTATATATATGACAAAAGTTTTAAATTCTCTCACATAACTCATTCTTAAATTGTCTAAAACACACTTTTAATTATAAAATCTATCATCCATCTGTAAAATATACTGACTACTAAATTATTATATTCTAAAAAATTTTAAAAATGTGAAATATAAAAAGTTTAAAACTAAATAAGAACAACCTTTAAATTTTTATTTATATTTTCTAAATTAAGAGTTTTAAAGCTTGCAAGTCTGTTTGGATTAGGTGAGAGAGAGGGGGAGTAGACACAATCTACTTCCATCTATTCTCCCTTTACTCTCCCTCTCTCTTTCTCTCTCAATCCAAACAAAAATTGACAACTTTTATAGTCTATTTAAATTAAAGGAGATAGATGAGAAGTAGATGAAAAAAAAAGTAGTGTTGGCTCAAAATTAATTTATTTTCATCTAACTTCACTCTTTTTTTTTTTTTTTTTTCCCCAATCCAACAAAAACATAGAATTAGGAAAGAAAAAAAAGAAGACAAATCCAATTATCCCAAGTCAACACCCTACGTCAACGACTCGTCTTTAACGCCACCAACCTGCAGAAAAGACCACCCAATAGTTTTGATTTATTCCCATCCACCACAAACCCGACGTCGTTTCAATAACCACCTCGGGGGTCCCCCAATCAAGTACTGCCAAAAAGCGTACAGAAAAAAAAGCACAATCACGGACTTCAAACCTCATCACTTAAATACGCTTAAATCCTCTCCTCTTGAATCCGACTCACACACCTCTGCAACCAAAGCAAACGCAAGAACACCGAAAATTCCATTTCTTGCAATTTCCAATTCTGACTGCGACCCAGTCAGTGAGTCAGTCAATCAAACAAACAAAACGACACTGTTTTCCACCCACTCCTCATGCTCTAAAAAACCTCAAAACCACAACCACCAAACGCACCACTACATGGCCATAGCTGAAGAGCAGCAGCAGCAGAAATCTCCATCAGACGGAAAAGTCTGGAACTTCTTCAAGCTACCTTTCCGTCACTCCAATACGACGCCGTCTTCTTCTTCTTCTCACAGCGCTCCTCCGCCTCATACGAATAACAATTACAGTGCTAATCATAGCACCGTTTCAAATAGTAACAACAACAGTAATATTATTAATATGAATAACATCAGTAATAATAATCATCATCTTCAGGTTGAAGGATCGAACCCACCCGGTTCGAGCTCGGTTTCTTCGGTAGCCAGGTCGCTTCTTCCGGCTCGGCGTCGACTCAAGCTCGATCCTTCTAATAAGCTCTACTTTCCCTGTAAGTTTTTTTTTTTTTTTTTAAATATATATTCATTTTTGGTGTTCAATAATTTGATCTCGATCTATTTTGGCTTTGGTGATTTTTGTTTGACCGAAAAAAAAAAAAAAAAAAAAAAGCTAGTGAATATTGACTATAAAAATTGACCGCAAAAATAGCAAGATAAAAGCTTTTTATCTGTTTTGATTTTTTTTTTTTGGTAAGAAAGTTATTGTGTTGTTATACCTGGTTGTTGTTCAATCTTACGTGGCATGCTTTTTTACTAATTATAGAAAATTTTTTCTTTAATTGATCATTAAGAAGATGTGGTATAGAAATCTTGAATCTAATTGGGTTATGTGAAGTAAAAATACAATGCAGGGAGAATTAATGGTAAACCTAGGTGGGTTGCAGTTAGCTTAATCAGTAAAGTTTTTGTCGTCTAATTAGGGACCTAGGTTCGAATCGCGTTGTAGGCATAAAATTAGGCTGTTTGGGTGTCTTGGGTTAATAGTAAAGAGCTATTATTATGGAGCAGATGCCGTAGTTTCAAATCCCAGTCGATTAAATAATTGAGTGAGTTTAGACCTAGATCAATTGTTAGGATAAAAATGATTTTCAATGTTCTTAAAATGTTTTGCTACCTAAGAATTTTCCTTGATATAATAACATGTTATGACACTACATTAAGCCAATGCACGTCAACCTATGTTATATCAACCACTTGCTCTTATGATTACCGCTTGATGTACTCCAACAATGTTGATAATCCAAGATCAAATGTATCAGGACCTTACACTGAAATGTTTGTGTGATGAATCATGTTTTGCCCCCCCTTTTTTTTTGGGGGGGGGGGGGGGGGTGTATTTGTGTTCTTCGGATAATAGTACCTGCTTATTGGATTCACTTATTCTTGCCTGATGATTTACTTTTTTTTTTTTGGAAATAATTTCTTTTGAAGATGAACCTGGCAAACAGGTAAGGAGTGCTGTTAGGATTAAAAACACAAGCAAGTCCAATGTAGCCTTTAAGGTAATGAAATTTCGTTTTATCCTTATGTTTATGTTTTTGTGGTTTTTACTTGTAATGGATTATAGGCTCTTAGATTATGCGTTGAAATTAGGAGAATGTCATAGATATTCACGGTCTCTGTACAAGACTATTTCCCATAATAGCATGTTTTAGTTGATTGTGTCATTATAAGGAGTGCTTGAGCAAACCTTTTAAATTTCTAATGAGTTTTTATTTTTATTTTTCCTTGCTTTAGTTCCAAACAACTGCACCAAAAAGCTGTTTCATGCGTCCTCCTGGGGCTATTCTTTCTCCTGGTGAGAGTATCATAGCTACTGGTAATAACCACTTTACCTCTCATGCATTTCTTTCATTTTAATGATATTGAGCCTTTGGGAAGATAATATAACAATTTGGTCATCTGTCTGTTTGTTGGATATATTTCCTAATTTATCCTTTTGATTTGGATATATATGCCAGTGTTCAAGTTCGTGGAGCAGCCAGAAAACAATGAAAAACCAGAAAAGAGCAAGCTTAAGTTTAAAATAATGAGCCTTAAGGTCAAAGGAGTAACAGATTACATACCTGAGCTGGTGAGTTTCACTTTCTGAATAGCTATTATATTATCATGTGAATTTGATGAACATATTCATTATGGACATGAACATGTATATTCTTGGTGGCCAGACCATGATTGGGTAAAATTATCCTAAATTGTTGCATACATAATTTCTTTCTATTGGTAGCATAAGTATAATTAGAGCCATTCAAAAACCTGATCCACCCAAAAAAAACTTACTGACCAGATACGACCCAGCCCGTTTTGGTCTGTTTTGCAGATTAAGTTGGTCGGAATTGGGTTCTATAACCCGCTAACCCCAAACCCAATTTGTTGCTGTTGGTTTTTGGGCCGACTCCTTTCAATTTGATTAACCCAAACTTTCTGAATCCCATCTCTTAAGTCCTATTGCTGTCCCTCACAATCCTTGTCCACCATGCCTCACCCCCCCTCCTTGATTCTCACTGTCCCTCCCTCCTTGCTCACCTCTTCATTTCAATCCACTAACCCTCAACACTGTTTTACTCTTGCTGTTGTCATTGACAAGGCAAGCTGATGGCACTGACTGTTTCCGACCAAGGAAGTTTGGCTAACCCGATCCTTTTCCAACAGTGTCGATTGCAACTTTCAAACCCAATGTGATCAAGTTAGGTGGTGGGTTGATCTTCAACCCAACCAAACCCTACCTGTGAACACCCTTAAGTGCAAACTATCAAGGTACTGAAGGACAGTATATATACAAGCTTTTTTATTAAATTTCTTTCAGATTCTAATGGGTTGTTTGAGCAATTAGGAAACTGAATGCTATTAGTCTGCCTAGTAGATCAGATTTCTTCTTCTTCTTCTTCTTCTTTTGGCTAGGGCCTTGAGGATGTCCTTGTACCAATGAATTGTGAAATGCTATGGTTACTAAAATATGTTTTATTAGTTTATTGCAGATCAACCTGCAGCTCCAAATAGAATTGCTCTGTGTAATCATGATGTACCTCTTGATAGGGCTTTGAACCATTTTACTATTCAGTCTTAATCAAATTCTGAGTTGCTTGCCACCTCTATTGGACGATTACTTTTCCTGCATGTTCTATTCCTTACTTGCTGCCTCTGTAATAATTGTTGTACTGCACAAAAACATTTTTCTAAACTGTTCTTGGTGAACTAATCTTTGTTGTTGTATTCCCATCTGCCCTTTCTTTTTCTTCAGTTTGATGAGCAGAAGGATCAAGTAGCAGTAGAGCAGATATTGCGGGTTGTCTTTCTAGATCCAGAGCGTTCTAGCCCTGTAAGTACTATTGTCATTAATTTTAAATTTCAGTATGATTGCTTCTGCAACTGCGGTGCATTTACAATTAACATGCATAAAATACATATGTAGAGCATTCCTGTTATGAGGTTTAATTTTTTTGTTTTCTCCAAGGCCATGGAAAAATTGAAGCGCCAGTTGGCTGACGCTGATGCTGCAGTTGAGAATCGCAAAAAGCCTCCAGAAGAGGCAGGTCCAAGAATTATCGGGGAAGGTCTTGTCATAGATGAATGGGTGAGTTTGCTGTCTCATAACATTTTATGAAGATTTTCTTGTAAACTTTTACTTATATGGTGGACTTCATTTATTTTTATGCTATTGTTCTCTCAGAAAGAGCGAAGGGAAAGATACCTTGCTCGACAGCAGGTTGAAGGGGAAGTCTCTGTATAGAGCGTTGCTTGCAGTTCTTCCAAGTAATTGCTTCAATATGATGGAAAATTGTATAATCTTCTGTTAAGTATCATTTCAACCCTACCAATGATTTTATGTAATGAGAAGGATGTTTTATTTATAGAATTCATTTGAAAAATTTTAGACACCTTTTGGTGAAAAAAGACAGGTGTGAATCTTCTATACCTGGAGTGACTTGTTAATGATCAGCTAGACACTACTGCCTGTAGATAATGTGATTTTTGTCCTTTTCTCCTCAAGGAATTATATTGTCTTTCTTGATGTGTTCCAGTAAATTGTTCACTGCATGTTTATTAGCTCTGTTATGGATTAACAATCATTTTGATGATGTTAACAACTTAGCATGGCCTTCTTGGTAATTTGCGGTGCTTTATCCCATATATTTTATTACACAACACTGCACACATTTCTGAGATGGCATATCATCATGGGTAATCTTTTGCAATAAATAGAATAGTGAAGTATTACTTCTTGAAGGGTACTAATGTTGAAATTTCCCACAATTGTGGTTGACAAAGATGTCTGTTCCTGTTACTAGTCAAATACTCGAATCTGTTATTCTTGTTACCAATGTTATGTAACAGACATGACTACCCTCTGCTCTGTATCTTTTACTTTTTTTTTTTCCTCTCTTTTTTGAGCGATGATCTAGTAGTCAATTTTGTGCTGTTGTTCATGGTTATATATTCAGAATGGGATGGAGAAAATTCATTAACCCTTGTTGTGCCAATAATTATCATACATATCCAATATGTATTTTCTCTCTCATAGCATATGGGCTCTATAGTTAGGTGGGACTCACGAGCTGTGAGGAGGATGCATATGTCGGATGTATGAGAGATTCACAAATGGTCAATTCATCTTAATCTTAAACTACATTGTCTTCAGCATGCAAACTGATTATATAAATAATGATTGATTTGATTAAGAGATAGAGGGGTAAACAATTCAAACAAGGGACCAATTGGAGGTCTTCTCAACCAGCTAATGTTGTTAACTGTAGTGGGAAAAGTTCATTGGGACAAACCGGCAATGATGAGACAATAGAAGGACAGTCCTACATCGAAACCTATTGGCGCACCAACTGGCAACGATGGGCGTATAAATGAACTTGTGCCAAGATAAGCTCTTGTTAGCCGCTGCCTATGATCATTGTTGTTAGTAATGGTTATTGCATTACCTTCTCTTTTTGTTGTGGTCCTTGTGGGCACCACAACAAGCCTCTCTCTTTCCTTTTGGCTGGAAAGCACCATCAACCTTTGATTTTTACAGCTCTATTTTGGTTTATATATGATGTGACAATAAATGGATGTGTTCATGTATATATAATGTGACTACCAAAAACTCTATCTATTTGCTGCTTAACATGAGGGGTCCATACTTACCAAGAGAAATATCCCATTAAGGTAGAAGTGAAGCCGTGGAGGGTATTATAAAAAAATTGTCATGCCTAGTGTACAAAGTTCCTACTTTAATGTGACCATTTGATAGAATATATATATATATATATATATATATTTTTTTTTATACAAGATAGAATTCTACTCTAGCCTAATCTAAGTATAGATATGTGTGAAGCTCCTTTTTAGAGACTTGATTTCCGACCCTTGCCCCCATACCTCACAAACATTTATAATTGTGGAGTGATCATCGCAACAAAGGTGTACAGTGGTCGTTTGATAGAATTAATTGATAGATATATTTACCAAAATTTTGAAGAGGCCACGACAATTTGCTTGAATGGAGGGCATTTATGAATATGGTTGGATCCGAGGAGTGTTATTGAAACATTAAACTAACTTGGCCATTTTGCTTTACTTAACAAAGAAAAAGTATTGTTTATGTCATTATGTGCTAAAACTACAACGTTTTTTGTACTTGTCTTGTTATGTTTGTGAGGATAAACTAGTGAGAAATTGCCAAGACAGTTTCTCTGTACATTATCCCATATTAAATCCATACAATACAAAACCCCGCCAATGGTAAAACAAGAAACCATGTCCCCACCAGTGGTTTTGCTATCAAATTTTCAACTCCCCAAAACCACTCCCTCAGCCAACTGATACTGCTTCATTGCTCCGTATATATATAGAAGTGTACCTAAGAAAGAAAGAAGTCAGTTAACATTAACACAAGCAAGGAACTTTATTGAGAAGCAAAACAAAGATGAGTTATTGGAGCAGAGCTTGTATGGCAGCTAGCGTAGCTGTGATTGAAGGAAGCACAGGCCATAGTTCTCAGATGAACTCTGGCTTTCAACCTCTTAATGCTGTTAAGCAGAGACATTTCTCCCCCATTAATTTACCTAATGATGGACTTCATGTCCAGGGCAGCAATGAAGACAGAAGAAAAGAGGCTGAAGAGTCCCTTCAAAAAGTGATGTACTTGAATTGTTGGGCACAAAGCTAGCCGGCTGATTGGGGAAAGAAACTCAAGAGAGTCAGGATTTGACTCAGAGCTGGGGCTTACCAAATGAAAGAAGGTATATGATTCTTAGAGGTAAGGGCAAAGTTTGGGTCTAATGCTCCTGTGCACTCGACCTAAGGCAATCTTCAAGCATCACAGCACAAAATGTCAAAATGGGCTGTCGCCTGTCGACCATTTAATATTCAATGAAAAATTGTTTGCTATTTTGGTTATATAAAATAATATGTCTATAAATTTACAATAGATGATGGAGAACAGAGATTTTGTTTGCTTCTCATGTTTGACAATATGATATGTAACAATTTTTTTTTTTTTTTTTTTTTTTTTTTTTGAGGGGGATGATATGTAACAATTTGTTGAACGTTTTAGTAGGATCTTTAGTTTTATGTGATAAAGAATCATTCTCTAAGATATCCCGAACCATTCTGTATTGATGGGCTGCATATGGATCTTGGTCTAGTGTGTTGGTTATCTGGGATTTGAGAGCTACGTAGCCTAGTCCCCAATTAAACAAAAGTAATTTCCATAAAATAATATATATATATATATATATATGATTCAAATATTTCAAGAAACTTGTTACAGCCACTATTCCTGATCCTAATGAAATTGATGAAGGTGATAATGTATTTATCTAGCTTGACTAGGAAGAACACTTTGGGAGTTCTCTTAGAGTGTATGAAAAGAAACATTCATTTCCTAGTCTCTTAATTAATTATGATGATGGTTTATGTATTGCTGATAAATTAGATGATGCTGATAGTGATCCCAGCTGGCTTTCTCATATGTTTGAATATGGCTTTATCAGGTTCATAAGATTAACAAGTCATTTTCGAGCTAGCCAATTTCCACAAATCATTCAAGATGCTATTAAAGGATTAAAAAAATCATTTTGTTAATATCAGATGCTAGAGCACTCTACCAAAATGGGAAAGAGATAACTGGATGAATGTCCAACCCTCAAAGCATCTCATTCTCATTAATGGTCATACTCACTAAGGACCATGGTTTGAAAGAAATACTCAATTATCCTTTGATGATCCTTATGCTCTTGCAGAATGTTGGAGAAATTAATTTTAATAACCAAATTATTGATATTGCTCAAAATTTGTGGAAAGATTATCACTTCATTGGAAGCACAAACATGATTTCTGTTTTTGGTCCCAGACCATATGCTAATGCCATTCCTCATTTGCGGATAGCTGATCATTGTAATCCAAGAAGTTTTCTCATCCTAGGGAGAACTCTAGTGTTTAAGCCAATTTTATATTGTGGATTCTGTAATCAATATGCTACTTACCATGACCAGGGTTCTGATTCTCCACAAGGTCCTTTTGATCCATTCGATGGATATCCATTTGATGCTCCTTCTACTGATTAGCACTACTATTTTGAAATTCTCACTGATAAAGTTACTTCCCCCTGTTACTCCCACAATTAGCAACTATTTAGTTAAGATAATCCTGATCTCTTGCAGTTGACTGATGATTTCTCTATTTGTCTAGCCTCCACAATGGCTAAAAATGTTGCAATATTCAAATGATGCAGTACCTACGCCACCTGTTGTACTGTGATATTCCTGTGCAAAGCCATGCCACTGACAAGTTGAAATTATTGAGGCGGTAGAACCAGCCAAGCAGTATATATATCAAAGCAATTTAAAGTAAATGAAAGCAATTTAAAACCGTTCGGTATGACGGTAATCCGTCCAAGGTGGCGGTAGCAACAAGTAGTATAATGAACATAAAACTGAAAATATTTCTTATTGAAAGTAGAGTAAAACACTTACAATAGTAGTAGCAAATACAAGATCTTAGTACAAGTTAACAGTTACAAAGTTTGAACTAGTCCTAGTTATAAGGTTTGTAGAGATAGTAGGAACAAGGAAATAGTAGTAGAAACAAGTGAACTCCCTCACAAAGAAGGCTTTCTCAAAGAAGGGAGTTCTAAGGAGGAAATTCTAAAGAGAATTCTAAGAAGAAAATTCTGAATTTCACTTAAGGGACAGCCCCTCTTAAATAGGCAAAATTCGGAGTGAACAATGTCATGAATAGTAATCCGTGAACAATAATTTTTTCCACTTTTTGTCTTGAAATCTCCAGGAATTTTGGCATAGTCAAAAGAAGAGTTTATGACTTGGAGAGGACAAAAAGCAAAAGGAACATATAATGGAACATGTAGAACTAGAACTATTAGGAATCTTCAGAAACATGGCACTAAAGTTTCATATATATATATATATATATATATGAAGGAATGTACATTTAATTGGTATAATTATTGCTGTTAATTCTGATAACATTTTAACTAGTTCCTATATTGTAATTTTGTGTAGCCCAAGTAATAGGAATATAGGTAGTGTCCAGTAACTCCTATAGTAGCATCTATCGTAATAAACACCCTTAAAACTTTGAGGGTAATGAGGATTTGACCATACCATTGAATTTGAAAAAAGCACACTTCAATACCAAATAAATTGTCATGTTTCTTTGATTAAAAAGAAACTAATATTAATATATATAGATGATCAAATTGATAGTAGCACTACCTTTTGTTGAACCACCGGGGTGTTTGGTCTAATAGTCATGGACTCAATCCTATATGTTTGAGAGGTCAAGGTCCTATGTTCGAATTCAGTGATGGGGAGCGTATAGAAAAAAAAACACTCATGTCCCCCTCCATCCATTTTTTGGTTGTCAAAAAACTACCTTTTGTTGATGTAGGATGGCTCGATTTAGAGGCTCACTCATTGGCTGTATAGCGTCTCCCCCTATGTAAAAAGAAGATTTTTCTTCCTTCATATTGATTATCATGTTGTGTCCCCTATCATTGCTAACGGCCAAAACAAAAAAAAAAAAAAAAAAAAAAAAAAGGGATAAAAACAGAAAAAACTAGAAAACGAAAAACATTGTTGTACAATGTTTTGTGCAATCCGCCATATAATTTTTGAAGGGCAACAACTTAATAGTAAGAAGTTAGAACCAAGAATTCGGCTGCATAGAGAACGCAAATGACAACTATTATTTTGGCTAATCTCTGTTGGTCTTTTCTCAGATTTTCTACTATAAATTGGAGTTTCTTTGAAGACCAAAACCCACAACAAAGTTTCTATTAGAAATTGAAAAAGAGAAGCAAATAAAAAAGCATGGCAAAGTCTACCAACGCAACAGCCATAACTCTCCTTCACATCTTCTCAGTAGCTGAAAGTCAATTTTTTCGAAGTGTTTATTGAGCTAGGATAACATCGCTCATTAACGTGGATAAAATTTATTTTTCAAAACTCATTATCGTGGTAAGCTATGATAACATCGCTTTTACATCATTTAGACGAGAAAGTTTTGTTGAACATATGGGTGTATTTACATTCTGCCAAAATATAATTAAAAACATAATTTTAAGTCATGTTTTCAAATCTAAAATGTGACTTAAAGTTATGATTTTAGTTATTTTAAGTTGTGTATAAATGCATACAATATGTGTAACAAATATTGTAAATCTTTTTTTTTTTTTATTACGTATCAATTACAATATTCAACATTAAAAAAAAAAAAAAAATTGTATGATTAGACTTATTGTTATATATTTTCTTATTTTGACATGTTATCAGCTTTGGAGGCAACATTAATGTTTTCATCACTTTGATTTGACGGTCTAGGTCTTTGACAACTTAAGTTGAAAATTAACGTGATCTATAAAAAGTCTAAATGGAAAAATTGACATGTTCTTCTTTTTCTTCTTTGAATTGAAATAAGCAGATGGGTTATTCACGCTCACGCCAATCCACGTCCCAGTTTGTGACCAAGTCTACGGTGTAAATAGTGGAGACAGTTGCTTTGCCGTTGCAAAGAATTTCAATTTGCCTACTAATCTTTTTGATTCGATCAATCCCAACCTCAACTGCAGTGCACTCTTCATCGGTCAATGGCTTTGAGTTGATGGGACTGTAACTTAAAGGTCTAAATGCAGTAAATATGAATTCATGTTATTCTAAAAAATGTTTGGAAACAAATCCATGAATAAGGAGAGAAGAACTGTTTATTTCTCCATGAACATCTATTTTTATCTATTGGCTTTTGGATTATATGTCAATAGCCATCTGCATTGTTTTTATTTTTTTATTTTTATGTGAAATAAATATTTTTCTCCCTCATCAGATTCATGGTCTCTTTAGTTGAGTTTAATTTATTAACAATTATTTCAATATTACTTTTTCAGGCTTTCCCCCATTAAGATGGAATTTAGTGGGATTTTTTTTAGAGTAAAAACAAAATTTACCTAAATTTTTTGGATTTAAACAAGTAGAATTTTTAATTTTTAATTGAGAGTAGTACGGAAATAGAGTTCTAATTCCTAACTGTAAACTAGAACTTGTCTAAAAAACATTAGTGGATAAGATGTGATAAATTTATAATTTAATCATTATTTCAACAAGCTTAGATAGCATATACCGTACCAAATGGTAAGGTAGCATAATGTGCGAAAGAGTGCATAAGGATGTGCAGGGAATGTTACAATACCCCAAATTAAGTAGATTATATTGAATTGAATTGTGCAAGAGTCTTCAAAGTTCCAATTCAAAAAATTATAATGATTATAAGGCAAAGTGTGTATTCCTCAAATCATGATAAATTATATTAAAAAAATCATTGTGTTGGGCGGGTATATGCGAAATTATACACAAGAGAATATACTAGATCAATCTGTATTATAAAATCAATTATAGGGAGCTTTAGTTTGAAGTAATTCTTTTGAGGCATACAGCTAGGGCTTTGTTGAGTCATAACATTGAGAACTAAAACATGTCATCTTTAATGTAAGCTTTCCTTGATTTAAATAAAATAAAAAACAATATCTCATTTGAACCAAACCTTTTAGCACGTAAGACAAACTTGGATAGCTGTTTGTGAAAAAGAATCAGTTGCAAACTTGCAATGGACAAAATTAATGAATTGGTATGATATAAACGATGTGAGTAGATCCAAAATTGCTTGCAATTTGTAAGGTTTCGATAAGAAAAATATTATATGTACAATATTTTTATAACAAATTCTATGTGACAAGTGAATATTGGTGGGCAAAAAAGTAGTTTTAATGGCAGACCCAAATTAGATTCAGTAACGACTTGACACATAAGATTTGATGTGAAAAATGTTGCGAAGATAATCATGATTCAAAGATGATCGGTTATTGTGTGATTGAAAATGGATTTGATGCACAGATTTCTGATTGGGCCCAGGGGCCTAGGCATATGCATTGCCTTCAACAGCGTTCTTTTTGCCTTCTCGAGGTTCAATTGGGCTGTGAATTACCTTACAAGCTCAAATGAAAACCCAGATCAGGCCCAACCATTTTTTTGTCAGATTAAGATGTTGTGCTCCCGAAGACAACGAACCAAAAAAAAAAAAAAAAAAAAAAAATCATGGGGGCCTTTTTTTTTTTTTTTTTGATTGACATGGAGGCCATGTTAATCATATTTGTTTTGAAATAATTTTTTGGGTTTATTTGTGTTAATGATGATATTTTTCTAAAATTTGTATTAGGAATAATATTTGTGTAATATGAAATTTCCAGTACATTAAAAAAAAAACTCCAGTTTGGGCATGTTTTTGGTGGTAAGTGGAAAAAATTAAAGGATTCATTTCACAACGAACACTTCCATGGGCCAGTTTGTTTGAACTTTATTGAAATTCATTCATACAATAGAAAAGAAGTGTTTGGTAAGTTAGAAAACTTTGCTATGCCTATGTGCAATTGTATAAAGCCTAGAAGAAAAAAAATCATATACTCTTGTTCTTTATATAAGAGAATCAGAGATAAGTGGGAAAGAAAATTGACTCCTAACAGACAGTACACGTGGCTAAAAAACTAACTAATTTGCACCTTTTAAGCTTTATCATATTTACATACAACAACTTGTCGTTTAATTCCTCTATCTACAGAACGACTTGTAGTTTAGATAGAAACTCCAGCTGTAACTTTTGCAAGTATTCAATCTTGTTCTGGATTGATCTTTACCATCTTTAATAAACTTATTAATATCTATTACAACTTTCAATGAAAGAAACCGGATTCTTCTCGTAAAGAAAAAAAATGAGAACAATTAATGTCACTATGTTATAAAAGGCTCTTAATAACAATGTATATAAAATCAAATGAGGCTAGTTGAGCAAATTTTCTATCGCAAAACCTTATAGCAATGAAGTGAATCTAATTCCTTTTCATAACAATAATAAATCTAGGAAAATAAAAAATTTCACAATTTTTTTCATAATTTAGGCATAACTTAGTGCATAAAAAAAATGAAATATCAACGTTGAATTAAGTGAAAGTGATGTTTCTCCAATTACAAGTTACAACTTACCACCTTATTGATTTATAGTGTTTTTAGGGTGTGTTATAAGCAGTATCCTAAATAGTTTAATCTCAGCCCACCTAATGATTGAACAGTGTCCTTAAAAAAACTTCTAATTTTATTAGTAAATCACACACATCTCTAGTGGCTTTAGATATACAAGTTTATTTTCTACCATTATTTTACAAGAGAAAGAAGTATCATTTGAAAATTTTGAATTTACAACTCATTATTGAAGAAAATTTTAACATTTTAATTAAATATGTTTGCATTAAAAAATTTCACAAGCAAAATGGTTGTGTACTAGTGGTCCATTTGGATACAGCTGAAAACTGAAAACTGAAAACATTATAGCAAAATAATTTTTAAATGTGTAAATAGTACTGTGGGACCCATTTTTAATGAAAAAATTACTGAAAAGTGAAATTTGTGGATCCATGAACAATAAAATTTGTGTGGAAAAATCAAATGTTGTGGCTACTGTTCAATGAACAGTAGCCACAACAGTAATGAACAGTACAAAAAAGCCGGTGGGAAAGCTGAAAAGTAAAAAAAGAAAAAAAAGAAAAAAGAAAAACGTAAACGCGTAACGCGCTTCCCAAACACACACTAGGTAAAAACGAGTCCAAATCTTCTGTCCCATTTTTCCTGTTTCACTCTATACTCCACCAATAAATACTTGTCACGTGTTCACCTAATTAATTAAATACTATCATTATTGACTTATTAATACTACAGTTATTAATTAATAGCAATATTTAATTAATTAGGTGAACACGTGGCAAATATTTATTGGTGGAGTATAAAGTGGAGTAGGAAAAGTGGAACAGAAGATTTGGACTCGATAAAAACAATGATGATTGATGAAAGGTTGTTGTATTGGCTACAATTTATTGAATTAGCCGTGGGAGGGGGGTGGTTGTGAAAGTCCCATGTGAGACGAAATTATAAGGACTATGCTTGAAATTAAAGTATTAATATTTAAATGGATAACGTTTTCGTTCATTGTTTGGAGCATTGGATAAGATTCAAGATTAATACGTGGTCAATTTTGAATACATGTCATTCTCGTATCATGTTCAGTATCATAATTCACTCGACGTGAGCCAAATTCGTAAGTCATAATAAATGATTTTAATGCCAATTTAAAGAGAGAGAAACCAGCAAGATATGAATTCCACTTGTCGAATTCTACCTTATCTAAAAACATATCTGTTAAGGCCAAAGTGCCCCAATTTCCAATATAATTAAAAAGTGTAGTCATGCGATTCTCCTTTGCCTCAGTTCAAGGCCGTGAACAAATTGACTAATAACAACCTTTCCTGATATGATATCTGATTCGTATAATTGGTTTTATTCAACTTCACGTTTGTCACCGAATGGCCTTTCACTCTCATTATTACATAAGAAGAAAAGGAAATGCTTCTTCGAAAGCATGTGAATTTGATTCCCCCAACTTGTGATAAAGTTGAAAATGTTGCATGTATTCATTCAGTTTATGGATTATGTTTTCCTTTTCTGGGAAAATGCCTTCCACATTCCCATATCAATCATCAAGGCCACGTTATGCATCATTATCTATTATCTATTTTACTCTTTGAGAATCCATTATATGGATTATGGATGATGCTCCTTAAAATATGTAGAGAAGTATCTAAATAAGTTTTATCCACTACTATACAGTACTAGAGCTTGTGCTGTAAGTTGAAAATGTTGCACATATTCATTCAGTTTATGGTTATGTTTTCCTTTTCTGGGAAAATGCCTTCCACATTCCCATATCAATTATCAAGGCCACGTTATGCATCACTATCTATTTTCTATTTTACTCTTTGAGAATCCATTATATGGGTGATGCTCCTTAAAATATGTAGAGAAGTATCTAAATAAGTTTTATCCACTACTATACAGTACTAGAGCTTGTGCTGTGTATCTATGAGTTAGACTATTTTAGACATATATCATTGTTAGTTTCTTTAATACCTTCTTTCCTCTCCTCATATATATGTGTTAAAATACTTAGTATATTAAAAAAAAAAAAAACTTGGAGGGTGTGGGCCCAAGCATGTATATATCCATTTGGCATTTAATAATTGGACTGACACAACAAATTTCACAATATTTTTCATAACGGTTAAGGTTAATACGTTGTGATTGGTATATATTTAAAGTGATATAAATAATAACCCCAATGAAAATGATTGAGTACTAATCAGAATTTTTTTATCTCAACAAGTTGTGAAATTTGTTGTATAATGACTGTATGTAACATTGTTATTCACAATTTATACCAAGAACATTTCAAAATTTTGGCAGTAGGTATCCAAACATTTGACAAATTAATGCACAACAGAGGAATAGCAAGACTAAGTAATCAAGTTATTGTTCATATGGTTTTGAAGTTTGATCATGTTTGTTCAAGTCCAACCTCATGCCTCTTTTGTTTTTTGTGTAATTAAGGTTGTAAATGAAATAAGTTGTTTATTAATAGCTTGAGCTTGGTTTGAGAAAAGACATGTTTATGTTTGTTTGTTAAACAAACAAGTCAACCTCAAGCTCATGTTTAAACTCGACTATTAAATGTGCTAAGATTCGAAAAAAAAAAAAAAAAAAAAAAAAAAAAAAAACAACGTTCAAGAACATGAGGATTGAATTACTTGTATATAATATTATATTTTTATATGTATATTTGTTTAAAAATATACTTATATAGACTTAAAATTAGATTTGTAATATTTTAAATAAGTTTATATGATATCATATTATTATTTATAATTTATTGATAATATAAATAGTTCATTCATAGTAAAAATTCATAGATTTGTGAAAAGAATTAAAAAAAAAAAAAATAGTCATGTTTTTACTATATATGAGAAAAGAATGAGTTAATTAGGTAGCTTGTAAGCAAATTGGAGTTTGTTCGACTAGAAAATGAACCAAGTTTGAACTTGCAATATTAATTGATGATAAATTCGAGCTTGACTTGTGTTCAAAATAAAATAAAATGAATAAGTTAGAACTTGTGATATTCAGCTTGTTTATGACCCTAAATTTGTCAAAGAGTTGGATATGACAGAAGATTGAAAAAAAAAAAAGAACTACATAAAAAATTTCAGCTCCGACTCCAGAAAATTTTTTTATAGGTTTGTAGCCAACTAATGCAATTATTCTCTGAAATAGGCACAAAAACCAACACAGTAAGCTTTA
Organism: Quercus cerris; assembly: GCA_963669245.1. Lineage (NCBI taxonomy): Eukaryota > Viridiplantae > Streptophyta > Magnoliopsida > Fagales > Fagaceae > Quercus > Quercus cerris. The sequence goes on from OY770008.1 coordinate 82,008,759, forward strand.
TCAAGTAAATATACACCGAAAAAGGAATTAGTGTTTAGTTCTTGTTGAGGTGTGAAGATAATCCAAACTTAGAAAATAGACAGAGGTCAAGGATAAATTAAGATCCTAATTAAATTTTTTTATGGGGAAGTTTGATTCCTTCAAAAATCAAGATGGAGAGAGAAAGGTATTTATTTGTTCTTGCGTCTTTTAGAGATAGTCATTGACTCATTGTCTATCCCTTGGAAAAGTTGGGAACAAGTATTAAATAGGAATCTTTGGGTACGGGAGAGTGTAAAATTTTACACTTTTTAATACTACTTCCGCCTAAGTTTATTTGTCCGTTATTTTATTTTGAGATGTTCTAAAATATTGTCATGTTTTTAAAAATAAAAATTATTAGTTTAGTGTAAAGACTCAATTTGGAAGAAGAAGAAGAAAAGGGGCTCATCGGCCACAGTCCAAGGAGCATCCCCCCAGTTGTAAATTAACTCTAAGTATTTTCTTTTATAAAAAAGTTCATGCTTGGTGAACGACGGCCAGCGCTTAAACCTTAAACCCATGCTCTAAAAATTTATTGTTTGGGCTTGTTGGGCTGAAAACCCATTTGTACTCAGGGTCAAATCCAAATTGAGTTCTTACAATTAGTAATGTTCCTATTATACTCATACTTTATTTTCAAAACTATTTAAAAAGAAAACTAACTAATATTTAAAAAAATCAATTTAATTGGAGTACATTTTTAGTTGCCTCATTAAGAATAACTCTTTTTAAAGTTGATAAATTTATTTAAGGGTAGTTTTGTAAACTTATATATTTTTATAAGGCAAACAAGACAATAAATGATATTTCCTTAAAAAGTTTGACTTTTCAAACATGACAAACAAATTAAGACGGAGAGAGTAACAGTAGATAGAGTGCACATAGCATTCAAAGAGTGTAATTTTTTTTATTAAAAAAAGAAAAAACTTTTATTGATTGAAATTTTTTGGGACAATGCATTCTAGGAGACATATTTTATTTTATGAGTTAGGCTTAGGTTCAGTGTCCAGTAGAAAACTAACTAATATTTAAAAAATCAATTTAATTGGGCATCTTTTTAGTTGCCTCATTAAGAATAACTTTTTTAAAAAAAGATGATAAATTTATTTAAGGATAGTTTTGTAAACTTATACATTTTTATAAGGCAGACAAGACAATAAACGATGTTCCCTTAAAAAGTTTGACTTTTCAAACATGGCAAACAAATTGGGACAGAGGGAGTAACAGTAGATAGAGTGCACGCAATATTCAAAGAGTGTAATTTTTTTTTTTATATATAAAAAAAAAAAAAAACTTTTATTGATTGAAATTTTTTAGTACAATGCATTCTAGGGGACATTTTTTATTTTATGGGTAGGCTTAAGTTCAGTGTCTAGTAGTACTGAATCCATTGAGATGATAACATATGTCCACTTTTAAACATGTGTCACAATCTGACTGAGTCCAGTGCATTGGACCTACACCAAGTCCTTATTTTATTTGGGAAAGGTAAGAAGATCTTAATTATATTCTATTGGGTAATGGAGGGAGTCTTCTTTAATTTGGGGTCTTTAGGTCACTACCCTAGTGACCTATAGTGTTGAGTTGGCTCTGCCAAAATATTTATGAACAACTCAAGCTTGATTTGAGAAAAAGCATGTTATATGTTTGTTTGTTTAGCAAAAAGTTAAGCTCAAACTCATTTAGACTCAACTAATAAATGAGCCAAGCTCAAACATAATAATAAGTTTGTGAAAAAGATCGTAAAAATGAGGTTCAATTTATATATAATATTATAATTTTATATGTATACTTATCTAATGATATACTTACATAGGCTTGAAATTAGATTGTATAAGTATGTAAATAATTTCATATGATATCAAATTATTATTTGTAATTTATTAATAATATAAACAATTTATTTGTAATACAAATTCATAGATTTGTAGAATATTAAAAAAAAAAAAAAAAGTCATGATTTTCTATATATAGAAAAATAATGAGTTAATAAAGTAGCTTATGAGCCTGTTCGGTGAAAACAAATGAATCAAGTTTTAACATGTAATCTTATTTGGTAATGATGTTGAGCTCAACTTATATTCAAAATAAAATTAAATGAATAATCCTAAACTATTAAACTATTAATAATTTATAGTTTGCTCGTTTAGTGTTGTCAACAAGAGTTGGATACAACAAAAGATTGACAAGAAAGAACTAAATTCAAGAAGCAAAATGGAGTTTGTTTACAGCACTAGTAATAGTGGTGCTAAATAGCTATATAGCTATTTTTAGCACCACTAAATATCAAAATGTAACTAGCAATAGTGGCGCCAAAACTATATTTTTTTGCTCCATAGTACACAACTACTTTTGATTGTGCACTATAGCTAAAAGGTAAAGTATATATATATATATATATATATATATATATATATATATATATATATATTTTTTTTTTTTTTTATTTTGCGTTCACATTGCTTTTGTCCGTGTCTCTTCCAATGTCCACCATGTGTTCACATTATTTTTGGTTGTGGTTGTGTTTTGGTGGTTAAATAAAATATTATTTTATTGTAGTGTTTATATTATTTTATTGTGTTAAAAGCTAAAATAAAACCACTATTGTTGGATATAAAAAGGTAAAATAGATAAAGTGATTTTTTGTGGTGCTAAAAAGCTAAAAATTTAGCTCTACTGCTGTGGATGCTCTTAGGGTTGTGAACAAGAGTTGGATATGACAGAAGATTGACAAGAAAGAACTAAAAAAACAATTTTAGCTCTGATTCAAGGAACAAAATGAGGGTTAGGATCCGGTTCGGGTGCAATTCACCCACCTTCTTTCACAACATTTTTTCACTTTTCACTTTTTTTACTTTAACTTTTTACTTTATCTAACTTTTTTCTTAATATTTTCTAATTAATGGTTGACATTGAAAGTTGCTTTTTGCAACCATTAATCTCAGCTATTCATAGATATTGCATTACATGTGAGAATTGCACTTGATCTCAATCCGCAAAATGATTAACCCCACTGCCTACAATCTCTTGCTTCAGATTCCGTAAAATAGCACTAATGTTTGTGGCCAACTATAATGCCATTATTCTCTGATAAGACACAAAACCAATAACTGTAAGCTTTATCATGTACATATGGATCCTCATCGGTCTAGTAAGAGTGGCTGCTTATTTTTATCTTAGTCAAACGTTGTCTTATCTTAGCCGACTAAACCAATTTTGTGTAGAAATTACGTTTACCTACAAGATATCACTAAAAAAAGAATTAGTGTTTAATTCTTGTTGAGGTGTGAAGAAAATCCAAACTTTGTAAATAGATAGATGTCATGGATATATTAAGATCCGCATTAAATCTTTTTTATCTGAAGTGAAACACTAAAAATACTATTGTATTTACTGAGAATTGTTTCTCTCAAAACCAAACAGGATAACTCTCATTGGCATTGTGATTATTATTTGTCAAAGTCTACTCTTCCATAGCGCATAAGTGTCGAGGGCATTGTAGAAGAAGACCTTAAAGTCAATAAAGAAATCGAAAGAATCACGATCGAGTGTAATAATCAATCGCATGCAATTATTTGACTAAAACTGCTCGGGATTTCCAACTTAATAATTCAATCCATTTACTTAACAGATCAACATACTATTATTACCCCAAATCGATCACAGTTGAAGGTAACTGAATAGGACCGGTCTGTTTTTAGTCTTGGACAAGCCGACATAGCCATCTTTATCAACTTTAATCATCATACATTTCAGGTATAAAATTCAAAATTTCTAAGCCATTAGTGCCGAATATAATGTGACCTTTCGCATAATAATAATAATAATAATAAAACCATAATAATTATCATTAGTATAATTGTAGTTCATCATACAGAATTGGACTCTATTTACCGGAGTTTCATTTGAAATAAAGCATAGGACAACCGTAATTTTTTTTTTTTTTTTGATGAACAAAGTACAATGTTGACACTAACACATAGAGAGCCTTGGCATTTGAAATCCGAATAACCAATAGGTATGTACTTGATAAAGCCCAAAAGTTAAGAACTAAAAACCAGAACCAAAAAAATTATTAGATCCAATTAGACATTTTTAAGAGCCTGGCCTCCCTTGAGCATCTCCACGTTTCCATTAGAGAATTCTTCAGTCATGAATTTGGCCCAGAACCAATGAGACCTCCATACTTGGTTCATCTCTTCAATTGGAATATTCTTTGTCTCAGGCAAGAAGTAGTAGACATATATGGTCATTACCACCACAAAGAAGGCAAAGAAAAGGAATAGCCCAAACTTCAAATGGCACAGCATATTTAAGAAGACTTGAGCAACAACAAATGTGAAAACCATGTTCACTGACACGTTGATACTTTGAGCAGCTGAACGAATTTCGAGTGGGAAAACTTCACTAGGCACCAACCAGCCAAGAGGACCCCAAGACCATGCAAATGCAGCAACATAGATGCAAATGAAGAGCACCACAACAATTGCATACCACTTGGGCAAATCACCAGGATGACCATCTATTCCAAATTTAGCACCAATGCAAGCTGCAACAATGATCTGTGGACAAAAAAGAACATCAAATTAACTTTGTGTCAACAAAAACTATAATATATTGGATCAAATTACTAGCTAAGAGTTACCTGGCAGATAAGCATTTGAGCTCCACCCTCAAGGAAGAGGAATCTCCTTCCCCATTTATCAACACCGTAGATTGAAACAAGGGTTGCAATAACATTAACAAGGCCGGTGATCACAGAAGACATCAGTGAAGCATCGTCACCGAACCCAATGGTGTTAAACAAGACAGGTGCATAGAACATGATCACATTGATGCCAGTGAATTGTTGAAAGAAGGGAATCAGGGTGGCAACAGCAATGTGTGGCCTATATTTTCTTTGTAACAAGTTTCTCCAAGGGTGTTCCACTTGCTTTGATAATTCACTAGCAATGACAAGGTCATTGAATTCCTCATCAACATTTTCAAGACCCCTAATTCTCTTAAGTTTTTCTCTGGCGTCCTCCATGTTACCACGTTCAATCAAGGAGTTCGGGGTATCAGGAAGAAACAATGAACCCACTGTTAATATAATTGCAGGGACAATAGCACCACCCAAACTCAAACGCCATCCCCAACCACCATCAATCTTGGCAAAGAAGTAGTTCAACACATTGGCAATGAGGATACCAACTGTGATTGACAATTGGAACCCAATGTTGAGCGCACCTCTGAATTTGTATGGGGCCGTTTCAGATAGGTAGAGTGGCACAGACTATAATTACAATTTACAAACACCCAAAAAAAAAAAAAAAGATTAAATGTCTGATGATAAAACTGATACTATTTTAATGTGGTTAGTAACAACTAACAAGTAATAATTAGACTGGAGAAAAAAAAATTGAAAATTTCTTTCACTAGGGACCACATGGTTGTGAATTCAAAACAAAACAAAATCACATGGACATATCAAATTGCAATGGTTTTCTATTCAAAAATTTGGACTCAAAAACAGTGATGTCATTTCTGAAGAAAAAGATGGCAATGCTATGACTTTTTCAAATAATTGTTCAAAAAAAAAATTCCACTCTTCCCGTTAGCCGGGAAAATCATTGTCGTATTTTCTTTTCCAACTTTTCCCGGCAACCAAACAGAATTTAATTTTCCTCATAGAAATTGAACTCTTAAGAGGCGCAAATCATGGGGGAAAAAACTGAGAAGAGAGAAGAGAATCAGAGATGAGTAAAAAACAAAAAATCCTATATCTCCAAAAGCTAAATAATAAACAAAATATCAAACAAAGGGAGTGTAGAAGCCCATATCGGATCAGAAACAACTTTGTACACAAAATTCATTTTTGTCATGTTCCAAACAATTGTCTATGAATACAAATACAAAGAGGCATATATAACAACAAAAAACAAAAAAACAAGAAACAGACATCACTGAAACCAAAGGAATATCGCATTGTATATGTGCCTCGATTTTGTTTTCAGACAACACAGTATTTTTTTTTTAATTCTTTTTCTTTTTCTTTTTTGTTGTTATTCTCTGCCGAAAATTTTCTTTGTACCAAAACAAAAAAACACACCAAAAATAAAAAAAGTCATGATCCAAAACCAAAGAACAATACCTGATTAGCGAACCCAATACCGAAACCAAGAAGTATACGGCCCACAATCAACATCCACACAGCTTGGGCAAAGCCATTGAGAAGAGCACCGATGAAGAAGAGCACACCACCAAACAACATAGACGGTTTTCGTCCAAGTTTACGTGTCACAGTGGATGCCACAAGTGATGAAATAAGAGCAGCCAAATACAACGACGATGTGAACATGGTTAAAGTCTCACTATTATATTGGCAGTACTGGTTGGACGACGTTTCATCATGCTTCGACCGATAAACCTTCGGGAAAAACTTGCGCAAGAAAGGGTCCATAGACGTGACCCCACCTGTTAAAAACACCATAACATAACGTTAAAAATAAAAAAAAAGAAATAGAAATAGAGACATTCACGATTCAAATCTTTCGGTCTTAATTGACTAGGGAAATACAAAAATGTGGCGTTCTCGTATGATTACCAGAAATTCCAATATCGTAGCCGAAAATCAAACCCCCCATGGCCGCGACGATACACGTTACGAGGACATAAGGAGTAAGGTTTCCAGGGTACTCCCTGCCAGGACCCGTGGGAATTCCTCCAACTGCTGGCATTCTCACTGTGTTTTTTTGTTCACGTCGAAATTTACAAGAAAAGACAATGAACAAAAAAATAGAGAGAAAGACAGAACGACCAAAAACCACCTGCTAGGCTAGGCCAAAAGGGAAAAACCAATGGATCTCCTAAACTGGTTTTAGCTAGTATTTATATAGAGCTAGAAAAAGAGAACAAAGACTTTTTTTTTTTTTTCTTTCTAAATTTTGTTTTAACTATTTTACTTAAATTAAGGAGAATCGTTGAGCTGTCTACTATAATAATGTGGCTATCTTTTATACAAATCCAAGACAATTTTATACGAGGACACGGTGTTCGCTTCGTAGATAAGGTCAATGAAGTGGCATCTATACATTACTAACTTTCGACCGCTGGATTATCCTATAAATTTAGAAATTTATAACAATCGGACTGTGGGAACATCACTAATTTTTCCAAACCATGTAAGTTCGTTACTAATAGTCAATTTATTTTTGGATGAGGTACTTGCCTTTACAGTTAATACAGGCTGTAATCTCTGAAATTGTGATGTAATTTATTTAAATATATTATTAACAATATATATTTTTTACCTGTCATAAATAAATTATATATATATATATATATATATAAGTGAATCATTAATAGTATTTGTAGAGGAAAAGGAATTGCCCGTCCAGCTTATACAGGATGTACTTTTAGAGTTTTTTTTTTTTTTTGGTTATAATTGAAAAAAATATTAACCATATATTTCTAACCATTTTTTTGAGAATATATTTATAACCATTAATTTAAAAAGAAGTTGGTCATTGTTAACAGTAATTGGAAGATAAGATAAAAAGACATTGATAGTTGACACAGCGAAAGGATTTCAAAGTTTTTTTTTTTTTTTTTTTTTAATGCATGAACTTCGTATATGAGTCAGCAAAAAGTTTTTCTTGCTTTGCTCACAAAAAATTCGGCTTAGTTCATGGTATTAGGATAATTTTTTATTTATTTTTTGTGATGTGAATTGGTAATTGGATAATTATTATTATTATTATTATTATTATTATTATCAAGGTATTAGGATAATGTTTGGTCAATAGTATAGAGAATGTGGATGTGGTAGGTACGTTAGGATATACTATTATGGCATTGTAATAATAAAGTGGGGGACATGTGACCTAAAAAAACCCTTTACAGAAAAGTAATAGGAGCATGTGATATCCTATACAAAAAAAAAGAAAAAAAGAAAAAAAAAAAGAAAAAAGAAAAAAGAAAAAAAGGAGCATGTGATATTAATGATACACCTATACAATTGTACGTATTTTCCGAGGCCTCAAAAAACTTTTAACTAGCCCATATGAGCACTTGCACAAAGTGATTGTATAATTGGAAAAAAAATAAAAATAAATCACATTTTAGTCAATCATGCCACAAATTTATCCATATCACTCTATATATAAAATTGTGTAAAAATATATGGTTGAAATTGTAGCCGCGTAAATTACTAAATTTATACTAACAATATTTATTTTAAATTTAGTTTTTTTTTTCTTTACATATCTCGATAATGAAGGAAAATAGTAGATTATGGTTGTTGTGTGAAAAAGAGAGACAATTAAAAAAATAAAAATTAATATATTTAATAAAATGTAATATAAAATAAATAATTTGATATAGTGTGTTTTGAAAAGTAAGTATGTACAGTAAGAAAAAAAAAAAGTTCTTTTATACTAAAATAGGCAAAAAAAAAATGCATGAGCTGATGCAAAATATATAAGAAGAGTTTTTAACAATAAATTTTTATTACAATTCTTTTTTCATTATTGATTTTTATTTTTTATAAGCATTTTAATCGATTTTTTAATAAAAAGTGTTATATCTACAACATTTTTACAATAAATTATAGATAGTTAGTTGTTATTGATTTTAATTTAAACTTATCATTGAAGTTACTTTTTTGTTCATTAATAATAACTTGTCACTTACGATTTGTTTGTAAAAATATGGTAAAAATATTGTAAACATAATATTTCTACTTTTAAAATTTAAATGTTAATCATGAAATAACTTTTATCCATTTCAAAACAAATATTACTACAAAGATGGAATATCGATAAATATTTATACAATCATTGCAAGAAAGTTGGAAGAGTTTTCGGTGTTATTCAAAAGCCAATAATTTATTTTCTAGATATGTGTGTGGTCTTGGGAGCATAAATTGATGCTAAATTTATATTCACGGTTCCACTGTTATCGGAATTCAGTTTATCATCACGCTAGGTCGGACTAAAAAAGACATGACTTTTAACTTGTAAGTTAACTGTTGTGGTCTTGTCCCTCAATTCGCAGAAAATAGCGAAGCAGTGAAAACTTTCGTTTTTTGTTTTTTGTTTTTTTTTTTTTTAAACAAGTAATAAGTTTAAAATAAATAAATAAATAAATTTCCTCAAATAAAATAAAATAAAAAAGTAAAAAACAGTGAAGACTGAAAAAGAAATTCTGAATTGATTTTCTTTTTCTCATGATGGTCTAACACAAATTATTATAATTATCTTATGTGAGTGACGTAGAAAAAATAATACACATATAACAGTGTAAGATAATCAATATAAATTTGCTATATAAGAAAATTGTGACAAAATTTATGTAAAATTGTAAGGTACTAACATTATTATATTCTATTTAATAATTTAGTTCTAGTTAAGAAAAAAGAATTACCATAACATTCTATTGGTTTGGGTGGAATTTGTCTCAATGTACTATATTGTGACCCAATTATAATAAAATGCTTATAAAAAAAAATTATAATAAAATGACTACCTCAACAACTTAAAAGATTTAAGTTTAAAAAATAAGTTCAAAATTTTATCTCTCTCTTTCTCTCTCTCTCACTCACACACACACACATATCCACTTTTCAACTTTAGGTAGCATTTCTAAATATATACTATATTTTTCTATTTTTACTTTTGTTTTTTTATGTTTTTTTTTTTTTTTCTCCACTTTCATTTTCTGTCACCATGTAACTCCTCTCTCCACCGCATATCTCTCTGATTTTTCTACCATTGTCTCTAATCCTTCCTTTGGGGTTTTATCTCTTATTCTTCCTTCGTTACACATTCAAACACATGCACACATAATGTCAAAACATATCTTAGTCTCGAAATCAAAACACAATTTCACTACGATTATCCAAAATGCCCTATAGCCAATTTTACCCAAACCTCAAATCTTTGTACCTGAATTCCAACCATACACCAACAGTAAAGCACAAAACAAATTCCTCGCCCTAATGGTCCGTTTGGATTGAAGAGGAGGAAGGGGGAATAGAGTAGAGTAAAGTAGATTTAGCACAAAATTAACTTATTTTTAGCCAATACAATACTGCTCCCCTTCACTCCCCCTCCTTCCCCCCTCCATCCAAACAGGCCATAAATCTCGAATTTGTGTCCAAACTTCCCAACCCATGAAACCAATACTAGTCTACCCTAAATCTTAACAAAAACCAACAATCGAAATTGGTGGTGAGAGATCTAGAATAACAATTCTTTTGTTTGAACATTGAAATTTTTGTTCCCATAATAAAAACCCACATTTTTTATGGCAAAAATTTATCCCAATTTCCTAGACATCTCTAAGCTTTTCATCATTGACATCAATGTTGGTGACTGTGAGGTTGTCCTTGGTATAAAGGGTGAGAATTTCTAAGTGGAGGAGCTCAATGACCTTGGCAAGATTGAGCATTTCATGTTGTGAAGCTTCTTGGAATAGTTAGAGTGTACCTTAGGGAAAGAGGAATAAAGGAAACCATTGTAGCTCTCCAACTTGTTACTGGTACTTTGAGTTATTCTAAGACCACAACTATTTTTGCCACAATTTTATCACAACTCCTGATATGATAGAATATTAATAACTACTCATCATTTCATCACTTAAATTTTGCAATATCAAAGTTATAGTAAAGTTATGACCAAAATAATTGTGATTTTAGATTTTTTTTATTTTTTTATTTTTTTACTTCTTAATGTAATTCTTGCTTTAATCACCCTACTTCCCCAAAAAGAAAAGGGGGGGGGGGGGGGGGTGCATAGTCTTAAATTTAAAGGGATAGATGAACATTAAAATTTTGTTGTCAATCATTAGATGATTATTTTTAATTTTTGATAATTCAATAATTCGATAATTAGGAAATATCAATTGAGCTACAAGTGTTTTATTAGTCATTTAAAGTTAACAAAAAATGATCATTTAATTGTTGAGAATAGAGTAAATGGATTTTCAAAAAGGTAAGGAAAAACAAATATTATTCTTTTTGTTTTCCTTGGTAAAATCTACATTGAGCATTTTAATGGTTTATAATATTTTTTTAATAACTTTTCCATGGGATTTACATTGAGTTTAGTGTAATTATGTCTTTAAATACATGGTAAAATTGTGGTAAGATTAAATCATATCTGTCACTAGCCTTTCATTACAAGATCTTGAACCAACAGTATAGTAGCGACCTATGGCTCCAAATCTCCAATGCTTAAGTAAATTTATTTATTTATTTTGGTAATAAGGAATACTAATTTGCTTAATCTTAATGAACAATTTTAGAAATGTTTTGATACTATTTTTCTGAGAAATATATAAAATTGTCACACACACAAAAAAAAAAAATCAAAAATTTTTTTTTTCATTTTTTATAAAAATTTTCTAAAAGTATTTCTTAAGTGAATGTCTTAAGACACTTGTTAACAAAATCCTTAAATTAAATATATATATATATATATATATATATTTAAAAAATCCCTCATTATTATATAAGAATGTATATGGGAAAGTTTTCTTATATTTAGCACTATCCATTGTGGTTGTAATGACTAATGAATTATGAACCGTAAATGGTAGTCATTATCAACCCCATTATGTATGTGATTCTTACAATATATGCATTAATTTCAATAATGGGGGAGTAATAGTCTTTCTCGATCTAATAATTGGTTTCGGTATTTGGACTTAATGGTTAATTAGATGGATACGCCAGTCATAACATAATGCATAAATATCCAAACTCACTTTTTTGGTCCATTTCTACCAAATTGTTCTCAAACCCTCTTTGTTTGTTACTTTCTTGACAGTGTCTTAATTTTTCCAAAAAGCTAGCTAGCCACACGAATATGCTAATAGGTTGTGTAAATCAAGGACTTGCCCCCCCTTGGAAACTTCCATCCGGCATTTTCATTGCACAACTAAAGTGAAAAGTTGGATTGGGAAAAGAAAGTGAACTAAAACAAAGAAAAAGAGATTCAAAACAAAAAGCAAAAGAAAATTAGAGAATTTCTTTTACCTTTATTTGTGGTTTGTGGTCTTCAGTTTTCACTATTCACCACTATTTCCCTTTACGATTTCTTCACTTTAAAAACCTTTTTTGGAATGCTTCAGTGAGAAGGTGACTCTTGAAGTTTTGACTTTTGATTCCTCTGGAATTGTTGAATTATTTTTTTACTCAAAGTAAGTGAAGAAATTAAAAATAATGATACCTAACAAAAGTGAGGCATTAAAAAAATTTATTTAAACAAATAAAGTAAGTTTTTCAAATAAATTTAAACAATAACTATATTGAATTGAATTATTGTCCATAGGAGTGTAATTGGTTCGGTTCGGTCGGTGTTGGAGGCAATTTTTACACCGAACCGAGAATTTCGGTTTTAAATATTCAACACTGAAACCGATTTGTAAGGGATGAACACCGGACCGACCGGTTGCAATCGGTTTCGATTTAGCTCGATCAAGTTTAGGATGTAAGAAACTCATTGCAAGAAGACAAAGCATCCAAAAGCATTTGCTCCATTTGTATGCTAACACATTCTAGAATAGCATAAATCCAACAGCCCAAAAAACCTAAACTTTTTTTTTTTTTTAAATATTTTATAAAGTCTCCCATAAAGTTTTGATCTCTTTTTTTCCTACAGACTTTTCACAACCAACTAGGCCCTCAGACTAAAAACAATAAGGAAATAAGATAAATGATTTCAGGAGAGAAACACACATACAAGGTCGAAAGCATTGGGTTCGGAGCCATAGTCAGCACTCAAAAGAAAATAGGAAGCAGTTAGAGTGGCCACCATAGGAGTGTAATTGGTTCGGTTCGGTCGGTGTTGGAGGCAATTTTTACACCGAACCGAGAATTTCGGTTTTAAATATTCAACACTGAAACCGATTTGTAAAGGATGAACACCGGACTGACCGGTTGCAATCGGTTTCGATTTAGCTCGATCAGGTTTAGGATGTAAGAAACTCATTGCAAGAAGACAAAGCATCCAAAAGCATTTGCTCCATTTGTATGCTAACATATTCTAGAATAGCATAAATCCAACAACCCAAAAAACTTAAACTTTTTTTTTTTTTTAAATATTTTATAAAGTCTCCCATAAAGTTTTGATCTCTTTTTTTCCTACAGACTTTTCACAACCAACTAGACCCTCAGACTAAAAACAATAAGGAAATAAGATAAATGATTTAAGGAGAGAAACACACATACAAGGTCGAAAGCATTGGGTTCGGAGCCATAGTCAACACTCAAAAGCATAGGAAGCAGTTAGAGTGGCCACCATAGTTTTCCTTCTCACAAGCTTGTCTGTCTGTGGATTTACCATGCTTTTTCTACTTCAACTTTGCACATTACGGAGAGAGAGAGAGAGAGAGAGAGAGAGAGAGAGAGAGAGAGAGAGAGAGAGAGAGAGAGAGAGAGAAGAAACGAAGTTAAGGATGAAGAGGGCCAAGTATAAAAGAGGGAAGAGAGAGGCATGGAAGATGGAACTCAGACTAGAAGAAAAGAAAAGAATGAGGGTGAGGGTGAGGGCGTGAGGCAGCTGAAGTGATATATAGAGAGTAGGGTTTTATTTTTTATTTTATTTTTTTATTATGTTTTAAGTTGATGTATAAATTGACGTAGTTTTTTGGGAGAGAAAAAAAATTAAAATGTTAAAATGTTTTTAGCAAGGTTCAAACCTGGCCAAGTATAGTCATACGCGTGTCTTACCACTAGACTAGTGGTACACATCTTGAAATATTTTGTACATAGTTATATTTAATACATATTAGTCAGTTTTGGTTCAGTTCGACCTTTTATTTTCTAAACTTGAAACCAAAACCGAAAATTTTGGTTTTCATTTCTGCAAACCGAACCGCACCAAAATTTTGGACACGATTCAGTCGGTTTTGGCCACACCCCTAATTCTCCAAAAAAGTAACATTTTGTTTTTAATTAATGCAATCATATGTTTAATTTGAAAAAACCTAAGCTACTACACTTAAATAACTGGATTATTATATCTTTGTGAATCAAAGATGTTTTCCAATCTAATTATTGTGAAAAATGCTTGTTATGAGTCAACAGTCCAAACCCATCAAATTCAGTCAGTGGCCTGAACAGTCAACAGGCTCAGCCAATTTGTTTGAACTTTGAACAAAATAGTTCCATGGTACTGGGGCACAACTCATCTCCATCAATGAATAACTACAAGAAAACAAGAATAGGCATTGTAAGGGTAGGTTTTGGTTCCCAATCTCAAAAGGTAGAAGGATTCAAGCCCAAAGAGCCCAACACAATGAATTTTTAGAGAATGGGCTAAAAACTAGGATTTGATGGATTGGACAACACTAACAATGGACTAAAGAAGGTAAGAAAGCAAGGAAAAACAAAGAAAAACAAGTTTTTTTGCAAAAGAAATTCTTCCTCAGCAAAGTCCGAGGAGAGTAGTTCTTGAATATATTGCTCTAAGACTTGGTTAAAAGTTTGGTTCTTTGTGCTATAGTGTTTTTTCTATAGATTCTCAGATGAATCTCCCCTCCTTCCTAGAGGATCTCTAACATTATATAGCCTCTTTTAATGATCTTGGCCCTCTATTTGTTGATCATATAGGCCACCACTTGAGTGTTTGTCCCATCAGACGCCTTCGTAAATCTTCTGTGAGTTGCGACAACCAAGATAGCACTGTTTTAGGGTCTTGTTCACATAAATGCGGCCAGGGGATTTGGTGGGGTGCATTACATGTGGTGGTAACTGCCATCCCTCCAGTCACGTTAGGGCTAACCCACTCTCTGAAACTTTTTCTCTAAAGTGTGACCTCCTCTGGTAACGTGCCATTGACGTGGCCATGGCTTGCCCCTCTAGCCTTACCATTCGATGGTGCGGTCTCCTTGAAACTGCATTGGCTTCCTCAGTCTCGGGTATGACACATGGCATTATTACCTTATCAAATTTCCTTACCCCACAATAGCCCCTTAAAACTCCAATTTTTTTCCCTCTTGTCCGAGGAGAAAAATGGGGTTTTGACCGTTGATGATTGACTCCACATTCTTCTCTATTTTCCTACGTGAGAGTGTCACTTCACGTGCCTTGTAGGCATTCCTAATGCTTTAGAGTCTACAACGCCTCATTAAATTCTCCACGTGGCGCCTTGTCCCCCACGTTCTACGGTGAGATGAAGATCCTACGACTAGTATTTTCCTCGAAATTTGGGTAGGGTAACTCCCGCCCAACTCTACTTCCTATATAAGGTGCCTGGGGGATTCATTTCGCCAATTTTTCAAATCTTTAAACTTTCAAGAAGCTCTTAAGTGACCCTTGTCATTATTTTCGTAAGTTCCCTTATTCTTAGGTTCTTTTCTTCTCGGCCAGTCTCCTCAGCCCTTTGTTTTCTGTTTCTTTCTTCACAAAAATTTCTTTCCCTTCTCCTTAGTCTGCTCAGATGGGTATATTTGCTTATTTAGTAGATACCCCCGCAAGTATGGAGGGGTTTAGAGCCTGATATCACATTCCTCGGGGTGTCTCCTTGCGGTATTGCCCTATGAGTGAGTGGCATGTCCTTAGAAAGGAGGCGGAGGCCGTTATTCCCATGATTGCCTTTATAGAAAAGGGAAAAAGGCTCCCCAAGGGTAGAGTGGCCAGGGACTACTTAATCGCTCATAGGATCTACCCTTACCAATGCGTGCCCAACTTGTTTAGAGTCTTGGGTATTGTAGATGCTCTTAACGAGTAAATGGGATTGGGCCTCACCTGGAACGATGTTGTCTGGATGTACGAGTGCCATCTGCTTACAGGCTTTGGCTATTATCTTAAGTGTAGGTCTTCTGACATTAGACTTATCTCGTGTCTCCCCAAATCAAACAAGGGCATGAAAGATGACTATTTGATCGTCTCAAGTGAATGGCATGATGATGTTCATTGCCTAACCCAGGAGGGAGCACCAAGTGGGGTACCCTAGGTTTAGGTCCTTTAACATGATAATTAGTTTCGTAGTTTGCTTCTTTCTTTAGTTCTTTTGTAGTTCATTTCCTTCTGACTCGTTTTTCTAACTGCGGCTTTTTTTCGCAGGTAAAGGATACGTGGCTCCCAATCTTAACTTTGTCAACGTTCCAGATCTCAACAGGGTGTTGAGATTCGTGGTGTTCATGAGCGAAGACAGACAACTGAGAACTGTCCACCTTATCCTTAACTTCAAACCCCTGTCCGGAAAGTTTCAAGACGTAGGCAATTCGATTACAGCAGGTGATCCTCAGCTGGCTCGGATTGACATTTCAGTGCCTGAATTCCTAGCCCAAGAAGGCACCGTACAGGTTGAGCTGCCCTCCCATTATTCTCCCTATGAAGCAGCAGTTTTGAGAGAAGAGACAACTTTCTCACACCTGTCACTTGAAGCGAAGATATCCAATTTCATCTCAAGGAAAAGAGAGAGAGGAGCAGGGAGAGCCTATGATTCAAGTCTCGGATTCGGAAGACGAGCTTGATAGATCTTCTGGCGTTCGTGCCTCTGGATTCATCGTTACGCTCATAGCCAGCAATTCGGAGGAAGAAGAAGAAGAAATGCCATTGTAAAAGAAGAGGGGTCTCCGCAAACTTCTCGCAGGCAAGGCTAAGGGATTGGTGCCCAAGGATACCTCGGGGTCTCAGCTTCCTCCTCCTCCTCCTCCTCCTTTAGCTAACCCCTTTGCACTTGCGAATCTAAAGAAGAGGAAGGACAAGGAGTTGGTCGAGGAAAGGGAGTTGGTCCCTTACGATGAGGGGGTTCCTCCAAAACTTCCAAAGACGGCCAAGGGAAAGGGAAGGGCTTCCTCGGCTGAGAGTAAGGAGGATTGGCACATGTCCGAGGTGCGCTCTTTGAATCCGATGTAGAACCCTCAATTGGAGCTGGACGGGGTAGCTATACCATTCCAGAGAGGGAACGCCCATTACCTTGCCAACGCTCTGGAGTAACCCCTCCCGTTGCCAAAGGAAATGGCTGCTTTAAAGAGTGTGAACCAACATGATCTCTTTCTATCCCTGAAGAAGGACTTGGCCTTGGTAAGTTTCTCGACATGCCTTACTAACTTCATGCTAGGTTATCTTTTCTTATTTAATAGAGAATTCCTTTGTTGTTTTTGTGCAGGGGCCATCCAAGAGGTGTTTATGGCCGAAGAGTGGGTGAAAGATGCCCAGAATGAGGCTAGGCTCGTGGACAATCTTTGCGTAGAGACAAGCAAGGCCTTGGGCATTGCCAAGCAGAAGAACAAGGAGCTTACTACAAAACTATCTGTTGAGGAGAGGGAGAGGAAGAGTGCTGAGGTTAGCCTAAAAAACACCTAGACTTAAGCTCAAGAGTAGAGTTAGAAGCTCCACTACATGGAGATAGAGTTGGCCACGACCAAACAGTAGGTGGTGGACTTGAAGGCAGAACTAGAAAAGGCTAAGGAGGCTGCTTGGGCGGCTAAGGCAGCTATGGATGCTTTGGAGCAGAAGTACTATGATCTCGAAGTGCAGGAGATCGAGGCCCGCCTGATTGAGGAGTTGGCTAGAGTCTGTAGGAAGTACTGCCAAGAGGTGTGGATCGAGGCATTGAACTTGGTCGGAGTTCCTGCTGCCTCGAAGTGGAGGAGGGCTAAAAACGTTTATTACTCATAAGACCTCCAAGAAGTTCCTGTAACACTTCTGGGCCCTGAAGCAAATGTTGCCCTTGCAACAACTGCACCCGAGGAACTTCCAACCACCTAGGACTCTCGTCTTCATCCTGAGACCTTCAAAGGGCCTGGCAAGGTTGATGACTAAGGTTAGGGGGTGAAAGTGGCCATGGGCAAGGAGGTTAGCCAGAGTAGAGCTTGGCCAGAGGAAAAGGGCAAAGGCAAGGAAGCTAAAACTCTACCAGAGACCAAGGGCCCAAAAGCTGATTGAGGCAAGGAAGCTGCTTCCAAGACAAAGGAATCCAAGCTGGTCAAGTCTCAAGTCGTGGTCCAGGAGAAGAAGGCCACCTCAGGCAAGGTTGTTGACCCTCTTATCTCCCAGCTAGCTAGCAAAGAAGATCCTCCTCCAACCAAGGCTTAGCTTAGGATTTTTCTCGTCTCTTTTTTTTTTTTTTTTTTTTTTTATAACTTTTCTTTTGTTGTGGTAGTTTGCTATGTTTTATGGTGTACATTTCCTTTTGATTAATGAAAAGAAAATAACTTTTGCATTATGAAAAGTGAACTTTCATTTTGCCTACAATATTTATCTATGATTGGCTGTAATAACTGTTCTATCTTTTGCTAAGAGGTTAGATTGATGATGCTTCTAAGGGTTAAAACCCATACTTTAACAAAAAGCTAATAGTAATGAATTGTTGTTAATTCAAGTAAATTAAGCCCATGTAAATAGTGAGAAAAATAACTATGTGTTGGTACTTCAAATTGTTTAATCAATAGGAACGTTTAAGTCCTTAGAGACAAACGAAACACTTAGTAGAGAAAGGGGTGTTTCAGGTCTCTCATTTTAAGAGTACCTTATGAATGTACCTTTAGAATCCTTTAATCAAAACCCAGGGAGGGTCCTCGTTTTCCCATGGTGATGCATATGCCAAGGTCCCATCCTTGGTGAATTTGTGAAGCATTAATTTACCTAAGGCATGTGGTCTAAAGGGCTAGGTATGGCCAAGGTTCTGTTTAACATGGATATTTGCTTAAGAAATATTAATTTACCCAAGGCATATGGTCCGAGAACCAGGCACGACTATGGTTCTATTTAATACTTAAACAAGTAATCAAGGATATTAATTTACTCAAGGTATGTGGTCCAAGGAACCAGGCATGACCAAGGTTCTATTTAATATTCACACAAATAATCAAGAATATTAATTTACGCAAGGTGTGTGGTCCGAGAAACCAAGCATGACCAAGGTTCTGTTTAATATTCACACAAGTAATTAAGAATGGTAATTTACCTAAGGTATGTGATCCGAGAAGCCAGGTATGACCAAGGTTTTTATTTAATATTCACACAAGTAATCAAGAATATTAATTTACCCAAGGTATGTGGTCCGAGAAGTCAGACATGACTAACTTTCTGTTTAATATTCACACAAGTAATCAAGAATATTAATTTACCTAAAGCATGTGGTCTAAGGAGTCAGGCATAACTAATGTTCTGTTTAATATTCACACAAGTAATCAAAAATATTAATTTGCTCAAGATATGTGGTCCGAGGAGCAAGGCATGATCAAGGTTCTGTTTAATATTCACACAAGTAATCAAAAATATTAATTTACCCAAGTATATGGTCCGAGGAGCCAGACATGAGCAAGGTTCTGTTAATATTCACACAAGTAATCAAGAATATTAATTTACCTAAGGTATGTGATTTGAGGAGCCAGGTATGACCAATGTTTTGTTTAAGATTCACACAAGTAATCAACATGACACATAATGTCACAAATTAAAACATGGTAGAATTGCCTTTCGTTAATAATAATACCTTCGTAGGTTATTTACATTCTAAGGGCATGGTACAACATTTTTGTCTAGATCTTCTAGGAAGTATGCACCTATACCAGCTACTGAGGTGATACGGTATGACCCTTCCCAATTGGGTCCTAACTTTCCCTATATTGGGTTTTTTGCGATACCCACAGCCTTTCTTAATACCAAGTCCTAGGGGCTAACGGTCTTAACTTCACACTTGAGTCATACTCCTGTTTGAGTTTCTATTGATAATATGCTAATTGAACCATGACATTTTCTCTCCGTTCTTCAACTAGATCTAGGCTTTTTTCTAGTAGGTTGTCATTGCTATCTAGAGTGAATAAGCTTGTCCTCAGCATTGGGAATCTAGTCTCCAGAGGAATCACAGCCTCGGTCCCATAAGTCATTGAAAATGGGGCTTCCCTGTGGACCTATGAGGGGTAGTTCGATATGTCTAAAGAACATATGGCAGCTCTTCCACCCTTTTACCCTTTGCATCATCCAACCTCTTCTTGAGTCCATTTACTATGACTTTATTGACAGTCTCGGCCTGTCTATTCCCTTGTGGATAAGCCGGAGTTGAGTATCTATTCTTGATACACAATTCACAATAGTACATTTTGAAAGCTTTGCTATCAAATTGAAGTTCATTGCCTGAGACGAGGGTGTGGGGAATTCCAAATCGAGTGACAATATTCTTCCACACAAATCTCTTGGCATCCACGTCCCTAATATTTGCCAATGGCTCCGCTTCAACCCATTTGGTGAAATAGTCAGTGTCGACCAACAGCCATCTCCTATTTCCTACTGCTTTAGGAAGACCCTACAATATTCAAGCCCCATTGAACAAAAGGTCAAGGACTAGACAACAAATTAAGAACACCCTTTGGTTGATGAATGTTTGAAGCAAATCTCTAGCATTAGTGACACTTCTTCACATATTCTTGTGCTTCCTTTTTGCATATTTGGCCACCAATATCCTTGAGTGAGGGCCCTATGAGACAATGATCTGCCTCTTGTATGACTTTCACAAATCCCTTCATGCAGCTCTTCCAAGAGTGGTTCCACTGCTTCAGGATGAATGCATAGCAAATATGGTCCAGAAAAAGAGTACTTGTACAACTTTTTATCTTTGAACAACCAAAACCGAGGAGCTTCTCTCCACACGTTATTGGCCTCTCCCTTCTCCATGGGCAAGATTTCATCCTTAAAGAACAACACAATAAGATCCATCCAACTAGGCCTTACCCTAATTTGATGAATCTAAGCCTTTTCTCTCTCCACCTCAGTGGGCTCACACAAATTCTTAACTAGGATAACTCGAGGTAAGTCTTGCGCTGAGGAGGTTACGAGAGTGACCAGAGAGTCCGCATACGTGTTTCTGCTTTTAGGGATTTGCTATAAGGTGAAAGCCCTGAACCCTGATTGTAGGTGTTTAACATGATTCAAATACTCTTGCATTCTCAATTCCCTGACCTCCAATTCTCCTTTCACCTGGCCTACAACCAACCTCAAGTCTGAGAGCAACTTCACTGCTCTTCTTTCCATTTTCTAAACCATAGCCATTCTTGCTAACAAAGCCTCATCCTCGGCCTCATTGTTTGTGGCCGAGAAGCCTAACCTTAAGGATTTCTTAATAATAATTCTTTCAAGAGATATTACAACTAGTCCCACTCCAGATCTTGTTTGGTTTGCTGCACCATCAATGTACACCTTCTAGGATGAAGGCCCTTGCGGGGAGACCACGCCAATTGATTTTCCATCTATGCATTACTTTTCCCTGTTCTCTCCCATTGTGGACTTAGCAAACTCAACCACCAAATCTACGAGGACTTGGCCTTTAATGGAAGTGTAAGGCATATACTTGATATTAAAAGCTCCCAAAATCGTTCACCATTTTGCAATCCTCCCTATGTAGTTAGCTCTCCAAAGTAGTGATTGAAAGGGAAGTTGGGTGAGAACCACAATGGTGTGAGCTTGGAAGTAATGAGGGAGCTTCCGCATAGCATCCACCACTGCCAAAATGGCTTTCTCCAATGGTAGGTAACGAACCTCTGCTTCATGCAACAATTTTCTCACATAATAGACAGGTCTTTGCACCCGATCATCGACCCGCACTAGTACCAGGCTCACCGCATGTGAGGCTACAACAATGTAAGCAAATATAACTTCCTCCTTCTCGGGCTTGGACATAATGGGTGGCCGAGAAAGATATTCTTTTAACTGCTAGAAGGCCAAGGCACAATTTTCGGTTCACTCAAAACCCTTCCATTTATGTAATAGTAAGAAGAAGGGCCTGCACTTGTCTGTTGACCGCAAAATGAATCAATTCAAAAGTAGCAGTCATTCCTGTCAACTTCTAGACCTTTTTGGGATTCCGAGGGGGCTGTAGATTGTTAATTGCTCTAATTTGATTAAGGTCATCCTTAATTCCGCAATGAGTGACGATATAGCCCAGAAACTTGCTAGAGCCGACGCCGAAAGAACACTTAGAAGCATTAAGGTGCAATTTGTGTTTCCTCAGTATCTCAAAAATATTCCCAAGGTCATTTATGTGCTCAGACTCTACTTTACTCTTTACCACCATATCGTCTATGTAGACCTTAATATTTTTGCTCAATTGAGGTTCAAACATCCTAGTTATCATCCTCTAATAAGTAGACCCTGCATTTTTCAATCCAAATGACATCCCTTTGTAATGATAATTCCCTGTAGGTGTAACGAAAGCAATTTTCTCTTAATCATCGAGAGCTAATGGTATCTGATGATATCCTAGGAAAGCGTCCAAGAAGCTCATCCGAGGATGGCCTACAGTTGCATCCACTAGTTGATCTACTCGAGGCATGGGGAAGGGATCCTTTGGGTAAGCTTTATTTAAATCTGTAAAGTCTACACATACATACCACTTTCCACTTTTCTTTTTCACCACCACTGTGTTGGCTAATTACTCGGGGTAAGACACCTCCTTTATGGTCCCAGTCGCTTAAGCTTGTACACCTCCTCCTTGATAGCGTCAGAATGTTCCTTAAATGAGCATCGAGGTGGTTGCTTTTTGGGGATGATAGACGGATTGGCGTTTAAATGATGACAAATGAAATTTGAATCCACCCCATGAGCCTCGTAAGCACTCCACGCAAATACATCAATATTTTTCTTGAGAAAATCTATCAGCTATTCCTTCTTCCGAGGATGCAACTAAACTACGACCTGAAAGAACTTGTCCTTATCATCGCCAATAACAACTTTTTCTAATTGCTTATACTTTGCCCCTTCTACCACTACATCCGTAGACAACACTATCACCTTTGATTGCTATAAATCTCTCCCAGTAGAGGCCGAGAACTCACCTTCAGTCTAATGTCTAATTTCGGCCACCAAGCACTGCCTGGCCATAGACTAGCTCTCCACCAGCTCCTCAACCTGATCCCTAGATGAATACTTCACCTTCAAGTGTAAGGTGGAAGAAACGGTCCCTATGGCATGAAGTCAGGGTCTTGCCACAATGGTAGTGTAAAGGGAGTAAGCATCCACCACAATGAAATCTACCTCCGCTACTTTTGATCATGCACCAAAAGGGAGTTATAGCAAGTTAGGTCCTCAAGTCTCAATCTAAGCCCCTTGTATAAATCAGGGTACATGATCTTTGCACTACTGCCCTGATCTACCAGCACCTTCTTTACATCATATCCCTCAATCCTCAAGGTAACCACTAAGGTATCATCATGTAGTTGTAAGGTTCCAACTTTATCTTCGTCAAAAAAGCTCAAAACTGGTCAGACCTCCACTTTGCTCATTTTTAGATCAAGGGTCACGTCCTCGACAAATGGTTGATTAATGGACATCACCCTGGATGGAAAAGAGCTAGTTCTTACAAGAGCAGCAAAGATAACACTAATTGTACCCAATGGGGGTCTTGAGGAAGCATCTCTTTATGCTCCCGACCCAGCCTGGCTGCCCTGCCCATTGGGCTGATACATGAATTGTTTCAACTTCCTCGTCTTAACCAATTGCTTTAGATGGCTCCACAAAGTCTTTCAATCCTTGGTAGCGTGCCCTCTTTCCTAGTGGTATAGGCAATGAAGACTCTGATTGCACTTTATAAGGTCTTCTCCCATCTTATTTAGCCACTTAAAGTATGGTTTTTTCTTAATTTTTTTCTAAAACCTAGTGCACAGGTTCTCAGAATACAGTGCTAACCACCTGAGTAGCAGCTGAACACTCCTAACAGACTTCCTTGTTAGAGACTTTCTCAAATCATGCTCAGCGGGCAAGCTGACCTTAAAAGTCCTTATGTCCACGTCATCGAAATTCCCATCAATCTTATTGAAAATCTCCCAGTATCTGTTAGAATATATTTTTAGGGTCTCCGCCTCTCACATGGTCATGGACACCATCTCATCACCACAGGCCTCAAATTAGATGGGAACACCTTGAACGTCAATGCCTTATTCTTGGAGTGTACAACCATTCTCTAGTTGAAGTGGCTCACATGCCTCACAAGGTCTGTTCTACTATTGTACAAGGTGAATGTTGACTGAGTAAATCGGCGAGGAAGTTTTCCTCCTTCAATTCTACGTGTAAAAGGTGACTTGAAAATTTGGTTAAATGCCCTACTCATGGCATCATTTCCTAGACCTTTGAGAGATAGGCTCTTATTTTTGTGCTTATAATGGTGATCCTCATCACATGAGAAAGACTCACTAGGGGTACTTCTTGACCTATGCTTGTAACTGTCATCTCTATCATAATCAGAAGAAAGGTCGGAATTTGAGGGAGTCCTTCTTCGTCACTCGCGGCGTAGCCTCCAGCACAGACGGTCAATCTCCAACCACATGCTTCTAGTATTCTCCTCATGTGAGATGTAACTTCCACCTCGAGATTGGCTCCTACTAGTATTCGTGGTATGCACACTAACCTCTCGGTCCCTCCTTCGTTCAAGATTGAGAAACTAGTCTTGAAGTTAAGAACCAACAGACTTCTCTCAGTTTGGCCCTGAACCTACCATAGCTGAACGTTGATCTCACTAAAACTCAAGTAGTTCCCCACAAACGGCACCAATTGTAAGGGCAGGTTTTGGTTTTTAAGCCCAAAAGGTAGAAGCATTCAAGTCCAAAGAGTCCAACACAATGAATTTTTAGAGAGTGGGCTGAAAACTAGGCTTTGATGGATTGGACAAAGCTCACAATGGACTAAAGAAGGTAAGAAAGCAAGGAAAAACAAAGAAAAAGAAGTTTTTTTGCAAAGAAATTCTTCCTCAACAAAGTCCGAGGAGAGTAGTTCTTGAATATATTGCTCTAAGACTTGGTTACAATTTCGGTTCTTTGTGCTACAGTGTTTTTTCTACAGATTCTCAGATCAATCTCCCCTCCTCCCTGGAAGATCTCTTACATTGTATAGCCTATTTTAGTTAATCTTGGCTCTCCATTTGTTGATCATGTACGCCGCTACTCGAGTGCTTATCCTATCAAACGTCTTCCCAAATCTTCTGTGAGTTGTGACAACCAAGACAACACTGTTTGGGGATCTTCTTCACATAAACGCAATCATGGGGTTTGGTGAGGTGCATTAAATGTGGTGGCAACTACCATCTCTCTAGTCACGTCAGGGCTAACTCCCTCTCTGAAGCTCTTTCTCTACAATGTGACCTCCTCTAATAACATGCCATTGACGTGACCATGGCTCGCTCCTCGGGCCTTACTGTCTAAGAGTGTGGTCTCCTGAAACTGCATTGGCCTCCTTGGCCTCGGGAATGACACGTGGCATTATTACCTTATCAAACTTCTGTACCCCACAGGCATTATAGCTCCATGTGTGAAAGGGCCATCCACTGGCATGTCGGGCACCCAAAATAATTCCTTACATTTATTTATTTATTGAGGTATAAAAAAAAATGAATCATTTTTTAAAAAGCATTTTCTATAAAATTATGACATTTTTTTTTTATGTGCAATAACAACCTTAAATAAATTGAGAAATAATCTCATAACTTCTCTTATTTAACTTGCTATGAAATAAAGTTGTTTTCTAAATAAAATTAGCGGAAAATAATCTTTAAAAATAAACTACACTTTTTTATTTTGACTAAATATAGTTTTCATTTGACTCATTTTTTCTTATGCTATCAAATACTGAAAAATACGGAAAACTATCTTTACAAGAAGTAAGGTTATACATCTTACCTAAAAAAAAGTAAGATTATATATAGAAAATTTGTGTTATAGTTCTTTACATAATTTTTTAAAACTAAATGTTGGAATTGTGGGAGCAAATTACTTTCCATTTAGCGAGATAAACTCTACTTGTGCATGGTCTCACTCTTACCACCTCAAAGCCAAATAATTTGGTTCCATAGCTATGGTGCATAACTACTTTTATTCATGTGTTCTCTTTTTTCCAGTGTTCACGTGTTCACACTGCCAACTACTTTTATTCACGTAGTGTGTAGGTCAGATTATTTATCATAGTGATTGTTGTTTATTGTAATGAATATATTATTTTTATTGTAATAGATATATTATTTTATTATATTAAGAGTTAAAATAAAACTACTGATGTTGAGTGTTTTGTAAAGTAAAAAGGTAAAATAAATAAAATAGTTTTTTGTAAAACCATATTGCAAAATTTATGACTCTACCATCATGGAAGTGGATGTGTCTTATATTACTCAAACTCAAGCGCTAAAAACAAGATAAAAAAGTTGTATATAATTTGTTGTGATTGGTTTAATATTATTAATTTATTTCTATATGAGCTAGCATTACTTTATTATGCAAGACTTACGATATGCCATACCATCACTTGTGGAAAAATATTGTGTCAAAGTTAAAAATAGGAAGCCAGGTAAGTTATTTCCAATTCCAAAAGTTATAAGTCATCAAAACACAAAAAGAGCTCTGCAGAAATTACAGGAAAAATTGTTTTTTGAGTTTTCAGAAAAGGTCGGCTGGACCATGTATTCCATATGTGAATTATGAAGTAAAGCAGCAACGAAGAGGGGCCCTCATTGCTTTTATATATATATATATATATATATTATAGTATAATAGTATATAGTCTGTCCTCATTATCCAGGATTTGCCTGTACTCTTATTCTTCAATAAGGTTTAGAGATTGGGTGGGTCCATATGTAACCATGACTTTTTTTCTCTCGTGTGAAGGATGATTCGTCTCAGTCCCACGTATTGTGATTTGGGCGTACGAATGAAGATACAGACCACTTTTTAACGGTCTCGTCACACTCATACTCACACTCCCACTATGTATTGATATGGTGTAGTGTACAAATTAGTATACGGTTATCAATTTACATTAAAAATTGATCGGTATTTTAGTTTGATAATAAAGTATCGGATCATCAGAAGCAAAATAAATAAATAAATAAAAATTATGTAACGACTCCGTCCCAACTGTGTAAATATTGTCCGTTTTGGGACCCATATCTCTCACGGTTTTGTTCTTTTCCAGGTTGCGCTAGAAAAAAGGCCTCTACACATTAAAGGGAGGTCATTCTTTATAAACACATCCCCATGTGTTTCCCTAGGCGATGTGGGATTCCATGAAATGCAAAACCCCCCCTTTTTGGGTCACTACAAACTATATTTATCTTCTATCTTTTGTTATTAGCAAAAGAAATACTATATTCTTATATTATTCCCTTTATGTCATCAATTTTTAATATTTAGAATCTAGAACATTTTAAATCTTAGAATTAAATTAATGATTATCTATAGATAAAGATTAGGTTAAGTGATCCCTAATTGATGTGACAATAAACATTATTGGTGAACTTTAACTACTTCATAAATAAATATTTGAATTCTTTATTTATGATTGATGATGCATCAGTTTATAAGTATAAATATAATAAATCTTATACACACTACACAATGAGCTATATAAAAGGCACCAATGCTAGTAATCCTCTCATTGTTCACACTTCCCACCGCCCACTTCTTTGTGGCCTGTTAATGATAAGCATTCACATTTGCATGAAACACTGCTTAGACTTCTGAACTACTTTTGTGTAATTGAATTGGTCAAATTGGATAAGCGTCCATATATGCTTGCATGGCGGTGCAAGAAAAATTAAGCTTGGTCCGAGTGTTAAAGTGCATTGGTTATTTTTTAGATAGATGCACAAAATTTAATTAAAGAGATATTGTTCATTAATATTTGTTATTTTCAAGTAGGATCTGCCTGAAAGAAATAATTACAATTGAGTTTTTTTTTTTTTTTTATTCGATCAGTGTTTTGGGTGCAATCACACGTGGGTCATTTAAAGAAATATTTGTTTATTTGTTTTTGTTTTTATACATTATAGAAATTCTTCCTAACATAATCTAAATATATATGTGTAAAGCTTTCTCCTAGAGAGTAAAAACCTCAGCCCTTACTTTTTCTACATTCTATAAACACTTATACTTATAAAGTAACTATCACGTCAAAAGTGCATGAAAGTGATCCAAAAAATCACGAAAAGAGTACGTTCTTACAGCCATTAACAGGAGCCAAAAATTAGCGCGTAAATGGATAACCACTGGCCCATTGTTGATGGATAAGGTAACTAGAAAGAGCGAACTGGTTGTAGTCTTGCATCGCAAGAATTTGAAGGAAGTCATTAGTCAACGCTCATTAAAAAATTGTAAAAGTCAAACTAACACGCATAAGCTTGAGTGGGCCGTCCTGTCTATTCTTCGGCCGAAAGTATGGTTGATTATATGACGTTAACATGAAGGCTGTAACTGGCTAAGTCTAAAACTTGAGACATTTTACATTGAGTTCGGGTGTACCTGGTTGGCTAGGAATGATATTATTCTGTCTCATTCACGTTCATTAGTTCTAATACTATGTTAAATATGCTAAAATAAATGCGAAAATATAATACAGAAGCATGAGAGTTATATTTTTCAACTTGACAATACACTAATAATAATTACTTGTTACAATAAACCCAACTTGAGTATAAATAGGAGACTAAATCTTAGACTAACAATATATTCACTATGGTTAATAGATGTGTAATATTAGTAGAAGACTTGACTTAAAAAACAAGATAAGATGAGGCTTAGACCTACTTTACTGGGCTAATATATTTGGAGCACTAATTAGTTATCAATTACATCTTCATTAAAAAAAATTGTCAATTTTTTTTGATGAAATATTGGTTTGTTATCAACATCCAAGCTACGATGAGAATTGACTATTGAGAGGGATTTATTTCGTTCTTTTGTTGGGTATTCTTGAGAGTTGAGATCATCATATTATGTCTTTTATTGGGGCAATGACTCTGACTAAGCATTGAAAAGAAGGATGAGGATTAAGAGTTCAATCCTAGCAAGAAACTTTTTTTTCTTCTTGTAAAAAGAACAACTCAAACATTAATGCAATTGGAAGTTAGAACACTAAAATTCAACTTGATTACGTGTTATATAGTTGGAGTTACTACTCTCTAGAGATAAGAACAACTCAAGAAGAATTACTCTTCATGTTGATTTTCTCTATTTTGATTTGCTTTTCTTTTTTTAGTTCATTAATAATTTTACTTCGTTATTGAGGTGAAACATCTTGTGAAGATTACAAATATTTTACCTCAATACAATTTATATGTTTTTCCTATTATTTTGAGCCTCATCACATACTATCTATTACTTAAAGCCTCTTGCTATAGATCTCCAAACATCATGCTAACATGAAGATTAGACATTTCAAAATTTCATGCTTGTAACATGCTAATTTGAAATTTAATACACCGTATACAACCATTCAATATAGAAACGAATGAAAAGTTTCAATTATATTAAGTAGCTTTGTTTTTTATATATACAATTAGACACAGATTCACGCAATGCGTGGGAATAAATAATTATTTTGTATTGTAATATAATGTATAATTTTTTCTCTAAATATTTTTGAAGATAATTTGTTCTTCTTAAAAGTTAAAATTTTCTTATTTGGTCCACTTGGTCAATTTTGGTCCCCCTTCAGCTCATTTTAGACAAATTGGACCTTAAATTGATTCTTTTTGTATGTTTTCATTTTAATATTAGCTCAAAAAAATATTTTTTTCTTAATTTTTGGGTTGAAACATATGAGATACATTATATTTAGGCTAAACTCTTTAATTTTGAGTCAACAAATACAAATAAAATGCTAAAATAGACATTATAAATATAAGCACTAAAAATGCAATAAAATTATAAATATACAAAAGTCTTATTTGGTCCACATTGGTTCTGTTCGGTCTATTCTGTCCTCTTTGGTCCGATTTGGTCTACTCAGTCCTATTTAGTCCATTCTGTCCACTAAAGTTCAATTCGGTCTATTCAGTCCACATTAGCCCTATTTGGTCCACATTGTCCTATTCTGCCCACTTTGGTTCTATTCGGTCCATTCTGTTCACTTTGCTCCCATTCAGTCCACTCTGTCTACTTTGGTTCTATGAGGTGGCCGACCAACTAGCCACTCAAAGTAAAGATATTGATGATGTTGAAGAGTGGTTAGAGGAAATCACAACTCCTTATTTCTCAGATTTTGTTTGGGTGGTTGAGAAACAAGATAAAGCAATTACAAAACTTTCATCCAATCTATGATGAGAAAATTGTCTGGAGTTAAATCAGCAAAATTTTTATCAACACTACATTTTACAAGGGTAGGAGGACATACACAAATTCTGAAAATGGAAATATCAAATAAGTATCTCTGGCCTCTTTTAATTATGAAAAAGGGAGTCAATTTATTAACTGCACTACATGAGTAGAAAAAACATTAAGCTCCAACAGATGGACATGCATTTTTTTTTTTTTTTTTTTTTGCGAGAAGATTAGAAATAAAAGAGACATTAAACTGGCACTTAGCACAAATGTAGGAAAGTTAAGGCACAAACAAACATACATACATACTAATACTACTTCATAATGTCCAAGAACAACATATATCTATCCTGATGATCCAACCATTAAGGACTATACCAACACAACAGAGAGTGTTGCACCTGGAGCATTTCAATTTGCACTATTTTTAGAGAGGGGAGAGGGGGTTGCTTTGTATATTGGTCATGGTAAATTAGTTCTAATAAATCAGTTCATAAATGATGTGGAGCAGAAGGAGTCAATCTTTGTTGTTTGTTAGTTTTTTTAGACGATAACAATTCAATCGAAGTAAAATTTTCTTATTTTCTGCTAGATTCAAGAGCTTTGGTTGTTGATCTAAGAAACTCCTTAGTTAGAATGAGATTCAGCTCTTTTACATTTTAGTACGGCGTCCATGTATCACATACACAAGCAATCCAATGTTGTCAAATGTAACAAGCTTCTTCAACACCCAGTTACAACCTTACAGGGATTGAAATTTAGCATGATGGAATAATTCCAATGTACCTTTGTAGAGTATCAAAAAAGCAGCACAAGAAAAGAAAGACCAAATAAAAGCAATATTCAGATATGTTCCACACCTTTGATTCTGCAACAGGAGCGACACCAGCACTCTAATATTCTTACCTTACAGAAAGAAGAAAGAAACTCTCAACAATCAACTGAGCCTTATTACAACTAATGACAACAAAGCTTTAGTCCCAAATTTGCGGTCGGCTGTAGATTCAAATACATTAGTCAACATCAGCCACATGTAATCTTTTCCTCAACACATGTATTATTACAACCACAAGGTAAAAATTTTGTTCTCTCTTTTGTTTTCTTTTTCAAATAATAAAGAGGCAAAATGTTCCTAAAAATAAATGCAATTATGCAACTAAGAGTAAGATACTGATAAGTTCTCCATCTTCAGCTTCTATTTAGTAGTAACCATGCCAAATTATCACAGCATAACCACGCATTATTTGAGTTTGAATAAGGGACATGATAGAAGATGTGGACCAAAACTCCCACAATTTTCAATACTTGAGGGACAATATCCCATCTATTTCAATTTTCAAGCAAGCCAAATCCCAAATCCTAAAAGAGTATCATAACAAAAACTTCCTAAGTGCAGAAGGATAAGGAATTTCAATGAAGCACTACACATAGCCCACTTGCGTCATACCCAATAGCTATCTTGAACCGTAGGTAGAGCTCAAGGCTACCAGTATGCTTTTACGCAGCATGAAATGGAGCATCTTGGCCAATAGCTAGAGGCGTAGAGCCCAAACATCATGCTAACGTGAAGATTAGACATTACTAAGTTTCATGCTTGTAATGTGCTAATTTGAAATTTAATACACCGTATACAAGCTTTCGATATAGAAACGAATGAAAAGGTTCAATTATATTAAGTAGCTTCGTTTTTTATATATGCAATTAGTCGCAGAACCATGCCATGCATAAGGCTAAATAATTATTTTGTATTGTAATATAAGTATAATTTTTTGAGGATAATTTGTTCTCCTTAAAAATTAAACAATTTCTATTCAGTCCAATTAGGTATACTTTGGTCCAATTTAGTTGACTCGGTCCAATTTGGTCCACTTGGTCAATTCAGTACCCCTTCAGTCCACTTTAGACTAATTGGGCCCTAAAATGATTTTTTTTTTTTTTTTTTTTTTAGGTTTTCTTTTTAATTTTAGCTCAAAAATTCAATTTTTACTTAATTTTTGGGTTGAAATGTTTGAAATTTTATTATATTTGGGCTAAACTCTTTAGTTTTGAGTTAAAAAATACAAAGAAAATATTAAAATAGACATTAGAAATTAGAAATATAAGCCCTAAAAATGCAATAAAAATGGTAAATATTCAAAAGTCTTATTCGGACCACATTGGTTTTATTCAGTCCTTTTGTCCTCAATGGTCCAATTTGGTCCTATTCAGTCCACTCAATCCTATTTAGTCTATTTTCTCCACTAAATTTCTATTCAGTCCAATTCAGTCTTATTCAGTCCACTTTGATCCATTCAATTCACATTGGCCCTATTCAGTCCACATTAGTCCTATTCTGTCCACTTCGGTCCACTTTAGTCCTATTTGGTCTATTCTGTCTAATTTAGTTATATTTAATCCTATTCGGTCCACATTGGTCCTATTTGGTCTAATAACAAAAACAATAACAATAACTAAGATAAAAATTTTATAAATGTAATATAATTAGATTACCTATACCGATTAAGTCATCCTCAAAAAAAAAGAAAAAAACTATATTCATTAAGCAAATAAAATAGAGTTTTGTGCACAAATTTGATGTAATTGAGTTTCAAAAAAAAAAAAAAATTACTCTTCATAAAATTTTCCATTTTTTTTGTAAGTATTACTGCTGTCCCACCTTAATGTATTTTTTTCTTTACTTTTTTACAACCTTATGTTTTAACATATATACTCGTTATGAAGATTATGTCGTGCATATTGACTGTGAAACTTATTATCATAAACTAGATTCTTGGGGCATTTTTGGCATCTACTCCATACGTTTCTATTGCCTGATGGGTAACATTAACAATAAAAAAAAAAAAAAAAAAAACATTTACATTGGTTATACCTCTTCAACCTTATGGGCTTGATAAGACCAATGATACTTTGGATTCCCACTTGTCAGTTTCTTGAAAAAGAGTGATTTTTTTTTTTTTTTTTTTTTTTTTTTTTTTTAAGGCTGAGCAATGATGTTGGCCATGGGAATGGGGCAAATTTGGGGTTTTTAGAGCATGGTGTAGTTAAACCCAAAAGTCTCTCTATAATAGAAAATGAAACCAAAATTCATTACTCCAACAATCTCTCTATATCTCAAAAAGTTTCTGGCTCATGAACAGTAACTCATCATGTTTGATGAACAGTAACTCATCATGTTTAGATTAGGAAAAGAATTTATCACATTAAAAAATTCCAAAGCTAACTTTTTTGTGCCAATAAAGGAAGAAATAAAAAAATATTAAAAAAATAATGAAGAAATAATATTTTAATGGAATAGAGAAAATATAGAAATTCAGTTGAAAAGTGTATTTTATAAAGTAAGTAAATAAAATGTAAAAGTTAATATTCACTCCCTAAATAGTACAAAAATTTGAAGAAATTGCTAGAGATAGTCTTATAATGTGGCATTTCTGAATGAATTTTTGTGGAGAGTACAATCAAATGCTCTTTAAGTAGGATGTGGGAGTTTAGCTATAATTTAGTCTTGCAAAATATTAAATGGGATTCCAAAAGTATATTGACGTAGTCACCTACAACCAAAGCTAATTGGAAACCAAACCCGGCCGAAATCTGCCCGGTTTTTTGAGGTTTTCGGGTCTCAAGTTGGGCTTGTATTTTTTTTTTTTTTTTTTTTAAATTATTAGATCCAATTAGACATTTTTAAGAGCCTGGCCTCCCTTGAGCATCTCCACGTTTCCATTAGAGAATTCTTCAGTCATGAATTTGGCCCAGAACCAATGAGACCTCCATACTTGGTTCATCTCTTCAATTGGAATATTCTTTGTCTCAGGCAAGAAGTAGTAGACATATATGGTCATTACCACCACAAAGAAGGCAAAGAAAAGGAATAGCCCAAACTTCAAATGGCACAGCATATTTAAGAAGACTTGAGCAACAATAAATGTGAAAACCATGTTCACTGACACGTTGATACTCTGAGCAGCTGATCGAATTTCGAGTGGGAAAACTTCACTAGGCACCAACCAGCCAAGAGGACCCCAAGACCATGCAAATGCAGCAACATAGATGCAAATGAAGAGCACCACAACAATTGCATACCAGTTGGGCAATTCACCAGGATTACCATCTATTCCAAATTTAGCACCAATGCAAGCTGCAACAATGATCTGTGGACAAAAAAGAATATCAAATTAACTTTGTGTCAACAAAAACTATAATATATTGGATCAAATTACTAGCTAAGATTTACCTGACAGATAAGCATTTGAGCTCCACCCTCAAGGAAGAGGAATCTCCTTCCCCATTTATCAACACCATAGATTGAAACAAGGGTTGCAATAACATTAACAAGGCCAGTAATCACAGAAGACATCAGTGAAGCATTGTCTCCGAACCCAATGGTGCTAAACAAGACAGGTGCATAGAACATGATCACATTGATGCCAGTGAGTTGTTGAAAGAAGGGAATCAGGGTGGCAACAGCCATGTGTGGCCTATATTTTCTTTGTAACAAGTTTCTCCAAGGGTGTTCCACTTGCTTTGATAATTCACTAGCCATGACAAGGTCATTGAATTCCTCATCAACATTTTCAAGACCCCTAATTCTCTTAAGTTTTTCTCTGGCATCCTCAATTTTACCACGTTCAATCAAGGAGTTCGGGGTATCGGGAAGAAACAATGAACCCACTGTTAATATAATTGCAGGGACAATAGCACCACCCAAACTCAAACGCCATCCCCAACCACCTTCAATCTTGGCAAAGAAGTAGTTCAACACATTGGCAACGAGGATACCAACTGTGATTGACAATTGGAACCCAATGTTGAGAGCACCTCTGTATTTGTATGGAGCCGTTTCAGATAGGTAGAGTGGCACAGACTATAATTACAATTTACAAACACCCAAAAAAAAATTTTAAATCAGATTAAATGTCTGATGATAAAACTGTTACTATTTTAAAGTGGTTAGTAACAACTAACAAGTAATAATCAGACTGGAGAAATAGAAAAAAAAAATTTGAAAATGTCGTTCTCTAGGGACCACATGGTTGTGTCAAGTTGTCAATTTTCTTGGACTAACAACAAGTTGAGAAAATCAAATACAAAACAAAACAAAATCCCATGGAAATAATTTTAATTTGCTTGACTGATTGAGCCTATCAAATTGCAATGGTTTTCTATTCAAAAAATTGGACTCTTTTAACAATGGCGGAAAAGAGTGTACATGGAGATGTCATTTGTGAAGAAAAAGATGGCAATGCTATGACTTTTTCAAATAATTGTTCAAAAAAAAAAAAATTCCACTCTTCCCGTTAGTCCAAAGTCTTCTCTCATACCTCCTCCTTTTTAGGGAAAATCATAATCATGATTTCTTTTCCCAGCAACCAAACATAATACAATTTTACTAATAGAAACAGAACTCTAAAAGGCGCAAATCAGGGGGGGAAAACTGAGAAGAGAGAAGAGAATCAGAGATGAGTTTAAAAAAAAAAAAAAAAAAAAAAAACCCATATCTCCAAAAGCTAAATAGTAAACAAAATATCAAACAAAGGGAGTGTAGAAGCCCAGATCGGATCAGAAACAACTTTGTACACAAAATTCATTTTTGTCATGTTCCAAACAATTGTCTCATCCGGTACACTTGTTCTTATTTAAGATACCATAGTCAAAACTACGAAACAAGATCTAAAACGTAAAAAAAGTAGAAGGAGAGTTTCAACAAATCTAAAGAATACAAATACAAAGAGGCATATATAACGACAAAAAACTAAAAAAGAAAAACAGACATCACTAAGACCAAAGGAATATCGCATTGCATATGTGCTTAGATTTTGTTTTCAGACAACACAGTATTTTCTTTTTCTTTTTCTTTTTCATTTTTTTTTTTTTTTTTTTTTTTTTGCTCTGTACCGACAACTTTCTTTGTACCAAAACACAAAAACACACCAAAAGTAAAAATCATGATCCAAAACCCAAAAAAACAAAGAACAATACCTGATTAGCGAACCCAATACCGAAACCAAGAAGTATACGGCCCACAATCAACATCCACACAGCTTGGGCAAAGCCATTGAGAAGAGCACCGGAGAAGAAGAGCAGACCACCAAGCAACATAGACGGTTTTCGTCCAAGTTTACGTGTCACAATGGATGCCACAAGTGATGAGAGAAGAGCAGCCAAATACAACGACGATGTGAACATGGTTAAAGTCTGACTGTTGTATTGGCAGTACTGGTTGTTCGACGAATCATCATGCTTCGACCGATAAACCTTTGGGAAAAACTTGAGCAAGAAAGGGTCCATAGACGTGACCCCACCTGTTAAAAACACCATAACACAACGTTAAAAATACAAAATAAAAGAATCAGAGACGTCCATGATTCAAATCTCTTCTAGTTCAGTCTCGACTGACTATAGAAATACAAAAATATGGAGTTCTCGTATAATTACCAGAAATTCCAATATCGTAACCGAAAATCAAACCCCCCATAGCTGCAACGACACACGTTACGACGACATAGGGAGTGAGGTTTCCGGGGTACTCCTTGCTAGGACCCGTGGGAATTCCTCCAACTGCAGGCATTCTCGCTGTGTTTTTTTGTTCACGGCGAAATTTACCAAAAACAAAAAAAAAGACAATGAACAAAAAAAAATAGAGAGAAAGAGAGTGACCAAAAACCGCCTACTAGGCCAAAAGGGAAAAAGATGGATCTCCTAAACTGGTTTAGCTTGTGTTTATATAGACATAGAAAAAGAGAAAAATATTTTTTTTCTTTCTAAAATTTTGTTTTTAGCTATTTTACTTAGAAACAAACGCACACGTAAGCGAGTAGAAAAAGAGTTCTAACATAAAGGATATTATAACTTCATATTACTTAAAAGAGTGTTGTGTATAGTATAACTTATCACACATTTTTTTTAAATTTATCATAACTTTTGAGTGAAATTGTGTGTACCATAATTGTGTTAGAACCTCTTTCCCTCTCTCCGTGTGTTTGTTTCTAAAAAAAAGGTAATTGTTTCATATTACTTAAAAAAGTGTGTTGTGTGTAGTATAACTTACTATATTTATCTTTAAAAGTTATCATAGTTTTTTAGTAAAGTTATAGTGTGCTTTTATATTAGAACCTCTTTCCCTCTCTCATTCTGTATTTTTCTCATTCTGTATTTGTTTCAAAAAAAAAAACTATTTTACTTAAATTAAGGAGAATCGTTGAGCTGTCAAACTATAATAATATAGCTATCTTTTATACAAATCCAAGAATTTTATACAAGGGCACGGTGTTTACTTTGTAGATAAGGTCAATGAAGTGGCGTCTATACATTACTAACTTTCGACCATTGAAATTTCTCAACAAAAAAAAAAAAAAAACTTTCGACCGTTGAATTATCCTATAAATTTAGAAATTTATTACAATCGGACTGTAGGAACATCACTAATTTTTCCAAACTATCGAAGTTCGTTACTAATAGTCAATTTATTTTTGGATGAAGTAGTTGCCTTTACAGTTTACAGTTAATACAGGCTGTAATCTCTGAAGTTGTGCTGTAATTTTCTCTCTCTCTCTCTCTATATATATATATATATATGTTAATAATATATATTTTTAACTTTTTATTGGGTAAAACTTAGGTACAGTACTTAAATCATATTTCTTAAATTTTTCTCTTAAAATTCTGTTATGTGGATCTTTTCTCATCAAATAGAAATGCATTTTTTAGTTAAGTAGTCATATAATAAAATTTTAAAAATAAAACTTAAAAAACACCACATAAAAATACTATACTTAAGTTTTGTCCTAGATAATATATATATATATATATATCAAAGTGAGACATTAATAGTAATTGTAGAGGAAAAGGAATTGCCTGTCCAGCTTATACAGGATCTACTTTTTAGAATTTTTTTTTTGTTTTAATTTAAAAAAAATATTAACCTACATCAAAAAAATATATATATTAACCATATATTTCTAACCATTAATTTATAAAGAAAAGTTGGTAATTATTAACAGTAATTGAAAGATAAGATAAAAAGACATCGACAGTTGACATAATGACAGGATTTCAAAGTAAAATTTACACGTCAGATATAATTACTTGGAGAGTTTTTTTTTTTTTTTTGGATGCATGAACTTCGTATATGAGTCAGCAAAAAGTTTTTCTTGCTTTGCTCCCAAAAAGTTTGGCCTAGTTCTTGGTAATGGTTTTTTTTTTTTTTTTTTTCTTTTTTTTTTTTGGTGATGTGAAATGGTGTTTGGATAATTTTTATTTTTATTTTTATCTTGGTATTAGGATAATGTTGGATCAATGATATAGAGTATGTGGATGTGGTAGGTACGTTAGGATATACAATTATGTCGATGTAATAATAAAGTGGGGGATACGTGACCTAAAAAAAAGTAAAAAACCCTTTACAGTAAAGTAACAGGAGCATGTGATATCAATTATACGCCTATACAATTGTACGTATTTTCCGAGGTCTTAAAGCACTTTTAACTAGCCCATATGAGCGCTTGCACAAAGTGCTTGTATAATTGGAGGAAAAAAAAAATCAGATTTTAGACAATCATGCCACAAATTTATCCATGTCACTTTCTATATAAAATTGCGTAAAAATATATGGTTAAAATCGTAGCGGCATAAATCACTAAATTATACTGATATTTAAATTTTTTTTTTTCTTCCTTTGCATATCTCGATAAAGGAAAGTAGTAGATCATGGTTGTAATCTGTGAAAAATAGAGACAATTAAAAAAATTAAAATTAATATATTTAATGAAATGTAATGTAAATTAAATAATTTGATTTAGTGTATTTTGAAAAGTGAGTATGTAAAATAAAAAATAAAAGTAAGTTCTCATATTAAAATAGATAAAAAAATATTTGCATGAACTGATGTAAAATGTGAAAGAAGAGTTTCCAA
Organism: Quercus cerris; assembly: GCA_963669245.1. Classification (NCBI taxonomy): domain Eukaryota; kingdom Viridiplantae; phylum Streptophyta; class Magnoliopsida; order Fagales; family Fagaceae; genus Quercus; species Quercus cerris. The sequence continues at coordinate 82,047,694 of OY770008.1, forward strand.
ACAATAAAAATTATTTTACTAATGAAAATTTAATTTTCATAAATTAAAATTTTACACTATTTCACATCATAAAAACAAGTCATTATTGATTATTATTTTGTATTCAGTAACATAATAATATTTATTTTTTATTTCTTAATCTATTTTTTAAGGAGTAGTGTTACATTCACAACATTTTCACAATTCTTTTACAACATTATAAGTGGTTAGTTGTAATTGGTTCTAATTTAAATTAATCACTAAAATTACTTTTAAAATTTTGCTCACTAATAACAACCCCTAAGGCCGTAACATGTAATTATAAAAGAGTTTAAATTTGGTTAGGTTACACACAATAACAGCTTACAATATCAGATTCAAAACAAAATCAACATTCAAAACCCAACCCTCCTCTCAAGTTCAAACCAAAACTCCACAGCTCCACCCCCACCCCACCATACATGCCACCACAAAAGCTGACGGAGTCACTTCCAGAGCCAAAGAAACACCAGAGCTGCCACACCACACACCACTAGGAAGGGGCAAGTTCAAGAAAAGGAAACTTGGCCGAGAAGTCCAAGCTCCACCACTCCACGGAGGCTAATTTACAAACAAAAATTAAGACCCATCTCATTTCTAGTGCTCATCTCAAAGAAGTAACCAAACCTAGAAATCTATAAACGCCATATCAATAACAGAACAAAAACCCATCAGCTTGTTTCAAAAACTAGACAAAACCCAAATGACAAAATACATAAATTAAAACAAAAATGATGAGGAAGATGGCCATGGTGTTGGGTCCTTTGTTGGAGAAATGACGGATGCATCATTTTTTTTTTTTAAGGCCACCCTATAGACTCTCACTCGGCCTCTGATGAGTGAGAGTTTGACGTTATGGGTATGATCAGTGGTGGAGCCACACACAAGGATGCCCCCCCCCCCCCCCCCCCCAAAAAAATTAAAAAATTAATTTATAATATGTATATTATTTACATTAAAAAAAATGTAGCATGTAAAAATTGAAGTTGGCCCCCCCAAATTTTGAGTCATTTCAATGGTGCTCTTAAAAGGAAGAGAAATCATATTGTGGGGGGTGGAAACCAAACTTATGTATTGGGCCTAAGGCCCTATTTGAAGGTTACTGTGTGTCCGAAGAGGCGAAAACTGTTGAGAAGAAGTCTACATGAAAGAAAGATAATTGGAAGTGACGGGGGTCAGTCCGAAAAGAGCACCAATGGTCTGAATAGATCATTCTCCTCGGATATAAAGATTCTTGATCAAGCAAATATCTGGAGGGTTCGAATGATCTTCCTAATGACTTCAGTGATCTGGATAAGCTTTAGGCATACCTGGAGATGAGAAGAATGGAGAAATATCTAAAAGGAAAAGCTGTCACCACCACATTAAATGTACTGCATCTACTTTTCTGACCGCATTAATGTGGAGAAAACCCTTGAACAGTGTCATCCTAGCTACTACCACTCACAGAGAGTTAAAGAGGAGATCTGACGTGACATATACTCAAGTGGACACTTAGATAAAGAACAAGCGAACGATGAAGATGATGGGAAAGAATACTATATAAAGAAAAAGTCTCTAAAGGAGAAAGGGGACAGGAGTTCTAAGAATTGTATTCACCTTTCATTCAGTAATATTCCTCTTCGAACATCAAATTGAAAAGCCTTGAAGTGTGTTTTTTATATCAGTTCCTTCTTTAACACCATAGTTAACTATTGTTTAGTTCACAATCAGCCTAGCTCTTTTACTCATTCTCTACAAATTCATTGTTCTGGGTTCATTGGGCTCATAATCCAAACCTTTTGGGCTTGGGCTACTAAAATAGACCCTACACATATAATTTAAGAGGTTTAACAAATTAAGCTATGTAGAAAATGATAAATTTTTGTATATATCTATTAAAAGAAATACATGACTTTCATATACTCTTTAAAATTTAGAAGATGATAAATTCTCTTAGTAAATTAATTTATATATACGTGTGTGTGTAGAGGTTTGTCTTAACTAATATATTAGCATCACAACTTGGCCACCCCAAACCAAAATTTCTAGCTCTACCCCTGGGTATGATTGCTTTGAATGATTTCGAAGAGAGAGATGATACGGTTTTGGGTTTAAGAGTCATTGTTTGTAGCTTCGATGATGGCGGAGTAATAAAGCTCCACCAGGAATTCCGATCTATGGTGATTCCGATGGTTTGTGAGGTAGAGTGAGATGGAGATCTGGTTTGAACCGAAGAGGAGGGTTGGATTTTGATTTATTTATTTATTTATTTTATTTTAGATCTAATATTGTGAGCTAGTATTGTATGTGAATGCTTGTATTCATTTTTTTTTTTCACAAAATGTTAACGTGGCACTACCTTATTGGAGGTGTAAACTCTCGGTTTTATGCCAAGACTGGACCAAATGTAAACTCATTATAAAATACTCTATAAGCACCATAAATGTATACTCTTCTCTATCACATAATTGTGAGTTCTACTAATTAAATTTATAGTGAAACTTACAATTCATATGAGTGGGAGGAATAAACATTTATAATTTGTTATGAAAGTACTATGAAATTTATAAATATACAATTTTTCTTTTTTAAAATTTATAGATTAATCATGAAATAACTTTCATCCATTTCAAAACAAATATTACTACAAAGATGGAATATCAATAAATATTGATTTAATCATTGCAAGAAAGTTGGAAGAGTTTTCGTGTTATTTTTGTGATTAAAAGCCAATAATTTTGTTTCTAGATATGTGTGTGGCCTTGGGAGCATAAATCGATGCTAATTTTCTATTTATGGTTCCACTGTTATCGGAATTCAGTATATCATCACGCTGGGTCGGTCTAAAAAAGACATGACTTTTAACTTGTAAGTTAACTGTACCTCAATTCGCAGAGAACAGCAAAGCAGTGAAGACTTCGATTTTTGTTTTGTTTTATTCTGTTTGTCTTTTCTTTTTTTCTTTTTTTTTTTTAAACAAGTAATAAGTTTTAAATAAATAAATAAATTTCCTCAAATAAAATAAAAGAGTAAAAAACAGTGAAGATTGAAAGAGAAATTCTGAATTGATTTTCTTTTTCTCACCTTGGTTTAACACATATTACTATAATTGTCTTTCGTGGTAGTGTAGAAAAAATAATAGGCTCATATAATAGTGTAAAGATAATTAATATAAATTTGCTATATAAGAAAATTATAACAAAATTTATGTAAAAGTCTATGGTACTAATATTATTATATCTTATTTAATATCTTAGTTCTGGTCAAGAAAAAAGAATTGCCAAAAAATTCTACTAGTCTGGGGGAATTTGTCTCTATGCACTATAAGTTTAAAAAAAATACTACATCAAATTATTTAATTTAATATGATGAAGTGTGTTTTAAAAGATACAAGATTAAAAAATAAGTTCAAAATTTTATCCTATATATATATATATATATAAAGTATTATATCCACTTTTCAACTTTAGGTAGCATATCTAAATATATATTTTTCTCTTTTTACTTTTGTTTTCTTATGCCTTTTTTTTTCCTCCACTTTCATTTTCTGTCACCATATAACTCCTCTCTCCGTCGCATATCTCTCTGATTTTTCTACCATTGCCTCTTATCCTTCCTTTGGGGTTTTAGCTTTTATCTTTATCTCATTCTTCCTTCGTTACACATTCAACCATGGCTCTACATTGCAGGCTTGCACAAACACACCCACAAGCAAAACACATGCACACATAATGTCAAAACATATCTTAGTCTCGAAATCAAAACTCATTTCACTGCAATTATTCAAAATGCCCTTCAGCCAATTTTACCCAAACCTCAAATATTTGTACCTGAATTCCAACCATACACCAACAGTAAAGCACAAAACAAATTCCTCATCCAAAGTCTCCAAAATTCCCAACCCATGAAACTAATACTAGTCTACCCTAAATCTTAGCAAAAACCAACAATCAAAATTGATGGTAAGAGATCTAGAATAACAATTCTTTTGTTTGAACATTGAAATTTTTGTTCCCATAATAAATACCCACATTTTTTATGGCAAAAATTTCTCCCAATTTCTTAGACATCTCTAAGCTTTTCATCATTGACATAACAATTCTTTTGTTTGAACATTGAAATTTTTGTTCCCATAATAAATACCCACATTTTTTATGGCAAAAATTTCTCCCAATTTCCTAGACATCTCTAAGCTTTTCATCATTGACATAATGTCGGTGACTGTGAAGTTGTCCTTGGTATAAAGGGTAAGAATTTTGTGAGTGGAGGAGCTCGGTGACCTTGGCAAGATTGAGCTTTTGATGTTGTGAAGCTTCTTGGAGTAGTTAGAGTGTACCTTGAGGAAAGAGGAATAAAGGAAACCATTGTAGCTCACAAACGTGTTACTAGTACTTTGAGTTATTCTAAGACCACAATTATTTTTGCCACAACTTTATCACAACTCCTGACATGATAGAATATGAATAGTTACTCATCGTTTCATCACTCATATTTTGCCACATTAAAGTTGTAATAAAGTTGTGGCCAAAATAATTGTGATTTTAGATTTTTTTTCCCCCTTTAATCACCCTACTTCCCCAAAAGAGAAGTGGGGGGGGGGGGGGGGGGTGTCAATCCCCCATTGTTTTAATTTAAAGGGAAAAATGAACATTAAAATTTTGCTGTCAATCATTAGATGATTATTTTTTTTTTAATAATTCAATAATTTGATAATTAGGGAATATTAAATTATTAATTGATCTACAAGTGTTTTATTAGTCATTTGAAGTTAACAAAAAATGATCATTTAATTGTTGAGAATAGAGTAAATGGATTTTCAAAAAGGTAAGGAAAGACAAATATTTTTCTTTTTGTTTTCCTTGGTAAAATCCACATTGAGCATTTTAATGGTTTATAATTTTTTTTAATAACTTTTCCATGGAATTTACATTGAATTGAGTGTGTCTCTAAATACATGGTAAAATTGTATTAAGATTAGATCATCTGTCACTAGCCTTTCATTACATGATCTTGAACCAACAGCACGATATTACAATAGAAAAGACTGGGAGTGATACCAGTATAAAAGCGATCTATGGCTCCAAATCTCCAATGCTTAAGTAAATTTATTTATTTATTTTGGTAATAAGGAATACTAATTTCCTTAATGTTAATTAACAATTTTAGAAATGTTTTGATACTATTTTTCTAAGACGAAATATATAAAATTGTCACACAAAAAAAGAATCAAAATTTTTTATTTTTTTATTTTCCATAAAAATTTTCTAAAAGTATTCTCTAAGTAAATGTTTTAAGGCACTTGTTAACAAAATTCTTAAATTATATATATATATATATATATATATATTTTTAAAATCCCTCATTATTATATAAGAATGTGTATGGGAAACTTTTCTTATATTTAGCACTATCCATTGTGGTTGTAATGACTAATGAACCTTAAATGGTGGTCATTATCAACCCCATTATGTATGTCCATTCTTACAATATGCTCATTAATTTCAATAATGGAGTATTTTTTTTTTTTTTTTTTGAGGATGAATTATGAGGGAGTAATAGTCTTTCTCGATCTAATAATTGGTTTCGGTAATTGGACATAATGCTTAATTAGATGGATACGCCAGTTATAACATAATGCATAAATATCCAAACTCTTTTTTGGTCCATTTCTACCAAATTGTTCTCAAACCCTCTTTGTTTGTTACTTTCATGACAGTGTCTAATTTTTCCAAAAAGCTAGCTAGCCACACGAATATGCTAATAGATTGTGTAAATCAAGGACGTGGCCCCCTTGGAAACTTCCATCCGGCATTTTCATTGCACAACTAAAGTGGAAAGTTGGATTTGGAAAAAGAAAGTGAATTTAAAGTATTTAAACAAAGAAAAAGAGATTCAAAACAAAAAGCAAAAGAAAATTAGAGAATTTCTTTTACCTTAATTTGTGGTTTGTGGTTTTCACTATTCAACACAATTTCCCTTTACAATTTCTTCACTTTAAACACTTTTTTTAGAATGCTTCTGTGAGAAGGTGACTCTTGTAGTTTTGACTTTTGATTCCTCTTGGAATTGTTAAATTATTTTTTTACCCAAAGTAAGTGAAGAAATTAAAAATAATAATACCTAACAAAAGTGAGGTATTAAAAAAATTTATTTAAACAAATAAAGTAAGTTTTTCAAATAAATTCAAACAACAACTGTATTAAATTGAATTATTCTCCAAAAAAGTAACACTTTGTGTTTAATTAATGCAAACATATGTTTAATTTGAAAAAACCTAAGCTACTGCACTTAAATAACTGGATTATTATATCTTTGTGAATCAAAGAGGTTTTCCAATCAAATTATTGTGAAAAATGCTTTTGTCATGAGTCATGACAGTCCAAATCCATCGAATTCAGTCAGTGGCAGCTCAGCCAATTTCTTTGAACTTTGAACAATCCAGTTCCGAGGTACTGGGGCACAGCTCATCTCCATCAATGAATGACTACAAAAAAATTAAGAATAGGCATTATAGCTCCATGTGTGAAAGGGCCATCCACTGGCACGTCTGGCACCCAAAATAATTTTGTACCGCAACTAAATAAAGTCAAATAATTCCTTACATTTATTTATTTTTCTATATTTTTTAAAAAATAATCATTTTTTAAAAAGTATTTTCTATAAAATTATGACTTTTTTTTTTTTTATGTGTAGTAACAATCTTAAATAAGTTGAGAAATAATTTCATAACTTCTCTTATTTAACTTGTTGTGAAATAAAGTTGTTTTCTAAATAAAATTAATGGAAAATAATCTTTAAAAAAAAAAACTGTACTTTTTATGTTGACAAAATATAATTTTTTTTGACTTATTTTTCTTATGCTATCAGATACTGAAAAATATGGAAAATTATCTTTACACAAAGTAAGCAAGGTTATACATCTTACCTTAAAAAAAAAAGTAATATTATATATAGAAAACTCGTGTTATAGTTCTTTACATAATTTTTTAAAACCAAATGGTGGAATTGTGGGAGCAAATTACTTTCCACTTAGCAAGATAAACTCTACTCGTGCAAGGTCTCACTCTCACCACCCCAGAGCCAAATAATTTGGCTTCACAGCTGAAGTGCATAGCTACTTTTATTCATGTGTTCTCTTTTTCTCCGGTGTTCACGTGTTCACACCACCAACTACTTTTATGCATGAGTTACACTACGTAGTCAGATTATTTATTATAGTTGTCGTTATTTATTGTAATAAATGTATTATTTTTATTGTAGATATATTATTTTATTATGTTGAAAGCTAAAATAAAATCACTAATATTGAGTGTTTTGTAAAGTAAAAATGTAAAATAGATAAAATAGTTTTTTGTAAAATTATATTGCTAAATTTATGACTCTACCATTATGAATGCTCTCAAAACCCAAATGCTAATGTGTCTTATATTACTCAAACTCAAGCGCTAAAAACAAGATAAAAAAGTTGTAAGTTTCAAAAAAAAAATAAAAAAGATAAAAAAGTTGTATATAATTTGTTGTGATTGGTTATTAATTTTTTCTATATGAGCTAGCATTACTTTACTATGCAAGACTTACGGTATGCCATACCATCACTTGTGGAAAAATAGTGTCAAAGTTAAAAATAGGTAGCTAGGTAAGTTGCTTCCGATTCCAAAAGTTACAAGCTCCAATTTTCCAAGTCATCAAAACACAAAAAGAGCTCTGCAGAAATTACAGGAAAAATTGGTTTTTGAGTTTTAAAAAAAGGTCGGCTGGACCATATATTTCATATATGAATTACTACCGCCGTCCTATTTTTTTTTTTTTTTTCTCTATTTCATTTTGAGATGTCTCAAAATATTGTCCTGTTTCTAAAAATAAAAGTCATTAATTTACTAATATTCCTATTATACCCCTATTAATTTACTAATTCAATTTTTTGATAAATTTTTTTAAGGATAATTTTAAAAACTTATACATTTTTAAAAGATAGACAATACAATAAATGATATTCCTTTAAAAAGTTTAACTTTTCAAATAGGACAAAAAAAAAAAAAAAAAAAAAGGGAGAGGAGGGAGTATAAAGTAAAGCAGCAATGAGGAGGGACCCTCATTGCTTATATATATATATATATATATATTAGTATAATAGTGTATAGTCTGTCCTCATTATCCCGGATTTGCCTGTACTCTAATTCTTCAATAAGTTTAGAAATTGGGTGGGTCCATATGTAACCATGACTTTTTCACTCGTGTGAAGGATGATTCGTCTCATTCCCACGGATTGTGATTTAGGCGTACGAATGAAGATACTGGGGTGTTTGGTAAGTATTCTGAAACACAAATTTTCAATTTTTAAATAATATTATATATATTTTCACATACTTTTTTACTTATACATATTTTCACACATATTTTCAAATAATAAAATACATATTTTAAAGTGCATGTACCAAACACCTCACAAAATTTTTAACAGTCTAGTCACACTCACACTCACACTATGTATGGATATGGTGTAGTGTACAAATTAGCATACGGTTATCAATTTATATTAAAAATTGATCAATATTTTGGTCTGATAATAAAGTATAGGATCATCCGAAGCGAAATAAATAAATAAACTATATTCATCTTTTTATTAGCAAAAGAAATACTATATTCTTATATTATTCCCTTTATGTCTTCAATTTTTAATATTTAGAATCTAGAACATCTTAAATCTTAGAATTAAATTAATGATTATCTATAGATAAAGATTAGGTTTAGTGATCCCAATTAACGTGCCATTCCATACTCTCTATCTATTTCCTACTCCAAAATGGGAGAAATTATTATTTACACTGAGAGGACTGTTGATGCAATTCTTTCTGACCAATGAAATGATGTCATTTATGCAAATGTATGTGTGAGCTTCCTAATCAGCACGAGGAATAAAAAATAAAAATTACTAGATGATGTTATATTTGCATAAATAACATCATTTTATTAGTTGGGAGATTAGAGAATATCACCAATAAAAATTACCAGTTTGCATTAATTTTTTTTGTATGGCTTCCTCTAATCTCTATCCTAATTCATAATATTCTCTAAAACAAATGCTAAAACTACTACAGCTATTACTAAGTAAATTTTACAAATTGATATGACAATAAATATTATTGGTGTACTTTAACCACTTCATAAATAAATATTTGAATTATTTATTTATGATTGGTGACACATCAGTTTGTAAGTTTAAAATAATAAATCTTATACACACTACTTATTTCTAAGGTCCACTTGTACCCCTCTAGTGGGTTCACAATGAGCTATATAAAAGGTACCAATGCTAGTAATCCTCTCATTGTTCACACTTCCCACCGCCCACTTCTCTGTGGCCTGTTAATGGTAAGCATTCACATTTGCATGGAACGCTGCTTAGACTTCTGAACTACTTTTGTGTAATTGAATTTGTCAAACTGGATAAGCATCCATATACGCATGCATGGCGGTGCAAGAAAAATTAAGCTTGGTCCGAATGTTAAAGTGCATTGGTTATTTTTTAGATAGATGCACAAATTTTAATTAAAGAGATATTGTTCATTAATATTTGTTATTTTCAATTAGGATCCTGTTAATGAGTGCTTGAAAGCAAAAATTACGATTGAGTTTTTTTTTTTTTTAATTGTAATCTATCAGTTTTTTGGGTGCAATCACATGTGGGTCATTTAAAGAAATATTTGTTTATTTGTTTTTATTTATTTTTGTTTTTATACAATATAGAATTTCTACTCTAACCTAATCTAAGTGTATATGTGTGTGAAACTTTCTCATAGAGAGTAAAAACCTCAGCCTTTACTCTCCTCACATCCCATAAGTACTTATACTTGTAGAGTGACTTTCACGCCAAGGGTGCGCAATGACAACATAGTGATCTGAAAAATCATGAAAATAGTATGTTCACATGGCCATTAACAAGAGCCAAAAATTAATGACATAGTTCAAGAGCTAGCGCGTAAATTGATAACCATTGGCCCATTGTTGATGGATAAGGTAACTAGAACTGGTTGTAGTCTTGCATTGCAAGAATTTGAAGTAAGCCATTAGTCAACGCTCATTAAAAAATAGTAAAAGTCAAACTAACATGCATAAGATTGAGTGGGCCGTCCTGTTTATTCTTCGGCTGAAAGTATGGCTGTTTATATGACGTTAACATGGAGGCTGTAGCTGGCGAAGTCTGAAACTTGAGACATTTTACATTGAGTACCGTTGTATCTGGTTGGCTAGGAATAATATTATTCTGTCTCTTTCATAATATAATTAGCTATACGATGATAGAATATAATTATCTTTTTAACAATTCGAATTTCTTTCTCAAAAAAAAAAAAAAAAAAAACAATTCAAATTTCATTGCACTCGTTGAGCACTAATTCTAATACCATGTTAAATATGCTAAAACAAATGTGGAAATATAATACAAAAATACGAGGGTTGCGTTATTTAACTTGACAACATTCATTGTGGTTAATAGACTTATAAGACAAGTAGAAAACTTGACTTCCACACAAGATAATTAACATTATGCTTGGACTTGGGCTAATATATTTGGAGCACTAATTAGTTATCAATTACATCTTCATTAAAAAAATTGTCAATTCTTTTGGATGAATTGTTAGTTTGTTATCAATTTCCAAGCTACCAGGGGCGTAGCCAGGAATAAAGTCATGGGGGGGCCGAGTTGTAACATAAATATACTAAATATAATTCTTAAGTCTATTGGATACAAAATTATCAACTTTCAAATATCATCATATACTTGAACATGTTGGGAATTCAACCGAAATTCCAAACCTGTGAAAAACAAAAAAATAGAGAAAACAAAACGCCAAAAGAAAAACAATCACACGCACGAGACAGTATTTACGTGGTTCGGCAATTTGCCTACATCCACGGAGTTGCAGGGATTTCACTATTATCAAAAAAAATTACAATGTGCGGCTACAGGGTTTTTCTTTCTCAAAAACAACAACAAGACAAAACCCTAATCACAAAAAAAGGCTTTTATATCCTGCGCACAGGATTCACAATGGGCTACAAAAAGGGCCAAAAAAATTTTGTCTGCCCAAGCCTCCGCTCCATGGACTAAGCCTCAGTAAATCTCCCATTAAAACCACGCAACATTATTCAAGTCAGGTCGGGTCATCAACAGAATCAAATCATGCCTGACGACGATTTTTCATGGAATAAAATTCATCCATTATCATCTCCATAGTGAAATTCCCTGCAATTTCCTTCTCTATATAGACTATCATATTATCTGCCAAAAACTCATCCTCCATTCTATTCCGAAGTCTTGTTTTTAATAACTTCATAGCTGAGAAAGCTCGTTCTGTAGTTGCTGTAGAAACTGGAAGGGTCAACACAAGACGAATAAGTCTATCAATCAAAAAATAGATATTAGACTTTCCTGAAATTTTTAATCCCCTACATAGCTCGGAAATTGTACTCATATTCTGAAAATCTGGATGTTTTATCACATCAAGCTCATAATGTTGCAATTGAGACTCCAAAAGTTCTTGTTCATGTTCAGTAAAATCTTGAGGATAATATTTCTTAACTAAATTGCATATATGAACAATTTTGAATAATCTAAAAGCATCCTTGGGATTTAAAGCTGAACTAAGAATGACAAGTTCCGTTGTTAGCTCACAAAATCTACTTTTCAGTTCTTGCAATTGGAAGTCTATTGCAACTGTAAATATGGAAATTCTAAAATGATGTTCCATTGTTAAATCTTCATCTTGACGACGATATCTACCTCGACCTTTAGTGTAACGAGCATTCATATCAGGAATATCAATTTCATGTTGCTCACAAAATGCTATAACACTAGCAAGTAAAGGCTCCCATCCATCATCTCTCAACTTTTGAATAAGTGATTTTGTAGTTGAAACTAAATGCATGGCATTTAAAAGGTCTTGAGAACGTTGTTGCAAAGCTTGACAAAGAACATTAGTAATTCCCATTATCTCTTTCATCAAATGCAAGATTAAAATAAATTCAAATGATGTTAATACCTGATAAGCTCCCTCGGCATCACCGCGTTGTTTATAGTTAGCCCCTTCCTCAGAGATAGTGTTGATAACTTTGCAAGTAGCATCAAACATGTTAATCAAACTACAAATAGATTGAAAATGAGATCCCCACCTAGTATCTCCAGCTCGTTGCAAAGTACCAATCTGGTTTGCACCTCTTCCAGTCTCAATTTCATTAGAAGCAATCATATTCTCAACTTCTTCTGCTTGAGCATGTTGCAATTCATCATTACGCTTACTAGAACCAACAACAATATTGATAATATTAACCAAATGATCAAAGAACTGATGAACATCTTTTACTTCTCTAGATGCTGTAACTAGAGCTAATTGCAACCTATGAGCCATACAGTGTACATAATAAGCATATGGGCACTCTTTAAGAAAAAGAGCTTGTAATCCATTCCATTCACCACGCATGTTACTAGCCCCATCATATCCTTGACCTCGAATATTTTCAATGTGGAGGTTGTAATGAGAAAGGACAGCACATATCTCATTCTTTAAAGTCAATGCAGTAGTGTCTCTAACATGCACAACATGAAAGAAACGCTCTTTAATGAAACCTTCTTTATCAACAAACCTCAAAATGATGGCCATTTGCTCTCTCTTCGACTCATCCCGAGCTTCATCAACAAGAATGCAAAATTTTGCATCCCCAATTTCTTCACGAATAGCATTTCGCACATTACTAGCAAGAATATGCAAAATCTCCTTTTGAATTGTGGGTGATGTATATTTGGCATTTCCTGGTGCATTTTCCAAGACAACACTAGCTACTTTGTCATTGAAAGTTGATGTGAATTTTATCAATTCAATAAAATTACCTCTATTTTTTGAATCAAGGCTTTCATCATGACCTCTAAAAGCACAAGCTTGGAATGCTAGCCATCGGGCACACTCTACTGAGGTTTTGAGCCGCAATCGATTATTCTCTAATTCTTTTGATGTTTGTTTCTCAATCAGCTTGTCAATATGCTGTGAATGATTCTTTAAATCCTCGCAACATTTCATAGCAATTTTATGTGGGGAGTTTGGTTCTTTTCCTTCATGACGAATTAAAGGACAATTCATTCCATCTTTCACCTTTTTCCAATTATTAAAACCTCGTGAAATGAATACATCTGATCCGGGACGACCTATTGGTTTCTTACTAAAAAGGTAGCAAGGTAGACAATATATCGCATCCATTGAAGGTGAGTATTCCAACCAATCTTTATGTGAGTCATACCATGAAGGTTGAAATCGACGACGATGAGTATCATCACTGTATGGACAGTTTATATTTACAGGTTGATATGGACCTTCTTTGAGATAAGCTCGTCGGATTTCATCTTGTTGGTTGATAGGAAATTCACATATTTGTGTACGTGATCCTGGATCACGATCTATCTCTTCAAATTGAAGTTTTGGACATTTGGAGGGGTGTTCATCAGGTATTGAAGTATTAAGATTTGTTTCTACAGCCACAGGTGTCCTAATTTCTGAATTGCTAGCATCTTTTTTCTTAAAGAATGCATCAATTGTTTTTCGTTTGCTCATAATTCTTTTAGCTTTAAGAATATGACTCAAAAATTAACCTGAAAAGAATTTAAAAAAAAAATAATTAGAAATTTTTACTTAGTTATATGAATGTTATTCATACTCAAGAAAAAAACAAAATTTTCATTATAATTTAAACAGTTGGCCCATTTTTAATACAACTTTAATTAATAATAACCCCTCAAACAAAAACAAAAATAATTTAATTAATTTGTCTTTTATAATATATTGGTTAATTTAATTATATAGGTTTAATTATTATTGTTTAGTTTTAATTTAATTTTCACTATAGCTTTAATTATATAGCTTTTATTATATATTGGTTAATTTAATTACATTGCTTTAATTATTATGCTGCACCCTTTAAATAATCGGCCCATTTTTAATACAACTTTAATTAATAATAACCCCTCAAACAAAAACAAAAATAATTTAATTAATTTGTCTTTTATAATATATTGGTTAATTTAATTATATAGGTTTAATTATTATTGTTTAGTTTTAATTTAATTTTCACTATAGCTTTAATTATATAACTTTTATTATATATTGGTTAATTTAATTACATTGCTTTAATTATTATGCTGCACCCGGCTCCATGTGCCCATATCCCATCTATCCCCTCCCCACCCCACTTAACAGCCAACAGAAAAATACAAAATGCGCCCCAATCACAATAGCTAGCTGCAATCAGAAAATTTCGCAATGCCAATCACAAATTATAACACACGTCACACTAAATGACAATTAATATTTCACCAAACAGACAAACACAACCCACTGAGTCACTGGCTAACAACAAAAGGGAATAAGATAATGCCAAATTAAAAAAAAAAGACAAAAACACTCAAATAAGTAAAAAGCAAACCCAGCCAATGAGCCAATCAGATGCTCACAATTCAAAAGAGAGAGACATTTACCGACATTTGAGAATCATCAGCTTAAATAAAGAATAAGGAGACTTTCATAATTCATAAATATTAATTTCATTTTGTTTCCTTCAGTGAGATAAAGAGAGAGAGACTGAGAGAGGGTTTGAGAGAAAAACCTTGAGGGAGGGCGCCGGACCGCCGGAGGCTGGAGCGGAGGGAGCAAATGCCAAAGAGCACAGAGCACCGCTGCACCGGAGCAGAGGCAGCACGATCTGTAATCTCCGATGAGGCAGTGACCGTCACCGCTACGATCTGCGAAAAAATGGGTTTCAAATTTCAGTGAGATAAAGAGAGAGAGACTGAGAGAGTCAGAGAGAAAAAGTGAGAAATACCTTGAGGGAGGGGCGGAGCCGCGGAGGGAGCACCGTCGGCGACGATCTCCGATCTCCGATCTACGTTCTGCGATCTGCGATGAGCGGCGACCGGGCGAGCAACGACGACGACGAGCTAGCTGCGGCGACGACGACGGCGACGTGACCGTGGGACGGTGGGTTACTGGGTTTGGTTTGCTAGGGACTTGGGGTTTGGTGTTGGTTTGTGTATTGGGGGTTTTTTTTTTTTTTTTGATATGTTACCTCTGTTTTGCGTTTTGATTTGCTGGAGTATGATGTGTTTTAGTATTGGATTTGGGGCTTGATTTCTCTGCCACTGCCAGCGACGTGATGGATTGCAATTCTGCCAGCGGCGACGTGATGCTCTGTACTTTTTTTTTTCTTTTTTTTTTTCTTTTTTGTGTTGAGAATCCGTGGGCAGTGGGCTTGCCGTGAGCGAGCTTGGGCTCGCCGTGGGCTTGGCTTGCCGTGGGCTTTGTTACATTTTTTATTTTCGGATTTTAGTTCAAATTTGCTTTGGGCTTTTTTTTTTTTTTTTTTTTTTTTTTTTTTTTTTTTTTTTTTTTTTTTTCTGCTTGAAAGTAGAACAGATATATATATATATATATATATATATATATATATATATATATATATATTTTTTTTTTTTTTAATTTGAGGTGCTCCTAATTGTTGATTGGGGGCTGGGAAAATGGGTGAGAAATGGGTAGGGGGGGCCGGCTGGTTCATGTTGGGGGGGCCAATTTATTTTTTCTTCCTACTCTAATGGGAAATTTTTTTTTTTTGCAGGGGCCTCGGCCCCCTCAAGCCACTATGTGGCTCCGCCCCTGCAAGCTACGATGAGAATTGACAATTGAGAGGGATATATTTCGTTCTTTTTTTGGGTATCGCTGAGAGTTGAGATCATCATATTATGTCTTTTATTGAGGCAATGACTCTGACTAAGCATTGAAAAGAAGGATGAGGATTAAGACTTAAGAGTTCAATCCTAGCAAGAATTTTTTTTTTCTTCTAAAAAAAACAACTCGAACATTAATGCAATTGGAAGTTAGAACACCAAAATTCAACTTGATTACGTGTTATATAGTTGGAGTCACTATCCTCGAGAGAGATAAGAAGCTGATAACAAGGCCTTTAAAATTTTTTTATTTAATGTGTGAGAATGTTGTATTCTATGCTCAACATTGTCGCATATTTAGGTACAAATTATGATTTATAAATCTGTTTCTTTATCTTATAATACTTTATCTTATATTTTTCAAAAAAAAAAAAAAAACTTTATCTTATAGATAATATGTTCAAACTCGTGGGATAGCTAAAGAATATTAGTTTATAAAGCATTCATATTATGTTGTTCTTGTTGTCCTCCATGGCCAAGGGAAACATTTTGAAATAAGATAAGCATTGACCTACTTTTTTTCTTTTTTCTTTTTCCTCTCTTCACACGAGAAAATTTTCAATTATTAGCGGTGTTCATGGTTTTCTCGATTGGTAAATTCATAGCAAAAAAAATTTTACAATTAATTTTTTTCTTTCACGCCAATGGAATGATCAATATCACGTGATATATGCCTTGTGAGACTAACAAGTAACAAGTAACAACCATGCATAAATACAACGAAAGGTCTTTGTTTTGCTATATAATAATAAAACTTTGTTCTTTCCTGCTAGTTGTTCTAGTTGGCCAAGTTGTCTCTGTTAAAATACATTTTTATTTGAATTCTTCCCCTCAGTTTTTGAACCATGTAACCGTTGGGTACACGCTGTTTTTGTGACTGCATGTTTTTGCGTATTTAAAACAATTCTATGATCTTTAACTTACATATTATATTTATATATAATAATCTTTGTTTTTATTTTAAAGCTTCATAATCATCGATTTGGTGCTAATCAACTTGTTTAAACAAGAAAAAGAGTGTTCTTCGTTTATTTCAAATGCTAGTAATGACCAATTTTAATAATACTCTTTCCAATAATTGTCATATAGTATATATGTACCCTTTAATTAATATCTGTCTCTTCCAATCAAATAATATTTTATTTACAAAATTATTTGTCATTTGGTTAAACGCATTTAGTGGAGGTAGTCAACTTTCTGAATTTTATTTATTTATTTATCATTTATATTTTAAGTTCTCTGTGGTCCAGTTGTAATGACGTGAGTATAATGATAATTACTTCTTCGGCATATTTTGGGTCAACTTACTTGACATTAGAAAAACATGAATAACGCCATAACAGTCATCAACCGGTAGTGACGGCTCCAGAATTTTTCTCAGGATGTTTTTTAAGAATGATAAATTATATAATTTAATAAAAAGAGAAATTATTAATTATTGTTGTTTAGTTGTTTCATTAATTTGTTTATCTTTTACAAACTATAACTTGTTATATTATTGTTTCATTAATTATAAAATTATTAATTGTTGTTTAACCTAACATAATTTAATTTTTTTGTCTTTTATAATGTATTGGTTAATTAAATTATTATTTATTAGTTACTTCCCCCAATTAATTATTGGTTAATTAAATTATTATTTATTAGTTGCACTAGCACACACCCTATGTGCAATTACTTTCCTCAAATCAAATATCCCACCACGGCCCCATGCCCCCATCTACCCCCAACTCAACAAACAAGCCCCATGGCCCCCAATCACAAGAACTAATCAGATAAATTCACAATCACAAATCACAATACACTAAAAGACAATTAATTGTATCTCACTAACACCAACACCAATAGTCACCAACACCAACGGATAAAGCAAAAAACAGGGGCAAATATTAATAAAGTGATAAGGTAAAGCTAAGCAATCAAATAAAGTCTCAAAGAGAGAGAGAGACTCTCATTTGCTTTTAGTCTTCAAATAAAGAGAGAGACAGAGAGTTTAAGAGAGAAACACATACCCATTAACCCATATATGTAAGGGACTAAAGAGAGAAAAAGATGAAATACCTTGAGGTTAAGGGAGTAGGGAGGCCTGACGCTAAGCAGCACATTGAGGCGTGATTGATCTCCGATCTCCGATGCCCGACGTGCTCTGGATTTCGAGTTTGTGGCCCAATCACTGATGACCGATGTGCTCTGGAGCTCGCGTCATCTGTTGGTTGTTGTCATTGATGGCTGATGAGGTTTTTTTTTCTTTAGGTTAGGTTTTTTATTTCAGTTTTTGCTTTACTTGATGAATCAGATGCACATATTGGGTTTTTTTTTTTTTTTTTTTTTTTTTTTTTAAGAATCCGTGGGTTTGCTACCATCTGTAATTTGTTCATTTTGATGCTGGGCTTTTTTTTCCCTGGTGGGCTTGCTCTATTACAATTTTTTTTTTTTAATCTTAGTTCAAAAAAAAAATTTTGGGTTTTTTTTTTTTTTTTTTTTTTTTTTAATTTCTTGAAAGTAGAACAAATAATTTTTATTTATTTATTTATTTGAGGGTGTTCCTAATTTTTTTTAAGGGTAAACAAATAAAAATTTTTAAATTATTATATATAATTTTTTTTTTTTTGGGTCAGGCCCTGGACTAAATGTGGTGCCGCCACTGTCAATCGGCATAGTAGAGCAAATTTTCTTTTTTGTGTCATCCAATGACCCACCGAAAAGAACAAAAAGGATAAGCCATTTTTAAATGAGAACTAGTATTATGAGTGTGCAATACACAACTTAATTAAAAATAATATGTAATAAATTGAGATTATATTAATAATTAATGATTCATATGACAAAAATGCATTAATTTTACGTGTATGTAGGCATGTATTGTGCTAGTTTATAGTGTAAAATTTATTATATTAAAACATATATAAAATTATTATACATAATTAAAACAATTATTAAATTTATTTTAAATTAGTTACTTTTTTTTTTAGTATCCTTTAAATTAGTTACTTGACATAACTGCAACTTCTCTAAAACCCAACTTTGACAAAATAAAATGTCTATGTAGATTAATGTCAAAACATTAAAATAAGTATCAACATAAAATAATCCAAATTTTGTATCATTTAAAAAATATTTACTAATGTTTGTATTTACACTCTACAGAGTACAGACTTGATGGACTTGTTTTTTTTTTTTTTTTTTTTTAAATTATTATTATTATTGGTTTAAAGAAGTATTCGGTTTTGATGTCAAAAAATAATTAAATTTTTTTTTCAATTTTTCTATTTTAATAATAATTAATTAATTATATGGTGGATCTTTGTCAAATTTTCTAAACTGATTGTAAGAAGCTGCAAAGTACAAACCACGCATTAACGCATCCATACTTAATTGCCAATTGGCAATTAAGTACAAAATTTGCACGACGTTGAATTTTAAGAGTCAAATCTTAATGAGCAAAGCAATACTCCAAGTACTGATTGGGTTTACTTGGAATGCTCTCTCTCACAATATGGCATATATATGTAGCGTAGGTTATGGCTGGAACTTTTAAGTTCTTTAACTAATAATGATCACTTGTAACGATCCAATTATATAATTATTAATTCTTATGAAAAAAATGAAGAAAATGGGCAAATGACCTTTTCGCGCAAACAAAGTAGCATTTTGCCCAATTTTTCAAATTAATTAGAAAAATGCTCATTTTTTGAAAATTGATTTTCTCAAAATCAAGTTAAACCCAATAATGGTGTTTTTAAGTAGCCTATAGCGACGTTTTAAGGACCTATAGTGGCGTTTTATAACTCGAGCTCCATGAACTTAAGTTATAGGCAATACTGTTCACTTTTACTGTTCATGACACTGTTCACTCCAAAATTTTGATTTGCTAAATAATATGAGATGTCCTACAATGTCCAATTACAGATGGAGCTCAAGTTCATGGAGCTCGAGTTACAAAATGTCATTATAAGTCCTTAAAACGTCACTATAAGCTCCTTAAAACACTACTATAGCTCGAGTTATGTTAATGATCATATGTTATGTTAAAAGAGTGACATTTTCCTAATTAGTTTGAGAAATGGGGCAAAATGCCACTTTGTTTGCACAAAAAGGGCATTTTTCCATTTTGGCCTTAAAAAAAATAGAAATGTCAACTTAAAAGTGATCATTAACATAACATATGATCACTTGTGTGAATTTAAAGGGATTGTTCATGCATGGTGAATATCTTTTCCAATAGTCTCTACAGTCAAGGGCAAATGCATGCATGCATGTAAAAGTGCTTGCCTTTCTATTAGTCTGGTAAACGTTGTGAGGCCTTATATTCTTAATTACTATCTAGAATTGACTCAATCATAGGAAAAAAAAATATTTAACAACCATTAAGTTTTTTTGTCTATCCAAAAAATTGACAAAGCAGTAGAGTCAAAGTTTTAGTACCGATTTTAAGGATAGAATAAAAAAGAGTGAAAAAAAAATGTTTGTGTCTATCCAAAAAATTTATAAATTAGCAATAGAGAAAAAGTTAATAAGAAAAATTAGTATTTCATTTTTATCTTAAAAAAATTGCTACAATTTAGTATAAATACTAGGCAATTAAATAGGATATTTGCCGCAACCACATCTTCTAAACCCTACTTTTACTACAAAATCCAAGTTCTTTGCTCTTAAATATTGTTTCTGTAAATATCACGTAATCAAAATTTGATGATATGTATTTTTATCTAGTGATCTAATCTTTTAGATACTACCATTTTTGTAAAGATCATGTAGTCAAGACTCAAGAGTTGATAATATGTGAATATATGGAAATACGGTTTTTTTTTTTTTTTTTTAATTTTTACCAAAATTTTTTTATTACATTGCAAAAGGTTTTTCAAAATTTTCTGTTCAAGAGTTTTCTCTCATTTTAAATCAAAGAGATAACTGATAACTTATCAAAAAAACGATAACTGATAACATATGGATAAAAGGAAAATTAAGTCATAAGTTTTCTCTTGTATTAAGTTTATTTTTTCTAATTAAATTAATCTCCCTAAAAAAAAAAGGCAAAAGTTAATAATTGTACATTTTTAGACCAAGAGAGTCAATACCGTACTGGAGGCTGTATCGGTTTGGCCAGCAATACGATATATTTCGGATACCGGTCAATACCGATGTATCATTTCGGGTTTACTGCTATTTTTTATATTTATAAATAATATATATATATATATATATGTGTGTGTGTGTGTGTGTGTGTGTGTGTGTGTGTGTATAAATATTATAATAAATATAGAAGTTTATGATAAAACATTTCCTCAATTCAGAACTAATTATTCATGGTTTTAGATTTTAGTATCAATTAAAAGAAAAGAAAAAAACACAATATAAATAATAGAAAGCTTAAAAGTTACCATTACATACTAAGAAAATAAATAACACTAATAAGTTAATGCAAATACGTTACCATTCTACCCTAACAAAAATTCAAAAATTACAAAACTTTAAAAAAAAAAAAAAAAAAAAAAAAAAAAAAAAATTTCTATACCAGCCGGTATTGCCTGAAATTGGCCGACATGGCCAATATTTTTTCTAGTATGAAACAGGGGAGTTATATGTACCAGTTTGCTTGCCAGTACGATATATACCGCGGTACCTGCCGGTACAATACAAAATCGACTCCCTTGTTTTAGACCCCTTAAATACAAACAGATTAACTTAGTTATTTAGTCAAGTGATTAACTTAGGTAAATTATTCAGATCTAGATTAACACAGATAAATCATATTATTGAAACAGTGTGAAAAATAAATAACACAACGATATCATAACTCAAGAAATCCAGGGAAGGATTTAACCTAACTAGCTATCCTCAAGGTAAAACAGATCCACTATGAAAGAATTGAAATTTTATAATAGCAACTTAAATCATTAACATCCGATTGCTATCTCGAGTAGAAAACTTACTACCCCGACCACATGACAGCTTCGAGTCCACGGACTACTTCTTTCTTAGATTCACAACAACCACAAGTACTCCCACTTGTGTTTTTCTTTAAGCTCTTTATGCAGCAACTGAAGTGATCACCAAGCTCTCAACATCAATCTTGAGATTGGAAACCCTAAGTATGTATGAAAGCAAAAACCTCTAGATCTCACAAGAAATTCATACAAACAGCATAAACAACAACAATAAAACATGGTTAGAGTTTTTCCTTTTATACTTAAGGCAAAACATAAAACCCTACACGTCATATGAGTTTGAGCTTGAGTTGGAAAAATCCGCAGAAAAACAATTTGCACGAGCTTCAATCGATCGAGTCTAATTTTCGACCGATTGAGCTTTGCAGAAAGTGAACAGTAATTTTCTGCAATTACTCGATTCCAACTTTACACTAAACATATTTTGAGCAGCCTAATTCTAGACTCTAAGATTTGATTATGGTTTGCCAACATTACACATTGAAGTTCTAATACATTTAGATCCTAAATCAATGAAACCTCCCCTTTTGGCAATCTGTGACAAAACACATAATAAAACAAAATGCTCAAAGTTACAAAACAACCCATTACAATAGAAATTGCCCAACAAAAATAATTCACTCTAACTGCTATCTATCAATTACAAGTGTAGACAGTAGCACGATTGAATCAACTTGTATATTCTTGTAACACTTAACAAACACATAAACGCATGTATAGAAAATACAAGTAAAACAAAATAAATTCTTGATTTCACATAACATAAAATAAAAGACATATATCATTAATGACCTCGTAAACATAAATCAATAATCAATGTAGCACAATGTGAAACAAGAAACAAAAATAAAACAGTAATGTCTCATCTTATCATATACAACTCATAAAAAATAGAGACATCAAAATAAATACATCATGAGCCAAAAAAATAAGTACTATGTGAAGCATCTAGATACAATCTAAGGCTCCAAAACTCCAAAACAACAAAAATCTCCTGCTATCTCCATCCATATGTACTCTTCCTTTTTATGTCGAATTGCCAAAGGGTAATCAAGACTCATCATTGAAAGGAAGTGGCAGAGGTGACTGTTTAAAACTCGCCAACTTTGCACGCAAAGCTTGAAGCTCCATGAGAACGTCCACCAAAAGCTGACCATGAGCTGTCTGAACGGTCATGATAGTGTCCAACATACAACGAATGCTAGAATCATCCGAAGTAGAAGGTGGAGGAGCAACAGTAGCAGTTAAATCAACAAACACATCAGCAGCCGAATCACCTGAAGAAGGAGGAGGAGGAAGTGCAACACCTAAAGAAGACTCAACTCTAGGGCGTTTAAAGCTAGCTCGCATCTGAGCAGCCCTCTGCTTAAGAAAAGTGGCACCTATGGGAGTTATAATATGTACAGGCTCAGAAACAGAAACTCATCTAAACCTAAATGCAATAAAATCTGATGAATAAAAACCAGAAAGAAAAAAGCATGAGTAGAAGAACTACTCCTATGAACCTCAACCAAAGAACGAATAAAAAGATAAGGAAAACTCATAGGAGCATCTGTGACAAGTGCATACAAAAATGCACATCTCTTGATAGGAATAGTATGCAAATGAGAGATGGGTTAGATAGAATGACAAGAAATTAAAAAAGAAAAAGAAAAAGATAATGAATCTTTGTTAACTCATGAGAAGTGATTCAAGGATTAGTACCCCACTAGATGGAAGTACCAGTCAGATATGACATAATGTCATCTAGAGGAGGAGACTCATCATAAGAATAGACAAGATGTTGGACCTTAGGCACCCCAAGAGCAGAGGCCACTACCGTAAGAGTAATGGCATACTTTTCACCCTATATCTGACTCTTCACAAATTAAGTGTTGGAATCATTGGAGTGGACAAAGAGGTTCGAATATAGCCCCCTAATCAAGGTAGCCGGAGGAGGATGGTCTATATCCAACAAAGGCAACCAGCCTTGACGCTCAAAATTTCTCCTAATTTCTGGATCAAGCTCATCTAAAACAACCTTTCTCTCAGCCCACACATTTCTAAGAATGTTCATCTTCTCATAAGTCTCATGGTTTTTCTCACTACAAAACCTCTCACTATCAAAGGATGGAGTAGAAGAAGAGGTAAATGTCCTATGGGTTCTAGTCTTCCTAACCATGATTCTAAAGATCAGAATGGATAGACAGAAAAGAGACAAAAGACAAAAAAACAAGAAAAACCCAAGAATAGATTGCATCAGACACAGTTAGAGCAAAAATAATATTGAAAATAACAATCTATATGATGCATGAACTATATTAACACATGATGCATGTTCTAATGCAGTGAGAATAATTCAATTTTACTTAAAAAACACAAAAATTAGCTTGAACATAGAGTTTATAACCCCAAATTTTGAAAACCCACTTTCAAAAAAATCCCAACAGATTGATCAATTTATCATTACACGAGTTAGATAACAGTATATGATGACATAATTAATCAATTACACAAGCCAATCTCATCAAATTAATCCCAATTGAACAAAATCCCTAATTTGGTTAATTTCAAGCCCTAGAAATTTCAATTTTTCCCAATTCATCAAATTGTTCAAATTAAACCATGAAGAACATGTTAATATCATCCAACAACAAAAACCCATTGATCAATTTTGAAAGAAATCATCGAAAACACCAAAAACCCCAAATTTCTACAGGTTCGAAATTTTCCCTTAAATGCATGAAAAATGAGTTTAAACCAAAAAGGAAGGGAAAAATAATCTTACCGATACTAGACGACAAAAACCTTTTAGAAAGATTGAGGGAAAACAACAAAAAATCACTTGAGCTGGATCGGTCAAATAGAGAGAGCCAAAAAGCTTTTTGAAAAGTTTTAAAATAGTGAAGAACACGTGAAAAGCTTATTTTAAAAAAAAAAAATCTTTGAACAATTTTCGATCAGTTGAAGAATAGGTTCGGTTAATTGAAAATCAATTTCAATCAATCCAGCACCAATCAAGCTAGGCAAATTCAAACCAAATTTTTAATCACAATTTTGATCGGTCGAGCAACAGGTTCGATCGATCGAAAATTTGGAAAAATAAAAATTTTGAAAAACAGAGCATTTTAATGCAGAAACTTCTCAAAGCACAGTATTTTATAAATAAAATGCATGAGTATGAGATGAAACGTTTTCCAAAAACCCCTAAATTTAACCAAGATCTTCTAAAAACAAGATTTTCAATCAATTTATCCTTAAATCTCAAACTTTAAACACATTTTGCATTAAGGTCAAGGAATTTACAATCTTGGATGGCTTCAACAAGATCACACGCAATACAATGTACCAAGTTTATCAAAGAGTAACTTGTGTAATGTGTGCAACTAGCAAGAACTTGAGATACATATGAGGTGATAAGTAAATAGTGATCAATCACAATTTCTACAAAATTCATCACATAAGTTTGAAAAAGACTATCACCTAAAGAGTTACATCATATAACTCTCACATCTCCTAGAATAAAAGCTTGCAATCTTGTAAGTTTCTTGATTTTTCTCATAATATACACACCAATTTTATTTGATTTGAGACTTATTAAAATAGCTGAGATAATGTACATACCAATTTTGTTTGATTGTGAAGAAATTATAGCCCAATAATGTATACACCAATTTTAGCATTTAATCTAAGGCTACACCTTATGTTCTTTTTGTGCATGTGTTTCACTTTCTTGAGCACAAAATTTTATGATATGCATTAAGCTGTTCATGATTGACTAGTAAATAGTGGTGAGATGGTTATTTATGCATTTCTCATTAAGTTCAAGTCCAACAATCAAAGACATGTGACTTCAAGATCAAGATAATGTGATAAAAAATTATAAACAACTCTCACACAACATGCACTACAAAGTTCAAACTAGTAAAATATAATAAAACAAACTCATCCAAGCTAAACAAGGTACATAAACATGTTATGTAAAGATAATATGGCAACCTTAATTTCAAATCCAAGGGAAATTAATGCAAAACACATTTTTCTCCCCTTTTCCTCCTTTTTTATTTATTTATTTTTTTTTATTTTTTATACATATATATTCTTGAAAAGAATAACAAAAACATCCTAGTATGAAATACATGAATGTTATACAATGCAAGTCTTACAAAAAAGAGAAAGTAAAACAACAAAGAAGAATGATCACAAAGGATCACGTCAAGAAGACTCAATTAGATTGAGCATTTTGCATCCAAAAATTTTTAGATGCAACTCTTGCATTGGAGTTATTATTCATATTAGAATACTAAACAACTCCAAGATTGAAATAAATGTTTAAAGCCTTTACCAATTCACTAATAAGTACCATGGGATCTTGTACTTGAGGTACATGTACTTTTAGCTTATTTGCTCGCTTAGCAGCTTGCAACTTAAAACAATTTGGACGAATGTGCCTAGACTTTCCACAAAAATGACAAACCTATGTAGGTCTTTCATGCAACTTGCCTTAGAAGGGTTAGGAGTCTTAGGTTTAGACTCTTGAAGATTAACCATAATCTTCTTAGGAGAAGTAACTTCTGCCGGTTTAACAATCTCACTCACGAGAGGCTCAGAAGAAGAAACAAAGTTTGTGGAATAATTCTTATTCACAGATATGCTATCTTCAAAACCTAGACCAGTTTTGTCTAAGAGAGACTTCTGAATACTTAACATGTGTTTAAGTTTGGAACTAGTAGACTTATTTGTTTGTTCTCTAGTAACAGATAATTCAAGTTCTAAATTTTTAACTTTATCAAGCAATAGCATGTTCTCAGTCTTCACCTTATCAAGCAATTCATTAGTATCAAACAATTTCAAGAGCAAATTCTTCTTATCAAGTTCAAGAGAAGCAATTTTTTGTAAGCCTAAATCAACATTCATATCATCCTTTGTAGCAACCTTGCAAAGCCTATTATAAGCTTCTTGCAAATCAGCATTCTCAGAGAGTTCTCCATCAGAAGAGTTCTCATCAACCACAACACTTTCATCAACCACAACATTTTCATAAACTACAGCTGTAGCTGTGAAAGTAATGAAGTTTATATCTTCATCACTACCAGACTCATTATTAGAAGTTTCATTATCACTAAGGGTTACAGTCATAGTCTTACCCTTTGATCTTAAGAATGTAGGACATTCTGATTTCACATGACCATACTATTGACAACCAAAATATTGTTAACCTATAGAATTATTAGAGGTTTGACCTACTTTTTCTTTAGGTTTTTCATTGTTGTTCATCTTAGTGGGTTCATTCCTCTTAAAATTTCTAGATTCAGCATTGTTTTTATCTCTTGTCCTTCTGTTATTGTTCCTAAGAAAATTTCTAAAGTTGTTGGCAAGATAAGCAATCTCTGTAGCAGAGAGTTCATCATCAAATTCATTCCCATCAACTGACTTAAGAGCCATTGATTTGGATTTTTTTGTCTTAGGTAGGTCTAACTCATAGGACTGAAAGATCCTACAAGTTCATCACTAGGGATGTAGTACACATCCTTGTTTTCAGTTATGGCAGTCACTTTAGGTCTAAAGTCCTCAATATTTTTCTAACAATTTTAAGTTGATCATAGATTTCACCTAAATTATAAGCAGAGTTAACAATATCATTCAATTTAGTATAGAATTCATCAAAACATTCATCATCAAATATTCTAAAACTTTCAAATCTAGTAGTTAACTGCTGTAGTTTGTTAATCTTAACTGCCTTTTTGCCTTAATGCACATTTTGGAGAATATTCCATGCAATATGAGTAACCTCAACATTAGAGATTCTCTTGAATTCCTCCACAAAAACAGCATTAAAAATAGCATTCATGGTTTTGCTATTAAAAGTAGTTGCTTCTTTCTGAGAAGTTTGCCACTTGGAGTAGTGGGCTTCTCCCATTCGTATTCAACGGAATTCCAGACTCTCTCATCAATAGATTTTAGGAATGCTTTCATCCTTACTTTCTAGTAGGCAGAGTTGTTCTCATCAAAGTGATGTGAGATTACAAGAGAGTGACCATGTTCCATGACAATAAGGGTCAAGGATCAACTCTTAGATCAAATGATCTAGATACTAAAGCTAACCTGCTCTGATACCACTTGTACATTTTTAGACCCCTTAAACACAAACAAATTAACCTAGTTATTTAGTCAAGTGATTAATTTAGATAAATTATTCAGATTTAGGTTAACACAAATAAATCATATCATTGAAACAGTGCGGAAAATAAAGAACACAGCGATATGATAACCCAGGCTAAACCAAACCGGTAAAAAACCTGAGGATGATTTAACCTATCTATCCTCAAGGTAAAACAGATCCACCATAAAAGAATTGAAGTTTTACAATAGCGACTTAGACCACTAACATCCTATTACTACCTCGAGTAGAAAACTTACTACCACAATCACTTGACAGCTTTGAAGCCACAAACTATTTCTTTCTTGGATTCACAACAACCACAAGTACTTCCACTTGTGTTTTTTTTTTTTTTTAAGCTCTTTTTGCAACAACTAAAGCGATCACCTCTCGACATCAATCTTCAGATTGGAAACCCTAAGTATGTATGAAGGCAAACACCTTTAGATCTCACAAGAGATTCATACACACAGCATAAACAACAATAATAAAACGTGGCTAGGGTTTTTCCTTTTATACTTAAGGCAAAACATAAAACCCTACACGTCATATGAGTTTAGGCTTGGGCTTGGGCTTGAGTTGGAAAAATCTGCAGAAAAATAATCTGCAAGAGTTTCGATCGATTAAGTCTAATTTTCGATCAATCGAGTCTTGCAAAAAGTGAACAGTAATTTTTTGCAATTACTCAATTCCAACTTTACACTAAGCATACTTTGAGCAGCCTAATTCTAGACTCTAAGTTTTGATTATGATTTGTCAACATTACACATTGAAGTTCTAATACATTTAGATCCTAAATCCTTAGAACCTAACAATAATAATTAAGTTTTAGTGTTTATCCAAATAAATAAATAAATTGATAAGAAAAGTAAATTGTTGTTTTTAACTTTTTGTATAAAAATTTACTACAATTTGGTACAACTACTTAACTTAATAGCGGCTTCTAATTAAACTCAACTTTTTATATTATTATATGGTATATAATATGATATGATATGATTTGATTATTGTTGGAGTTCCAATAAATAGTAAACACTTTTAGCCACATATTTACAACCACACATTCTACTATTTAAGGAGGAGAAAGTTTTTAGTAAAGGACTTTTGGTCTCACTCTCTCAAGCTCTAAAGCTATTTATATTTTACTATCTTTAACACTTTTTCTTTATATTTTTAAGTATGAAACTAACTTAAGAATTGAGTACTTTCTTCTATTTATGTAAGACCTAGGTTGTATCAACCTTCAACAGAGCTTCATTCCCTCATCAAACAAAATTTTATTACGCAGGTATAAGACTCAATCTAGTGGATCAGCTAATGCTAGACCTCACAAACTCACACGTGGAATCAAGGTACTATTTTGCCACGTCCTCCCCAAATGTTTCCACCACCTACGTTTACGATTTTTTGGGTAAGATTGTTCTCAAGTATTAACAAATGATAACTCTAAGGATACACCCAATGTAACAACATGTTAAGGTGTTAAGTTGTGATTGGAACAATATATATCAGTTTCACATGTTGTCAAATTGAGTGTTTTTAGACTTATTGTTAACTAATAGCTTATGAAAATTTGTACATTAACGTCTTTCCTTTCGAAAGGTAAAGACACCTAAACAAGTAAAGACAAATAATGCTACATATTAAATCCTCATGATCAGGAGCAAAACTGAGCTACAAAAAATAATAAAAGAATGCATACAGACCAGTTTTTTGGCTAGGAAAAGGATTTATTCAAAAAAAAAAAAAAAGATGAAAGTGGTTTTTACTTTTTTAGACATCATAGATTTGGAGACAACTTATTTAGTTTTTTTCTTTTCTTCTAAAAGTGTATTAAAATATACTTAAACTTTGAAAAAAAAAAAGAAATTTTAAAAATCTGTATATAAAAACAAAAATACAAAAAAATTAATATATAAGTTGTATCCAAACACACACTCAGAGACAGATTACACCAAGTCAACAACATATAATTCAGTCTAAATTATTCAACAATATAAAAATTTAATTTAAATTCAAGCAGGCTGTAAAGAGATGCAATGTTAAATAACGTTGACTGTTTAACACCACGGACTTAACAATATTGGAGCCCAGCATTTACTACATCGAGAAAAAATATAACGACGTCCAAGGTAACAACCACACAGGCCCATGAGCAGGACATTAATTTCTGGTCATTTAATTAAGTGGACCACCTATTGATTTGGACCTGTTTATTTTTCTTAGTAATAGGACCCATTTCTATGTAGCTTTTTTTTGGTCCTGCTTAGCTTATATTTGAAAATGTGAATGACTCTCATTGCACCTTGTTTACGACTTGTAGGTTTAATATTTGGTTTGGACCGGCATCCCAAGTGGATGCACTGTCCCGCCCCCACTCCGAGTTGTCAACCGTCTCATGCGGATTTTCTCTACCTAAAAGAGGAGATGGGAATGGACTTATCGATCCCATCTTATTTTGCCATATTCATCACAAATGTATATATGCATATAATTTAATTTTTCTTTTGTACATATTCTAGTACCAATTTATCTTTTTCCCCTAATACTCTCATTGTCATCTTTCCTGTCACACCTTTTACTTTCATCGGCGTTGGCATCACCTCAAGACAAGCAAAATGCCTTGTATGCCTTGTTGTTCCCATCCTGAGCAAATTTTCCCACCTCGAAAATTTTAGATTTTTTCCCTCCTCAAAAAGAAAGATGGGCCACTCAAGGATGGGAAAATTTTAGATTTTTCCCATCCTTGTTTATATATTTTTCTTTTTTGCTCTTTCCTCTCATTTTATTGGACTAATTAAGATATGTGCTCTCTCTCATTTTTAATATCTTAATTCAAGTTAGAAAAACCAAATACATGTGCGCAGAGAGAGAGAGAGAGAGAGAGCACAGGAAAGCCAGGCTAATGAAGATAACAGGCTGAGAGACTCAAAAAAGTACTTGATGCAACCACAGCTACACACCAAGTAGGCAGAAAAAGACCTATCATCTTCAAACCAACACTTCCACATGTTCCGGACATTGGTAGGTCAATTGAAAGCTGAATAAAACTTAGATAATACATTGTATCAGTACCCCAAACATTTTTTTGGAGTAGCTAGTTGGATACAATAAATACAATCCTCATAAAAGCAAGATATTTCTTATAAATATTAATGATAATACATGGTATCCCCACCCCTTTTGGGCATAGCAATTGAATTTAATAAATACGATCCTCATTAAAGCCATATATTTCATGTAACAGTTTCAAATTTCCATACCATTTAGCCTATGATATGATATGCTAGAATGTGAAGAAAAATACATCTTATTTTCCCCTAGGACCAGAGTTGAGCTCCTTTTATACATAAAATGTTAAGATCCTATTGCAGTTAACTTTCAAGATTCAATCCTCTCAAAACAAAAACTTTCAAGATTCAAAAGGATTAACATTTTTTTGTCCTATGCATTTGAACCGTGGAATCCAAAGAAATAGAACAGCTTTTAGTACAGTCAGAAATTAATGTTACCTGTCTTTTATACAGATTATATTTACCAGCATGTCCTTTTTTTTTTTCTTCTTTTCTTTTTTGAGAAACCAGACTCAAAGGTCTGCTAGATTAAGAGAAAAAGGACATTACAAAACATCACGAACTACAACAGGAGCTATGTCATCAGGTACGGATTCCATCCAAAGCAGCGTGTCCATTGAAGTGACTGAGACATAGACTGCTCTGGCAATTGTCGGTGGGAACCTTGAAAAAACTTAGTCCTATTGCAGCATATAAATCAATAGTAAGCACTTCCATTCAATCAGACATGAATTACTTCAGTTGAAAACTGAAGGACAGTACTAAATGAAACATGGTAAGAATAGTCAATTTTATCATACTTGGGTCTCAGTTAGTTCAACTGGTAAAATTTTTGATAATTGTATAAGAGATTTTGGTTCAATCCTTGCCTACACCAAAAACTGATTGTGTATTAGTCTGATAATAAAGAGGTATCATTAGACACGAACGTCATAAATTGAAACTCTTTTAGCAAAAAAAATAAGGCAATGAAACATGTTCAATATGTTAAATAAGCGTTCAGCTTCTATCCAGTGGCCATTGGCCATTGGAGCAAGGGCGGAGTTACATGTAAGCATGGTCCCTCCAAAATTTTTGAAATTTTTTTTTACTATATAGAAATATTTAATATTTTAATAATTAATCCTCAAAAATGGGACTTGGTCCCCCAAACTATTTGAGTTGGTTCAATAATGTTTTTTTTTTTAAATTGTTCAATTTATCTAGTAGTTATAAGGAACGTATTGTCTCTCAAATTCATTTTTTATGGTAAAATGTGTTCTCGTATTTTTTAAAGTTTTGGATTATTTATATCTATGAACACTTCATTAATTCAATTGAAATTTTTTTACTCACAACGGTAGAAAATTTGGTAACTTATATTGAAAATAAAAATTGTAAGGATTTCACTATGGAAGATAGTGAGAGATTAATTTAATTCTATGAAGCATTTAATTTTAAGGATTCATTATAAAAAAATACTAATTTTTGTGTATGTGTATAGATACATGTGTTTGTGTATGTGTATAAAAGTTTGTATAAACTAATAAATTAACAACACAAATCGATCCTTCAAACAAAAATTTCTAGCTCCGCCCCTGCACTGGAGACGTTGGATTGACAACATACCGTTAAATAAAGCATCCCCTTATGCCACTATCTACTATGCTAAAAATATTCAAATTTATCATAATTTCTAAATGATAAAATGGAAAACTGTTCAATACGGCTCATAGTGGGAATGGAAGCTAAACATGACAGTTTCCACTACAATTTTGGACCAGGAAAAAGTTTTTCTACATGATCGGATTTTTAAGAAGTCAATGTGAAAATCATGGTGTTTGGCGACAAAAATCAAGTGGGTGCAGTACGGTGGTTAAGAATAACAAGGTGATGGGATGGCATTGCAATGATGTCCAAGAAGATGAAAATGGTTGCTGAACACAAGAAAGAGCTAGGCTGCACTTGAAAAGGTTACATTTGCTGATGATTTTGAATTGTGGGACATTGTACCAGATTTTTTTTGTTTGTTGATAATTTCATAGTTACAACAACGGAGGAGTGAGGTCATGAACTCTGTCAGAAACACCAAGAGACGCGAATTAAACTATAAGATTTTTCGCTTTAATAGTAGGAACTTGACCTTAAGTATTGGGAAAATGATTGATGAAGAGAAGCAACGAGGGACTGACTGAATTTGATTAGGTGCTTGAGGAGCTTTCAGTTGGAAAGAAAATGATATGACGTGACCGACCAACTAGCCACTCTCAAAGTAAAGATATTGATGATGTTGAAAAGTGGTTAGAGGAAATCACAATTCCTTATTTCTCAGATTTTGTTTGGGTGGTTGAGAAACAAGATGAAGCAATTAAAAAACTTTCATCCAATCTATGATGAGAAAATAATCTGGAATTAATCAGCAAATTTTTTATCTACACTACTTATTACAAGGGTAAAAGGACATACACAAATTCTGAAAATGGAAATATCAAATAAGTATCTATGGTCTCTTTTAATTATCAAAAAGAGAGTCAATTTATTAACTGCACTACATGAGTAGGAAAAACATTAAGCTCTACAGACATATGCCTTTTCTTTTTTTTTTTCTTTTTTTTTTGCGAGAAGATTAGAAATAAAAGAGACATTAAACTGGCACTTGGCACAAATGTAGGAAAGTTAAGGCACAAACAAACATACATACTAATACACGCTCAGGCTGCTTCATAATGTCCAAGTACAACATATATCTATCCTGATGATCCAGCCATTAAGCACTATACCAACACAACAGAGAATGTTGCACCAGGAGCATTTCAATTTGCACTATTTTTAGGGGGGGGGTTGCTTTGTATATTGGTCATGGTAAATTATTTCTAATAAATCAGTTCATAAATGATGTGGGACAGGAGTCAATCTTTGTTGTTTGTTAGGTTTTTGAGGCGATAACAATTCAATCGAAGTAAAATTCTCTTATTTTCTGCTAGATTCTAGAGGTTTGGTTGTTGATTTAAGAAACTTCTTAGTTGGAATGAGATTCAGCTCTTTTACATTTTAGTACTGCATCCATGTATCATATGCACAAGCAATCAAATGTTGTCAAATGTAACAAGCTTCTTTAACACCCAGTTACAACCTTACAGGGGCTGAAATTAGCGCAACGGAATAATTCCAATGTACCATTGTAAAGTATCAAAAAAGCAGCACAAGAAAAGAAATACCAAATAAAAGCAATATTCAGAATCGATTCTGCAACAGGAGCGACACCAGCACTCTAACATTCTTACCTTACAGAAAGAAGAAAGAAATTCTCAACAATCAACTGAGCCTTATCGCAACTAACAACAACAAAGCTTTAGTCCCAAATTCGGGGTCAGCTGTAGATTCAACACATTAGACAAGGTCGGCCACAGGTAATCTTTTCCTCAACATGTGTTATTACAATCACAAGGTAAAAGGTTTTTTCTCTCTTTTATTTACTTTTTTAAATAATAGAAAGGCAAAATGTTCCTAAAAATAAATGCAAGTATGCAACTAAGACTAAGATGCTGATAAGTTCTCCATCTTCTGCTTCTATTTAGTAGTATTTAGTAGTAACCATGCCAAATTATCAACAGCATAACCACGCATTATTTGAGTTTGAATAAGGGAGATAGTAGAAGATGTGCACCAAAACTCCCACAATTTCCAATAGTTGAGGGACAATATCCCCTCTATTTCAAGCAATCCAAACCCCAAATCCTAAAAAAGTATCATAACAATGAACAAAAACTTCGCAAGTGCAAAAGGGTAAGGAATTTCAATGAAGCACTACACATAGCCCACTTGCGTCATATCCAATAGCTACCTTGGCCCGAGGTAGAGTTCAAGGCTACCAATATGCTTTTACGCAGCATGAAATGGAGCATCTTGGCCAATAGCTAGAGGAGTAGAGCCCAAACATCATGCTAACATGAAGATTAGACATTTCAAATTTTCATGACAAGCTTTCGATATAGAAACGAATGAAAAGGTTCAATTCTATTAAGTAGCTTCGTTTGTTATATATGCAACTAGTCACAGATTCATGTCATGCGTAAGAATAGATAATTATTTTGTATTGTAATATAAGTATAATTTTTTGAGGATAATTTGTTCTCCCTAAAAATTAAACAATTTTTATTCAATTCAATTAGGTCTACTTTGGTCCAATTTGGTCAACTCGGTCCAATTTGGTCCCCCTTCAATCCACTTTAGAGTAATTGGGCCTTAAATTGATTTTTTTTTTTTTTTTTTAAGGTTTTCTTTTTGAGTTTAGCTCAAAATACACTTTTTAATTAATTTTTGGGTTGAAATGTTTGAAATTTTATTATATTTGGGCTAAACTCTTTAGTTTTGAGTTAAAAAATATAAAGAAAAATATTATAATAGACATTAGAAATTACATATATAAGCCCTAAAAATGCGATAAAAATGATAAATATTCAAAAGTCTTATTCGGTACACATTGGTTCTATTCAGTCCTTCTGTCCTCTTTAGTCCAATATAGCCCTATTCGGTCCACTCGGTCCTATTTAGTCCATTTTTTTCCACTAAATTTCTATTCGATCCAATTCAGTCTTATTCAGTCTACTTTGATCCATTCCGTCTACATTGGTCCTATTTGGTCTAATAACAATAACAATAACAATAACTAAGATAAAATTTTTATAAATGTGATATAATAGATTACTGTAGGGTCAGTTTTTGCGGCCCATGCCCAAGGAGGTATGGATTCGGAGCCCACCGAGCCCAAAACAATAAATTTTGTAGAGAGTGGGTGAAAGGGCTAGGCTAATAATGAAAATAACAGTATTAAACAGCAACACCAATGGGAGGAATTGAATTAATGTGCTCTCGGACTAATATGAGTACTCTGTCCGAAGAGATGTTTTTTATTGATCATCTAAGGTCACAATTCCTAGAGCTACAACCATCTAATATATCCTTTTTCTCTCCTGTTTCTCGATCCCCTACTATCAGAGGCACCCTTCCCTTATATAGCATTGCCTTCTTCCATCTCCTCCGTCCACTTGTTCATCATCCAGGCACCCATTTGAGTGTATGTCCCATCACCCCACTTTTAGCCTTATGTGAGTGGCGGTAGCTGAGAATGCACTGTTCAGGGGTCTTATCCACATAAATGCGGCCAGGAAGGTAGGTGCCGTGCATTAAATGTGGTGGGTAAAGTATGCCTCCTTGATATTTTTCTGTTCCTGTTATCTTTATGTGTATCCGAGATTCCTCTCCTTCTTGACACTTGTCAAGTAGATCACTTGAATCTCCCATGCTCGTGTTGAGTCAAATCTCTTCGGATCCGAGGATGCAGGACTACTCGGATCATGAGCATCTCCTCGGATGGTATACGTGCTCACCTCAAAGCATCCCCCTTTGTAGTGGGCCTAACCGAAGGCCTCACCTCCTCGGACGAAGAGTGTTCCTCATTCAGGGCCTTGGGCCCAAATAAGTCGGGTTGGGTTCTTCTCCCCCCACAATTACCTATACCCATTAAGTCATCCTCAAAAAAAAAAAAAAAAAAAAAAACTATATTCATTAAGCAAATAAAATATATTTTAGTGTGATGTAATTGCTTTTCAAAAAAAAAAAAAAAAAAAATTACTCATCATGAAAATTTTCCATTTTTTGTAAGTATTACTGCTGTCCCACCTCGATGTATTTTTTCTTTACTTTTTTACAACCTTATGTTTTAACATATATACTCGTTATGAAGATTATGTCGTGCATATTGACTGTGAAACTTATTATTATAAACTAGATTCTAGGGGCATTGTTGGCATCTACTCCATGCATTTCTACTGCCGGATGGGTAACATTAACCAAAAAAAAAAAAAAAAACATTAACATTGGTTATACCTCTTCAACCATATAGGCTTGATAAGACCAATGATAGTTTGGATTCCCACTAGTCAGTTTCTTGAAAAAGTGTGTCTTAAAAAAAAAAAAAATAATAATAATTTTAAGGCTCAGCAATGATGTTGGCCATGGGAATGGGCCAAATTTGGGGTTTTTATAATGTGGCACTTCTGAATGAATTTTTGTGGAGAGTACAATCAAATGCTCTTTAAGTAGGATGTGGGAGTTTTGCTATAACTTAGTCTTGCAAAATATTAAATGGGATTCCAAAAGAATATTGATGTAGTCACCTACAACTAAAGCTAATTGAAAACCAAACCCGGCCGAAATCTACACAGTTTTTTGAGGCTTTTGGGTCTCGAGTTGGGCTTGTATTTTTTTTTTAAATTTTTTTGGGCATTGAGTCTTTTACTTTTTTGAGATTATTTTTTATTACATTTGGCATTCATGACCAAATCTTTTTCCAATTTGAGAACTTAACTAGAACCTTGCCCAACTGCTTTGAATGTAAACAAAACAAATTGCTCTATCTTCCATTAATTCCTTGATGCAAACTAAAGGAATCAGTAATGACTAGTGTTATGATGATGTGGAGTTTTTTTCTTGGACCAAAATAAAAATCATGTCTAACATATTATTATTACAGGTATGGTCTTCTTCAATATAATTTTTGTTGTGGTGGCTATCAAAATTAATATTATTATTACTATGGTTATTATTATATCAATAACAATAACAATAAACATAACATTAAATAGGGGAAAATTTTTATATATAAATGAAATGTAATTAGATTACATATGAGATAAAGTTTAGTTACAAAATTGATTGTAATCTTATGCTATAACTTTACTTAATATCTTTTTATTGGAGGTAAATTTTGATAAATCCACCATTGGATTACATTTTATTCTTATATCCTTCGTGCTTGCAAAATATCTAGAAAATTAAAGATCAATAACTATATCATCAATAAATTGTTTAAATTACAAGTTTTTGTAGTTTAAAATTATGCATAAAATATGAGCTTATAAATTATATAGCAAATAATATCCGATTGAAACAAAGTTGGCGAAAAGCACATTTTAATCCCTACATTTTCAGGCGATTCCCATTTTAGTTCCTACATTTTATTTTTACCGTTTTTAGTCTCTATCCTGAAAAACGCTTCCCGTTTTGGTCCCTGCCATTACTCATTTAACAGAAATATCCCATGTGGCAAACGGTCCAATAGTAAATGCTAACGTGTCTATTAAAATAATATTAAAAAAATATTTGCATTTTTAAAAATGCCACGTCAGCAATTTGTTTTAAAAAAAAGCCACATCAGATAAAAATAATATAAAAATTTCTAACCTAATTATTTAAAAAAAAAAAAGAAATCAGTTAAATTAATTTTTTTTTCCTTTTTTTTGGAAGAACATGAAGAACGTGCCAGGAGCATGTTTCCCATTCCTCTTTCTCTTTTCTTTTTCTTTATTTCTCCTCTCTTCTCTTTGGGTTGAGATCGTCTTCTCTCTGGGTTGAGATCGACTTTTTAATTCTTCCCACTGATATTTTTCTTTCCTCTTCTTTCAAACTTGTGGAAAGCTTTTTTTATTTGGGTTTGAGATCAGCGTTTCAAACGGTGTAGGGCTGGGATTGATGGCTTTTGTGATGGTGTCCCTCTCTTATGCACACCGGTGAAGCCACCACCAGTGGCCGCCAACCTCTCTCTCTTCTATTTATTTCTCTTTTTCGATTTTTTTTTTTCCTTCTTATGTGTCTGATGGTGTTTGTGTTTTGGTTTTGGGATGGATTTTGTGGTGGTTTTGATGTCTCAGGTGGTGGTGGGTTTCGGTGCTTGCTGGATCAGTTTGGTGGTGAGATTTGGTGCTTGCTGAGTCTGTTTGGTGGCTAGGTTTCGTGATGGTCTTTTTGGTAGTTAGGTTTCGTTGGTAGCCGGG
This sequence comes from Quercus cerris, assembly GCA_963669245.1. Classification (NCBI taxonomy): domain Eukaryota; kingdom Viridiplantae; phylum Streptophyta; class Magnoliopsida; order Fagales; family Fagaceae; genus Quercus; species Quercus cerris. Next base: position 82,086,432 of record OY770008.1, read on the forward strand.
TTTTGGTGGTGGCTGGGTTCTGTTCGAGGTGGTGGTGGTCATGCCTTTGGGTTTTGTTTGGATGTTTGGTGATTTTTTGTTTAGGTGTTTGGTTAGTTAGGTATTGGGTTTGGGTTTGAATTGCTCGACAATGGGTGGTTTGATTTCTATTAGGTGTACGCTTTCTCTAAGATCTTATTCAGGCTTCGCTGGGTTTGGTTGTGCATGGAGGCCGAAAATATGGGTTTGAGTTTTGTGTTTTTTGTGTTTGGTTTCAAAGCATAAGAAAATCTTGTTGAATGTTTGTGTTTTGTAAATTTTTATGGGCATAATCTTTTTATTTTGTAAATCTGAGTGATTTTATAGTTTTGGTTGCTAAGAAAATGCAAGAAAAGAAAAGAAAAGTAAATTTTTAATTTTTAATTTTCTAGGCAAGCTTAGTTGGGAAGAAAAATGAAGAACATATTCTTCATGTTCTGCCAAAAAAAAAAGGAAAAAAAATTAATTTAACTAATTTCTTTTCTTTTTAAAAAAAAAATAATTAGGTTAGAAATTTTTATATTATTTTTATCTAATGTGGCTTTTTAAAAAAATTAAATTGCTGGTGTGGAATTTTAAAAAATGCAAATATTTTTTTAATATTATTTTAATAGACACGTCAGTATTTACTGTTGAATGAGTAACAGCAGGGACCAAAACGGGAAACATTTTTCAGGATAGGGACTAAAAGCAGTAAAAATAAAATATATAGACTAAAATGGGAATAGCCTAAAAATGTAGGGACTAAAATGTGCTTTTCGCCAACAAAGTTTGACATGTGTATTAAAAGCATAAAGAGCATACAATTCAACGGCTAGATTTTCAAAAAGGATATTATAAGTTTAGTCCTTAACCTTTACATTGAATGTCAATTTGGTCTCTAATGTTTTAAATGTGCCAGTTTAGTCCCTAACTTTTTGGTGTTGTGTCAAAATGGTTCCTGTCGTTAAGTGATGGATAGAAAATGCTGAGGTGGCTAATGGCTAAAATAAAAACTTATTATTATGCCACATTAAATTACATGTGTACTATTACTTGGAATAAATTTTTATTTTTCGAAAAAAGTTTTTGTTAAAATTTGGATCAAATCGTTGTACTCCATAAAAGCGACCTATGATCATCTGAATTCTAAAGCATCAATGTCGAGAATGTGGACCTCTCAATTGCTTTCCAATTAGACTACGAGTCACCAAGAAAGTCTTCAAGCTTTGGAATAACTTGTTGGTTCTTGTTGGTTTTGGCAATCAAACTTGTAAGAAAAGAAGGAATCGGCAAGGTTTTGTGCTTCACTTTCTTTGGCTTGATTTTCTCCTTCTGAGCGTAGAACGCTTGGGAGTTGGGGTTTGGTTAATCAACAATGAAAAATGATTATAATTAATATATTTATTCCATACATTTATCCCTATTATTAAAATGATTGAACAATATTACTTCAATCAATCATATTCTAGATCTATAGCTCAGTTATCTCAGGCACGGTAGAAGAAAAACTTCAATTTTTGAAAACATGAAAAAATCACAAAACAAATATTCAAGACCATAGTTTCCATTGTTTTTCTCAAGTTTCTCAGCAACTAAATAGATGTACATAACAAGTTGCGGTCTTTTTCACAAGGCTCAAGTAAAGATTTGAGTCAATGATTTATTAACATAAACTAGTTTTGAGATCCCAATTTTAACATAAATTGTTCTTTAAAAAAATTCCAGATGACAATACACATCATTTGATTTGGCATAAAAATATTTTTTATTTTAACCATTAGCCATGTAAGCATTTTCCATCAATCACTTAATGGTAAGGACTATTTTGACACAATACTAAAAAGTTAGGGACTAAACTAACACATTTAAAATGTTAGGAACTAAATTGACAAGTTGCGGTCTTTTTCACAAGGCTCAAGTAAAGATTTGAGTCAGTGATTTATTAACATAAACTAGTTTTGAGATCCCAATTTTAACATAAATTGTTCTTTAAAAAAATTCCAAATGGCAATACACGTCATTTGATTTGGCATAAAAATATTTTTTATTTTAACCATTAGCCATGTACGTATTTTCCATCAATCACTTAATGGAAAAGACTATTTTGACACAATACTAAAAGGTTAGGGACTAAATTAACACATTTAAAATGTTAGGGACTAAATTGACATTTGGTATAAAGGTTAAGGACCAAACTTATAATTTACCCTTTTCAAAAATATATAGTAATATTTATTTTATTGAGTAATTTTGCAACTAAACTTTGTCTTTACCTAAATTCATTGAGTAAACATAATAGATTCTTTCATGAAATTTGATGAAATTTTTTCTAAACAGAAAAAATTAGTTTGAATTAAAACTTAGCATTCCATAATAATTTTTTCTTTAAACATAATACCCTAAATTGCTCGAACTTTCTCCTCAAGAAGAATTACTCTTCATGCTGATTTTCTCTATTTTGATTTGCTTTTTTTTTTTTTTTTTTTTAGTTCATTAATAATTTTACTTCGTTATTTGAGGTGAAATATCTTGTGAAGATTACTAATATTTTACCTTAATACAATTTATATTTTTTTTCCTATTATTTTGAGTCTCATCACATACAATATATTACTTAAAGCCTTTTGCTATAGATGTGGGTTCCAGTTAGCTCAACTGGTAAAGTCTCTGACGGTTGTATAAGAGATCTGGGGTTCAATCTCCGCCTACATCAAAAACTGATTGATGTCTTAGTTTGATGATAAAGAGTTATTATTAGGAGCGAACGTTATAAGTTGAAACTCTCTAAAAAAAAAAAAAGCATTTTGCTATAGATCTCCAAACATCATGCTAATATGAAGATTAGACATGGTGATTTGAAATTCATTATACCGTATACAACCATTCGAAACGAATAAAAAGGTTCAATTATATTAAGTAGTTTTGTTTTTTATATATAAAACTAGTTGCAAACTCACGCAATGTGTGAGAATAAATAATTATTTTGTATTGTAATATAATGTATAACTTTATCTTTAAATATTTTTTAAGATAATTTGTTCTCCCTAAAAATTAAACAATTTCTATTTGGTCCTATTTGGTCCACTTAGTCCAATTCAATCCACTTGGTCAATTTTGGTCCTCCTTCAGCTCATTTTAGAAAAATTGGACCTTAAATTGATTCTTTTTGTAGGTTTTCTTTTTAATTTTAGCTCAAAAAAATTCATTCTTTTCTTAATTTTTGGTTGAAAAGTATGAAATACATTATATTTGGGCTAAACTCTTTAGTTTTGAGTCTACAAATACAAATAAAATACTAAAATAGACATTAGAAATATAAGTGCTAAAAATGCAATAAAAATTATAAATATTCAAAAGTCTTATTCGATCCACATTGGTTCTATTCAGTCCATTTTGTCCTTTTTGGTCCTATTCGGTCTACTCGGTCCTATTTAGTGAATTCTATCTACTAAAGTTCAATTCAGTCCACACTGGCCCTATTTAATCCACATTAGTCCTATTCTGTCCAATTCGGTCCTATTCGGTCCATTCTGTCCACTTTACTCCTATTCGGTCCGCTCTGTCTACTTTGGTTCTACTTGATCCCCATTGGTCCTAGTCAATCCATTATGTCCACTTTAGACCTATTCAGGCCATTCGGTCCACCTTGGACCTATTCGGTTTATTTTGTCCACTTTGGTTCTATTCAGTCTATTCTGTGTTTAGTCCTATTCAGTCAACATTGCTCCTATTCGGTCCACATGAGTCCAGTCTGTCCACTTTGGTTCGATTTGGTCCATTCGGTCCATGTTAGTTCTATTCGGTCCATTCGTTCTTATTTGGTCCACCTTGTTCCTATTCAGTCCTTTCGATCCTTTTTTGTCCATTTGGTCCACTTTGTTCCATTTGGATCACTTCGTTCATTTTGATCCACTTCGATCTATTTTTATGCACTTACATAATGGAAAAAGACATGTTTGGGTTGAAAACAACTAATCTAAATCTAAATTTATTACAAAATATATAAATCTCAAACTTGTAATATCTAAAACTTTAAGCATAGCATTTATTTTTGTTACACTTTTGTTGAGCCACATTAAAGTAACATTTCAATATACTTTGGTACAACAGTTTTTAAGGGAAAGTCTTTCTAAATATAAAATCTATGAATATACAAATGTAATCTTTGCAGAATTTATTTATTTGTTTTAATGTTGCTACTTTTAAATGAATTGCATGAGGTTAATTAAATATTTAAGCAGTGTGTGTGTGTGTGTGTGTGTGTGTGTAATTTTTATTTAAATAAATTATTCAAATTATTTGTTCTCCTAAAAGTGATTATCATAATAATCATAACTCAATCAAACTTATACTTAATATATATAATTTATTCTCTAAATTTTATTGGAGAGAGAGAGAGAGAGAGAGCTTGTGATGGGGAACAAAAAAATAAAACACCAAAACATATGAACCCAAAATAGAGTTCATAAATATAAAGTAGAGTCGCAAGAAAGAATAAAAATAAAATCAAGAGAAAGAGAATAACTACTTTGTCAAGAGAAATGTGAGAGAGAATAATAAAAAATTTGTAGAAAATAATATGAGAAGAAAAAAGTAAAAACAAATATATATAGTAATAAACACCAAATTATCCCAATCATGTTATGTAATAAAATAACATTATATTCTTATATACTATACAATCTTTATAATGCAATATGATAATATCTATGAAATCAAAGAGAATGAAAAAAGATAACAACTTAAAAACACAAAACTTAATCACATCAACCCAAAGTAGAGTTTCAAATAATACAAAAATTCATCAAATTAAAGTAGAAATGCAAGAAAAATATAATAAAATCCACCAAAATGAAGAAACAAATGTGTGTGTGTGTGTGTGTGTGTGTGTGTGAGAGAGAGAGAGAGAGAGAGAGAGAGAGAGAGAGAGAGAGAGAGAGAGGGAGGGAGAGAGAGAGATAACCTTTTGTGTGTAAAAAAAACTATGAATAGAATAAAGAAGACAACGGTAAATTTATAGTAAAAAGAGGAGAATAAGAAAAGTAAAAAAATAAAAGAAGATAAACTGATAATGGAAAAGTGATATTAAGGTAGATAATAATGGGGTGATGAAAAGGTAAAAGGGAGAGGAAAAATTAGAGAAAGTATAACAATAAGTTAGAAAATTAATAAGGTAAAAAAAAATTAAAAAATTAAAAAGTGGATGATGTGTCTATTGATATGATTCAATAAGAACGTGACAAAAATAAATGCTATGTTTCAGTTTATATATATATATATATATATATATTTTTTTTTTTTTTCTTCTCCGTTATTCTATTCTGTCCAAGGTATACTTTTTCTTACTTCCTTTTCATACATAATTTACGTATGTTCTGGAATATAAAGCAAAAAATGGTTGAAAAGATTAAGCAAAAGGATCTCTCAAATTTGGAATTAAAATCACATTTCGTGTCAATTTTCTTTGCATTTTAGATTATTGATATCTTCAAAGTTATGTTCTATTTTAAGTTTTTAACCCTCTATAGTCTATACTCTATAACACATTATATTCTAAATGAAGAATTTTGTCTTTTTACTTACTCTATGAAGTGTGAGTTGAGTGTGTATTTTACTGTTTTGGTATTTGGTTTTGAAGGCTGATACTGGCAGTGGCAGAGCCACATTGGGACCGAAAGGGGCCTTGCCAACCCCCCCCCCCCCCCCCTTCTCTCAATTTAAAAAAAAAAAAAAAAATCCCATTGATATATATTGAATAAGAGTTATCCATACCGTCTGAAAATTTTAAAAGAAAAGATAAATTCTTCACCCATCACGGTTGAATATTTATATGCATTTATAAATAGTATTAATTTGATTTTATAAAAAAGTATTTACATTCATAAATAGGATTATGATTATATTAGTGGCTATCCAAAAAAAAAAACTGTGACTAATGATAAATTGTGTATGTATCAACAAGCTAATGATAAACACAAGATTATTTTAATAATAATCTCAAAAGAAAAGAAGAAAAAAAATTCCAACTTTTGCTCCATCCTCATTGGAAAATCTCTCAGACTTATTTTGACTTTACGATGGGAAAGTCTCTTCTTCATCCTCAAAAAATTACATCACCGTTTTGCAAATAAGTCTTCAACAGATTTGCATCTTGGCAAATAGGCAACACACTAGTGCCAACCACATCATAGTTTTATGATGAGTTTTTATCTCTCTCTCTCTCTCTCTCGTTGTTATTTTATTTTTTCCATAGTCTCCACAATCACCTTATCAGTAGTACCAGGTAGAAAACACTTTGCTAGAGGAACAACTTTAGACCCTTCATCTTGTGAGACATTGAAGAAAAGACGTTTTTTGGCATCAAACTCCATTTTCATAATCTTGATATCAGTATTGTAAGAACTAAACTCACAGATTACACGTTTCCATTTTGAAAGTCTATGTTTTACAACATCCACGTCTTTACCATGAGCTAAAGCCCATTTACGAAACAAACATCCACATAAGGTAACTCATAACCTTCAATAGCATTCGATATAAAAGGGGCATCCAAAATAACAGTATTTTGAACTTTGTTCATATTTCCTTCATCACTAGAGACTTTAGTCACTTCAAAATTCTACATATCTTGGCTATTATCAAGGGATTTGGAGTGGATGCACATCCCACCATTCATGGGAGGAATTTCATCTTGGATTACCGCTGGTGGAGGAGAAGGTATTTGGTATCAAGCGATATCATGTCAACAGTATCAAATCCAATAAGTGCAAGATATGTCGACAATAAATAACTAACCTACTAACAATTGAAAGACGTGTGCTAGTGGGTAGTTATTTTTGCATACATGTCTCTCGTTTATTGGATTTTGATACAGATGACGTGTTATCATTTAATACAAAATACTTTTTCCTAGTGAAGAGATGGATACCTACTACTTTAATTGACACCTTTGCCTCCTCTGAAGAATAGCCAAAATTTGAATCACCATTACTAGATTTAGTTTTCTTTGGAAATTGTTTCATGGTGGCACGTGGTGGCCGAGATCTAAGCTATGGTACAAAATGTAACTCTTCCTCCAATGTAGCAAAGCAACCAAGTTGATGTTTAGCAGGTTGGCAAAATAAGTCCATACTCATTTGTCCATCCAAATTCACCTACTCTAATTGAACCCAAACTCACCCAGTTATTATTTGAGTTAAATAAGCATCAACCCAATTAGACCCAGTAATTATTAAGTTTTAACTAAAAACTCATTAAGCCCATTTAACCCAAAAAAACAATAAACCCAAATTCAATTTTCTCACACGTTACTCACTCCTCTCTCTCTCTCTCTCTCTCTCTCTCTCATCCCAACTATTCGACTCACTCGGTAACTTGGAAAATTCTTGTGGACTCACTCACTGTCTTTGTCTCTCTTTTTGCTATCATAACAATAATACATCGAAAGAGAGCAAAGCTTCTCTCTCTCTCTCAGATCCATTCATTGGATCAGAAACATCAGGTACGTTCCTTCATTTCCATCTCGATCTGATTTCAAATCTGATTTTTCTTCATTTCTTTTCTTCTTCTTCTTCTTCTTTTTTCATTTTTATCACATTAAAAAAAAAAAAAACATTGTGTTGTGTGTGTGTGTGTATATATATCTAGATCAGCCACACTGCATTTTTTTTTAAAAAAATTTTACGAGATTTTAAATTGAGAAATGACTGGCTGAAAAAAGAAAAGGTTTTTAATTTTACGAGATTTTAAATTGAGAGAGTGAAGGTGAAAGTGAATAGCAAGTAAGGAACTTAATTTTATTTATTTATTTACTTTTGCACGGTTCTTCAAAGCTACGAAGATAGAAGAAATGTCTTCTGAGTTGCACTTTTCACATTCGCTTATTCTTTGTTTTTCTTTCCCCTATTGGCTTTATATTTGATTATCATCTGTTTGCTTGATGAGAAAATGGAAAGCAAGATTTTAGTCTCTATGATTTTGCTTTTAATCATTCAACTGCGTTAAGTTTCTTTTAATTTAATTTTTTAATTTTTAGGTTTTGGGTATTTTGGTCATTTTTTAAGATTTTAGAGCAGCTTGTTCATTTTAACTTTAGTGGCATTTTAGTAATTTTGATAATTGAGTAATTGGGTGAGTTGGAGTTTACTTATAATAATTGGGTTGGGTTGGATGAGTCCAAATCTTCTGTCTCATCAATTGTACTCCACTTCATACTCCACCAATAAAATTTAGACAACTAATCTCTCTCATTAAATAAGATAACTCTGACTTTAATGAGAAATGCTAGCTGTTTAAATTTTATTTGTAGAGCATGAAGTGGAGCACAATTGATGAGACAGAGGATTTGGACTCGGGTTGGATTTGGGTTAGAAATAATTAGTTAAATGAGTTTTAATGGGTAAATAAGTTTTAGATACCCAACTCAATTATGCCCATCCCAAACACACTCAAACCCACCTATTTGACTTTAGGGTACCCCGACCATTGATGTTTATGAGTAAGTTAAAACTTGTTGATTCATATTTTTCTTTTTTCTTTTTCCTTTTTCTATAACATTGAGGATTCATTCTTCAAAATAAATAGAAATAGTACTATTACTGATTTAACTATTGTACATAGTATAGATATATTTAATATAAAGAAGAAAAATTTAATCATCTTTTTTTTTTCCCGGCCCCCAAGTCAAATTCTTGGTTTTACCACTGGACACTAGACATAGAGCTCAACCAATTTTAGCACCTATGTTCAAATGATCAAATGTAAAGATTGTTACAATTTGTATATACAGAAACAACAAAAATTATGTTCTCGAATTTTTTGGTAATTGAAATTCCAAACTAAAATGAACCAATAGAGAGACTGTGAGTGTGAAGTACGCACCCATTGAGGCCCAAAAGGTGTCGCTTTGTGAGCAACGGAAAAGGCCATCGATGAGGGTGAAGTGCACGGATGATCCGATAGCCGAGCTTGAATCGTAGGCAGCTCTGTTTTTGTTTTTTTTTAAATAATCGTTGGAAGCCCATTGGGCCTATGAACAAACTGTAGATGCTATAGACCATAAATATGGATATGGGCCTTGAACCACTCATAATCTGAGGCTTGAATTTTGTAGTGTTGTAGCCCTAATTAGTGTAAACGGGCCTCATAATGGGCCATTATTTTAAACCATTGCAAGTTTTCTTCCATGTAACGGGCCTATTTCGCTTAACTCCAGTTCAACCCATTCTCAACAATGTTAGTTATGGGCTTTTAGATGAATAAAACGGTTTGTTGAACACTTGAACCCTTTTTTTCTTTTTTATCTTTATTATTTATTTTTTTTTTAAATAATAAATTTGATATTTACAATGGAGGATTTAAACCAATTCTCAATTAAAAAGTAGGAGATATTTGTTGAGTTTTGAAGCTTTTGGCCTGCTTGTTTGACTTTATTGTGTTGTTTTCTAAACTTACTAAATCGAAGGGTTATCAATCCAGAATAGAATTATAAACGATGTGACATCAAATATATACTGTTAGATTTATAGAAATTAAATATGAATATTAAAATGGATAAGAACATATATATAATTCTTCCTCCATTCAAATAAATTGGAACGTATTTATAAAACTGTGGGGTCTGGATTTGCGGCCCAAGCCCAAAAACAATAAAATTTGTAGAGTGTGGGTAATAGAGCAAGATTAACTATGAATCTAACAACAATTGATTATGGCATGCAAGTAAAAACCAACGTAAAAGTACATGCAAAGGCTAAGCAAATTTGAATCCGAAGAGAATTTTGATTAATTCAGTACAAGTTACAGTTTTTGAAGTTCACCCCCTTTCTTCTAGGAATCCTCCTTCTTCTCTTCGGACGCAAAGTAATCCCCAAATGAGGCCCTAGGCCCACTACGTTAGATTGAGTCTTTCCCTCCACAAAAACAAACTAGTTTTGATATTGGTTATGGAAGTTATGTATTATTCAGGCTTAACTTAATTAGTAAGGTCTCTAATAGTTGTATAAGAAATCTGAGGTTCAATCCCCACCTACACCAAAAACTGATTGGTGTCTTAGTTTGATGATAAAGAGCTATCATCAGAAGCGGATACTATAGATTAAAACTATCTAAAAAAAAAAAGTTTTAGCTTATACACAACTCTTTTTTTTTTCCCTTTCCTTTTAGTGTATATTAAGTAGCTTTGTTTTTTAAATATACAAATAAAAAGTAAAAGCTAAGTCTTAATAGCTAAATTTTGACAACTTTGGAATGAAACAAAATTAATCCAAAAAATTATTAATTGATATTAATAACAAAATAAATAAACAACTATATGCAAGTGTAATTGTCATACACAATTGAAAATTGGGTTTGTAAAAAAAAAACTTGGGTTTGAGACTAAAAAATGCTAGTAAGGAAAGAAAAAATTGTTATACGAAACAAAGGTGCTATGAGTAGTTTTAGACTATAAATTATTTCACAACTTTTTTTGTCAAAACTCTATTATGGCATATTGTAAGTGATTAACAAATACTAACTGTGGGGACAATTAGTATTCCAAACTAGTGGTACTCTATCACCATTGGCTCATCCCTTATATAGCATGAAGAGGGAGGCTTTCTTTTCCATGTGGGACAACAAATTTGCCTAGGTTCCAACATGATCTAACCCTTGGCCTTGAAGCAAAAATTGTCCTCACACTAACAAACAAACATCATAATTTTTTTTTCAATAATCACACTTTGCCACGCAACAATTGTAACAAAAAATAGTGAAACAATTTGTGGTCGTCGACTTTTTTGAGGTGCTATAGTGACTAGTGAGTGAAAGTAATTTTTTTTTTTTTTTTTTTTTGCTATTCTATTCTATCCAAAATCATACTTTTTATTACTTCCTTTTTTATATATAATTTTAGGGAAATATTAATTCACATATATTCTTGAATACAAAGCAATACAATGGTTGAAAAGATTAAGCAAAAGGATCTCTCAGAAATGGAATTAAAATCACATTTCTTAACAAGTTTCTTTACATTTTAGATTATTGATATCTTCTAAGTTATATTCTATTTTACCCTTCTATAGACTATAACACATTATATTCTGAATTAAGTTTGTTTGTTTGTTTGTTTTGTTTTGTTTTTTTTTTTTTTTTTTAAGTGTGATTTTGGTATTTGTAGGGTCATAATATAGGGCCCAAGCCCAAAGAAGAATTGGATGATGGTCCAATGAGCCTAATACAATAAATTTGTAGAGAATGAATTAAAGAGCTAGGTCTCATTGGATTGAATAAATTCACTGTTCGATGAGATAATTCAGAGTATAAATCAAAATAATTGTTTATAAATACAACTTTGATTACTCCAGAGTTTTCTTTTCTCTTTTTTCTTCCCCCCCCCCCCCCCCTTCTTTTCCCATGAGAGATCTTTCACATTATATAATTCCTTTCATACCATCTTAATCCTACACTTGTTAATCATCTAAGCTTTCACTTGAGTGCATGTCCCATCGGACATCCTCTTTGGCTTTCTGTGAGTTGTGGTAGCTGAGACTGCACTGTTCTAGGGTTTTCTCTACATAAATGCAGCCAAAAAAGTTGCTGCAATGCATTTAATGCGGCGGTAGTAGCTTTTCCTTTAGATATTTCTGAGTTCCTATCACTCTTGTATGTGCATGAGGCTCATCATTATCGTTGAAACTTCCTAGAAGGTCACTTAGGTTACCCAAATATAGATTTGATCAGTGTTCATCGTATCCGAGAAAGAGTTCCTCCTCGGACTATATTCCTTCATTCCTTCTTTATGTGACTCTTAACTTGGGGCATCTCCCAATCATTCACTCCTCCTCGGACATGTCCATGTTCCCAAATAAGGCCCAAAGCCCAATATACAAATTTGAGCTCTTACCCCCACAGTATTTAATTTTGAAGGTGTCAGCTTTACATTGAATGCAACCAATTTTAGCTCCTATGCTCAAATGATCAAATGCAAAGATTGTTACAATTTGTACACATAGGAACAAAAATTATGTTAACAATTTTTATTTTTTATTTTTGGTAATAGAAAGTACAAACTAAATTGAACCAAGAAAGAGAGTGTGTGAACGAAGTACGCACCCGTTGAAGTACAAACGGTGTCGCTTTGCAAGGAGAGGAAAAGGCCATCTGCGAAGGTAAAGTGCACAACTTTTATTGTAAATTTTATTCTAATACATAATACATACTCTCAATGGAATGCTCTCGCTCTCGTTCCCTGGAAGAGGAAAATGAACTAGCCCGCAACACCAAAAAAGTGAAAGATTCTCATCATTCTTCAAATGACAAATGAGCTTCACAGGGTGGGGAAGCCAGCCAACCATCCAAGCTTTCTTTTAAGGACAAGTTGGTTGGGGAAATACCAGGAGCTTACACCCAAGCTTTTGTTTTTATGGATCAAATGGAGGCGGATTTAGACTCGGATGAAGAGCTTGAGGAGATTAGGGAAGGATTTGCTTCGGTGTGCCTGTCAAAGGAAACTAAACAACGCATTCGGGCTCCATGGACAAATGCGATTATTGTAAAGGTTTTTGGCAAAAATTGGGGATACAACTATCTCCGTTTAAAGTTGCTGGACCTCTGGAAACTGAATGGGAGGGTGGACATGGTGGATCTTGGTAGAGATTTTTTCCTATTAAGATTTTTAGTTGATGAGGATCTTGAAGTGGTGCTTAAGAAAGGTCCTTGGTTTGTTGGGGGCCATTTCTTATCCATCTGGAAATGGGAAGCGAATTTCAAGTCATCGAAAGCTTCAGTTTCTTTAATGGCAGTGTGGGTCAGGTTGAATGAATTGCCTTTAGAGTATTATGAGGCCGCTATGCTCAGGCAAATTGGGCAGGCATTAGGGACGGTTTTAAGGGTGGATACACATACTGCTTTGGAAGCCAGAGGACGATACGCGCGTCTATGCATTCAAGTGGACATGAACAAGCCGTTGGTCACCAATGTGCTAATAGGACAGCGAAGTTAGCCTGTTGTTTATAAAGGGGTGAACCAACTGTGTTTTGACTGTGGTTGCCTAGGCCATCAGCGGGAATTCTGTCCATTCACCATTAAACTGTGCTCATCGGCGGGTCCTCATGATTCCTCTGCTGCTGATAGCGATAACAGAGGGAATCCAAAGCCATCATCACCTGTGGCACATCTCGAGGATATTCCCGAAAATCGAGATACCTCGGAGGAGGAGACAAGTGGTGCTGCTTTCGGCCCTTGGGTGGTAGTTTCACGAAAAAGGAAAGATTCTAAAATGGGTGATAAAAGTCGCACCAACCATGTAGCGAAATAGAGGACCATTGCTGATCACATGAATTCTAAAGAGACGCTAGGAAGTAAGAATTTAAATATTGAAGATGGGCTAAGTCGAATGAGCAAGAATGAAGGAAAAAGAAAAGCCCATATGGATGTGGGCTTGAATATGGTGACTAAGGAACAAGTGTGTGTTAAGGAGGTGTCTAGCTCGAGCTTAGGACGTGATGGGCTTGGGAATAAAGGCCAGTTCAACCATGGTTCAACTAAAGGCAAGCCCAATTCAAATTCAGTAAAGGGCAAAAAAGAATTTGCTAGGAGTAAGGCTATCCACTTAAACTCCCCTCAGTCTGACCGCACAAAGGAGATTAAAAGCAGTAGCACCAAGGAGATTAAAAGTAGTAGCACCGAGTGGACTTTAAGTATTTGCTCGGTCAAGGCAAATTAAAACGGTGGGTTCAAGTTTGGAGCTGATCAACATGGGTAGCGGGGTTATGGAGAATTTGAGAGTGTTGACGATGGAGTTGGGAGCTCACCACATTCTCACCATAATTCAGTTTAGGCTAATGCTTCAGTGGGTATGGAAGATTACAGAGCCGGTCTAGTGAAGAATGGCAGAGATGAGGATGATCGTGAGAAGGATGGAGGTGGTTAGCATCCAACAAATATTCCTAGAGATATGGATGGGTGTGCCATTGCTTTATGCATTATCAAGGCTGGGCAGAGGCCTGACGACGGCGATGGTATGGTGGATCATGTGGATTTTGGTGTCTCTTTCTACTTGTTTAATGATGAGTATTATTGTTTGGAATTGTAGAGGTGCTCTAAAGCCCTCTTTTCAAAATCATGTTAAGGAGTTGGTGCATTGTCACGATCCGGCTATTATGGTTGTTATGGAAACCCAAATTGGTGGTGATAGAGCTAGGGATATCTCGAATAGTTTGCCTTTTGATGGGGCCATCCACTCAGACACGATTGGCTTTTCTAGTGGAATATGGCTTCTCTGGAACTCAGATAAGGTGCAGATTACTCTTTCAGCTATGTCAAGGCAGGAGGTTCACGTTTTGGTGAAGGTAATCTCATCTTCCTTTGAATTTATTTTTTCTGCTATTTATGTTAGTCCTAGATTTCATGAAAGATGCATTTTATGGAACAATCTAAAAAATGTTGCTGATTTGCATGAGAAACCTTGGATAATAGCTGGAGATTTTAATGAAGTTCTTGCTGATGGGGACAAGTTTGGGGGTAGAGCTATTAACTTACACAGGTCTCTATTATTTAAAGATTGTCTTGATTATTGCAACATGATAGATATGGATTTCATTGGGCCTCGGTTTACTTGGACGAACAGACGTAATATAAATGCTTTAATCCAAGAGAGAATTGATCATATCTTTGCCAATCCAAGCTGGTGTGCTGCTCACCCTGATGTGAGGGTGACTCATCTTACTAGATGTGTATCTAATCATTGCCCAGTGCTTCTGGAACCCAACCCGAGTAATGGAATTCGCCTTCCCAGGCCGTTTAGATTTCATAGTTTTTGGTTGTATGACTTATCTTTTCCTGGGATTGTTTCGGAAGCTAGGGGGCTTTCTCAACCTCTCCAACTGGCTATTGATTGTTTTTCTAGGAAGGCTTCAGATTGGAATAAGCACCATTTTGGAAAAATCTTTGGGAGGAAAAAGAGAGTTTTAGCCCGGCTGAATGGTATCCAGAAAGCTTTGGCAAAAATTCCTTCTCATTCTTTGGTTGAACTGGATAAATCTTTGCACAAAGAGTTAAATGATATTCTTTGTTAGGAAGAGGAGTTGTGGGTGCAGAAGTCTCACATTAATTGGCTGACTGAGGGTGATAGAAACACTGCATTTCATCATATGTCTACAATTGTTAGGAGAAGACGTAACCGTATTTCGCGTATTAAGAATGATATGGGAGAATGAATAACTAGTGAGGGTGGGGCTATGTCTTCCATTAGAGAAGGGTTTAGTAAATTGTTCTCGACTACCCTCGATTATTCTCCCTTACATATTCCCCAACCCTCTAGGTGGCAAGCGGTTTTGTTGGAGAGGATAAGGGCAGCCTGAATTTGCCGATGTCTGATGATGAAATCAGAAAGGGTTTGTGGGCTCTCAAATCGTACAAAACCTCTGGTCTGGATGGTCTCCATGCGGGGTTTTTCCAAAGGTTTTGGCCCACTGTGAAGGAATTTGTGAGGAATAAAGTTATGAAAATTTTTGAAGAATGTAAAATCCCTGATTACCTCAATAGAACCAATATTGTTCTAATTCCTAAAATAGCAAGCCTGGAAAGTTTGGGGAACTGTCGTCCCATTAGTCTTTGCAATATGATGTACAAGGTTGTCACTAAGATCATTGTAGCAAGGCTTAGACCACATCTTGGTAAGTTGGTTTGCCCTCTCCAATCAGCTTTTGTGACAGGGAGGAGAAGTGTAGACAATGCTATTGTGGTGCAAGAGTTGATTCATACTATTAGTAACAAGAAGGGGCGGGGAGGCTACATGGTGATTAAAGTGGATCTTGAAAAGGCTTATGACAAAATTGAATAGAGTTTCATTTGAGAAGTGTTGATTAATGCAAATTTACCCCACAATTTGGCTAATCTCATCATGAGTTGTGTGTCTTCTATTTCCACTTCTATTCTATTTAACGGTGGAAATGTTGAGCCTATTTTCCCCTCACGTGGAATTAGGCAAGGTGATCATTTATCTCCTTATCTCTTCATTCTTTGTATGGAAGTTCTTGAACATATCATTAAAGATAAGTGTAGTGAGAAGAGTTGGATTCCAGTAAAAAGCTCTTAGAGTGGGATGGCCTTTTCTCACTTGTTTTTCGCTAATGACTTGGTTCTTTTTGCGAAGGCGGATCATGTGAATTGCTCTACAATAAGGGATGTGCTCGATGACTTTTGTACTAGGTCGAGCAAATCCATTAGTGAGAGTAAGTCCAGAGTTTATTTTTCCCCAAATGTAGATATGGATACTAGAGAATCCTTGTGTGATATTTTGGGATTTAAGTCTACTCCAAATCTTGGAAAGTACCTTGGTTTTCCCTTGAAGCATAGGGGAGGGAACAATCAAGATCTAAATTTCATTTTGGATAGGGCCAAGTAGAAGTTGGCAGGGTGGAAAGCTAATTTATTATCCCTTGCAGGTAGAACGATGCTCATTCAAGCTTCCACATCTACTATTCCTGCCTATGTCATGCAATGCACGGCATTACCCAAGAAGTTGTTGGATAATATTGATAGAGTTAATCGTAATTTTCTTTGGGGTTCTTCGGATTCTTTGAAAAGAATGCATTGGGTGGGTTGGCACAAAGTGACCAAAGCTAAAAACCAAGGGGGTCTTGGAATTCAATTGGCTAGGGGATAGAATTAAGCTCTTCTTGCCAAGCTTAATTGGAGATTCCAGACGGAGAAGGATGCTTTGTGGGCAAAGGTTTTGAGAAGCATGTATTGCACTAATCGTCAGTTGCAAGCTAGAGCCAAGGATAAGCTTCCTTGCTCTAGAGTTTGGAAAGCAATTCAAAAGGGTAGTGAGGTTTTCCATAAAGGCATTCGATGGATTCCAGGGCAGAATAGTACTTTGAGCATTTGGCATGACAAATGGTTTGTAAAGGCCCCATTAAGAGCTTTAATCCAAGGTCCCCTCCTTGAAGAAGAAGAGAGGCTCCAAGTTAAAGAGGTTTTTGGTCCTCATAGCTAGGATTAGTCAAAATTTTCTATCCAAGTTCCAAATGATGTTATTATGGAAATTAATGCCATGCCTTATTCTTTGGGGACTTCTGTTGAGGAAGATAGGTTGATTTGGAATGGTGATAAACACGGGGATTTTGTGCTTAAATCAGCCTATTCATTAGCCATTAGATGCAGCGAGGAGGAAGAGGAATTCATGGGATTTTGGGTTTGGAAGGTGGATACTTTGCCGCGTATTAAATCTTTCATGTGGCCATGCTTTCATAATAGCATCAGTGTGGGAGATTGCCTTGTTAAAAGTCACCTTAGTGAGTTGGATAGGTGCCCTATTTGTCTAAGGGAAGTTGAGAACACTATTCATAGACTTAGGGACTGTGAGATGGCAAAAACAACTTGGATCAGCTTGGGGGTTTGGCCAACACAGCAGTTTCTTTGAGGACAGCCTCCATATTTGGCTTGAGAAAAATTGCAAAGATTATGGATGTAGAGTGCCCAATCAGCCCCCTTGGAGAATTCTTTTTCCTTTTATCATTTGGCTGTTGTGGAAAGAAAGGAATAATGTGGTGTTTAGAGGCCAAAACTTTCAACCTAGTGTTCACAATGAGGTGGTGTTCCAGGCACTTGAGTTTTTGTATTATGTTTTGAATCCTAAAATTGCAGGTAGCAGAAGGATGATCCGGATCAGACGAGAGAAGCCTTCACCTAGTTAGGTTCGCTTAAACATTGACGGATCAGCCTTAGGGAATCCAGGTAGAGCTGGTTGCTGTGGCATCATTCGGAATGATCGTGGAGATTGGCTTGGTGGTTTCTCTAGATGCATTGGAGTCACCACAAGCTTTATAGCTGAGCTTCGGGCTCTTCGCGATGGCCTAAACCTCTGTCACAACATGCATCTTCCAGCTGTTGATATTCAAATAGATGCCAAAGTTGTTGTTGATATTATTAGAGATACTTCTTATTCTAACCGGGTTGTTATGCCTACTATTGATGATTGTAGACAGTTGATATCCCAATTTGGCCAAGTCCGGATTGGGCATTGCTATCGTGAGGCTAATTTTTGTGCTGATTTTTTAGCTAGGAAAGGGGCGCTCCAAGGTTTTTGTTTTTTGTGTGTACCAGGATCCTCCTGTGGACTTGCTAGATCTTATTAGTGCGGACAAGGAAGGTGTTGTTTGTAATAGGGCTATTCCTGATGTTGCTAGTAGCCTTTAGTTTCTTTTATTGAAGTTTCCAGATTACCAAAAAAAAAAAAAAAAAAAAACAGAGAAGGTGAAGTGCATGGAAAATTCGATAGCCGAGCTTGAAGGAAGCTCTGCTTTTGTTTTGTGTTTTTCAATAATCGTTGGAAGCCCATTGGACCTATGAACAAATAGTAGATGTTGTAGCCCATTTGGTGGATATGGGCCTTGAATAACTCACATTCTGAGGCTTGCATTTTGGGATGTCGTAGCCCACATTGGTTGAAATGGGCTTAATAATTGCGAGTTTTCTTCCATGTAACGGGCCTCTTGGGCTTAAAACGGTTTGTTGAATTCCTTCTTTCTTTTTCTTTAAGGGGGAAAAAAAAACAATTTTGATAATTATAATGGGGGATTTAAACCAATTATCAGTTAAAAACTAGAAAATGTCATTTCAGTTTAGAGATTTTGGCCTGTTTGTTTGAACTCAATTGTGTTGTTCCTCTGCTTACTAAAACATAGGGTTATCAATCTGTATGAAATTGAATTATAAATGATGTAACATCATATATACCGTTAGATTTATGAAAACTAAATATGAATATTAAAATTGATATGAAGATAAATAGAATTCTTCCTCCATTCAATAAATTGGAATGTATCTATAAAAAACCTAGATTTGGTGTTGGTTATGGAAGTTATGTATTATTCAGGCCCAAGTTATAGCAAGGGCTTCGTCTAGGCCTCCAATCATAGCTTGTGTACAACTTTTTTTTTTCTTTCCCTTTTAGAGTAAAATTGTATTTTTGTCCAATTTATTTTTTAATTTCTTTTAATAATTTTTATTTTTAAGTTTAACTAGTAAAATATCTTGTTGTCAAATAAGAAATTTAATATTTAAACCCCACCTACATAAAAAATCAATTGATGTCTAAGCCTAATAATAAAGAGTAATTATCATAGAAAGAACACCATAAGTTGAAATAACTTATCTTGTCTTAAGCTAAGTAAACTTAATGAACATTTTTTTTTTTTTTGATATGTAAACTTAACGAACATAAACTTTAAAAACAAAAGTTAGGAAATATGCTATGCAGGCCCGATTTACAAGGACCTTTTTTAGTCACACATTAAACGAATATAACCCATTTCTTACTAAAACTACAGAACTTAGGCTACCTTTGTTTGGATATGTAGATTTTAGGCGAAAAGCACATTTTCGTCCCTACATTTTCACACGATTTTCATTTTGGTCCCTAAATTTTTTTTTTACCGCTTTTAGTCCCTATCCTGGAAAACGCATATTGTTTTAGTCCCTGCCGTTATATCAGAGACGGAAAATGCTGACGTGGCAAACGGATGGCACTGTTGGCTGACGTGGCCATTAAAATAATAATAAAAAAATGTTATTTGGTATTAAAAAAATTAAAAAATTAAAAAATTAATTTTAACTAAGTAAAAAAAAATCAAAACAAAAATAAAAATAAAAATTTATATGAATTAAGATCAAAAAGCATCTTGAAGAAGAACACTAAGAACACCAACTCAGACTTAAGATCTCAAAATTGAAAACCAAAAATCACAAATAACTCAAAAAATAAGGTCACAAAATTAAATATAAAATCACAGATCACAGATCACAAACCCCGCCCAACACAACCCAAACACAAAATTAAATATAAGATCACAGATCTGGCCAACACAAACACCAACCCAGCCAGACTCTGAATCTCAAGAGTTCCCCCACTCTCTCATCCTCTCAGCTCTTGGGTTCCACAAGTGACAAACCCACAGGATCGGATCTGTCATGGGATGTCCGGATCTGTCAAAGGCGAGATTCGAGGATCTGTCATGGGATGTCGCTGTGGCGCTCCTCGAGCTGCTTCGCCGCGATCTCACGAACCACCGTCAACGGCCCACGCATCACACGGCGGCTGCTGGCTGGACGGAGGAATCGTGCGGCCTGGCGGAGGCTCTGGTGCTGCACGAATCGGTGAGATTCGGGGATCACCACGGGCTTCGAGTAGGCCCAGTCGCTCTGGCGCTCCTCGAGCTGCTTCGCCGCGATCTCCCAAACCACCATCAACGGCCCACGCATCACACGGTGGCTGCTGGCTCGACGGAGGAACCGCGCGGCCTGGCGGAGGCTCTGGCTGCACGAATCGATGTTGATGATTCTGGGTTTTGTTGAGGATTTGTGGTTTGGAATTTATGGATTTTGGTTTGATGTTGGATGATTTAGATGTTTTGTTGTTTATTTGGTTGGGTTTTGATTTACAGGTTTTGGAGATATGTTTGGGATGAAATTCTATGTGTTTAGTTGAATTTGTGTTATGAGAAATGTTGGAAAAGAAAATCTTTGAGTACTATGTTCTTCGTTCTTGTGATCTGGGGCTGTGTTCTTGTAATCTAGGTTTAAGTTCTTGTTTATTCATGTTGAACATGAATAAACAATCACCCTTAGATCTCAATTGATGTAATTTTTTGTTTTTATTTTTGTTTTTAATTTTTTACTTAGTTAAAATTAATTTTTTAATTTTTTAATTTTTTTAATACCAAATAACATTTTTTTATTATTATTTTAATGGCCACGTCAGCCAACAGTGCCATCCGTTTGCCACGTCAGCATTTTCCGTCTCTGATGTAACCGCAGGGACTAAAACAATATGCGTTTTCCAGGATAGGGACTAAAAGCGATAAAAAAAAAATTTAGGGACCAAAATGGAAATCGTGTGAAAATGTAGGGACGAAAATGTGCTTTTCGCCTAGATTTTATTATGAAGTTGACCATAATTTTGTTTGGAAATGGAAACTGAATCTGAGAATCACTAACATTGATGCATATTGAATGTTGGATACTGATGTGTATAAGGACCTAAAGATAAACAGAACAAAAGAAAGAAAAAGATAAACAGAACAAAACATCATCTTAGCTGCCAGACCCACAATGAAAGGATGCATTCAGGATTATTGTGTGGAACACAGGCGGGAGGGTCCTTAGAGGGCACAATTTCTGATCGAATCACGAAAAGTTCCAATAATCCTAATGTCCTCTGTGAGCATCAATCCATTTCCATTTCTGTGATTGCATGTACCATACATAGGTCACCTCTGCTGTCTAGTTAATATAGGTACTAATCCATTTCTATGGTTCTCTCTCACAATCAAAAGTCATATTACCTAAATCAAGCCTCAAAATGCTTTTAGGTAGCTGATTGACGATATGAGGTGCAAGAAAAATGGCTATAAAAGAAATTTACAAACTAATGTGACAACGAATATGATTAATGCCTAGTTAACACTATGATAAATAAATATTTTAATTATTATTATTATTATTTTTTTTTGTATTGTGTTTAAAAATTAACAAATCAGTTTGAAACTACTATTATTAAAATTTCTAGTATCTGACATCCCTGTATACGCAAACTAAAATTAACAAATTCAGCAGAATGTCAAACAATAAAACATAATTCCATCTTAACAATACTTAACTGGCATAATAAGGAGATGGGACAGGCTAAAGGACAAGTAAATACCGAAGGAAACTTCATCCATCACTATCTTTTCTGTCTATAATTATAGCTGGAAACAAGCTTTGATAGCCACTATTCACATGCCCATCTGTATGTCTGTCATGTCTTTACCATGTGTCACCTCTCAAAAACATGCAATACATGACCTTTCTACATCCAACTAACTTCAAATAAGAGTAATTGCATTCTTATTATTCTTTTATTATTATGACTTCTTTCACCCTTTTGCTTCATAACTGCAATTGCTTTCAGCAATGGCATAATATATTGAAGGAACTCTGTAATAGCAGCTTTTATTAGATATCTACTTGCAGAGTTGCAGTTACAATCTTAACAAAAAGTTGTTCTAAAACTGTTTCCGGAAGTGGAGAATTTAAGAGAGGGTGACTTTGATACAAAAAGGAAACAAAGAAGGAAAATTTTGACAAACATTTATGCAGATTTACACCTATAAAAATTTAATTAAAAAAAAAAGAAACAGGAAAATTACATTCAAGAATGCCAGATTCCACTTAACATACTTCGGAATCTGTTTGTAGACAGCTTCTTGACAAGTCTCTTAGCATCAGTTTCAGCCTGTGCAAGTTTCTCTATGTTTTTCATGTACCCAGAATTCACAATCTTTCTTTTCACACTACTGCAACTTGTTAATGATGTTAATATAGATAACAAGAACCTTTTATTACCTGAATTTCCCTCTTCCTTCTCAAGCAATTGCAACAGCAAGCCAATATTCCTGTCATCCTGCGCAAACTTCTTTCGATTTTTGGGGATTAATACCAAACCAGAGAGTGCCTCAGCTGCCATTTCCCTAACTTCTAAAGACTTACAATTGAGAAATTTAACAAGCTCAGGCATAAACCCTGCATCCCCCATTGCTTTCTTGGCCCCTTCTGATGTCCCACAAAGCCTAAAAGCCACCTTCAATGCCAATTCTTGAACAGAAACTTCTCCATTTCGAACAAAGTACATAATTTGATCCACAAAACCGTGATTCATCAAAATATTCATAGCACTCGGGGAAGAGAAACATAAATTCTCAATAGCTCTCAATGCTACCTCTCTTGTTTTCGAAGAATAAGACCATCTAGGATCAACAACACGTAGTAATGCACGAATCCCTCCTTCTCTAAGAATCATTTCCCTAACCAATTCATCTTCAAACGCTATACTTTGAAGGAATTCAATTGAAATCATCAACAAGATTTCATCTTTACACCTTGCAAGCTTGATAAACATCGGAATAGCACCTTCTTCAATCATAAACCGCTTTATTTCTTCAACACCAATTAGATTTCTTAACACCCCACAAGCATAACCAACCAACTCAACCTTACAATCACTCCCACATATTTTCAACAAAGCAGTGACTCCACCATGTGCTGAAACAGACCATGAATTATTCGAATTTTCTGTCAGTTTCATCAAACATTTCAAAGCAACCTCTTTTCCCATCTCACTCCCACACTCCAAAACGCGAATCAACGGTCCAACAACCCCAGCTCCAATCAAAACAGCCTTATACGAATCGAACCCAGAAATCACTTCCACAACTTTAGTCGACTCGACTTGTATCTGTGCCTCTGTCGAATCGAGAAAATTCACTAAAACATTCACAACACCATCGATTTCCAACATAACTCTTACATATTTCTCGTCCTCGACCACAACCTCGTACAAATTAACCAAAGCTTGCCTCTTCATTCTCGTATCACCGACCTTCATTCTCGTTAACAAGTCTCTTATATAAAACCGCATGTCGTCTCTACAAGCAGTAACACTAGGCTTTGAAACAACCAAGGCATGATTTTGAGTTAAAACACCAGCTGTGTACAAGTCAGAGAGATTACTTACATGGCGATCGAGTTTCGTGAGGATCACATTCAAGTCACTTTGCATGAGAAGCTTTCCACTGTAAGAGAGATCGACGCAACGTCTAGCAAGGTCATGGCACTCTTTGGTTGTCAATAATATAGCTGAAAGTAAGCCTGAGATCGCTGGGTTCTCGATGTGGGAGTGCTCGAACTCACTATTTTCAATGGCGATTAGACCCGAGTGGAGCTCCTCGAGCTTGACACGAATCGATTGCCATTTCGATACAAAGACTTTGACTGAGTGAGTCAGAGAGATCAATAAGGATATAATCTCAATGCCTCCCTGGAGAGTATTGGATTTTCCGGCGGATGTTTCCGGCGAGGTTTGGTTTTGGTCTTTTTTTTGTTCTCTCATCGTGGTTTTTCTTTGCTTTTCACTGGTTTTGGAGCAAACCCATTTGTTTTTGTGAGATTTTGGTGATGTGGGTACGAATATTCTGGCGAGAAATGAGAATTCTGGTGAAGAATATGGATCAGAGAAATGAGAAAAAATAGGGATTCTCTCTCTCACAGTTTGTCACTGTATGCTATGCTTTATCTTCTTGTTTGGACTCAGGAGCTGAAACTGAATTAGATTTTCAGTGTGAATTTACGAGAATGACCTTATGGGGGTTTGTGTAATAGTGACAGCTCAATGAGTGTGGTGACAAGGGCAGTTCTGTCATAGTGAACGGTGAAAAAGGTTTGGTTCGATCTGTGGGACTCTCTGTGAAGTTGAAGGCTGATTATTATTGGGTTTTATGTTTTGCTCTCTTCTGCTGGTGGTATCTGGCTGTGAACAGCTTTTATAATGGTAGTTTCCATTTGTTGTATATGGTAATGTACATTGGTACTTGAAAGACTAGCATATTCAAAGACAAGTGTGGTTAAAGCAATGTATGCATTAAATGGTTGAATTTGTATTACTATTTGATTATAATTATTTATGGTGGAAGTTATTAGTCAGCTGTGACTATCATATTATACTGTATAAATTTTTTTTCAGCTTATTTTTATCAGAATAAATGTGTGTTTGAATATCGTTTATTTTGTTGAAATTGAAAAATTATTATTGAAAGTAATGTAGATAAAGGTAAAAATTAGTTGAAATAATAAATGAGGTCTATAAATAGTATCAAAAAGTATAGTAGAACCTATAAATAGTAGGAAAAATAAGCTGAATAATGAAATAATTTTAATTTTTCATCTCCACTCAAATGCACACTAAGCTTTGCATTAAAAAACAAAACAAAAAACCAAAAATTAAAAAACAAAACAAAAAACCAAAAGAAGAAGAAGAAAAAGAAGCATTGTATGCATTAAATGGTTGAATTTGTTTTACTATTTATTATATCTAACAATGGGCCCCGATGTGCTGTAAGCTGCCACGTGAGAATTTTTATACAGGATGTTTAAAATAATTTTAAGTAATAATATAAAGTAATGTTGCAATAATATTAAGAATTTTTGTTAAATTAATGATGTAATACAAAATTAAAAGGATGAAAAGTTGAATTTGTATTACTATTTGATTATAACTAGCAATGGGCCTGCGTGATGCGTGAATAATGCTATAAGATGCCATGTGAGAATGTCTATATAGAATGTTTAAAATATTTTAAAGTGATAACATGAAAAAATGTTGTGATAACATTAAGAAGCTTTTTAGTTAAATTAATGATGTAATACAAAATTAAGAGGATGAAGAGTTGAATTTGTATTACTACTTGATTATAACTAGCAATGGGCCTGCGCGATGCGCGAATAATACTGTAAGTTGTCATGTGAGAATTTCTATATAAAATGTTTAAAATATTTTAAAGTAATAACATGAAGTATAATATGAATAAGTTTTTGTTAAATTAATGATGTAATACAAAATTAAAGGGATGAAGAATTTAGACTATAAAGTAAATGTCATAAAATTAGAAATTAATTATTATGTGGTGTAATAAGTTGATTATTTGTTTAATCATAGTTTTTGTTTCTTCAATGTATTGGAATCAGCATAAATTTTTTTATAATATGATGTTAATGTTTAGTTGACTTATGAAAATGTTATAGAAAAATTTATGATGTCACGTTTAAATGAAAAATTATTCTAACAAAACGCCACACGGTAGAGTTACATGATCTTCCACATGAGGTTTCATTTTCTTATATATAAAATTTTGTGCACACCTATAGTAATTAATATGTGCATTTACTTCACCGATGTATCTAATGAACTAAAAAATTGATATAAATACAAACTTTGATAAGGTGAAAGTCTAAATGAGAGTCTTAAGGATATGTCACTTGGTAAAACTTCATACACTTTAACATAGAATCTCTGCTTATATATATATATATAGAGAGAGAGACACACGATGATTGATTGATTTTTTTTTCTTAAGAAGGAGATGATTGATTGATTGATATACGGTGGAAGTTTATTAGTTAGCTGTGACTATCATATATAGTATATAACATTTTTGTCAGCTTTGCAACTTTGTCTCACAGTTCTGTATTTAGTTGTTACAATGTTACATCGTTTTGCTTTTTTTTTTTTTTTTTTCAACAACAGAATAAGCTCCGCATTGAAAAAAAGAAAAAAAAAAAGGAAAAGAAAAAGAAATACACAAATCTGTTTCCTTAAATGAGTTGAACTACAAGAGCTCATTTTAAAAATTGAGATTTCACTTGATAATAAAATTTTGATATAAAGCAAATAAGAGTCAAATGATTCCACTTAATATGATGAAAATGTGAATGAAATAAGTAATGAATTATCATGATATTAAAACATGTGGTTTTGAGTTTGAAGTTTAAACCTTGTCTCCAGCTATTATTTTCCAATTCATTTGTTCCTTTTTTCTCCCCTAATTTCTTCTTTTTATTTATTTATTTGTACGTAGAAAGGTAAAGGAAATTAACAAAACTAGTAGAAAGGAAATATACAAAATGTGAGAGACTAATTAACTTCAATGACAATGATTTAACCTTAATTTGATCCGCAGAGAAAGTTACATATCTGGTTCAGCTCACGAGCAAGAAATTGGTGCATAATTTCCTTTAAGGAACTTTATCAACTCAACATTTTCTCTACTTTTGCAGAGTAAAAGGCAAACAAGAAATTAATGAGGGCCCATTTCAAAATTACTGATTATAAGTCCACCATTGAGGTTGCAAAGTTTTAAGTAGTAATTTGGAGCCAAAAAAGAGAGAAGAAGTTGTGAATTTAGTACCAAGCTAGTGAGAAAAAAAAAAAAAACCAGTACTCCTTATGGACCAGCCCCTAATAAAGTCACACTAAAATGATTAGGTGAAAAGGAAGGAAAAGGGTAGCTTTCAATACCCTTATATCATGCAAAAGACATAGCTACCGCCCCACCATGTGAAGCCCTTTAGTTGGATTTGGATGCCTTGAGCAAGCAGTCACCTTTTGAATAGGAATTAGCTAATAAGAAGTGGAGGTAAAAATATCCACACCCATAGACTCAAAAGGTTTTCTTTTTCTAACCCTTTTTTTTTCGTCTGGATGATGATAACTAAAGCCAAAAGCTGCCCGTGTCAAACAGTGGACAAAATAAAAGCACGAGTATACTATATGTAAATTAGAGGATAAGCCATGGAAGAATTTATTGTAGTTCAATAGCTCTACGTGGAATAAATGTGGGGCAAAAGCATTGTGCCCATCAAAACCTTGGAAGATGACAAATGACATAAAGAAATTTCAATGACCCATGATGTTGATTAGTTGTCTAGTTTTGAACTAATACTAACTTTTGTACATGACAAAGTACCCATTGTTATGTTTTTTCCCTGGTCACGGATTGTTATTTTATGTTTTTTAATCTAAATGAGTACCCTTTTAAACAAGTGTTAAAGAAAGATTCACTTTTTATTACATCTAAAGTGATTTAGTATTGTTCTTTTTGAAACATAATCTAGTGGAGAATGTCGGCGTTCACTTTAACCATTTTAAATTATACCGCGTCACATTTTTTTTATGTTTGAACTTATCTAAGAGAATTTAAATTTTAGATGTTTTTTTGTTGGAAACACAAGAAGATACCAATTGAGCTAATAGAGTTGTTGACAACATTTTTTTTTAAAACTATTCTGTCTTTTGTGCTTTATACAGCTTGTTGGCCAAGCTAACTCCTAAATTCTGTTGCATCCAACGTTGTCCTCTTCATGCACATGGCCTTCAATATACTGTTAGGGACCGAAATTATATCTTGGATGTACCTATAAATATACTATTCAAAGAAAGAAGGTGAAGTATTTTCCTTAATGAGTATCATTTATCAAACAAGCAATTCTTTGTTACCAAAGAATTAATGAAGTTTGAGTAGCTTAAATGGCTGAACTAAAGGCTTTTTGTGCCGGCAACAAATGGCGGATGAGCACGCAATCATGACCATTGCCTATATCTTTGAGTTAGTTGAGAAATGCTTTTTTAATGTAATGTTGGACATATAGGGTTTCTCCTGTGTTGCAATGTTGCATTAGCCCCCAAATAGTACACACTGTTTAGGGGTTGTTTTAATGCTTTATGGCGTTAGGTACAAAGACGTCGGTATGCAAAAGCAAGAAAGTGATGGCCTACGAAAGCTTTGAGTAGGGAAGAAGGGACATTTGAGAGTGAAGCACAGTTAGAAGTACCTTAGCTTTGAAGAGAAAAGAATATGTGTGTGTGTGTGTGACAATATTTCGTGTCCATATACTTCAATGTGGAGGGTCTAGATGACCCAATAATGAGGGAAATATAGATAAGACAAATGAGATTGCTTCATGATTTGTTGTTTGTTCATCCTTAATAGGAACCAGTTGTGTGTCTCACATCATTACCACTATTTGGGGGTTGAAATGGTTATTGATTTCAACATTCTTCTTCTTCTTTTTTTTTTTCTTTTTTTTTTTGTATTTTTATTATTGTTATGTTGCAATCAAGTAAAGCTTTGATAAGCTTTTCAAGTTTCCTGATTAAATATTTGGCAGAAAATATAGATTTGAATGTGATTTTAACAGAGTCCAAACAAACAGATTTCATAATCTACAATTTTCAAACCAATGATGTGATGTATTAAATATAAAATAGGGGATCTCATTTGCGCTGAATTGTTGATGTTGACTCTCCCAAATTAATTTGACTTTAATCTCTTTTTGGACCCTCATACTATACTAGACCATGCATATACTCTAATGAGAGTGCATGCGAAGTTTAGTTGTTGGGTGTTCTAGCCTTCTATTCTTTTAGACTTCTAGTAGTCTATCTTATTTGCATAAAAATCCTGTATTTT
This sequence comes from Quercus cerris, assembly GCA_963669245.1. Lineage (NCBI taxonomy): Eukaryota > Viridiplantae > Streptophyta > Magnoliopsida > Fagales > Fagaceae > Quercus > Quercus cerris. The sequence continues at coordinate 82,115,258 of OY770008.1, forward strand.
ACTTTAAATGTTGGACAAAATTTAGTTACAAAATTAGTTTTATTTTAAATCTACAACTTCCTTTAAAATAATTAACATATATTTTGAAAATTTAACCATTGGATTGCATATTTTTTACGTTGAATTGATATACATGTCAAATTTTGCATATTATTTACTAAATGTTATACATAATTTTAAACTACAAAAATTTGTAATTTAAACAATTTATTGATGACATAGTTATTGATCTTTAATTTTTTTTGAAATTTTTGCAAGTATGGAAGATATAGGAAAAAAATGTAATTCAATGGTCGATTTGTCAAAATTCAACTCTAATAAAAAATATTGAATAAAGTTGTATCCTTAAGTTACAACCAATTTTGTAACTAAATTCTTAAATATTTCATTTTATATTCCACTAGTCGCATACCCATGTGTTGCGCGTGATAATTTTTTTAGGATGGTCTCATTAAATATTTTATTAATACTATAACTTTAGTTATTATTAATTGATTTTTCATTAGTTTTTAAGTTAATAAAAACCTTAAATATACATTTTTTACCTTTATACACACACACACACACACACACACACACACAAATATATATATATATATATATTGACTCTTTACACATACCTTTAAGAAAACTCTATATATTCCACTATTTTGGATGCATAAAATTATAGACTACTACTCCATAATGATAGTGACTAATTAATTTTGACATATTTTTTTTAGTGATCTCATTTGTAACGCTTCTTACCATTATCATATATTTACTAACTGATAATTTGCATAACAAAGACAATAAATGAGAGGTAGTATTGTTCATTAGATTTTCGAAAGTAATAGTGTATGAAAATTATAGATACATATATATATATATATATACACATATATATATATATATATACACATATATATATATTATATAAATAAGGTTAAATGAAATGTCAAAAAATGGATTTTTAAATTTTCTAACTTTATTTCTTATGTAATTTCTACTACTATCAGAGAACATCTCTTTTTTAATTATGATTAATATGGTTTTCATAGTTAGAGTTTGATTAGTTTTAAATTTAAATTTAGTACTATGCATGATTGTATTTAATTGTTGATTGTTGATTTAATTTTTTAAGTGAATTTAACGGTTTATATTACTACACTGTAATGTTTTTAATATTCTCCATACGGTAATCTCTATTTTATTTTTTACTTCTCCTTACAACCTCTTTGTTTTCCAATCAACGATTGCTAATTGACGTTTGGTTTTTTTTTTCTTTATCTACTCTTTATTATTTTGTATTTTTTTTCTATACTATCTCTCCAATCAACGATTGCTAATTGACGTTTGGTTTTTCTTTTTTCTTTATCTACTCTTTATTATTTTGTATTTTTTTTCTATACTCTCTCTCTCTCTCTCTCTCTCTCTCTCTCTCTCTCTCTCTCTCTCTCTCTCTCTCTCTCTCTCTCTCTCCATTGGCAATCTATTGTTTTCCAAAATTTGATGATGATTCTATGACTTTAAATATGCATTATTAGTTTTTATTTATTTATTTAGTGTTTCTAACTTGATTTGTTTTGTATTTCATTCTTTCTTTGATGCATTGGGTGTGAGAATGAGTGTTTCCCTAGCATTACTCCACTTAATTTGGACAATTTTATTTATTTAATTTAGGCAAAATACTATATTTTAAAATTTTGAAAAAAAAAAAAAAGGAGTGGAAATATAAATAATTTAATGATATATATGGGGGATGTGGCTGAATTTAAATGTTAAATAAAATGATATGAGAAAAAAAAAATACATAACAACAAACACTAACTTATCCAAATAATTATATGTAATATAAAAGTAGTACATTCTTATATACTATTTTTAATTATTTATAATGACAATATGATAATATTTAACAATCAAAGTCATAAAAATAAATAAAAAATAAAACACAAAACTAAATCCCATCAACCAAAATAGAGTTCTAAAGAATACAAAACTTTATCAAGCTAAAATAAAGATGCAAGAAAAATAAAAATAAAAATCCACAAAAAAATTGAGGGAGAAATAGTGGGAAATAACCACTTTTTTGTGAGAGAAAATTATGTAAAGAATGGAATAGTAAATGACAAATTTATACTAAGAGGATGATAATAAAAAGAAACAAAATAAAGGAAGATAAAACGAAAGAGGAAGAGTGATATCAAGGTAGAATGTTTGGGAAGATGAAAAGGTAAAGAGAAGGAGAAAGGTTGGAGAAAGTGTAAATGCTAAAAAAAAAAATGAGTACAATTTGATGAGCACAATTTTCTTTTATTTGAATTTAAGTAAAATATTACATTTTTTATTTTTCAAAACAAAAAGAGAGAGAAAATATAAATAATTTAATGATAAGGAAGATGTGGTTGAATTTCAATATTGAGTAAATTAGAAGAGAAAAAAAATAAGAAAAATTAAAAGATATAACAATGAAGACTAAATTATCCAAATTATGCTACGTAATGGAATACTATTTTATTTTTATCTACTATCTTTAATTTTTTATAATGTAATCGGATAAAATTTAACAATCAAAGACCAAAATAATAATAATAATAATTTAAAACACAAAACTAAATCATATCAACCTAAATTAGAGTTCTTAAAAACACAAAAATTTATCAACCTAAAATGGAGATGCAATAAAAAATAAAAATCCATCAATATATATATATATATATATATATAGAGAGAGAGAGAGAGAGAGAGAGAGAGAGAGAGAGAGAGAGAGAGAGAGAGAAAAACATTTTTGTGAGAGAAAACTATGCAAAGAATGGAAAAAAGTGACAAATTTATAGTAAGAAAGAAGGGATAAGAAGAGACGAATAAAGGAAGATGAAGGGAAAGATGAATAGCAATATTAAAGTAGAGGGTAGTAGAGAGATGAAAATGTAAGAGAAGAAGAAAGGTTGAAGAAAGTGTAAATATTTAAAAAATAAGTGAATGTAAAAAACAATTATAGGAAAATTGGAAATAAAAAAGAAATATATATATATATATATATATAGATGTTAAAACTGACAAAGATGAATATGTAAAGTCAATAATATATATATATATATATATATATATTTATATATTTATATATTTATATAATTGTAAAAAAAAATATGAATAAATAATAAATAATAATTATGTGGCGAATGACGTGATGATGAGATGGCACAACAGGAGTTCAGCAGTAATAAATGTCACACTTCAACTTTTAGTAATATATAGATATAGATATAGATATAGATGTGTTTTTAGGTTACTTTAGAAGGAAAAAAATAGAACATATAGCACCATAATTGTTGATGTAGAAAGTGGAACTCTCAAAATAAACTGAAGATTTTCAATTTATTTGCAGCAAGTCAATGAGAGGAAAACGTTAAAGATTCTTCTAGTCCCAATATCATCACGATGGATTCCTTCAAATCCATCCAAAATTTTCATGCCCTTATTGCGGTGAACAAAACTCCATGAAAACCTGTCTTTTAGCTCCAAATTCGCAGTAAGATTCTTTAATTGATGGCTTTGTGGACTGCAAATTAACTCTCTAATGTTTCATCTTTTTGACTACTTACTAATAATCATGGTACAATTTTTGTAAACCAGTTTTGCTTTTACAGCTCTTATTGCAAGTGAGTGATGTTTCCTAGCTTGATAGATCATGTAGGGACTTTCACCCTTTAAGCAAAGACTGATAAGGTTATTATTTGCTTCGAACCGAATGAGACTGCTTACCAACCATAGCTTACCCCGTTACACTAACACATATATAGTCACCATTCATTACACTGTATCGTAGGGTTGGAGCACAAAGGCTCCACTGTTTCTATTTAGACCAACATGATCAAACCTAAAGATGGAAAATAGGACCTCTCACCGAACCTAATTAACCCACAAGTTATTATTACTTTTTTGGAGCCTTGATAGGTGAGATTGTGAAGTAAAATCATGATAAGTCCCTGTAAGATCTTACTGACCCCACGAAGATCTAATTATGGTCATAAAAAAGATTATGATTAAAACTCTTCAAATTTCAGAATCAAATACTAAATAAGTAGGAAAGACATTTGTTAGGTAAGGATGTTGTAACTTAGCTAGTACGTCTTAGTGTTTTTAGTATTTTTAACAAAGACTTTCAGAGTTTTAAATTTCCTCTCCTCAATTGTTGTATCTAAAAAAGAGCATTTGCTTCAAAGAAGGATAAAGAAATCAAATTTGCTTTTCACGTGACTCATTAGCAAATTATCACTTGCCATTAATTATGTTGCTAATTATGTAAACGTAATTCTATGAAGGCAATAGACATGTTTAGAAGTTCATTGAGATTATTCATAAATAAAATGGCATTTTCTTTCAATAAATATGACATAATATATTTGTTCTTTGTTATAAAACCGAAACACTAATTAGTTTTAAAGTATAAATGAGATTCAGATCAAATTTTTTATACAAAATTTTACTAATCGAGCTAAATGAACCTATATATCATTTTTGAAGCGTGGATTACGTGGCCAAACGGCTCCAACCTTCCCACCAAAGAAGTTTTCATAATGTAACTGGACCCATATTATCGGTGGAGCATAGCATAGGCCATGGAAATCACATGCCTCTCTGGTGACTAGGGTCCACTCAGACCCACCAGTAGGGACTAGGGAGGTGCCTAAAATTGAATGATCAAAAATAATGAACGGCAAAAGATGGGTCTATCAAATTTAATGAAATCTTAGGGAGAAAAACTCGAAGATGCATTTAAGTTTGCTGAAGAGTGAGAGTGAAGGAGCACCCCACCATTACAAGTGTCAGTACAAAGTGATAGCCATTAATTACTGGAGCAAACAACTCAAAAGAATTTATTCATTTCTGGCTTTGTGATTATCTCCAGCCATAATTGCACCGAAAGAATGAAGTAATAAACATGAATAAAATAATTTCCTAACTTTAACTTCGGCCAAACATGGCAAATTATTAGTTCTACGGTGAAGACTACTGAAATAGTCCTCTAACTAACGAAACAATAATATATATATATATATATATATATATATGAAAATATGTGAGTCAGCTTTCTAATTAGCATAATAAAAAAAAATCTAAATAATATTACATTTGCATAAATTACATCATTTTATTAGGTTAGAAATAGGAATAGAATCAACATTTTATAGATTACGAAATGGACCGGGTCATGTTGATGACTGAATTCATTGCCCACTAAGAGGGCCTCAGCTCATGGTCAATTATTCCAGTAGAGATCTGAGAATATGTTTGATAACAAGTGTTTTTTTTTTTTTTTTTCAAGCCCACAAAGTTGTCTGATAAGCCCAACAAAAAGAAAACTAAAACTAAAACCAAGCCTAACATAGGTTCCCATTAGAATAGTAATGGATAAATGATTAAATTCACAAGTTTTTAATAGTCTAAACTTTTGGGACCATTTTTTTTTTTTTTTTTTTGAGAAGATTTAGTTGATTATGGTGCAAGTTATTTGAGTTCAAACTTCACTCATAGTGCATGATTTCATTTCCTTTCTGGTGTAGTTCTTCAAACGAATATGTGCTCCATTAATGCTTACTAAATGATATAGATATTGGTTACTAAATGCCAAGAATGATACATAAGAAAATCACAAACCACAAAGCATATATGCGCATATGATATAAATATTGCTTACTAAGAAAAGACAAGTGACACCAGTCACAGCCATTATTCTGAAATCAAAATCTTAAAGATTATTGTCTACAGTAATTTACACATAAGAAGCCTGGTTTTATTTAATATCATTTTGAGCTTTGCCTTTGGTTTGTGAGGGAAGTACACCCATCAAAGGGGGAACCAAAAGCAAAATACAATGGTGATTAATTGAAGTAGATTCTCCAGGCAAGGTCAAGGCAACAATTTTGCACTCTCATCCCTCCCATTTGTGTGTGTGCGCGCGCGCGCGCGAGTGAGAGAGAGATGGAGATTACTGTGCATAACTCAAAGAGTGAGAACAAAAGGTGGGGCATCCTTTCTTGGCCCTGCAACAGAACGATAAACATAAAGTTTATCAGCCTGACAACCATCATTCCCGCATTCCCTTATTACCTCCACATTCAACCTGGGCATCTCTTGTGCCAACAATCTACAGCCATCCATTGTCACTTTGCAGCCTGACATCCAGAGTGACCTCATTGATTCGTATTTCCTGAAACTTGATAGCAAAGCTGCATTCCCAAACGGGCAGTCCCTTATCTCAAGTTTCCTCAGCTTTGGACAACCTTTCAATACACACTCCATGCCCCAATCACTGCTGCCAGCAAATGCAACAGAAAGTGTTTCCAAGTTCTTGGCATACTTCCCAATGTACTCAAATGTGAGGTCGGTCAATAAACCTGAAACTGCAAGCCTCCGGAGTTTAGTGCAAGTTTTCACCACTGCACCAAAAGCCTCATCCATGGGTTCATTTGTTTGGTAATCTGGCTGGCGTGGGTTCATTATGCAAAGCCTGAAGTGGGTGAAATCAGGGCAGTTCTGCACAATGGTTGCTACTGCAGCATTAGTCATCTGTCGGCAAAAGTAGAGAACATAGTGGAGTTTCTTGCAGCCATATGACACAGCAAGGAACCCAGTTTCAGTCACCCCATGTAAAATTTCATCCTCAAACGGATCGGATGCAGGGAAGACACGGAGTTCCTCAAGTAGAGGACAGTTTGATCCGACGGCTTCCAACCCCTCATCTTCAACCGAGTCCTGGACCTGTATCAAGAATTTGACATAGAGGCCCCAAATTAGTAATGTTATGACTTTTTATAATTAACATGTTACTTGTGCAAGTCAGAGCAGTTAGAACTACAAAAAAAAATTGTTCAGAATTAGTTAAATACTAGGATTTGTTATTGGTGCATATGCAGTGAGCTTTCTGGCATTTTGTTAACTAAAGTAGTAATTATTACGTAAGAAGTAAGCACATAATTCATTGGTTGGGGTTAGAAAACAGCTGAACAGAACTATAAGTTCTAGTGGAAGAGGGACTATGTCTTTGTGAAATGATGTGTATTGCTGACAGGTGAAGCATGTAGTTCTCAAAAAATACTTTTGAAGTGCATATGAAATGCCAGAGGTAGAGGAACCACCAAATTTACAAGAAGGAAACTACATAAAGGGGAAGAGATCTGAATTATCAGTTGTAAGATGAAGTATTTCCATATTTTAAGAAAAGTCCAAGATGCAGTGGTTTCATTGAATTGGAGAAAGATAATTATCTCCTCCGCAAAAACACAAATAATGATTTTAGAACTCTTAAGTTGTGCACCATGACCATGTCAAAAAGAATTGTAGCTTTTCTTACTTTACTATTGAACTTTGAGGAAATCTGACAAGTGGAGAAAATGGGAAATTGAGGTTCCTTACCCAGAGGCGCTGAAGAAGTGGGCAATGAATAAGAAGATTAGACAATTCATCACTTCGCAAAGCAGCATAGCTCAAATTCAAGAATGTCAAATTTGTACAGGCAGGGTAAAGAACTGGAAGAAATATGGATGTAACTTCATAAAAACCAGAGAGCATGTTTAGATTCTTGCAATTGTTGAATGCACTTTTGAGCTCTGAGTGCTGGCGGGGCATAAGCTCTTGCAAAAGTGAACCGGTACCTAGCTCCCTTAAGTGAGGAGCAAGAACAAGCAGCCTGTGTAATTGTTCCAAGGTCATATTTTCATTAACCTTTAAAACTTTCAACGATTTGCACCTACTAACCAGTCTCTCAAGAGCTTCAAAATTAACATCACTATTCAAATTGGCAAAGTTTAGTACTTCCAGTGACATGAAGTTTTCAGGGAAGCAACTCAACCATTTACCACTTTTATCATCGATATCATTCTCTTGTATGTCGAGCTCTGTCAAATTCCTGTAACCAAATCAGAATTTAGAACTTTAACTTTAATATGTGGAAATGCAATATGAGAAGTAAAACATTAATTTTAACATAAAACTTTAACAATTTTATATATATTAAACATACTCCACATTGTTAACCATATAGTAAAAAGGAATAAATAGAAGAACGTCAACTTCTAGGGAATAACGTGTCAAGATTCCCCATATCTCGATTAATAGACTGGTTTTAGGTAAAACAAATGAATATTTCTAGTGCTCTCCACTCATTTGAATCTTAAATCATTTAGTGCAGAGTACACCGAAGAGAAAGGAAGCAACTCCAAGAACTCTCTTGATCACTGATGGTTCAGACCACACAACCAAAGCTCATTACAAGGTCACATCCTCATTTGCAAATGCAACAAATTTGGATTCCTAGCAAGATTCCCCTAGTTCAATTGATAGAAAATATATGCTCACAAATTTGTAAAGGTTCTTGAATATAAATATGAGAGATATTGAAAATATGGATAAATCCCACATCAAATAAATTCTGAACATTGAATTCTTTCTAGCGTGTAGAATTATACCCAAGAAACATATAGCCCACCAAATCAACTTTATTAAAGTTTCACTTCACCTAAGACCACAGGCATCAACTAGAGAGGTAGTTTTATAAAATGATACATCAACGAAATGCCAGTCAGAAACCAAAGAAAAAAGCAGAGGAAGAAATGGAAATAAAAATCACGTCCATTCCCACCACAACACTGTTTTCCTAGTAAAACACATTTCTTCTAAATTTTATCCACGGACATCCACCCAACAGGCCAAAACATAAGACCTACTCCAATCTAGTGGTAGTGATAAGCATACAATAATAAAGGTGACATCCTTATCACATAACAAAAAGAACCACAACTTTTTTTTCACTTTGCACTTCATTCAAGGCCACAAGAAGATACTAGGTGGGTGCATTCTTCCTTGGCCGCATATTGGCCACTTATTAGCCATTTTATTTTCACCAAATGGGACTATTTGCAATAGTATAAATACAAGGATATGCCATCCACTAAATGCAGGATAAAAAGAGCATCCCCATTCACAGCAAAAAAAGAAGACCAAAAGAGACTAAAAAGTTGAAGCACTTCTATATGTTTCACAACCATTTCCACAATAACAACATAAAATCAAAATCTTTCCTTTCCTACCTTCTTCAAACTGAGTCCCATCACTAATCTGACAACTAGAACCACAAAATCAGTTTGATCAACCTAAAACAAAAGCCCCATTCATAGCAAAATGCATACAAATTTTGATCTCACACACATTCAAAATTTTAAAACCCCATCTCAAAACAAATAAGAACTCCAGCTAATAAAACTTAAAGCTTAAATTCACTACTCCCTAAAGTTTAGTCCAGGACCAATTTTAGTCCTTGAAGTTTAAATTAATCACCTTTAGGATGGCGTGGCCAAACTAAAAACTAACATATCCAAATTTAAAGAGTGAGTTCCAGTTAACTCAATTGGTAAAACTTCTTATGGTTGAATAAAAAATAAGAGTTTAATTCCCGCCTAAATCAAAAACCGATTAGTATCTTACGCTGATAATAAAAAACTATCATTAAGATTGTAACTCGGAACAAGCATGAAGAAATTAATGCTACTTATTTACCTTTTGAGTTGTTTTGCCGTGGGTAGGCATAAAAGGATTTCACGTGCGTAAGGGGATCCCCCTTTTCGCTACGTAGGTTCAACTCTCATTTACTAAAAGTCTGGAATCTTGAGTTACTAATTGGTGGGATACTAGGCAATCAGGAATATGCCCCTAGTTTGGTGAATCTCTCCCGTGCGTCTTCGCTAGGGCAGAGCTGCGCTCATTCCTTTTCTGAAAGACATCCCGGGGAATCTCTCTCTCGTATAGCCAACAAGATTGACTAGACTACACTCGGACCTCCGAATCCACTCTTTTAAAAAAAAAGTGACATGCATACAACCGAAACGACTCCCGCTAGATAGCCGGGGCAGTGATGTGTAGGAAAGTCTTGTGCTGTGCTATGAACGCATAAGCAGGAAAAGAGTACATACGTTGAGCTACCAAAGTAAGTAATAAGTAATAACCCCTAAAGAGGCTTACTCACTATAAGTTGGAACTCAAGGAAAAAAATTATTTTGTTAAAGAGCTAATAGGCTAAAACTAAAAAAGTTAATAAATTTGAACAAAAATGAGCGTGAAAGACGCATACAATTTTAGTAAGAAAACCAAAAAAAAAAAATTTACTTACTTGCAATGAGTGGTAATGGAAGCAAGCCCATCAGTGCTGAACCCATCACAGCTCAAAAGCGAGAGAGCCTTAAAATTAGGAAAAGAAAGAGCCAAAAACTTTAAGCTCTCATCACTAACACTCATTCTCTTAAGCCTAAGCTCCTCAAGAAAGTGATACTTGGTCGCAAAAACGAGCAACCAAGAGTGAACATACGCACCCCATTTGGGTGGAACCAGATCGAAATCCGAGAACCTGGGTTTCCCTTTGAGGGTCACACTACGAATGTTTGGGAATCGACGAGTCAGTATCTCCGGCGAGACTGAGTAGCAGTTTCCGATGAACACGTGGGTTCTTGACCAGCGCTCAGCATCGTACCAGTCTTTGCAGACTAGAGAGACCGAGTTACGGTCTTTTCTGGAGTTTAAGAGAGAGAGAACTCGTTCGAGAACTTCGTCTGGGAATGGTGAGGATAGCTGGGTTGTTGACTCGTCCGAGTCAGGAGATGGGTCTGGGTTTTTTCTCTTGTGATTCATGGGTTCAGTGGGTCGAGAAAAAGCGATAGAATGAATATCTTGCTTGATTGGGCTAACGTACACTGTGTTTTTGTTTTGGATGGGAAATACATGTATAGTTTTCACAAGCTCTAGAGAGAGAGAGAGAGAAGCAAATAATAATTCTCAAAGACAAATTATCATATATATAGAGAGAGAAAGAGATGTTCGAATTAGCTTAAAAGAGAAATAATCATAAAATGAACTTTATAAATTTATAATAATATTATATTTATAAATAAATAAGTAAAAACTAGAAAACAATTAGAAATTACACGGTTTTCATGGTGGACCACATCACTTATTCACCATTCTACTAAAAGATCCCCACTTATTTAAAATTGCTTAGTCAGTAGTCAGTTTTTATTTTAAAAAAATTTCAGACTCAATAATTTTAAACATGTGAAAGTCTTTTAATGGAATGATGGACAAGTAATATGGTCCACCATGAGAATTTTATAATTTCTTCAAAACGAGGCTTATTCACGAGCGAGACTCGCTTTTTGTTGATGATGAAGTATTGAAGAGCACAAGAGTGTTATTTATGACACTAATCTATGTCAAACTGAGTTGAATATTAAAAATTTGGAATTATTAACTTCATTTTATTTTTTAAATACAAGTGAAGTTCACATCATCAAGCTAAAATGTATTTAAGTTTGGTTTATTTTCTTATTCACAAATTACTTGATTTACTTACAATTAAAATAGCATATGTTATGCCCACATAATCATTACGTAGAAGTTTGCGTCAATGTCCACAAAGTGATTTAAGTTTCATATAATTTCATTTTGGTTAATGAGCTAAGAACTCTTAGGGGAAGGGGATTCAAACCCTACACCTGAGATACCATTCAATCATTGGAAAGAGATAATTACAATATATATATATATATATATATATATTCAAATTCAACCTTATATTGTTCCTTAAAAAAGAAAAACAAATCTAACTTTGATTGCTGCAAGAGTCAAGGCCGGGGTCAAATAAATATCTTTTTTTTTTTTAAGCTTCGTTTCTGCTATTACAAAATGGGTGTGTGAACTCTGGAGTCTGGAGCGTGACACATATTGGAAGCAATTTCTCAATGATATCTATTTCTCGAAGGAATCAATCATGCTAATGCGGCAATGCCTAGTATATGGGATGTAGTTCATTCTCCAATTATCTTTTTAAATGCAAGTAGCTAGAATCATATTGATTATATACACAATAGAGTTCACTGAGGTTCAGCCCACTGCTTAGAAATCTGGTCTTTATGGAACAAGCTAGCTAGTTTGTCAGTATAGTTTTACAGTTTCTGTTTCAATTAAATCTTCTTGATTTTCATAATAATTTTTTTTTAAATGAAGTCAAGAAGTCATTAATTTAGTGCACTTTAAATGGGTCCGACATATAGGTAACATTCCAACTTTTTTAAAGGGCACGTTGTGGGGATAAGTTTAGCGATTGAAGGTGACTTAATCACAATCCACATTATCACACATTAATGGTCATCTTTCATGGGAGTAGAAAAGATATGGTCATCTCTTCGACACGATGGGATTAGTACTGCTGGGTCAATGAAAGGTGAGAGGTACAATTGATTGATAATATCCAATTCAACTACAAAATAAAATTCATTTGATTGGCTCTGCAATATACATGTAATGAGCAATGCGACATAAAATTTCATAACAAGTAATAAGTTATAATCAGTATAATCTCATTTTTACGTTTCATTTCTATTATATACTAGTTATAATACGTCAATTTAATTGTTGTGAAACTTTTTTTTTATCCTTTAAACTTATTGATGGCTTAATTTACCTCTAACCCCTAAAGACGAGTTACTCTTTTTTTTTTTTCTTTTTTTTTTCTTTTTTTTATGACTAACAATTATGGTTCCCCTTCTTAATCTACAATATGAAAGATAAGATGGAGTCAAATGGACCTAATTCTTCACGAAACAAGACTTGAAAACATGGGGAAGGTTTATTTATTATGGGAATAAGACCTCTAACCCTTTTGTCCCCCAGAGCTTAGGAGCACCATGTTCTACTAATACCTACTTTTCAGATTTTTCTCTCGGTCTTCAAAGGTCCACTTCGTTAAACCTTACTATCATGACTGTCTACTACTTGAAAAAAAAAAAATTTATGAACAATGTTAGAGACAAAAAAAAAATCACAAATATTTTATATAACAGTTAAATTGGCAAATTTTTATTAATTTTTATCTAAATTCATCGCTGACATCAATTTTTAACTACATACCACTAATAATTTGTCATATCAGCAATTCAGTATGCTGTGTAAATTTTGCGTGTTTATGGATTTTCTCAAAAAATCACAAGGGCTAGCTATGGGGGAATATCCGCGTGGCAGTTGCACAGTGGGACAAGATGGGCCGGGTTGTTGGGATATTGGGTTTCCCATGGTGGCCTTTGAGCTGTGAGGAAAGGGAATTAGCTAAGATTGCTGAATAGTGAATGCTGATGCAGCAATGAGGAAGACCACGTAGGTCTTTTAAGGACACGGATTGGGACATGGGTGTGCATGTGTGACCAACCTTTTCGGCTTTTTACCCAACTGGACTCTAGGATTGGATCGCCCCTAAAACAATCCTCACTCCTAAATGATATCCTTTTATTATTAAGCTCCAATTAGTTCGATTAATGAGCAAAAAGATATTCATTAACATCATAATGATTATCATCAACAAAAAGTTTGAGAAATTTGTTTTGATTTTTATAAACAGTACTTATCATCATCAATGTGATTTCTTATAATATATTAAGAATATTAAGGATATAGTGTAAATTATGCTGTTTATATTTCATTCAGAAATAAAAATGGCGCTTCGTAGGAAGATTAATCAGTTTTTTTTTTTTTTTTTTTTTAATCTATAGAAGTTTGTGTAAATTGTCCTATTTCGTTTAGAATACTGTAGTATGCATCCATAAAAAGTTTGCGTTGTAATTATCAAATTATAAATAATAAAAAATCCTACTTCCTTACTTTAAAAATAATTATAAAAAAACAAAGTCCTATTTCCTCAAATTGGATGTCGGAGAAGGTTGATTTTGTCTACTCACTTTTTTCTCTTTTTCTTTTTTTAATTTGGAAACATTTTCGCTTTCTTTTGATTGCGTTTATTTCTTGGGTTTGCTTCATAACTTGAAAGTTGAAACTCCTTTTGGATGTTGTCTAATTTAAAATTTGATCTACTTTCCCATTTTAAATATTCTGAGCTACTTGGGCTTGCATTCGTATACTGAGTTGTGGGCCTCGTGGCCCCTGCAAGATGTTGGACCGAGGTCTATGAATGACCTAACAGAAGACACAAAGACCCAATACTTAGAAAGCTAGATACGGCTCTGGCCAAATTTTTCTGGTATATCTTGTGAGGTTGGAAAGATTTTGTATCAATTTTTAAATTTCTAGAGGATATCTTATATAAAAAAGATAAAGACTTAAAATAGCAAGAGACTAATTTTTAATGAAGACCAAAACAAAGGAATCTCCTGCAAAGAAATAACAAATAAAATGACCAAAATTTAATAGGTAAATTAGGGTTTTGGGAAAAAGTAGTGGAATGTCCCAAAAGATTTACACTGATTTTTAATACCAAAGTAACAGGGTTGATTTTATCCTCCTCTTGGTTTACAATTGCACGAAAATTTCTCAGGCCCTGGCAGTATGTACTCATGATTGCCACGAAGAACATAAAAGAAACATGGCTAAAATTTTGCCGAAATCCTATGATATATAAGAGAGAGAAAAAATGATCTTTTCTTATTTTTCAATCAACATTGCCCAATAAAGCATGTTATATTAAAGAACAAAACAAAGTTTTTGCACCCTTGACATGGGTGACTAGTAACTAGCCATGTAGCATGATTTTTGAAGAAAGTTTCTGCAATTCTGAAAATATTAATCAGACGCTTCCCCCCTTCCGTCCCAACCAGAGAAAAAAAAAAAAAAAAAAAAAACCAACTGTACCTACTACTGACAACTTAACAAGAGTGCATATTCAATTATTCAACAAATCAAGTTAACCGATCGAGATTTGAAAACAAAATTTTCCTCAAATATCAAGATGTATACGATGGTCAACAAAATTCGGGCCGCATTTTTCTATTGGAAACTCAATTATCTGTTAGCCGCCTGCCTCATATACGACTTGAGTCCCTCCCGAAGATAAAACGCCTTGTCCAATCTGTTACCACCAATACCCTGTTTCGCCAGCTGACTTGCTTGCTGAAAGTTAAATAAAAAAAGTTGGGAAAGAATCAAAATCTGATAAATGGAACTCTTTGGTAGTTAGCACATTGATTGATTATTAACATTGAACCATTCAGTTGGCATTGTTGAGTATAACTGGGTTTCTCAAGTATATGGGTCTCACCATCTTCTGAATAGGAAAGTTGAATTTGGTATACCCCAAATCATTTATGTAACACCAAAACTGAGGAGAAGAAAAAGATTACCTTGTATAGACAGAATACCAAAGCCACTGACTGCTCTGGCCAATGGATACCCAATCGCCAGGCAGTTGTGCAGCTGTTTGCTCTCCTCCCAACGGAGCAAACTGTCCAAGATGCTTATACCTTAAAGAGAAATCAACGAGGTAAAAAATTGTTAAGATAGACACTTGTTTTATCACTTTGAATTAAGAATAATAGAAGCTATTTCCAAGCTAAAATAATTCTCTATCCATATTAGAAGTCAGAACCTTACTAAGAAGTGTGAGTTGATTTAAGTTGAGAGAATGTAAAAATGTAGAAGAAAGACTTAAAACTAACATTACCAGAAATTGTAAAAAATGACACACCAATTAAGGAAGTAACAAAGTATGACTTCTTTCTAAAAAAAGAAAAAGAAAATAGGACTTTAAATAGAATAGAACCGGAAAAATAATACAATTGTGGCCAACCATGACTAGTCAGTTGTTGAATATTAGAAACTTAGTACTAGACAACACACTTTTTGAACTTGATCCCAAAATTCATGATTATGATTTATGAGGTATTATCTAGCTCTAACATGGCCATGCGAACACAGTTTGAAATAATAGTTCAAATTGTACCTAAAGGGACGAAACCGATGGCGGCCTGTTCCCCTGAACCTGAGAGGACCCTCTGGATTTTTTTCACACTCTTCCATGCGGTTAAAACACTTAGCAAGGTAGACGCCTTGCTGAGATGCAACCTGCATTGTCATTTTGGAAAGCAAACAAAACATACATAAGGATATATGCCTCTGATAGATTATATTATTATAAGGCATGACCAAATAAAAATAACATGAAACCTGAGCCGTAGCTGGAAGATTTTTCATTTGAGAATCCACTTGGGAAAGAGCTGATTTAAATTCTTCAATATTTAGTTCAACAGATTCTTTTGTATCATCCCCTTTGGATTCCTTCAAAAGATCAAAAATATCGCTCATTTGCTTCTTCTTCAAATAAAGCTCCACTTGAGGGTATCGTTCACAGATGTCATCAATAACTTCTCTGAACTCTTTGACTGTAAGGGTTCCTGAGTTGTCCGCGTCTGCCTTACTAAATATGGCTGAAATATCTTCCTGAAAAGAAAATTCAATAAGGAAAGGAGAAGAACATAATTAGCAGAATGTAAAGCTTAAAAGAGGGGCTGAAATAGGAAAGAAATATTTGGACTAACTAGTAGCCCAAAGTAATCTATAACACTATTTCTCCAACTATTAATTAATTGATATAGATTTAAAAGAAAATAGTTCTCCAGTGAATAGGTTGCAAGTGATGGACAATGCCACATCAATAACAACTAATGTGGAGGACTGAGAACTGGCTATTGCCAGCAAGCATACTTGGGAAGGAAAATTAGTGTAGTAGAAAATATGCAAGTTCTATATGTGTTTTCATTATTCCTAATAAATTACCAATTATCTCAAAAGTTTAAACTATTAAGAAATGATGAATTTAATCATTTAATCATAATTCTAACCCTCCCCCTCATGTGTGGGTCTAGACTCTCCATAATAAATGGGGCCCAACACAGCAAATTTTTAACTTATTAAATGAGAGGTAAAGTGGAGACAAGGTTTGAACTCAAAACCCCTCCTTTGATTCCAAGATAAATTACCAATTGTCCCAAAAGCTTGAGCTATTATAAAATGCTGAATTTAATCATTTAACAATAATTCTTTTGATGCCATGCGAAATAATTGAACATTTACAGATTAGCAAAAGTTCCTATTTAACCATAATTCTGACAATTCCCTTTTGAAAGAAAAGTTTTATCAGCTCTTTGCAAAAGAGAAATGATTTAGTTGTCATCTGTTATAAGTCTAGTTAGTCATGCCTGCACAACCAAACTTTTTTAGAAAGGAAGAAAAGGAAGAAGTTATAATCAAGAAGTTATAAGCCACATTTGCAGCAGAAAAATTATTCTCATTGGTAAATTCAAATGAATCAGTCACGTCATTAACAGGACAAACATCTCTTGATTGAAAATACAATGAATGTTGAGTTTGATGTGCATATATGAACTAGAAAATTAATAGAGTATAGTACCATGACTTTGCGCTGATTTATAGTGGCACAATCACCTAGAGCATATATGCTGTCACATCCCTCAACTCGCAGCCATTCATCAGTTGCTAAAACACGCCTGTTGGCCTGTTTTAAGGAAACCCAATTATTAAATGAAGTGGTAAATGAACATAAAAAAGATCAGCTCATGAAGTTTTAGTAGTAAATGATATCAAAAATTATATGTAAAGCAGCATTTTAATAATTCAGAGGCTCAGGTAAAACACACCTGACCAATTTGCTTCATAAAATCCACTATGATGGGACGAGTTCCAATGCCAGTTGACCAGACAGCCATTCCATATGGCATAACAGAGATTTGGCCATTTTTCATTTCTTTAGTACTGATTTCTTTTTCAGATACTTTCACAACCATTGATCCTGTTTTCACATCAATACCATCTCGTCCAAACTTGTCTTCAGCAAAAGTTGTGATTCTTTTGTCAAACCTGCAAAAGTAAGAGAAATTTCAAGTAAAGGAAGAACTGACTCTCCTAGCATACCATCCAACTTTTAGAAAATGAAATTCAAATCAGTGATAGTGTGCATGCGCTTATTAGGTGGTCATAAAAGATAGACATGTTAGGTTAGCTTTCTAAAATGCACTTATAAAGTAATAGACATATCATGAACACGATGACAGATTTACTTCCAAGAAACATCCATTGCAAACATTGTTGATTAAATTAAATTAAATTCACCACTAAGATCTTATTTTCTCACCTGCTTTCCTTAAAATTTACTTTCATAAACTTCAGGAATCGTGGCCATCATCACATCCTTAAAATATTTAATTAGAGCCAGCACACAAACTTTACATATTTTCTTATGCTCAAAATATAAAAGGAACAGTGAGACAAGCCTTACCATAGAACTTTGTGGTCCTTTTGCTCCTTTTTGAAAAAGTAAGTCTCAAACAATCTAAAATATGGAGACAGCAATTTCTTACTTTTGTAAGTCCCCAAAAGTCACATTGGTGAATCCCCAATTAATGTTTTGGCAGCACTTATCAGGTTTTATGACAGTTCCCAAACTTATAGTATACAGATGACAGATGGTTTACGCAATATTTTTATAGAGAAAATTCAACTCCACATCTTAAATCATGTTAAGCACTTGCAGTCCGGATTCATTATCAACTCAATGTCCTCTTTCAGATTGATCATGTCAATAATGCTGTTAAGGCACTCAACGCTCACTAAATGCTGCAACCCTCTATGAACAAGGCCAACTACAGATATGGCTTCTATGGCTTGGACAAAAATTACATGTCTGACTCAGTGAACACAACTGAACTAGAAAAAAAATCATACATTAAAAGCTTAAGAGGATAATGCATCATGAACAACAAGGTATCAACTCAAAAAAAAAAAAAAAACGACAGGCTTTGAAGTGTCACATTCTTACATGTTTAAAATATGGTCACCTGCCTCAAGAAGTGTTATTTTAACCTGGTCTTTAACCCTAGGATATAGGGTTACTAGATCCTCTTTGACAAAATCATGAAGCACCGCAGCAAACTCCACACCAGTTGGGCCACCACCAACAATAGCAAAATGAAGAATTCTCTTCCTCTCTTCTTCGCTTACATTTGGTAGGCTTGCTCTTTCAAAGCAATCAATAACTGTTCTTCTGATCCTCTGAGCATCTTCTACTTCCTGCACTAAGACATAAAATTCCCAAAGCAATAAATAATTTTTCTTCTTTCTCTCTCCCTCTTGTTGTCAGGGGAGGGGCTAGAAAAAGATCTTCTGAAAAAGGGAAGCTTTCATGGGAATTCACCAAAGCATAAACTAACAAGGTTGCAATGAAGTTACCTTCAGGAAATGACAATGCTCTTCCACACCAGGAGTATTGAATGTATTAACACGGGCTCCAACAGAAATTATAAGGTAGTCAAAGTCCACAACAAATTCATCTTTCCCATTTTGAGTAGACCGACAATAGATTTTCTTGTTTTCTGCATCAATCTTGAAACATTCTGCTTCACAGTATTGAACGTCTGAATGTTTCTGCTTGAGGAAAAGTCAAGAAAAAGCATCGTCCAATTATATACATCATCTCTAGTAAATGACAAAAGCTACCTAGCATGTGAAAATGGTAACCATGCGGCTATCAAACATAAAACCAATAATTATTGGGCCATGTCCACAAACTCAATATGGTAAATATTTTCTATTTTCCAAAGAACAAAGGGATCCATCAAGTTCCTTTCCAAAATCTATAATCACATCTGACACCTGAGCAACACATTTTGCTGGCATCGAATAATAATTTGTCATCTATCCATGGTCTCATTTTCACCCCTCTTAATATTTGTGGTGTCCTCAAATGGTTGCTTAAAGATGTACAAATCTTTTTGTATAGTTTTTGTTGTCTTATTGGCTTCATTCTGTTCCTTCTCCTCCTTCTTTCTATTTTCATTTACTTCGATGGTAGGCAAAAAGTGGTTGCATATTGTTATTGCACCCCTATTCCCATGTGTCTTATGATTGCAGAATTTATTTTTATTCATGGATATTTATCTAGAAATCATCTTTCCCGTAACAAACACCCAAGCATAATCTCTATTACTTAAACCTTCACGTTCTCAAAGGGGAAACAGTTGTTGTTTTTCTACATGTTTTATACGCACTCTTGCATATACAGGCATACAAAAATAAGATTAAGATATTAGACGCATTTTCCAGTGCAGTAACAAGGCCTTCAATGACTCAACAGCCTTCAAGAAAGAAGCAATATCAGAATAGAAGCTACAGACCACATTGTTGACATGGTCTTTGCATACAGAAAACATTGAAGAACTGCTTTTACCATCAGAGAAATTTAATGCGCAGATTTTTCAAAATTTTATGGCATATACCACAGTGCCACTGTAACTTGGCCTTTCTTCAACTGGTTTTATAACTACTCAAAAATTTGATTTTTCCGTCTATTTCTTATAGCATCGAAATCTGCAATCTTAGATTATGTTTGTCCCTAACACTATAAAAGCATAGATTATCTAACATAATCAAATTATTCAGCAACATTCTTATGCAATTCACTTTTGATTACCTTCCGGACAATGTTGCGAATTGGTTCAACAATGCTGCGAGGTTCGACTGTACCACATGTAACACTTGGCAGCAAAGGAGTGAATGCAAAATAATTACGGGGCGATATCACTTGAACATCGTATGTGGGGTTGTTCAGATTCTTCAAGAAACTAGTTCCAGCCCAACCAGTTCCTAGTACCACCACCTTCTTTTTCACGTTCTCCGATTCAGATGAAGCAATGGCAGGAGCACCGTTGGTCGAGTTTGCCTCGGCATAAGCCACAAGGCCCCCACCACTGCAACAAGAAGCGACAAACAGAAGCCAAACAAAATGAAAAATCAAATCATGAACTCACATATCATAACATTTTACATTAAAAATTGAATTGAAAAATACGAATACCCTCCGGAAAGGGATTAACAAAGAAACCGCTATTCAATCTAAAAACACTATTTAAAATTAAAAAAAAAAAAAAAAATCGAGTTCACAAAACCGCGCTATGTTATAATTCACAATCTTATAGCAATAGCAATTAAAATTCAATGTGCTCAAAGCACAATTTTTCATTATTCGATTAAAAAATAGTTTAACACAAAATCTTTGAGTTAACTAAAATAAAAAATAAAAAATAAAAAAATTAATTTTTTTTTTTAATTCTCTACATGTTTATGGCTGAGTTGTACGGATCTGATATTAATTTGAACATGTTGATGTAATTCAGTTTTCTCAAACTTTCAGAGTCCAAATTATAGATCTAATATTCTAAAATTTTCTATTGGAATGAGCAAAAAAAATCTAGAATAATCTGATTCCGGAAACTTCCAAAAGAATTGGAAAACTAGAGAGCACATGGAATTCAGGATTAGAACACAACGAAATGGAAATCATAGCTTTGTAGAATCACACTACAACTAATTCGTTACAAAATCATTCATTTCCTTCACGAGTTTAGCAAGATTTGAATCCCAAAAAAATTAAGTAAAACGTTGGAACAAATAAATCCAAATAACAGAACATGAACTACAATCAAATTAAGCAAATATATAGCAAACCAATTAGCATTGTAAATTTATAATCGAGCACAAGAATCGAAAAGCAGAGAGAGAGAGAGAGAGAGAGAGAGAGAGAGAGAGAGTACCTGACTGTGAAGACCACGAGAAACTTGGAGAGTGAAGGATAGTCATTGAAAGCTCTAGAAACTCTCTCATAGAAAGAGAAACTCCGCATATTTGCACAAATTCTTTCCAAAAAGCTTAGATCTATAGCCAAAAAACTTGGAGAGAAAGAAGAATTGAAGAAAAAGAGAGGACGGAGAGAGAGAGAGAGAGAGAAAGGCTATTCGGTGTAGTTAGAGAGAGAGAGAGGTTGTCACTTAAATATAAGTAGAATTAGTCTAGAAGTTTTGGTCTTTGGTCTGTGAGAGAGAGAGAGAGAGAGAGAGAGAGAGCGAAAGGGAAATCCGGAGAAGTGGGAGGGAGTGGGGGGAAATGAACCGAACGTGAAGGAGAGAGATCTCTGGGTGTCTACGTGTTTCCCGCGCGTCGAGGTCACGATGGTTTTGCTGCTTTGCTGGGCTGTACCCGTCACAGTCTTGAGTTGTGAATCGTATTTTCCTTTTTTTTGACTTGACGGGCAAGGAAGTGGCTGGCGGCACGTGTCTTTCTATGAGGATTCTATGACTTTGACATGTCGCGCCTGGGTGGCCCCCATCTGTTGTGATTTTTTTTTTTTTGGTTGAGAAACCGCCTGTTGTGAATTTCAACTGTAAAGGCTAGTTTGGAAAAACATTTTAAACATTTATTTTTTGTTTTTAAATAATATAACACTCATTTTTTTTATTTATGCGTATTTAAAAAAAATACAAATAACATTACTTAAACTTCTTTATCTAACGGGCTCTAGTTTTACATATTTTCACTGCAATACGCTAACAAAACTTTGGGTGGCATTTAGTTATTAGTTGTGAGTTTAAATTAAAACCAATAATAATTTAATTTATTGTAAAATTATTGTAATAAGTTGTGGACGTAGAATTTCTTCTTTTTATTTTGTGCGGTGATATAAATACTACAAGTTTGACTAAATTGAATTTATAAATAGATGTATCACCATTAGGATATAATTTAAGCATTCATTTATATAGCGGTTGAAACAAACTAATTATATTCATTGTCATGTAAATTTGTAGACTTATGTAGTAAAATTTGGAATACTTTTAGCATTTTTTTTTTAATAGGAAAAATTATGAGATTCAACTACCTACTAATTAGCATCATTGCGTGCTCAACAATGCTACTAACACAACTGTTCTCACAACTAATTTTACAACCTGTACAATAAAAAGTGGTTGGTTGCACAAATCACTAATTCAATCATGGGTAGAAAATATCGACCATTTGCATAAAGGATATTTTGTTGAGACACTACTTCATTATTTATATGAAAAATGTTATATTCACAATATTTTTACAACATTTTATAATAAATGATATGTGGCATGTTATTACTTACTGTTACTAATGGGCAAAGAAAATAATTTTAGTGATGAATTCAAATTAATAATATGTAACAACCTGCCAACTAAGATTTGTTGTAAAAATGTTGTGGACATAGCACCTTTCTATATATATATGTATGTATGTATAGTTATACATAAACCAAATTAGCTAAGTTAATTATTAAAAAAAAAAAAAAAAAAAAAAAAAAAAACTCTGATAAACAAGCCATATTTAAGGATGAATCCACCTATAGATCCTATATATAAGATCTTACCTTACATGAGTGGAAATGTGGAATGCATTAATGCAAAATGTACTGGTTATACAAAAAAAAAAAAAAAACTTTTATGCATCATTTGTAATTATGCAATTCAATCTATATTTAAGCTATGAATTATGAACTAAAAGAAAGAATAAAAGATAAATCGATTTACAATTTAAATTGATGATATTTTTCACCTTGAACCTAAAAGCATCCATTTGTGGTCTAATGGTATATCCTGTATTCCTTTACCAAAGATGGTCAAGCTTCAAACCGTAGAAAAATATGACTCCCATATAATATTTAGTGTAATGTGAAAGAAATTAAGAATTTGAACCGGTGAGTACAGATGATCTAACAATATTATAATTTAAAAAAAAAAAAAAAAAAAAAAACACTAAAATTTGAATGCAAATGCCATTTCTTAACAAAGAGTAAGAATTCAAATAATTTACCTAACACCACTCTGTTTACAATTTTTTAGTATGTAAATACCAAAAAAGGTAATTGGTGTGGTTCTAATAAAATATTACCAATTAAAATATTGAGTTGCCTTAAATGGTCTTATTTTAATTGAATTGAGGTTTCTTACTGTCTTTTTGGTGGTAGAGCCGTAGATTCATATGTGATTATTTAATCATGCAAATAGTAAATGATAATAAAAATCAAACAGTTAGATCTTTTCTTTTTCTTTTTCTTTTTCTTTTTTCCAAATCTCTCTGTTCGATATGGCTCGACCCAATGATCTGTCTTCCACATATAAAGTCTTGAGTCATCGCTGGTCCATGTCCATCAACGTTTTAGTAATGAAAAAAAAAAAAGTCTTTATTAGATTACATATCTTTCTTTTATAGTAATTTTTTTTTTTTTGAGAATCTCTTTTATAGTAAATTAATTTATTTAAAGTTTCACATAATATTTTATTGTATTTTGATGACGTTTCCATCTAATAAAGATATGATAATAAAACTTTCTCAAAAAAAAAAAAAAAAGAAAGATATATTTATACTGTATTACTATATTAGCTACCAACGGCATGTGTCATGTGCATGTATTTGTATTTTGTATCTCCTGATTTAATTAGACATATTTTTTTTGCAATTAAATGCCCAGTAATGAAATTGCAATATTTATGGTTACATACATACATTGCAAACGAATTGAATAAAAAACTAGTGATTCAATCTTCATCATGACGTAGGACTTGAACGGTTGAACCTCGATCAGCATCCAACTTTGAAGTTTGAACTGAGACTTTTTTGTCAAGTTGAATGTAAGTTAAAATCTCCCCTCCCCCGCTAACTTTTCTTTTTCTCTTCCTCGAAATGTTTTTAAACAAAGTGAACCTTGCATGCGCCCTTATGGTTTGGCTTGGCTTTTGAAAGTGATGTAAAAGCGTTTAATGAGTCTTTAAAAGTTCTTTTTAACAATAAATTATTAATGAAAAAGTTTAACTCCAAACATATTTGCAACCTTGGACACGAACCATCAATAGGAAAATAGCATGTATCATGTGACTCACTTGGCTGTGTTAAGTGTGTTATGTGCATTACAAATAATAAAACTAAATATCATATTTCTATTGGTTATTGGTAGTGGAACCTAAGACTCCAAACATGTTTGAAGTCAAACTTTGTCCAATTACCAAACATTTGGAAATTAAAGAGATAAAGTTTTTAGATTGAATAGACTATTTGGTGTAGTTTTAATGACAAATTTTAAAATGAGTTATTTGATGTAATCTTTTTTAACTAAATAATCAACATAGATAATCTTATAAATCGCTACATAATATGTTGGAAAAAAAAAATGGTTCCAAATCGGTTTACTCAAAAGTTAAAGAGTCTTTTGATTAAAACTATATATTACAAAAACTTTTCAACTAAAACTTGGAAAAAGTTTAGCTTTAAACTAGTTTAAAATTATCTTCATTGACTCCACTATGTGACAATTGAAAAGATCATCCATATGTAGTTTTAATCACATAATTTTGCTAATAAGTCACATGACTTGTTTAAATATAAAAATGAACAATCTTATAAATCGAAATGTAGTCATGAGTTAAAGAATAAAGCTTCAAATTGTTTTGAAACTCAACTTTAACTTTACTTCTTAAACTAATGCATAACTAAGAAACAATCATTGTCATAGTTGGGAAAAAGGAGGTTTCTGTCTTTTGACTAAGAATGTGAAGAAAAGCAAGTGGGAATGGGAGGCTGTATTGAATGGATGTCATGTTACGCACCTTGACATCACAAGCCAAGTTGGACATTTTATGATTTATGAATGCTATAATATTGGAGAAGCAGACTCATGCGGTACAATGCTGAACTGAATTGCTAGGAATTTTCTGGCCTTGATTTCTGGAAGAATGCTACTCTGTTGGGTCAGATTCTGGTTTCTAGACAGCCTGGTCCTGCCTTGTATGTTTGACATTTCCATTTTCCACACATGGCCCTTAACTTGGAGCACAATTCTTGATTATTTATTAGGTGAAATGCTTCTGGTCCTTTCGCAGGGGGAAAAATATATATATATATTAATTGGTGGTATATTAGTTAGTTTTTTTTTTTTTTTAATATTTTTTTAAGTTAAAATGTATTCATAGTTTTTTCTTTGGTTGATAGTTGATGCTTTGTATTGTGCAACCGAAAGAAGTTTGTTGCTACTTGTGTTTCAACTTTTAATATCAACTTCTATATCTTCCATTCAAAAAAAAAAAAAAAAAACCTTTTAATATCAACTGGTATTTAAAAAAAAAAACCTTTTTTTTTAATAAAAAATGGTCTCCAGTGTAGGACTTACTAACTTCACGCTATATGATAGCAATAGATAATACTATGTATACTACCAAGGCCTTGTTGGGGTTATCACTCGAATTGCTCACCAGGTGAAGCAATTCGAGAATTCTTACCATCAAGTTCAGGTGAAGCAATTCGAGAATTCCTACTGTCAAGCTACATACCCAATGTGTTCGAGAAAAAAACTTTTAATACATCTTTTTGAAATCAATTAATATCACAAAAATGAGAACATTTTGAAGGTTGACAATATTGACAACCTTTTATGTGACTTTTATAGTCAAACAAATTTACAATGGAAAGCAAAGTAGTACATCAGCACAAGCATGTTTACAATATGGTTTCGATCTACAAACTAATACATGATGATGAATATGTTATGTTCCAGCCAAAGATCCAGATGCCCCTAACACATTCTTGTCGTATACGAAACAATATGTAACATGCCCTTTTCAAATCTGAACGCCCCGAATTCTCCCGATGATAAATTCTTGGAATATGTAGAAGTAGAAACATGATGTAACATGCTCTTTTTTTCTTTTTAATAGAAATATTATATTAAATTAAATTGCACTTAGCGTGAAAAATGTAAAATTAGGAGCATGATGTAACACACTCTATTTTTCCTTTTTAATAGAAATATTAAATTAAATTAAATTACATTACATTTAGCATGGAATACGTAGAAGTAGAAACATGATGTAACACGTTCTTTTCCCTTTTTAATAGAAATTTTAAAATAAATTAAATTGCGCTTAGCAATTAGCATGGAATATGGGAGTGCACTCTCTTTTATGATCCTTTTAAAATTAGGACAAAGTTTAGTTTTAAACTAGTTTTGAGAAATCTCTTCTAATTTACTATATAACGATTTGTAAGCTTATTCATGCTTATTTTTTAACAAGTTATATGACCAATTAAAAATATAAAATATTTAACTACACAATGGATTGGAAGAAGATAACTCTAAATCTATTTGGAGTTAAATTTTTCCTAAAAATCATACTGTTGGCATTAAACATTAAAAAAAGTAGAGATACTCAGTATTTTAAAGCGAAAAAAGAAAAAAGAAAAAAAATGCAGCCTTTGTTGGTCATATGGCATAATAATTTTATTAATAAAGGGTGATCACTGATCACATAATAATAATAATAATAATAATAATAACTAGTCGCTAATCCATGCGATACATGGAATAGTTGAGTAAAAGTTTTAAATTTTCACTTTTGCTTAAAGTTATGATCACTTGAAAATAAAAGTTACAATTGAAAAGGGAAAAAAAAATTATAATACCAATGATAAGTCCAACACCAATAATAATTTGGTATTTCTTTGATATCAGTAATAATTTGTTATACCTAAAATTTATGCTAAAAAAGAAGACATTAATATATAATTATTCCCAATACCCGAAATCATACTCAATAGGAACAATATTTTTTAAAAAAAGATTAAAGAAATTGTTAACAAACCTTATGTAGGGACAAGGGCCCAAAATCATCTATTGGGCCTTGAGCCTTGACCGAGAGCATGAGGTGATCCGAGAACAATTAAACAGTAGTTAGTAGTTTGAAGTTAAAACCTTCATGAATATGATATGACTAGGAAGGTGGTCCAAGGAGAAATACCTCCTCGAACAAGCTAAACAAGGACCAGGTATGAATCCCATTGATCAAAATGACCTTCTAGGGAGCTCCAGTGACAGGAACATACACCTCGAGTATACCAAAAAGTGAAAGCTAGGGAGTTCCTAAGGAAAAGCTGTTACCACCACATTTAATGCATTGTAGCTACTTTTCTGGCTATATTTATGTAGAGAAGACCCTTAAACAATGCTACCTTGGCTACCACAACTCACAGAAAGTTAGAAGGGGTGTCTGATAGAACGGACACTCAAGTGGTGGCTTGGATGATCAATAAATGGAATGCCAAGATCACCAGAGAAGAGATATATAATGTAAGAGACCCATGAAGGATGAGGGGGAGGGGGGGGGGGGTGGGGGGAAGAATACAAGAGCAATCAAATTAGCAATTGTAATCAGTTTTATTCATTTATAACAAGATTTACTTCCTCAGACAATGAATTGATTCAGCTTCATTTCCCTTGTTCTTACTTGATCATCATTTAAACCCATACTAGCCGTTATCAAATTTATTAAGGCCTAGTTCTCCAACTCACTCTCTACAAATTTATTGTATTGGACTTACTGGGCTAAAATCCCATACATCTTAGGCTGCAAGACGTGTCCCTACACCTGGAATAGCAGTAATATAAGTTATTAAAATATAAAGGAAATAATGTAAATAATCTAATATAAAAGGATTGAAGGAATTTTTAACAAACCTGGAATAGCAATATTATAAGTTATTAAAATGTAAATAATCTAATATCACTCAACCTACTTTATAATTTAAAAAATCAATCAATGAGCCCATAAAAAAAAAAAACTGGTATAAGTATTTAAAAATTGAAAATTATTGTTTAAAAACATGTATGAAAATATGTGTAAGTGAAAAAGTATATAAAAATACGTATAATGTTGTTTAAAAATTAAAAATTGTTGTTTGAAAATATAAACCAAACCGCCTTAAGTACCGCAGAAGAGAAAGTGACATGAGGACGGGGGTGGGAAATTATTATTATTATTATTATTATTTGGAGAAATGGGTGGGAAATTACTTGGGTAAAAAGAAGTTAAATTCCTAAATTGCATAAGTCCAATCCGTATTTTCCTGTTTATATTTATTCTTGACCCGAAAATTTCTTTAATTCTCTCATCTTTATTTCTTTGTTTTTTTTTTTTTTTTTCCTCTTATCTTGAATTGTTCTCATCCACACATTTAAATTAGTTTTACTTTCCCAATACCTTGACTTTTCTTTCCCAATGGTTACAAGATCAAATGTTCTATTCTTTATTCTCATCCTCACAAATCTCTTCCTCTCCCTCCATCTCAGCCTCCTCATTCTCTTCCTCACAAATTAGTTTCAGTCACAGAAACAATAAAAATGCAAGATTTTTCTTACATATTGCATCGTCATCATGTTCTCTCTCTTCTTTTTTTTTTCAAAAGATTTTGCAAAAGCATCAAGCATTCATCTCAACATTTTGACAGATCTTATGATGGTTGAGGCTTCAACAATAATGATAAAGTGCTATGAGCCTGTAATATACTACTTTATAGGCTCATAGCATAAGGTGCTATGAGCTGGTAGAGGAAGGCAGGAAAGAGACGACAGAGCATTGTGAAAGGGAAACGCAAAGCATCAGATTCTAGAAAACATTTATTACTTTCCTTTTTGTTTTATGTTTTTTTTTAAATATTGAGCTGACGTTTAAAAGTTTCTGATGATTTGGTTTTATATATATATATATATATATTTAGATAATAATATTTTTTGGCTATAATACAGAAGCCGATGTAGTGGCCCATGAAATAGGCAGATGGGCCTTGGCTTGTAATTATTTTGGTGTATATGGTCAAGGCTGCCCATTCCTCCTCCATTGGAAAGAGCCTTGCATTTTGGTTCTTTTGTGTGAGATGTCTTACTTTGATGTGTTAATTCTCGTAGCATGTGAAATTCACATATGTGCCATGTTGATGTTGTGACTTGTGAGAGAATGATCTTATGGAGCTATTCCATGTCCATGAGATGCTTCCTTTTAACATGAGGCCCAACAAAATATGATTCAAGAATCTGGCCCATATGTGATGTATATGAGTTAATATTCTCTTGAGGATGGCTTATGTATATGATTTTTTAAAGTTTTGCATGTCCTCCCTGTGGCAAAAAACCAAATAATATTATTACTATTAAATAATAATAAAATGTGAGAAAAATATTTAGTTTTGCTAAAGTACTCAACACTGTTTTTGAGTTCGTTGGAGACCGGAAAAAGAGTTTTGCTCATTAAAATTTGGGAAAAAAATAAATTAGTTGTTGAGCTCGTAGTGAATGCTTTAAGGCCATCTCTCCTAAAACGGGCACAAAAACATAATCCGAACAATCATTCCTTGAGCCTTACAAACCAAGCCCAACATGTTCAAGTGTGCAAATACCTTCTTCTTCTTCCTCTTCAGATCTTCTTCTTGTTTTTTGTTTTGTTTGACCCAAAAAAAAATACTTGTCATAAAAGAAAGGAAAAAAAACAAAGAAATTAAATATAGAGGGAACTAAGACAAGCTCTCTCCTGAAGCCTAGAGTAAAAATTAGGACTAGAGGAGATGAGGATCTTTCCCATACTATTACTAAAGCGGCCCATCTAGCTATGAACATGTACAACATGTGCTAACTACATTCGCCTCTCCAAACCTAAGAACAAAAGAACAATGGTCTAGTCAAAGAAAATCTCAAGGCATTAGTGAAGGTTGAATTTTTTATTATGATTGATCAATTATTTTGAGAGTTGCACACCAGTCGATTAATGAAGTATTTATTTATTTATTTACATCTGTTGCTTCCCAATGTAGTGGGGCACATTAAATTCCTCTTTAATAGATACGCAAATACACCTATTAACAAAAAGAATTAAGTTCCTTCAAATTTCTTATTTATCTTTATATTAAGTTTTAATTTTGAAAATCTAACCTTGGATTGCATGCTCTTATTATATCATTTATGCTTACAAAATTTCAAGAAGATCAAAAATCAATTGCTATATTATCAAACAAATGTTAAAATTTCAAATTTTTGTGATCTAAAATTGTGTATAAAAAGTAAGTTTATTGATCAAATAGTAAATAATATCTTATTTGAATGAAATTTAATATATATATTAAAAACATAAGAAACGTAAAATTTAACGGATAGATTTTTAAAATTCACATTCAAAAAATAAATATATGAGAAGTTTGAAGAATTTACCTCCGAACTAGTTTGGAGAGAAACTTTATTCTTAACAAAAACCTACCAAAGGATAACGAAGCCCTTAAAGATCTAATATTTGCTATAATGGACACTATATACCGACTGACCAGTGAGGCTCTACATTTAAGCAATGGAGAGGATGGGCAACATTTAAGCATCCACTTCCATGCGTATAATCCACTTCTTTAGGTTTGGAAATGGCAAAAAGAGCAGCTAGAGATTTTACTCAAAGAATCACCCAGTGAGATAAACACGGCCTGACCTGACTGTTGAGTCAAATTTAAATTTAACTGTTGACAAGGGCCAGGGGAGTAGGGGACTTCTGTGACCTATAAAAGATAAAACTCAACTAGCGTAGCGTGTAGCTCACAACTTCCCATATCATCTCGTGTGAGTAAAAGCCAAAAGATCAATGATTCTTGGCTCCTTAAAGTTGTTTGTTCCATATAAAGTGAATCACAACAAACAACTACGAACACAAGAAAATTCATGGAGTCCTCATGTGACAGGTTGAGAGTGAAAAAAGCATTAAGTGGCATTTCATATGCATTTGAGAAGTTCATTAAAGGAAACTTTATTGTCCATGGGGAGTTGGACCAAATCATTTGAGCTATAAGACATTCAATGAAGATTTGCTCAAAGGGTAATTCTTATATGTTTCGGGAGCAATGCTCCCTCCTCTAACATGAGGGGTGGGTCCTATATGTGGGTCCCACACATGGGGTGTTTCGGGAGCAATGCTCCCTCCTCTCACATGAAGGGTGGGTCCCACACATGGGGCCCACCCCTCATGTGAGAGGAGGGAGCATTACTCCCAAAGCACCTAAGTTTTTTTTTTTTTTGTGCTCAACATATCTACTTAGAAGATAGATAGCATCCTCCCAATGAAGAAAACGTCTATTGTACTTCTTACAAGTATGTGGTCTCATGTATCTTTTGGAGACACTTGAGTAGTAGGCTCAATAAACTTGAAAGACATAACATAAACTTAGAGATCCTAAGTTCCATCCACCACATTATTAGTCCATAAGATTTTAGAGCATTCATATCCGGTTTCTTCAACAATTTCATTTCACCATCTCAAAAGTTACTTTATCAATTATATCATACCATTTTACATCACACCCAACATTCTCACTTTTATTTTCCTATTCAACTCATTAAAATAATATATATTTTATAACATCACCATAAATGAAAATTATTTTATCTAATTAACTCATATAAATAAAAATTATAATGTAGTTATTAATTATATGCATAAGTTTGTGAAGGTGTAAAAACTTTTAATCGTGGTTTTTATAATATATGAGAAAAGAATAAGATAATTAAGTAGCTCATGAACAAGCCTAAGCTTGTTTGACAAATATTTTTTTTTTTATAACTAAATTTGAACATGTAATTAAGTTTGTTGATGAATTTGAGTTCGATTTGTATTTGAAATAGAATTTAATGAATAACCTTAAATTTTTAATACTTGGTTCAGCTCATTCATATCCAGACACGTTCTAATCAAGACTTGATATAGGACATTTTGTGGATAAGCAACTTTCTTAGTCAAACCCAATAGGCTAATATAGAGGAAAACTTACCACTTGAAGATGAAGTCCAAATGAAAGTGTCAGGGTGCTGGACTTGAGGTAAATGAATCCTCGGAATATAGATGGTTGATTCATAAATGGGGGATGGAAAGGCCTAGGAAAGTTGTTCTATTTAGCAAACTGTTTCCTCACATGGAAGAGAAAGCATGCTGAATACGTCTTTGTTGGCCTAAAATTGAATGCAAAAGTTGCATTTAAGTTTCCTTCACTATCATTATTGATTGGGCCAATAATTTCATCGTGAAACTGTTTAAGATGGCCATAGAGCAGAGCTCTTTTTAGATTGACATCCCAGTCAGACTTTTAAAGGCTCAATTTTTATTATTATTTAAAGTCTTATTTGCCACTGACCACTGTTTTGTTCTCATCGAAAATTAATAAATGGTGATTCAAATGATGTAGGCAGGTTACCAACTATTTTCGTATGTGGAAAATGGATTCCAGAATTCGGAAATGACATTGCAAATTGCAATCTCCCCTGTCCTCTATTTGGGATTCAAAATACACCATTGTTTTCATGAAGTCATTTTTGCAACCAATCAAGTTCATTTCCTTTTATTGCGATTTAACATAGAGTCATGCGCCATGTTTTTCAATAAATTATTTTGGCATAAATCCAATCAAGTTCATTTCCAAAACCCCATGTTGATGTTTCCACCTTTATTATCCTTCCCTTAAAAAAAAAAAAAAAAAAAAAAAATCTTTTTCATATCTTTAGGAGATAGTTAACCTTGTATTGGGTTCTATTCGTTACAATTGAATTCTTGAAATTTTTTGGAATATTGATACGGGTCACAAAAATAATAATAGGTTTTTTAGATTAAATTAGTGAAAGATTGACATTTACTTGAATAAGAGCTTACACAGGAGAAAGTTGTGTGAAAAGAAAATAAAATGTTGAATGGGAAAACTAGTAAGAGTTTAAAATATTAGATTTTTTTTTTCAATCGTTAAATTGCTAAGCTATGATAATATTACTAAATCAAACATAAATTTAGATTATTGTGGAAATTTCTCTAAGAAAGTTTCTAGCAAAATTTAGGAAGAAAATAACACAAATTCTTTTATTTTTTTGGCACATAAATTCATTTATTAAAGTGATGGGAATTGAGACTTACGAACATATTTTGCCATAATTTTTAGTAAAACATTTACCAATCTTAAGAATTAGTGTTATTTATATATAAATTGGCATCAATTATGCAATGGAGTGAGGAAAGATCAGCTTCTTTTGAAAGTGAACATTTGAATGGAAAAGATCTTTGGCCAAAAAGGTATGAATGAAGTGAAGATGACTCAACTTCTTTCCACTTCTTTCCAAAAGGCAACTAGTTGGAAACATGAATTTGAAAAAGGATAAAAATGACCTACCCAGACCTAATTTTTTTTTTATAAAGAAAGTAGACCTAAATTGATCACGACCTTTATACTAGATTTTCATGCTTTTGTATGTCAAATCTCTATCACTGCAAGTAATGTGTTCATGAACTTCTCACCTATATCACATGCCCTTTCATTAAGTTCACTTTTGAACCAAATGTAACACCTTACCTTGCTATCACCATCTTACCATGTTTCCATGCAAAAATCTTTGATCCTATATTAATAGAAAAATTCTTCAACCTTATATTTTAAGTACGATTTTAACTAAATCTTATTCTTTTTAAAGTTACAAATTACACCCTAGAGTTTAAAATTTACTAAATAAATTTCAAAGTTTTGTTAGTTTCAAACGAAAATCTATATTTTTAAAATCATATTGATTTAAAAATTTAAAATTTTTTGGGTTAAGATTTTAGTCTTAATTGAGGGGTTAAATTATTTAATTTTAAAATTTCAAGATTCGACTTGAAACTAATGAAGCACAATGTAATTTTTTTCTATTAAAAAAAATTAATTTGAAACTATGGGATAAAAATGAAATTGTATATTATATAAAAATTTAAAAAGAGAAAAAAGATAAGGGTAAATTAGTCATTCCAAGCAACCCATTTAAATCTTTGGATTTGTGCTTAATTATACTTCCACATTTGGCTATAAAGAATAAACACAACGGTAAACCGAAGCTATATCGAAAAAAAGGAAAGAACATTCCAAACCCAAAAAACGAAAAAACGAAAAAACGCAAAACCCAAAACTCTGATTAATTAATTCGTTAATCCATACACATTAACTGTACCTAACCTCATCGGAAAACCTCAATTTCTCGCCGAAAAACTCCTCGTTTCTCGTCGGAGAAATATCAATATCAATATCAATCTCAATCAAATTCTCCTCCTCCACATGAAAACCCAAATCCAAACTCGAACCCGAACATTTCTTATCTCCATGATCCAAAGCAATCTCGATCAAGCCCTCTCTGTCCTCCTCCTCCCACGCGAAGCACGCGCTCTCCGGCGAGGACCATTCTCCGATCACCGGAAAATCCCCGAGATCGCCTTCGTCCGACGAGTCATCCGAATCGGATTCCGGGTAGTACAATGACAACGACGAGGACCTCGCGAGGCCAAATTGTCGGGTCGCGTTTGGATCCGAATAATCATCTTTCGGATCCTCCTCTGCCTCTTCGCTTTCGTGCTCTTCGTATATGACTTCCAACGGCGCTCTCACATTCCATTCCACGAACGAGAACGAGACCTCGAAGCAAGTGATCGGGTCGGGATGACCCGTTTTGGTTTCAGACTCTGTTTCGGATCGGCACGTGATCTGTTCCGTTATTTCCGGCTCGCTAATTTGGCTTTGGCTTTGGCTTTTGCTTTTGCTTTCTTCTGGAGGGTCTGTTTGGACATGCAACGTGTAATCCGTGAATTCATTTTCCAACAATCTTTGAGCAGCACCGAGACGGAGTAGAGTGAAAAGGAGAATTCCAGTAAGAATAAGTACAGGCGAGAAAACAATTCTCAGGAAAAGGTGCGGGAAATAGAGGAGAATTAAAGTGTAGAAACTGACAATGCTTGAGAAAAGAGGGCTTGAGGAAATTGGTGACAATAAGTTGGAAAACGAATCCACGGGAAAACTCATGTTTACGGTAAAACAACACAAAGGCAGACTAAGAACAGAAATTCTCAATTCCTTCGGATTTGGAATTGAATTTCCTTCCATGAAGATTTTATTTTCCCAGAAAATTAACCATGATTTCAAGTGTGGAGAAAGAAACCCATTAGTGGAAAGAAAAAAAAAAGAAAGAAGAAGCTCAAAATGGAATTCGGGTACTAATCAAATAAAGGAATTTATCTCAGAAAACCGTGATTTTTGGAGGAAATTGTGAATGAGAAATGGAACCCATTAGAGACAAGAAAGGTGGTAAAGTAGTGGAAGAGAAAAAGAATCAAAATTGGATGAGATTCAAAGAGACACACAAAGAGAGAAAGAGATAAGGGTTTAGAGGGACATAGTCACATAGTAGTGTATATAGGTAATGGGGTTTTAGAATTTAGAGAGAGAGAGAGAGAGGCTTCTGTGTAATGAAGGTGCGTGAGAGAGAGGCATGGAATATTTAGAGGTGAGGTGGTGTGGTCGGGTGGCCTATATTTTTGGTTTAGGGGGGGCGGTTACAATTACCGAGAGGACCTTTGTAAATTGTCCCACAAAATCTACAAATCATTCTTAAAAGATGTTTTTATTATCTTTTAACATTATGCATATAATGCATTCATGGAATTTAATCACTGTTTTTAGGGTCAGGAACAGACCCAAAACTCCAACGAACACTGGGAGTTGTAAACCTGTCCTCATTCGTGGCTTTGTACACTTGGGCTTGGGTTCTTCTTCCCTTTTCTTCTTCTTTTAGGAAAAAAAAAAAATTTTTAATTACCTTTTTTTTTTAGTTGAAGCCAATGTTTAGAGCTGTAATTAATTACTTTTTTTTTTTTGGTACTTGTATACGTGTGCATTTCTTATTCCCTCTAATTACTCTTTTGTCATATATAATTTATTATATTAAATTGCATTTAATGTATACCATACATAATGTAATTATATTTTATTTTTATTAAATTGACTTGTATATTTTTAGACATGTCAACTAGTAAAGTTTTTGATAGTTGAATAAGAAATTTATGATTTAATTTCCGACTATATCGAAAACTGATTGATGTCTTGATTTGATGATAGCTCTTAATAATAATAATAATAATAATAATAATAATAATAATAATAATAAGATAAAAAATAGTATATGTTAAATCAAAATTACAAACATTTACTGTAAAAGCAATAAATTTAGCTTCTCCCCCTAAAAAATTTACTAAATGTGTGTTCTTTGAATTTTTTTTATTTTATTTTATTTATATATTTAGCTTGGCTTCTTTAAAAAAATTCCTTGCTCTGCCACTAATACTATTAGACATAGGAAAATGAGTTTCTAAAAATAAAAAAATAATAATAAAAGGAAATGAGATAATTTTTAAGAAAATACTACTTAGAAAATTATTTATTTTTCAAAGTATTAATGTCAAAATAAATGGAGAAATAAGGATTACTCATTGGTCCTTACAAGTTTCCAACCTTTTTATTTTTGGTTACCGTCTTTAAGGAAAACTATCAAGCATGTGCGGTTGGGGTTTAGAGAACATTAAAGTTATGGTGGGTTTATAATTTGTATCATGGAATATTTTGCTTTTTATTTATTATTTATTTTTATAAAGTTTTACCGAGTATTGAAGGGAAGAGAAGAAGTTTGGATATTAGAGCATCTCCAATGGTCTATGTAAAGGCCAAATATTATCTATAATAGAGAATGTGACCATAAAAACAGACTCCAATAGTCTTTATACTCGAAAATTTTTTTAGCTTATGAACAGTAGCCCATCAAGTTTGATGGGCTATTGTACATTAGCAATTGAATATCTTGGATTACAATATTATATCAACTACTTATTATATCAAATTTTCTCTCTCCTTCGGATTTTTTTCTCTCTCATTCTCTCCGTTTCTCACACAATCCAAACACAAAACACAAACCACAAAACAAAATTCAATTCTTAAAATGAAGTTGAATCAGAACTACCAAATATGAAAAAAAAAAAAGAAAAAAGAAAAAAAAAGAACAAGCCGATTTGACCCAACCTGGTGGTAGTGAGGAGGACGAGTAGCAGTGGGGCGACGAACGTGGTAGTGCTGCATGGTGAACGCTGATCTCCACTGGCTTTGTCCTTTCGACGACCTCAATCTCCACCGGCGATGGGGCGGCAGACAAGCAGCAGTCTCTCTCTCTCTCTCTCTCTCTCTCTCTCTCTCTCTCTCTCTCTCTCTCTCTCTCTCTCTCTCTCTCTCTCTGATGTGAAGAGTGAATGAGGTTGCTGGAAGGTTCTTGAGGAGAAAAAGAAATAAAAGAAGGGGGAAAGAGATCAGTGGACATGTGTGTGGAGAAGAATGAAATGAAAGAAAGAAAAATAATATAAAGAATAAAAAATCCTAACTGAGAAATTCTACAACAATATTTTCACAATAAATTTTAAGTAACAGATTGTTATTAGTTAATATTAGCAAGAAAAAAAAAATTCAGTGGTGAGTTCAAATTATAACTAGTAACAACTTTCCACATAAATTTTGTTGCGAAAGTATTGCCTAAAATGTTGTAGATATAACACTTTTTATTTAAAAATATAGTTGTTAAAAAAAGAATATATGATGATAAAAAAAGAATAAAAAATGAATGAAAAAAATAATATTTAAATAAGATGGAAAAAGAGATAGAGAATCGGTTGAAAAACGTATTTGAAAAAGTGATAGGTAAAAAAAAAAACTTTGCCATTTAGTTGTTATGTATGATTGTGACTGAAAGTTTGGATTTTGAAATATCATTGATTTTCCTAATTCAGTTGCTCGATTATGTCGTGACTCGTGAGGTTAACCACTAGAGTCCAAATGCCTAGTTGCCTTGCTTCAAAACGAAACCTCATTCACGAAGTTTCATTTTAGCCAAAAAAAATAAAATGTCATTCTTTAGTCTTTATATATAGTATAGGCATGGCATTTGTATACTTTCGGTGTTTTGATTTCTCAACTGTCCGTATCATGTAGAAGCCTTCACAAGTACTTTAACTTAATAGTACATAGAATTGTTTAGAGTTTTGTAACTAAATTGACAATTTTTAGTGTTTTTAACGAAAACGTTAAACTGCGCAACTTTAGTGCGATGATCATTCTATAATTATAAATGCTTGTGAAGTGTGGGAGGCAAGGGCCGGAGTTTAAGTCTCCAAGAAGGTGTTTTACACACATATACACTTAGATTAGATTAGAGTAGAAATTCTATTTTGTTTAAAAAAAAAAAAGAAGAAGAAGAAGAATAAGAAAACGTTAAAGGTTCAAACTTTCATGCTCTATTAGAAATATCAAATTCATTAAAAATAATTAGTAAGTAGAATTATAATTCAAATTATATCCTTTAGAAATTAAGTTTCAAGTATTCGTGTAATGTCAATTAACGGGGTTGAACCTAAGTGCCATATACGGTTGTAACTTGTAACATAATTACTGAGATTGAACATCTAGTGCATCAGAGAAGAACCTTTCTCACACTCAATGTGAATGCTATGACCAAATTCTTTTCAATTGGAATCACTTCCTATCGATGGTTTCATAAACGCACCAAGCATATTAAACTTGATTGTTATTATTTGTCATCATCTTCATCAAGGCACTTGCATTCCATTTCATTGACAACTAGCTTGCCGATGTCTTTACAAAGTCTCATCTACCTAGTCGTCTTTGTGATCTTGTTTCTAAACTCAAGATGGCTTCTTCCATGTCATCTAGAGTTTGAGAGTGGATGTTAGCATATATTAGTCAGGGGCGGCCCAACATAATTTGGAGCCTAAGGCGAAAAATTTATGCGGGGCCTTTAATATGTAAATATTAATTAAACAAAATTATTTAATACTAATCAAATTAAGGTTAATTTAATACATTAAATACATAAATAATACCAACTAGATTAATGTTAATTTCATATAAAGAATTGAATATCATAGTTGAACCTATAAATATTAATAAAAAGAAATAAAAATATATTGCGATTGAAAAAGATACTTTATTTTGGATATAAGACGATGCATAGTTAAATAAAATTGTAATCTAATTTTTAATTTTATATTTTGATTTTAAGAGAGAGAGATAGATATTACTTGGTGTATGACTTTGTAGGATATTATTTTACAAAAATCAAAGTCTCAAACTATTAGGAGAGATTAATCTATAATTGATGATTTAACACCTTTGCAACATCTTTTTGAAATATTTTAGGGTTTCAATTGAGTTAAGATTCTATTAGTCTCGTATTTTGAGAGTCTTAATAAAAATAAAAAAGAAAAATGTGCTAATTAAAAGCACTATAAAATGTTCAAAATATAATGTGATATTGTCTCTCATTGATGAACTTCATCAATTTAACTAATGAATGTTTATATCACTTTTTTTGTGATTAATAATATGGCAATTTGTAAGCTAATAGTAAAATTTGTAGTATCTTTAATATCACTAATAAAAAAAAATGTACAACTTTTAGAAAAAATATATATAATTTTATAAAAATTTGGGCATTTATCTATGAAAAGTAGGGCTTTTTTTCCAAAGGAAAAATTTATTTTTTGGTGGGCCCTTAGGCCTAGGCCCAACTTGCCTATGCCTTGAGCCGACACTGATATTAGTACGTATTAGTCTGTGTGTAAACCCTTCAGCCTTAAAGCTCAATGTACTATTACTTGTCATGCACTCCTATTACTTGTATTGCACATTTATTATGCTTATATAAAAAGGCAGTCCCTTGTACAGTTTTACACACAAAAATATACAGATTATTCTCCACGTCTATTTCTTGTCCCTCCTCTCAATGTTTTGAATGATTTTTGTAAGGGTGTTGTATTAGTTCATCGGGGACAATCACCCTCATCGTTTTTGTCAGGATTCTATCTCTTCTCTTATTCACTTTGGATTAAACTTTTGTTGTGTCCAGTAGCCAGTTCCACTGGACACGTTGGACATGTTTCCGTATCTTAACATGTCCAATGGAACTAGACACAAGTCTCTCTCATTTACTTCTTGTTACAAAAATAGCGTTTTGGGCCATCCATTGTTCTTTTCATTTCCTCACAGGTATTGATCAATCTTCTTTTTCTGTCAAAAAAATTGAAGTCTAAACGAAGTTGAAGCAATCATTTACTTTGAACTAAAATTTTGTTGATTGAGCAGGTATCATCTTTTAAATATAACTATAATAAAAAAAATGGAGCTCATATGTGTTTGTACACAATCTCACAATAGGATCAAATTTCTATACGCAAATAACACATCTTTACGAATTTGATAAAGAGAATGATCGGAATCATCCTTCCCAAGAGAAAATGTGGCTTTCTTTTTGTTTAGTAACCATAGATAACACTTATAAGACTGATAAAAATGAGAAAGGAAATATTATTTGGATTCTCTTTTGAGATACTATTATTTGGATTCTAGAGATACCACTGGTTGGTATTTATTTACAAACTAAATACCCTTGTTATTATTTATATAGAGATTCAGTGATACTATATCAGCGCACCTTTAATTAATCAATTCAATCTTCATCTTCAGTTTGATTTCCTATCCTGCATATTAGGAATTTATTTGTTGCATGTATGTGTCAAAGATTGTTAAGAATGAAAAAAAAAAATGAAGCAGCAGCAGCAGAAGTGGAACCATGTTTTTTCCCCCTTTATGTCTTAGGATCTTAGAGCACCTGACTAATCTCTGAAGTCCGTATTTGTTGTTTTTTTTATTCTGCACACCAAATAAATACAAAGAAAAATACTTTAAAAATAACCCCAATAGACTGGTTAGAAGATTTGAACTAAGATCTTATGGATCATATAAGGCAGAAAATACTAAACAAGTGTAAAAGTATCATCTTACACTCGTTTACGTCAACATCCACGATTGATTAAGGAATGTTCACGTTTTAAAACATGAAACTGGATGTAAAAATACTTAGCGTATAAGTATAACAGTATCATTACCCATACTTTTAAAGCTAGTTAAAAACTTGTACTTAAAGGACGAACCACGTGTGCAATCAATTATCAAGCTGTGAAGCATTATTACAAGTGATTGGAGGAAAGAAATGTGAAAATAAAGGAAAATGAAAATGAAGGCTATCAGCGCCTTGCTGCAAATGTTTATAAATGGACCACATCACTGTGGTTGGCAAGCCCACTTGGGTGGTATCACTGATGTTTTGTTGATGGACACTTTGATGTTGAAATAACTTAAAACTTTGATCATTCCTGTAGGCCTAGTTTCTAAAGTTATGCTGGTCCAAGTAGGCTATGGTTAGAGAAGGGAAGGCACGCCATATTATTGTCTCTAGTGTTTTCACTATAGATGATCAAATGGGTGATGCTATGTGTTCCAAATCCAATTATCTTATAAAGAAAAAATTTAGCCTGTTAAAAATAGTGTGTTTTTCAGTTTTAGTCTCAGATTGACCTTAATGCTCACAAGGGAGGTTAATACAAATAATCCAAAAAAGCCTCCAGTGTATAACACATAATCTACCTTTTGTTGGAACCCACTCCTGTCAAGTGATCAGCCCCAAGGACAGGGTGGGTAAAGCTGAATATTAATGGCTCCTCCTAGGGTATTATTCCAGGGCAAGTTTAGTGGTGGTGGGGTCATTCGGGATCACCGTGAACAATGGATGTTTGGTTTCTCGCGGCGCATTAAGAGTGGCCAGAAATGTGGTACGAGAGCTTTGGGCCTTAAGAGATGGACTTTCGTTAATATTCTCGTGAGATTTTTGAATGTCCTTTTACTTTTATTATGGTTCCCTTTCTTTTTAGTTTCTACTATGTCTAAAGTTCATCCTGGTTTGAGTCCCCTTGTGGGTGATTGCAGGTCTCTATTGTGGATGATCCTTATCTTACGTCTTGTGTTAATGCATGCCTTAACTATTTGGGGGAGAGCATATTATTGAGGATTTTATTTTGTTTGAGACTTTTTTTTTTTTTTTTTGATAATTTGCAAGATGTTAGTTTCCCTCTTAGGATGGTTTGGATTAGACATGGCAAAACGGGCGGGTCGGGTCGGGTTCGGGTCGGGTCAATCGGGTTCCAGGTCAAAACGGGTCACGAGTCAAAACGGGTCATTTTTAAACGGGTCAAACGGGTCGCGGGTCAAACGGGTCGCGGGTCAAACGAGTTGCGGGTCAAATGGGTCGTGGGTCAAACGGGTTGCGGGACAAGTCGAGTTGACCCGTATTTTTCAAACAAGTTTTTTTTTTTTTGGAAATAGATGCAATTTGTCATTTGTTTCTAAGTTCCTTAACTGTGATTAGATTTTCATTGGTGATACTATTACCACTTACCAATTACCACTAAACACTTGATACCTAAATTTGGTGCAACTCTTATTCCAGCTTTCTAGAAGCTAATCTTGGTATAATTTTTGATATGTTTAAAGTAGGAAGAGAAAATGAAGGTGGCAAGTAAAGAATGACAAACTATAATGGAGTACATAACATATTAAGTGAAGAAGAATAAGTAAATATCTTATAAGAATTACACCTCAATCTCAATCTACTCAACGTTGGTAGACGTGGAAAAACGAGCGGGTCGGGTCGGGTTCGGGTCGGGTCAATCGGGTCGTGGGTCAAAACGGGTCACGGGTTAAAACGGGTCATTTTTAAACGGGTCAAATGGGTTACGGGTCAAACGGGTTGCAGGTCAAACGGGTCGGGTCAAACGGGTCTGACCCGTTTTGCCATGTCTAGTTTGGATTGCATTGATGTGGCGTTTGGTATGGGGGAATCCACATTACTCCTGGCATCCAGATTCCTAGGAATGTGATTCCTAGGAATCACATTCCTAAGAATGTAGCTATTCCTATGTTTGGTTTATTTCCATGAATCTTAAATGAAATATTTATTTTTCCCATTCTATTCTTAGATTTGAATGTGAACTACCAAGTCATTTAAAAAAAATGGTTAAAATTGTCAATTTAAAAAAATACAATTTCTTTTAAGCTTGGGAATCTGGATTCCCACTTGTTTTAAAGGGAATCCACATTCCTACTGAGAGGGGTTTAAGGGGGGAATCCAGATTCCCCTAGCATCTGATTCCCTAGTATGATTTGCAACCAAACATGGGAATCTTTAAATATTCCTAAGAATCCTAAAACATTACCTTGTACCAAACGTCACATGAAAAGGAAAAATCATGTGCATCTGCGTTTTTTCTGTGGATCCCGTGCATTGTTTACGGGACCCGCAAATACGAATTTCAGCAAATCTTTCTTTAAAACTGGGTCTCACGGCACTATTCGCATATTTAAAAATTATTTTGCTACAGTATTTTCAATTTTTAGCAATAAGCTGTATCCAAACGGACCTTTTATTCGGTATGATATTTTGTTTTGCTAACCATTCACACGCTTCATGTAAGAGCATTTTCATCCAGTCAGTGGCGACTCCAGGAATTTTGTTCAGGGTGTTCCTGGACAAATCGGAACAGTAACCTACCCTATTCTATTTTGAAAAAATTCTGGGTCATTTCGGTCTATTTCGAGTATTTCGGGACATTTTAGTAAATACCAGCCGAAATTCAAAATTTGGCCGGCATGAAGTTTGTGCTTTTAAAAAAAAAAATGTTCTTAAAACTAAAACAAATTTGCATTCTGTACACCAAAAAACCTCAAAATGAAAAAAAAAAAATTTTGAAAAGAAAAGAAATGAACAAAGGTACCTGTACAATAAACTATAAAATCATTTGAAATATTAATAAAATTATTAATTATTATTGTTTAGTTGTTTCATTAATTTGTTTGTCTTTTATAAACTATAATTTATTGTATTGTTGTTTTATTAATTATAAAATTATTAATTGTTGTTTAGGAACTACGTTATTTTATAATGAAAAAAAAAAAAAATATATATATATATATATATAATGAATTGTTGTTCAAGGTGTTTCGAAGTTACGTTATTTTATAATGAAAAAATATATATATTATGAATAAAAAACCTATATAAACTATTAAAGGTTTTAAAGAAGTTATAATTACATATTTCAACTAATATGTAATCTTTAAGCCCAAATAATAATAATAATAATAATAATAATAATAATAATAATAAGTTCAATCATTTATAAAATATAATAAGAGTAATAATATGAAAAAAGAAAATTGATGTTAATATTAAATTTTTTTTTTTTTTTTTTTTTTGGGACTGAAAGTGTAGAATACTTTTATTAAAAGAATAATTAAATACATGTAAAGGAGGGACTGGGGCTCTCATAGACTTAACAGCTAGCCTAGCCCATAGACAAGATATTTATGATTAAACCAAAACCACTAGTGGGCTGGCAAAAGCAGAACAAATAAAAAATTTAAAACAAAAGACATAGATTTTAAGGAAGAGGAGAAGGACCGAAACCCACAGTCCACAGATAAAATTTAAGCAAAATAGTCACATACATTACCTGTATAACATGCAGATAAAAAGAGAAAGGCAGACTGGCAGAAGAAAAAATAAAAAAGAGAAGAAGAGAAGAAGAAGATGGGTCTGA
This sequence comes from Quercus cerris, assembly GCA_963669245.1. Classification (NCBI taxonomy): domain Eukaryota; kingdom Viridiplantae; phylum Streptophyta; class Magnoliopsida; order Fagales; family Fagaceae; genus Quercus; species Quercus cerris. Next base: position 82,160,107 of record OY770008.1, read on the forward strand.
AACCCAGAAGAAGGAAAAAAAAAAAAAAAAAACAAGAAGAAGAAGGGTCCGTAACCAAGAAGATGAAGAAGAAGGTAGGATTTTTTTTTTTTTTTTTGAGAATACGTTTGGGTTGGGCCTGTTGGGTATTTAGTTAATAATGTATTTTGATTTAAAAATCTGGTTGGGGTTGGTTTTGTTTAGGATTGATGTTTGGGCTTTTATTTTTTGGGTTGCTCTATAACAAATTTTTTTTTTTTAAGATTTTAGTTCAAAATTTGTTTGGCATAAAACTTTTGAGGGTGTTCCTCATTTTGTCTGAGGGTGTTCTTATTTTTTTTTTAATGGGTAAACAAATAAAAGAATTTAAATTATTATATATAATATATATTTTTTTTTTGGGTCAGGGTGTTCCTGGGAACACCCTGAACCCAACGTGGCGTCGCCACTGCATCCAGTCCTTTAAAACCGGATGAAAATTTTGCATAAGGATTTTCTTACCAAAAAAAAAAAAAAAAAAAACCAACAACAACAACAGAAGGAGCCTTACATCCGATCATGCATTCCCGTAGCAAATTTTAAGCACTACTATAGTATCATGCACTGTACAATTTATGCATTCTTTCTTTTTCTTTTCCTTTATTTATTCTTTCTTTGAAACATGCACAATTCTTTTTTTTATTCTTTTTCTATCACTCTCAAACACGCACAACCCATATTAAGTGTAAAAAATATTATTTTAATGTAGTGTATTATAACGTAAAGAATGAGATGTGGTGTGCATAAAGTGGCTTTTTTACGAGACAAAATGCTTTTTCTTCTGCTTCTTCATAAGCGGATAGAAATGCTCTAAGTGAGCATTTGGATTACGTCCACATTTGGATGTTTTGCATTTCAACATTTTTTTTTTTTTGGGACCAGTGTCTGGTGCACTATACCTAGGACATGAACAGTATATTAAGGCATATGAACAGTATTTTAGTGTGAACAGTAATTAAAAATTATTTTTTTATTATTTTCAGTTTTTAGTTTTCAGTAAAATAAGCGATATTTAAACGTATCCTAAATAACGGCGGCCTGTTGGCTCATCAGAAAGATATTTCGTTGGAAAGCTAGTGAATAAAAAATCTGAGCTAAAAGAAAATGCAAAGTATTGGCTTTACGGTTCTCTAAAACTCCCGGCTTTTGTTTGATTTGACGGCGTAGAGCAGTTGGAACTTTGAGTCTACCACTGGTCCTAGCTTCACTTTCAAGTAAATCATAGAGAATTATGATTGGATATGAAAGAACAACGAATTCGACCGTAGGGACGTCCACAAGTATTTTATACGTGTATGGGTTAAAGCAGAAATTTTCATCTTGATAAGATAAATAATTCGATTCATTTTAAGTCCCAAAAAAAGAGAGAAACAAAGATTGAGTGAGAGAGAGAGTGCAGTTCTTTTGTGTACGTTACTGTTCTACCATTCCTTATTGTTTTCAATATTAACAAGTATCCAAGCTCAACATAAAGGATATCTAAGTTAGATCACAACCTTCGAATTACTTCACTACATTATTTTTTTGGGCAAATTGTGAGCAAAAAAAATCAGTCATCGACCAAACTCTCTTTACTTTGATTGAACCGGAAGGCTTCTATTCTAGTATGGAAAGAAAAGACATGTGAGCTGCTTGTCATTGTTAATTGTGGCAGACAAAGAATCTAGGCTATCAACTCAGTGCTTAAAGCCATAAAGGTACACGAAGAACATACCCTTTTAGAGGGTTTGTCACGTGGTTTGTGCCCTTGGATGTCAATCTCAAACTTTTGGGTTAGGTCCTCCCTTCAGCTCTAGATAAAATTTTCCTAAGACATACGCCAACTTCAAACCATCCAAAATGGAGTTTAATCTTTGGACCAATTTGTGGTAGGAACTAATGGGTTCAGTTCCTCCCATTTGGAAGAAAACAAGAAAGCAAGTCCCTCCAACTTTGATAACTTGTAAAGACAAAGTTTGATCAATTTTAATATAAACTTTCAGAAAATGCATACAATTTTATTTCAGTAAGATCCAAGGAAAATAAAAGTGGATGATTGATGTGCAAGAACTTTTGCCTTGTTTTGCAATATGTTGCCACATGCTAACAGCTGAAAACTAAAAGCAACTAACTTCTCGCGGCTACAGAATTATGTAACACAATTATTCATTGACATCTTTTCCGTCTAGGCCGGTTTTATTATTCTTTTTTCTTTAAATCATAAGTTGCAGTGTTACACATACAACTGGTGGGTCTTGAACCTACAATCTAACCCTCTACCTTAGTATAGGTTTATCACATCTAAAACCCATCTATCATTCACAGACATGGTTTCGTTACCTATATTGTTCAAGAATAAGATTGCACGGGTCCAAATGGCAATCGGGACAATGACGCGAAGATTGAATTGAAAATGCTCCATTTGTTCATGAACGTGCACTGTGTCTTGGTCTCATCGTCTATATCAGGCGTCACCTTTCATATTATGGTAATAACCATGGGTCTAATATGACTGGTGATTACAATTATTATTATTATTATTTTGGTTAAATGGTGATTACAATTATACAATCTCAAATATTTACATAATGTTTATTTAAAAGAACTCTACACAGCAAATACTTTATATAGCAAGCACTAGATAACCCACCTATCCTTATTATGTTGAATTTTTTTGATATGTAGGGATGGCACCATCGATATAGCAAATCTGCACTCCAAAAACTTATTTACAAGCTACCATATATAAGCCCTACTTATATCTGAAGTTGTCATATTATATGCTGATATCACCAACAAACCTCCTCAACTCTACAAAACCATTATGCCCTAGTAGTGATTAACATCACACCATCTGAATGCAAAAATAAAGAACACAGCAAATCAAGACGGGAACAAGATATTCAAAGTGGCCATCATCCCCAGGATTCAATATTGAGGTTTTCTTTTCTTTTTCTTATTTTCTTTTTTTTTTTTTAAAAAAAAAAAAAAAAATTACATCTTCTAAATATTTTATGTCCAAAAAAAAAAGGGTGTCATGCTAGTATTATCTACCAATCGGAGTCAAAAGGCATGCCTTCAGTTGTAAGTCATAAAGCTTGTGTCAGATTTGGCCATGTCTCGAAACTGACATATCTATTCGTTCAACTTTGATGGATGGCCCAAACATCATGTCTTTAGCGAACATCCAGCAAATCTATACAGAAGTTAGTAGTATTTTGGATGAGGAGGGGCATATCCTCCAGTATACTGCCCATCAGTGGGATTACTTCCGTATGGAGGTCTTGGACTCGGAGTTCCATAAGGTGAACCTAAAGGAATGAGCAATAATGTGGCTGAAAATTAACAAAAGCATGAACATGTCTATGCGCGCGTAAATAGCAAATAATGAATCAAGAGTACCTACCATATGTCACTGGGGGAGGCCTAGACAAATACGAGGGTGCTCTTGGTGCCTGCAGAACAGTTCCAGGGCCTCCTATGTTGCTAAAATGTCCACCATGACTGCTGTGTGAGAATGGCGTTGTACTTGCACTTCCAAATGGAGGGGGTTCAACCATACTACTCCTGTAGGGGTCAGTGGCAGCGCCAGGAATGGCATTCATGGCTTCAATTTTTGGTCTGCTGTAGGGGGGACCACCCATTCCATAACCCCAGTTAGTGGCAGTCCCACTACTTGGAGTACCACCATAACTCCCAGAATAACCAGTATTATCTCTAGGAATCGAACTCTCATAGCTTGAATAGGTTCCAGGAGGAGGAGCTACAATGGCTACAGGAGGATATTGATTGCCTTGATATGCTTCAGCATACGATCCTGTACGTCCTTGTAGTTTAGCCCCTTGATATGTCGTATTCACCTATGAATTTAAGCATATCCATTATATCACTTTACTTATTCAAGGCAGGTCCTTTCATTGAAATTTTATATTGATTTTAATTATATCAAAGAAATTATTAGAACTTCAACAAACAATCTCCAGCCCACTCACAAAAGATAAAAACAACTTCAACTTACTTGGTTGGGCCCTTGATAATTATATGGAGGGGGAAGTGCATAAGAGCTTTGCCAATGTCCTCCAGTAGCTGGAATTAGTGAAACATCATCAGCGTCATAATCACATAATATATCTAAATAGTTACATTTTATTTATAAATAAAAAATCTAAAAAGGGCTATTTCCCAATTTCAGACTTTTACAAGGTCAGACAAACCTGCCAAAGATCCTTGATGCTGTCGCGTAAACCCAGTATATGGCTGGATGGAACCTTCCCGAGAATAAGGTGAAGAGTTATTAGAGTTCAAGTTGGGTGCAGACACAAGAGCATTCTTCATCTCATCCAAATGTCTTTGAGACTCTGCTCGATTGAGTTCCACAAAGATAACCTGTTAAAAGAGACCATAGAATTAGCCACATTACTATGAACAAAAACATAATGAATATACAAGTTGATAGATAATTACCTGATCAAAATACTCATCTGAACCAGGCATATCCTTTCTCCCGGGCAAAACAAAATTGGCTGTCATAAACATTATGAAGAGAAAAATAAAACCACAAATTAAAAGGAAGGCAGTAACCAAAACAACAGTTAAACAATATTGCAACAAAATAATTATATAAAAATGAAAGTAAGCTAAAATAGTGGATACCTAACATCTCATTAACTGCATCAGCTGGTACCTCTTTTCCCATTTCTTTGAATCTTTTATCAGCACGAGATTTAAGTTCTTCAGGCTTGGGAAACACCACAACAGCTATCTGGAGGAGGAAAAATAGTAAATCATAAATATTAAAGGTCATACCCCAAGAAAGGAATCTTTCAATTTTCCAACCTATAAATATATCATGGTTTTGTAGTTACCTTCTGAAAGTATGCAAATGGTTTCAGTTTACGTTTACGTGCATTCTTGTAGACATTTGTTTGATCAATTATGTAGTTGCGAGGTGTTTTGGCTGCTCGAGGTAAAAGGGTATTAAAAATAGCAGTAGCTCGATCCATCAGGCGATCAAATCGTTCCCCATAATTTTGCTTACGTGTTAACCCTGGCACCTGCAAAAGGCTTCAAGATATGAGAATATTGAGCAGAAAAAATGAATGGCACCATTAGAACATCTAGCCAAAGGCATTGAAAAAGGGAAAAAAAAGAAAAAGAAAAAGAAAAAAAGAATGAATTAAATAACCTTCATTTGATCCAAAATAAGGTTTGTCCCAAGCAAAACATAACGCTTCTCAGGGTGCTCCTTCACCCATTTTTCTGCCCATGTAGTCTTGCCTGAAGCTGGTAATCCAACCATCATCATCAGTTCACAATCGCTTGGCTTAGAGAAAGTAGGGCCCATCATTGCATTTCCATCCTCAAGAGCAGAAGCCCAAGGTTTGTAACCTTCTTCAGGAATGAGTCCCTCTTCAACACTAAATTGCAACTCTACTACAACATTTTTCAACAAAATATGGGGAAAAAGTGCTGATTCCCACTGTAGCTTTCTCTTTGGAGAGTCCACCACTCCTAGACCCTTTGGACCAGCATTAAATTGCCTTGCAATGCCCAACCATTTGCCATTCTTGGAGAAACCAATGCAAGCCAATGGTTTGTCTTCAAGATTAACAGCACACACAATTGTATCTCCAATCCCAAACTTTTCACCATAATCTATAAATTTCCTTGCACTAGAAAATTTTCCTAAGCCCCCAAACCCGAAGCTGTGTTCAGTTTCCCCGAGGTTCCCCACATTATCATCCCCTCTAGAAATGCCTACACGGCAAACGTGATGCTGGTCAGGGGCAGTGTCCTCCATATCAACTGGCTGCACTGAAATAATTTTGCAACCAAAACAGTATCTCCCTCGAGTTATTCCAACATTCGCACGAGCACCAGACCAGCAATAAGAAAACCCCTGCTCATAAAGTGCAGATCCTTGGAGACCATTGCCTTCAATATTGAAATCTACAGACAGGGTAAAAATTCAAGTCAGCAATCATACAATTCTAAAATGCATTTGTTTAGATCTTAGGTTTATCCATACAAATACATACATATACAACCACAAGCATTCAAAAGAAATGGTCATTTCTAAGTGGTGCTTAAATACCCAACCTACTTCTTAGGTTTATGACACTGAAAATACCTATGCTTTACCACAATAAATCTCAACAGACACCTATGATAACACATTTGGAAAAGGAGAGGCTTCAAGCACCTCAATTCCATGGAATAATTCAAATCTAGAAAAGCAAGCTAGACTAGAAGTAGGAAGAACGATTACTGGACACTGCTTAGGCTAGAAAATACAACAAAAGCCTATATGAGACAAACTGGAGCAGATTGGTAATTAATGGACACTGCTTAGCCTATAGAAAATACAACTCATGTACCTTGTTTTTCATCAGCCTAGTGAATGACTCCATAGCTATTACAAAAGATAAAGAGAGATTGGATTCCCTTGCCTAAGCCCTTTGCCACCTTTAAAGTGCCCCATCAAGACAAGTGGGAACCTTGAATTACTAATGCATTTTCTTACCCTTTTAAAAAATCTAGGAGGAAACCCAGATGCACGTAGGCACATCAATATAAATTCCAATCCACTAAGTAAAATGCTTTCCTAAAGTCAGCCTTGATTGTACATCTTCTAGGCCCTTTACTCCTTTGATAATTCTTCACTAATTCATGAGCGAGTAGAAAATTTACTGCAATGCTCCTTCCTTTAATAAAACGTGTTTGGTTTGCTTTTTTCAACATCTCAAGATAGTCCCTCAACCTTTTATATATCACATTCTAATATCCAATGAATATAAATTTTGTTGCTGTGGTAGGATTAGGGACCTTAGGGATCAATGAAAGGATAGTGGAATTCACCTCCTTCAACAGCTTTACCAGTCTTGAAGAAAGATTTGATGGCAGCAATAACATCATCCTTCGCAATATGCCAAGACTTCTTAAGGAGTAAGGCAGTGAAGCAATCAAGACCAGGTGCCTTTTCATTACCCAGGTAAAATAAAGGCAGCTATATTTCCTGATCAGTCACATCCTGTTGCATCCTTGCCTTCATATCATCAGGCATCTGATCTTGGAATAGAGTAGAGACTTTATTAACCATCAGATCTACATTGATTTCAGTAGAAGAGCCAAGCAGATCTTGGTGGTACTTAACCATCATCTGCTTGATTTTAGATGGTTAATCTACCCTTATTCTAACAACATTCCTTGCTTGCCTTGCTTTCACCAAATTATAAAAGAAAGAATTGTTTTGATCCCTAGGTTAAGCTGTCCATTCCTTGAATTCTGTTTAAGGAAAACCCATTCAGTGTCGCTAATTGTGAGAAACTCATGAAGATATTGCTGCACAATATTGGATACCCTGACCACATATGAGCATTGCATCAATTTAGCTTCACAAGCTTCAAGGTTAGCCCTAGCCAATTCCACTCATTGAAAAATCCCACAATTAATATCCTTATTAACTTCCTTAAGCTTTGCCTTGGTAGACTTCAGCTTCCTATAAAATATGAACATAGGGGTACCCCTTTCCCCCATAACCCAAGCTTCCATCACCCAATCAATAAAATCCCAACGCTCACACAAGAAATTAAAATAACTCGAAGGGTTTAGGGCCAAAATTCTTCTTGTTGTACCAAGAGCCTTGTACCTTAACTGGCACACGTGTTTCTAACAAAGACGTCCACGGCTCAACAACCACTCCTTATTTAACAACAAATTGCTCAAACCTACACACACAATCACTCCTTATTTATCATCGCCCTATCCAACTTCTTTGCAAATAAAACCCTTATCTTCCCTTCTGTTAGTCCATGTGAAAAAAAAAAAAAAAAAAAAAAAAAAAAAAAAAAAAAAACACCAAACAACAAGATGATCCTCAATTCCCACACTGGTGAAATTCCACTTCAAATCCAGTAACCATATTTCCTCCAAACTTCTCCCCGGGACTCCTCACAACATCGAAACCACCAGCAAGCATCCACAAAGAATTTACCAACAATGTTCTCAAAAGATTCCAAATTTTGCTACAATATTCTCCTTCTCACCCCATCATTGAATTTGAAAGTAGAGTTATTAGGGTTAGGCATACAAGACTTAAATTCTACTTCAAATTATTAGAGCAACAACAAAAAGAGTAAATCTTTGTTTCTATCACTGACTACGGCTTTGTTTGTTGTTGTTATATATACATAGTAGAAGAAAATTGGAAATACATAGCAAAATTAAGCAAATTTTGCAAAAATTTAAGAAAACTAAAACCCTATATAACAAAACAGAGTTACAAGAAAGAAAAAGAAAGAAAAGAAAATACCTAAGTTGCAGTCAGCAGGGTTGAGCACCACGCGCTCTGTAGGCTTTGATTCCTTCGCTGCTTCGTGATCATCTTCTATGAGAACCTTTGTCTTCTTCGCTGCTTCGTGTTCATCTTGTTCGAGAATTTTGCGTTTCTCGGTGGAGGAAGCCATTGAGGATTGAATTTTCAGAGAGTGATACTGATTAGAGAGAGAGAGCGCGAAATAAAAATGGACGAGAAAAAAGTGTGATTTTATGTGCTGTGTAAGCTGTACTTATACAGTGAAAAATGCTCACTCTAACCGACGTAAAGGTCTGGGCTGGGCTGGGCTGGGCGGAATATACTGATTCATTCATTTTTCTTCGTTTAAAAGGGTGGGGTTAAGCTTGGCGGCTAGATGGGCTTTATTTTGGGTTCATAAAATGTAGTTTTAAGTTTAACTTTTAATAAATTTAAAGTTTTTTTTTTTTTTTTTTATAAAAATAAATTTTAAGTAGTAGATGAACCATATTAATCAAAATTTCCTCACACCAAATAAGAGATGATAAGTTGATAATAACTAAATATTAATTAAGTTTAGTAAACATATTAGCATATATATATATTTTAAATTTTACAAAATTTAAATTTGAAATGCATAATGATATTTATTGGTTTTTAAAAACAAATTGAGAGAATTATTATCCTAAATTATAATTCCATAGTTATAATAATAAGGAGGATGGTGGATTCTAGTTAGCTCAAACTGGTAAAATCTTTAATGATTATTGCTTACTCATGAAAAATGTTTGTAATTTTGATTTAACATATGATTTTTTTTTTTTACAAAAACAAAAATATTTATATCAATTAAGTCTTTACATATTTGTAAAAAAAAAAAAAAAAAAAAAAAACAAAAACAAAAGTAAGTTTTGACGTGTCTAAAAATGTACAAGTCAATTTAATAAAAATAATATAATTAAATTATGTACAGTATACATTAATTACATTTTAATTTAATGAGCTATGTATGATATAAAAGTAATTTGAGAGAACAAAAAATGAATTGATCAACTATATAAATGCATTAAATGTTTTCAGAAAAAAATATAGGGGACCATTATTCAAAATTATGTACACAATTATTTTTTTTTATACCAAAACTACAAGAGGGATTGAGGATTTTTGAAAAGTAGAGGCGAGCCATGGCCCCCTAGCCCCCCTCCCTTTGCCCCTGAAGCTATATGTGTACTATATATAATAACGGATGATTCACAATTAATTTTGCAAAGCTCTTGATGATGTTGTCATTTAAACTCGTAGGTGCCCATGTGGCTAGCCCATTGCAATAGGGTTTTTTGGTGTGCACAAATATAAGAGAGCACAAAATCCCTGATCTATTAAAGACACCTAAATTTATGTTTAAGTGTGCATTCAGAAAATAATAGAGACACATTCTCATTAAGGCTGTCTCTATTCTCAAGATTCCATCATCAAAGTTGTGTGTCTTAACATGTAAACATCACAAAGAAAACCCATACTTGTGGATTTTACTGACTCGAATGCGATTGAAAATTGTTTGAAATGCTACAAAGGTCATGGTAGACTATTTTCGCTCCATTGGGGTTTAGTTAGAGTTTGATACTAAACCCAAAAGGTAAGAACCAAACCCTTAAATCTATAACATGAAAACATGTTTGTATGTTTTTCCTTCATGCACCATGTCATCAACATCCCTTTTCTTTTTTTTTTCAACTTTCACTTTGTTTTACCTTTCATCTCATTCAATCGTTACCTTCTTATACTAAGTTTGTATTGGTATTATCTAATCGTTTAACCTTTTTCATATAACATAATAAACACTAGAATGGGTGAATTTGAAGAAACATTTGAATTAAATAATTACTATGGTTGATATGTTTATAAATATAATTAAAAGATTCATTTGTTAATCATAATTTTCGTATCCCTTTCAAGGATAACTTCCTATACTCCTTTTCATTTTTTTTTTTTTTGAATTGTACCATCCTTCTACAAACTATTACCTTAACATGCTCCACCAACACCAAAGAACCATAGAACATTTTTTCATGGCCCAACCAAGCTATAGCTAGAAAGCCAGACCCATGATGAGGTCCACAAAATTTGCATACCAAAACTATTCCAAGAGATTGAAACTTAATGTTATTATATTATGTATAAGGAGAGTTCTATGGATTTTTACACAACCTTATTCACTCAAATAATGTAGTTAAATATTATTATTGTGTCACTATTAATGTCTATTTATTAATTTTTAATTGTTTTAGTTATTCACAACTTCTTACTTCTACCTGAAAGAGTTCTCATGCAACACAACAACAACAAAAATAAAAATAAAACTATGCAACGCACATGCCTATATCTAGTACTTATAAACAAATGAATCTCAACCATGTTTATAAACATATTAGCAACAATAATTATTTAATTCAATTGTTTCTTCAAATTCACACATTTTATACCTATTCTTTTTACTAGCTACATCAACTTAAGCACCTCCTTTCTCATGCAACCGAAAGGTGCCTTATATGAAAATGATTCAAAAACCCTATTATTACCATTTCTAGCTTGGTTCCCAAGATTCATTTCCATCTCCCTAGCACCAAATATCAGAGAAGCGACAAAAATTGAAGTAAGTTGATAGCTTACTGGTGTTCTATATATTTTTATGGCGTAAATGTACTTTTAGTTCTTACATTTTGACTTTTTTTCATTTTTGTCCCTACATTTTATTTTAACCACTTTTAGTCCCTAAACCAATTAACGCGGGACATTTAAGTCCTTGAAGTACCATTCCGTCACCAAACTAACGAGGAAAGCTGATGTGGCTGACAGATCAATAAAATAATGATTTTTTTATACATGGATCAATAAAATAACGGGGAAAGCTCACGTGAAGGCAATTTGGCACGCAGGTAAAGAAATCAGACTCACGCACTTCGACATGTGGCTTTCTCACCCCACACGTGTTGTCACTCACCAACCTCTCTCGCGTGCAAGTGAAGGGCTTTCCCAAATCAGACTTAATCCCTAGATCAACTTTCTGCCTCTATTGAACATCCATCATCATCAACCATAAAGAAAAATCCCACTTCTCTCTCAAACCACCATCATCATCAACCATCTCTCAAAACCCATCTCTGAAAGACACTAACTTAAAGCACCATCATCATCAACCATCTCTCAAAACCACCATCTTTGTCAATCTCTGTCACTTGATACCCACACTTTTCATGGAGTGGAGAAAATGAAAGCTAGGAGACCTCTGTTTTTGTGAAAAGGTCTTCTCTCTCTTCTCTTTGTCCTTATTTATAGCTTTACAATAAGCTTGTTGGCTTTTTCCTAGTAGGGGCCACAATGTTTTTGTATATTTTGGCAGTTTGACTGTTTTTGGTCTTTGTCTGCATGTGTTTGTTTGTGGTTTACATTGTGGTCCATGTGTTCCCCGTGTATGAGAAAAGTACTATTCTCTGTTTCTTTTAGTATGACAAAACTATTGAAGTAAGTGTTGTATTGTTACTTAAATATTTGATTAAATGTTGTGATCACCTAATCCTTTATTAAGTGTTGTGTTTTCTGTATGCAGAATGTAATATTTTATTAGGTATGAGTGTTGTTTTGTTAAATATAATATATATTTTGTTATAAATAATATATAATTTGTTCTGTAACTAGCATTGTTTAATTGGTTTTGGTGTTATGTTGCATGCAGAATGGATGAATTATTTAGTATATATGTGCATCATGGTGGCCATTTTATTAAGAATGGCTGAAAATATGTGGGACATGCAGTAGATGTAGTTGATAATTGTAATCCTAACAGGTGGTCCAAGGTTGAGATAGAGAGTATATGTAGGGACTTTAGGTACACATTTGTTATCAGGTTGTGGTATAAAATGCTTGGAGTGGACCAAGAACTAGCAGACTTTCATTTGATTGTTGATGATAGTGATGCCATGTACCTGACAGAATTAGTGAGGAGTCATCAAGATATTCATGTGTATGTAGAGCACCCAATACATGACCCTGTATTAGTTGATGAAGGACAGGATGTTGGTAAGGGTGTGTAGCCATTGGCATTGGAGCAAGACTTTACAAGTTATTATAACAATGATGATGGTAGTGAACATGATGACCATGATGGGGATGATTTTTACAGTTTTTATGATAGTGATGGCATGTATGCTAATGATCAAACCTTTAACAATAAGGATGAGCTTGAGGTTAATGCTGATGTTCCTATTGAGGTGGCTGCTTCTTAAGTGGGTTCAAGGAGAGTAGATAAAGAACCTATCATTGAGCACCTCCCTGAGGTCTTTCATATAAGTGATAGCAGTGATAGTGTGGGAAGTGATGGTGGGGGAAGTGGCCTAGAAGATGATGTAAAGTTGAACCATGGTGTTAGGGACTTTGTTGAAGATAGTAGTGACAGTTGGGATGGTTAGGATGATGCTGATGTTAATGAACCAGGCCAAATGGGTGCTAGTGTAATGAGCTTAGATATGATAGTGATGATAAGTTTGAGGATGATAACAGGACACATGTGGGAGATGAAAGGGAATAGAAAAAAGAGCAAGTGAGGAAGTTCCCTGTGTTTAAGCCACTGGCTAAGGCTGAGCATATTTATTTTGAGAAAGATATGATGTTTACTACACCTAAGCAATTCAAGCAAGCTATGATGGATTATGCAGTTCATGGTGGATGGGGGATCAGATTTGTTAAAAATGATCTACAAAGGATAAGAGCTGTCTGCCAAGAAGGGTGCAAGTTTGTTGCCTATCTAACAAAGGTGCCAAGGGAAAGGAGCTACCAACTAAGGACATTGACATTAGAACACACCTACTCTAGAAGTTATAAGAATCCTAGGTGCACTTCATCATACATTGGGAAGAAGTTGATGAAGAAGGTGAAAAAACAGCTTAATATCAAGTTGAAAGACATCCAAAAGGCTGTCCATGACAAGTATACCCTAAACATAAGTGCAGGAAAAGCAAGTAAGGCTAGGGCTAAGGCTCGAGAATATGTTGATGGGGCTTATACACAACAGTACAACCAGCTGTGGGAGTATTGTGAGGAATTAAGGAAGGCTAGTCCTGGTAGTACCATACTTATGAAGGTACATACCTTCCATGATGGTGATTTAGTAACTGAGATGGATTTGGTGTGTGGGGTGCCTTATTTTAAGAGGCGATACATATGTTTGGAGGGTTGCAAGAAGGGATTTTTGGCTGGATGCAAGCCATTCATTGGTTTGGATGCTTGCCATTTGAAGAACAAGTCAAGGGGGCAATTGATTACTGCAATATGCAGAGATCCTAATGAGGAGTATTTCCCACTTGCATATGCAGTGGTAGAGGCTGAAACCAAGGATTCTTGGACTTGGTTCATCAATTTGTTACTTGTAGACATAGATCAGAATAGGAGATAGGTGTTTATGTCAGACCAGTAGAAGGTGTGTAGTTTATTCTCTATTTGGTTGTTTTTTTCTTCATTTACTCATTGTGACAGGGGTTGGTGCAAACTTTTATTGATAACTAGCCACAGTATGAACATATGATTTGCTGCAGGCACACCTATAACAACTTCAGGAAGAATCATCTTGGTGTTCTAATTAGATAACTGTGTTGGAGGGCAGCCAAGGCAACTTATAAAAAAGAGTTTGATAGGGTGATAGATGAGCTGAAGGGCATTGATGCTGATGCATACAGTTGGTTGAATGCTCATTCAACAACAAAATGGGCTAAACACATGTTTAGTGAGGATGCCTTGACTGACACTATAGTAAACAATATTTGTGAGAGTTTCAACAGTAGGATTCTTAAATTCAAGTCTAAGCCTATAATTAGCATGATATGAGTCTTTGTGATCACCTACAGTTAATTAGGTTCATTTTTTGGTATTGTTTTTAGTAGGTGTTGCAATTAATATCTAATGTTTCATTGTACTTGTATGTGCTTGCAACTTGAGTGTATCAAGCTATATCTCATGACTAGGTTTCAAGACAACAAAAAGAAGATTCTGAGAGTAGAGTCAGATATTTGTGCCAAGGTTCTAAAGAGGTTGCATAAGGAAAAACTGGCAGCCAGTAGGTGGTTAGCTTGTTGGGCAGGGCGGACCCAGTTTGAAGTAAAAAATGGTCTGCAAAGTTTCACTGTTGACTTGGCCACAACACAGTATAGTTGTAGGAAGTGGGATATAAATGGCATACCCTGTGCTCATGCAATCACCTGCATATTTTTCAACAGATAAGATGTTGAGCAGTATGTTTACCCATGTTACCATGTCTCTACATACAAGGCATGCTATGAACCAATTATATCACCAATCACATCATCAATCAATAGACAGAATATGTGGAGACCTAGTGGTGTGACCCCAGTTCAACCTCCCATCAAAAGAAGATCACCTGGCAGACCTAAGAAGAAAAGAGCAAGGGAACCTAATGAGCCAACAAGTAGGAGAGCTGGCATCTCTAAGTAATGCAAGGCCTGTGGTAAGTTAGGACATAATAGAAGAAGTTAGGGCATAATAGAGCATATGCATTATTTGACAACCCCTCTCATGCAAGCAATGAGCAAAGAAATCAAAGTTCTGCTTTTGGCAGGTTAAGCAATACATTTTGAGTATCTACTTTCGTATGTGCACCAAAAGTGAAATCGCTTGATGTTTTGTCTGGCTACATCTTTCTAGTTTACATTTGTTTACTTATCATATCCCACAGATGGAATGGGAATGTAATTGTTCATGAATATTTCTATTTTTGGAAACAGAAAGGGAAGAAAGCTTAGGGAAGTTGCAGTGGAGTTGAACAATTGTAGTTAGGATATTTTTCAAGATGTGACTAAACTGCAGAAGAGGGAATATAGTATTACCTTAATTAAGTTTCATTTACTCTCTTTGACTTTGAAATTGAGACTTACTATAGAATTTCATATTCACATCTCTTTTTTCAAATTGGTTATTTAACTTTGTATTTTTTATTTTATTAAACTAAAACCAGTATGAATATAGTTCATAATAAATAAGGATAATAAACAACAGAGTAATCTATTTCTAAATCTACATTATCTACTGCTTTTCTGGCATTGGACTGTGATAGTATCTATCTTAAAAGGGATAAAAAGCATTTATAAATCCACTTTAGCTGTAATCTCTTTAGGATCAAACACACAAACAGATAGACAATACTATTAAAAATATTTAATGTTCTGTTTTTGGGAGACAAACCCATGGAAAGGGAACATAGATACACACATTCCAGTAGCCCCACATTGATGAATACAAAACAAATGTTAAGCACATCAATGTGGCAAAAAAGTTACAAAGGAGAGAATGGATCATTATTAATATTTTACCATTGAACAACACAGTTAGAAAATAGGGGTATTCATTTCATTCCAAGAATGGTACAAAAAAAAAAAAAAAAAAAAAAAAAACAAACATGTGTTTCCATGCTAACTGTCTAACCAAAAAATTTACACACTGCTAACCCTAGGCATTAGCAATTACAGGATATTGAAACTCCCCCATCTATGTAACATGCTAACCAAACATACACTTCCACCACCACCTAAGCAAACATAAACACTTCCACACTTCCCACTTGCTGCCTAATTAAACTTCTACTACCTGTCTAACTACCCATACAATTAAAGAGACAAATCCCACATATCACCAATAAGAATGACAAAGCCACAATGTAAAACTTCTCTCTCTTGTAGCATCTTGCAACCTTGGCCTCTAGTATGGTAATCCATTGCCTTTGCTCTAGGATGAGCACCTTACCACGTTCACATATCTCATCATCACGCCATTAGAAGAATTTACACTTTCGCCCAACGTGAAATGCAAACCAATTTCTTCATCCATCAAGCTACTTAATGACCAATAAGAACTGTATAATTAACATGAAATTGAAAAAAACATTGTTGTTTATATGAAACTCTCAGTCTATTAAGTCCACAGAAAAAAAAAATGATTAATTACTCAAATATTGAAATACTCAAAACCTATATTCTGCCAACATGATTAAAAGTTGAAGGTTTTTTTTTTTTTTTAATAATTGATATTCATTTATTTTACTTAGTAATTAAAAAAGCCATAAACAACTCAAACTTTTAACAACACATTAGAGCAGAAAGCCAAACTCAAATCCAATGATTGGAGCATTATAATCATACAAACCTTAACCAAAAGCTCAAAAACCAATATTTGTCAAATTTTTGGGAAATGCCAACAAAATTAGAGCAGAAAGCATAGAATAGGCTAGATATTTTAAGCAGATTACCCAAAGGTTGAGATTTTCAATAATCTCCATAAACAGAGCACATAACAGAATCACAGCTAAAACATTTCAAGCACCCAACTCAAAAATTCCAAGAATCACCCATAACTCCAAGGCTAAAACAGAATAACATCAATAACCCACCAATAGTAACAAAGCTTGAACTACCCAGTAGAAAAAACATGATTAATTAAAAAAAAATACTCAAATATTGAAATACCCAGTAGTTTGGACAACCATAAAACCTTCTGCCAGGGTTATCTGTTGTCCATGAAATGACTAACACTGATTTTTCAACACAGTAGCACCTAAATGGAGTTCTTGTCCTCAAGCTTGAACTGGTTGAAGAGCTTGCTTCCATCTGATCAAGGACTTTGAAATGGTTGAAGATCTTGAGAGATGGTTGATGATGATGGTGGCTTCAAGTGGCAGAGATGATTTGAGAGGTTGATGGTTCAAGAGAGACAAAGAGGCTGATCTAGGGATTAAAATCTGATTTGGGGATTTTTCTTTACCTGCGAGCTAGATTGCCTTCACGTGAGCTTTCCCCGTTATTATTGATCCATGTGTAAAAAAAATCATTATTTTATTGATCCGTCAGCCACATCAGCTTTTCTCGTTAGTTTGGTGACGGAATGGTGCTTCAAGGACTTAAATGTCTCACGTTAATTGGTTTAGGAACTAAAAGTGGTAAAAATAAAATGTAGGGACTAAAATGAAAAAAAGTCAAAATGTAGAGACTAAAAGTGCATTTGCGCCTATTTTTAATTAATATTTGGAGTGTTTTCATGTATTTTACCGATAAAATCATTAACAACAAAATTATGGTTTAAAACAACTGTATCGGGGGCCTCTATCACGTGGGTCATGCTCATACTAATAGTGAAATTCTAAGTTGGAGGAAGCAAATCAACGACTAAGTTGAAGATTTACATATTCTATTGAAATTCGATTGTCTTTGTGACCATCCCTTCAGCACTAAAAAATCCATACCAGTTACCTTAACAACAACTTCAGACATAGAGGTGATAAAAATTAATAAATAAATGACCCCAAAATTAAACTCTATGATCCTTTTTAATCCTTCAGTGAAATTGTAACTCAATTATTTGCAAGAATTATGTTTAGCACTACCTTTTTGGCATCATTATTATAGATGTTGATCTCGAACTATAAATTTATGGTTTTATTAGAGGTTTAAAATAAAAGTTGTTTCAAATTTTTTTCTCGGTATAGTTATATATATATGTGTGTGTGTGTGTGTGTGTTTAGAATTTTGATCTATGTTAGGATATATGCGGATCATGTTAGGAACATATGTCAATATTTTATGTAGTTGACTAATCTTTTGACAAAACGCATTTTACTTATATTTGGGTAGATCTAGGATGTATTTAATACTTTAAAGAACAAGAGTTCAAGTCAAGTATTGAAGCCACGCCAATCTGTCCAAGAAACAAGTGAAGAAGTTCTGATTTTTTAAAGCTCGATAGCTTCTCGACACCTCTCGATAGCTAGGCTATCTATTGAGCTCTTCAGCTTCTTTTTATCACAATCTTGATACCTCTCGATAGCTGGGTCGATCGATCAAGCAACTTTCTGTCCCTTCGATAACTTCTCGATAGCTCTTAATAGCTCGCAACAGATAGGCTCAACACCTCCTCAACACCTCTCAATCAATCGAGAATTACGAAATTTAGATTTCCAGATCTAATTTTCAACCCATGTTGACATGTATGTGTATGGTTTCTTTTCTCACAACCTTAGACATATATAAGGCTTATTTTAGAGGCCGTCACATAAGAGAATACAAGGAGAACATATACAAAAGGTGACCGATGCCTTATTCTCTCCAAAAAGAAGCTACTGCGTCTTTGCGCCTTAGGGTTTTGTAACCAAGTGCTTCTTAATCTTCATTGTTGATGAAAGAGAAGAACTTTGCAGCCAACATCTTCTTCAAGTTGGTGTGTTACGTACTGGGAGCCGTGCATCATTGGTTAGTCACGTACTGGGATCCGTGGATTAAAAGGGTGGCGTTCATATATTGAAGAGTTTAAAGGTTCTGAAGCAGTAGAAGATTTCTGTTGTAAGTTCATCTACATGGATTGTAAAGTCTAGAGACAAAGGTTTTGTACTAGATTTGAAACTTCTATTTACTATAGTGAATTGCTTTTCGGGAAGGTTTCCCCTAAGTTTTTTACTGTGAAACTAGTTTGTTTCATTGGTTTTCCTGGGTCATCATATCTTGTTTTATTTATTTTTCCACTGCATGATTTTGACATGATATTGATGTTTGTTTGTTTTAACAAGTTTTATTCATAATAAATCTAATTAATAACTTGGGTTTAAAACTTGTTATTTCTATCAACCGGGATCTAAATTTCCCAACAATCTAGATAGTCATTGAAAGGGGAAAAGATAGTTTTATTTCAAATCGAAAATTTGTTTTTTCATCTTTAATTCCATACTATGAATTGTGTAACACGTGATATGGCTTAGCTTAGATGTCATATACACATGTTTAAAGGGGATGGCATGGTTTTTGTTATTGGTTTGTAGATAATTAGTACAACTTTGGGAACAAATAAGAAACTTATAGTTTTGAGGTGATGTTCAGCCCACTCGAATAACTACATCAGTCTCATATTATTTCAAAGTGTAGCTAGCCCAAAAATAATGTATGTTGCTGTTGTTTGTCATATGTTACAAGTTTTGAATTAAATAATAAAAATCTTATGAATAACTTGTTTGTGTTTCACTTTATACTCTATCAATCACTTTCCAAAAAAATAATAAATAAAGGTTTGGAGGTATGACAAGGGATTCTCAAAGAACTTGAAACAATCCGTATTAATTGATTTTCTGAATGAAAGGTTTCAAGATGAGTGCTTTAAAAACATTTTCTTATTTAAGATATAATTTATTTTATTTATATGTTTTTTTTTTTCTAAATAGTTATTTTGTGTGTGTGTGTGTATATATATATATATATAAAATTGAGTTGATATTGATATTATCTAACCAATTAACCTTTTCATATAACATAGTAAACATTAGATGATTATTAGAATCGGTTAAGTTGAAGAAACGTTTGAATTAGATAATTATTGTTGCTTATTTGTTTATTTATAAATACATACAGTTATGATTTATTTGTTTATAAGTATGTTTATGATTAACATGGTTATATGTCTAATGGTTTTTTAAGCAAGTGTTTGATACATGACCAATCTTGCAAGAATAGGTAAATGTATTTTTAATTTGTTGTCGTCATTTAGTTAGTTTAGTCCATAAACGTTACAACTCAATTACTTATTTAAATTATGTTTAGCCTTGACTTTTTAGGAAAGTAGAGGAATTTAAGAGGTTTTGTTTCTTTCGAATTGAGGGTTATAGCTTATTTTTATTTTGAATAGGTTCAAAAGTTTCCGTTGTAATTTATGTATTCCGCATTAGGTTAATTAGGACTTTTCTATAGTGTTTTGTTTTTGTTTCTAATTTATGTAACTATATATTTTTTACAAACATATTAAATATTTTTTAGTATTATTAAAAAACTCATTCAATCATTCCTAGTCTTTTACATTTTAGCATCACATTTATAATTATCGAACTATTTTTTAGTGTTGTTCAGCCAAGTATGCTTGGGTGATAAGAAAAACACACTTAGATTAGTTTAATGGTTTTAGTCCATGAGTAGATTTGACATCATTATAATTGATGTTGATTTCGGACCATAAGTTTAATGATTTTTTTAGAGATTTTGTTTCAATGTTTGTACTTATTATAGTTACATATTTCTTTAGAGTTTTGTTTTAGATAGTAATTGAAAGAAGGTTTGTCGGGGAGGAGGGGGGGGGGGGGGGGGGGGGGAGCTCTATTTCAAATCTAGAATTTGTTTGTTCAACTTGACCCAAAATAATTTTCATTGTTTATATATTTTTATATGTTTATACATATGCTCAATTTTTTAGATAAATATATCTAAGATTTATACGTCTATAACTTTGTTTAGGGTTATTATGTAAAATATTGGTATTATCTCACTTATTAACTGTGGGTGAGTTGGGCCCCGGCGACCATGTTTGTCCCCTTGGTTAAAGCCCAACCCGAAGCCCGAGGCCCACCAAACGAATTGGGGTTGGTATGCCAAGAGAGAGTTGGACTTGGGCCTTATCACGAAAGGCCCAACCCTGAGATCAAGATGGTGATCAAGGGGAAGATGACTCGTGAGACTCTTAAGTGGTCGGTAACAAGACAGTTGGGGTGCAACACACATCCAGTGGTATGGTGGTTAAGGTCTAATAGTGCCATTGGAGAACCACTCTTGAACACTGTCCGGTGTTTGGAACAAGTTTCAAGGGAATCCTTTAAAGTCGTGAGGATCCCATTGGGATTCTGATGAACGTAGGAATGTGTGTAAAGTGGGAAAATAATGATGATCCTCCCACTCACAAGAGCTTATAAAAGGAGGAAGATGGTAAGGGCATGGGGGTTGGAAAATTTCGGTGAAGTGAGATACAAGGAGAGAAACACAAGGAAACATTGGCGAACTGAGGGAAATTAGGAAGAGGGTCTTGGATTAAGGCTTGGAGAAGACACACCAGGCTAAGTTTAGAGCCCTATTAGTAGGATCATGATATAGCCCACGTAGAAATTAATTGAGGGGCCCAAATACTATCACTTAAGCAGTATTTGGTGCTCACATTAACCTTTTCATATAGCATAGTAAACATTGGGATGGGAGTCGATTTTTTTTTTTTTGAATAAATAATTGTAGATATTGGTATGATTATAAATATGGTTAAGATTTATTTGTTTATAAGTAAGTTTAAGATTAATATGGTTATATGTTTAATGGTTTTTTAAGTGAGTGTTTGATAACTTGACCTATTTTGTTACTAAAGGGCCTTATAGAAACCTCATTCTTTTGAGGGGAAGCCAAATTCTATGAAAGTTGAAAATTGGCTCCTATAAATAAGGATTTGGAAGAAATGGATTATGAGAGGGGTTTTACCATTAATATGTCATGACATGAGGAAAGTGTTTGCCACACTTGTGTTATATTCCAAAACAATTCGTCATGTTACAATTAAGACTCCTCGTAATCATTTACACAGCCTCGTGATCTTGGCCTGCTAATGGGTCTAATCAGGCCAAACCCACGTGAATGGGTAAGTTTGTGATCGTGTCCCTTAAAATGGAAAGCCCACTTGAAAACACATTTCCCCCTAAATCATGGGTTCATAATAGAGTCATTACTTATTTAATTAAGGGAAAAATAAAAAAAAATAAAACCTTTATAAATAATACATGCTTTCTTGAATCATTGAATTTGAAGTTACATGTGTATGGACACAATTTGCTGCCCAAGCCCAAAGATGAATGAGGTGATGGCCCAGTGAGCCTAATATAATAAATTTGTAGAGAATGAGTTAAAGAGTTAGGCCCTAATGAAGTGAAGAACGGCTAGTATGGATCTAGAAGATGATCAAACAAGAACATGACACATTGGACTGGATAAATTCATTGTCCGAGGAGATAATTCGGAGTATAAATCAATATAACTATTTACAAGTACAACTTTGATCGCTACAGTATTTCTTTCTCCTTTTTTCTCCCTGCCCCTCTCGTGGAAGGTCTCTTACATTATATAGTTCCTTTCAAGCCATCCTAATCCTACACTTGTTAATCATCTAAACCTTCACTTGAGTGCATGTCCCATCAGACGCCCTCTTTGGCCTTTTGTGAATTGTAGTAGCTCAGACTGCACTGTTCAAGGGTCTTCTCCACATAAATGCGGTCAGAAAAGTAGCTGCAATGCATTTAATGTGGTGGTAGCAGCTTTTTTTTATAGATATTTCTGAGTTCTTATCACTCTTATACATGCATGAAGCTCATCCTTATCATGGAAACCTCTTGGTAGGTCACCTAGGTTACTGGAATATAGATTCAAATTGTATTTATCGTGTCCAAGAAGGAGTCACTCCTCGAACCGTTCTCCATCCGTTCCTTCTTTGTGGGGTTTTAAACTTGGAGTCTCTCTCAATCACTTACCCCTCCTCGGACACACTCACGTCCCCAGATAAGGCCCAAGGTCCAATATACAAATTTGAGCTTTTATCCCTACAACATGCTTCATTGAATCATTGGCATAGTGGGTGCTTAACACCTCACTTTGTAATTTAACTTCAAAAATTACAAGGTCTTGGTCCTAAGTACGAGGGTGCACTATCTAGAACTTATAGTGGCCAAATTATATGTTGTTGGAAATATTTTAGTGAAAAGGTATAGTGATGAGTATTAAATAGGTCACTCATAACAATAATAGCCCATAGTTATTGGTTACTAAAACCTCTTGATAAAAGCCCAACAACTAGATTACCCATTATTGTCCAATAACTATTTTTCTTATAATTGTCCAAAAGCTATTTTATCCTTTATTGCTATACATAAATTCCCAATGGCTAGAAAATAAAGAATAATAAAAGTGTTTGGAACACACACTCACACCAACACATGTCCCATCACACAAACATGTAAAATCATAGAGCATATCATACAATCATATTGGATGAATTGAATTATGAATTTGGAACATGGAAATTTGAATTATGAAATTTGAAACATGAAATATGATTTTTGAAAAGAACATATATTTTTTGATAGTTATTGGTAGGCCGATCGGCCCCACCATCCATTAATAACTCACTGAATGCTTTTAAATGATTGGCCCCTTTTGCTTGTACATACGTTCGTGTGTGTATATATATATATATATATATATATTTTTTTTTTCAAATATTTATCCAAGTTGAAAGCTAGCTAGAAACTCGTTTATTATTGTTATTTAAATAATAATTTTTAATGTTTAAATAATATTATACATATTTTTATAAATTTTTTTATTTATATATATTTTTTAAAAATACAAATAATATTACTAAAATTCTCTTAACAAACAAACTTAAGTTTGGGCATTGAATATATATATATATATATATATATATATGATTAGCCTAAAAAAAGAATGAAGAATAGAAGGTGAAACCCAAAAATATCCAGAATTTACCAATTTCGCAGAAACACCATGAAGAAGTAGAAACTCTCTAGAATTTGACTGAGTCCAAAAGCAAGCATGGGTCCCCACTAATTAAGAACTGGGCAAGGACATATATGTCCTGAAGTTACAAATTTCTCAGAAACACCATGAAAGTAGAGACTCCCTCTAAAATTTGACTGAGTCCAAAAGCAAGCATGGGTCCCGCTAATTAAGAACTGAGCAAGGAAAATGTGGAAGCACCATTTTCTGTACGTACCTTACAAACCTACAAAACACTGGGGTAGATTAGCATGATCCAAGTAGTTCAATAATTTTTCTCAAATTGCTTTGGTATATCTGGAACAGAAGGACCCTTTCCTCCTCTCTAATTTGTTGCAGACACTTACCTCTTGCACTCATGAAGAGCCACACTATACTCACACCTATTTTATATATCTGCTGCTTATTCTTCCTTCTTTCCTATTTAACAATTGCTACTTCTACACCTATTTACAATCCCGTGGAAAATATTGCCGTTAGCTGTGGCTCCCCTGTCATATTGAAGGGGAATGATGACCGTGACTGGATTGGAGACAAAGGCTCCAAGTTCGCTCCAACAGAAGAGCCTAATCACAAATCTAAAACCTCTGAAGCCCAAAGCCAAGTCCCTGTCGAGACTGTCCCCTACATATTTGCCCGTTTATCTTATTGGCAATTCACATACGTGTTTCCGGTCACTCCTGGCCCGAAATTCGTCCGGTTGTACTTCTACACCGATGTTTACTCAGGTTTTGAAAGTTCGAAGGACTTTTTCACTGTCAAAGCAGGTTCGTTCACCTTACTTAGAAACTTCAGTGCTTCCACTTATACTGATTTATTGGACCAAAAGAAGGTTTATAAAGAGTTCTGCATCAATGTTGATGAGAATAAAAAATTGAACTTAACCTTCATCCCTTTTACAAGTACTTCTATGAATTACCATGCTTTCATCAATGGAATTGAGATAGTCTCCATACCTATGGACCTGTACTACAAGCCACAAGGTGTCATTAAAGGTGAAGAATTCGTCCCAGTTTACGTCGGCCAACCTACTCCGATCTACATAGACTACAGCATGGCTCTCGAAATGGTTTATCGATTAAACGTGGGTGGAGGTGCGATACAAGCGAAGGAAGACACAGGCATGTTCAGAGAATGGTCAGGGGATGGAGAATATTTGTTGTCTGGAGGCTTTGTGCCTCGCGATCCATCTTTGAAGCCAAAATACACAAAAATACCAAATTACACTGCACCTGATGCTGTCTATCAGTCTGCAATATCAATGGGTCCAGACAGAACCAAGAACATGCAGTCTAATTTGACATGGGGCTTACTTGTTGATACAGGATTCAATTATCTGGTGAGGCTCCATTTCTGCGAAATAGAGTCTGAGGTACACGCCAGTGGGACAAGGGAATTCTATATCTATATAGACTATCAGCTGGCTGAAGAAAGAGCAGATGTACTATTGTGGACTGACGACAACGATACGCCTTACTACAAGGACTACGTGGTGATGATAAAAAACAAGGGTAATGACACACATCTGCTTTCCATTGATCTACACTCTAGATTAGATGCTGGTTTGATCGATGCCATTTTAAACGGCGTGGAAGTATTCAAATTGAGTGACTCAGACAACAATCTTGCCGGAGCCATTATTGCAGCTCCATTGCTTGATCAACAACCTTCTGGGGCATCCAACGAGTCCAAGTCAAAGAAGACAACAATATTCATTGCCATTGGAAGTGTTTTGGGCTTATTAGTTGTGCTCACTCTAGTTTGTTGTTCTCACCAGCCACTAGCAAAGTGGTGGTGGTGGTGGTCTAAGCCAGATCCCTACAAAAGAGAGTTCTCAAGGAGAGCGAGGAGATTAATAGGAAATGAGGAATCACATACACCTTTTCCTAGTGACAACCTGAACCAAGTCCAGGAGCTCCCACTATTCAATTTTGAGATGCTGGTGAGCGCAACAAACGACTTCCATCTATCTAACAAGCTTGGTCAAGGTGGATTTGGTCCCGTATACAAGGTAATGGCTGCTCTCTTCTAAGGTTTTATTTTCAAATACTATGAATATGTAGTTAATGATTTGGGTTTTTTTTTTTTTTTTTTTTTTTTTTTGGTAGGGAAAACTGTCAGATGGACAAGAAATTGCAGTGAAAAGACTTTCAAGAACCTCTGCCCAAGGGTTAAAAGAATTTATGAATGAGGTGGTAGTAATTTCTAAACTCCAACATCGGAATCTTGTTAGGCTCCTTGGCTGCTGTTTTGAAGGAGAAGAAAGGATGTTGTTATATGAATACATGTCAAACAAAAGTCTTGATGCATTTCTCTTTGGTTAGTTAATTTTGATACCATTTTTTATTACAAAAATATTTTACTTCTTTTAATTTTGTGAACGTACTTCACTTGAAATAGTTTTCTGATGACTTCCAGCAAAAGAAATTTTGCAAAGTTCATGTTCATTCACCTTGTAGATTTAATCAACACTTTCTTTCTCTATTTTTTCTATTGTTTAAAATCATTAGATCCACACAAGGAAAGACTACTAGATTGGAAAAAACGCTTCAACATTATTGAAGGAATTGGTCGAGGTATACTCTACCTTCATAGGGATTCTAGATTACGAATTATTCATAGAGATCTAAAGGCAAGTAACATCCTGTTGGATAAAGAGCTAAATCCAAAAATATCAGATTTTGGTATGGCTAGGATTTTTGGAAGTAATGAAGACCAGGCCAATACTAATAGGATCGTTGGAACTTAGTAAGTAACTTTTGATTTGACCATTTTAATTAGATACTGATACTAATATTGTTGATGACAAGTTTTGGATGTATTTTTTGTTAAAATTTAGTGGCTATATGTCTCCTGAATATGCAATGGAAGGCCGATTTTCAGAGAAATCGGATGTCTTTAGCTTTGGAGTGTTGTTACTAGAGATAGTTAATGGAAGAAGAAACACTAGCTTTTATAATGATGAGCAGTCCCAAAGCCTTTTAGGACTTGTAAGTCATTTCACTGCCTCATTGTTTTTTTGAAATGTCCATTGCTTTTTGTTCTTTAATAATTTTTGGTGTTGGTGGTGAAAATTTCAGTCATGTTTTCACTTTTTTAGGCATGGAAATTGTGGAATGCAGACAACGCTATAGCATTAATAAACCCAATGATATATGAGCCCTGCTTTGAAATAGAGATTTTGAGATGTATACAAGTTGGGTTATTGTGTGTGCAAGAATTTGCTCAAGATAGGCCAACTATATCTGTTGTTGTTTCCATGCTTAAAGTGAGATTGGTAATCTGCCTCCTCCAACGAAACCAGCATTCACTGAAAAGTTGATTGCATTAGATACAGATCCCTCTAAATGTTTCCAAACAAAATGCTCTGTTAACAATGTTACTGTTACAATGGTTCAAGGTCGATAGTTGGCATGTATTATTCACATAATCATGTTGTAGTTATTTATTCATTTTGAACACTTTTAAAGAATCTTAAACTTTTGTTTGTATATGTAAAGTTGTGATTTTCAATTACATTTATTAGCATTAATTCCATGTCAAATTTGATTGTAATTCTTCAATCATTTCCCTATATTTTTTGTGGGATTCAATGTAATGGGTTCAGCGTGTGAAATTGGTGAAGAACTATGAAGACTAAGCATCTCACAACTTGGCACACAACTAGCAAGCATATACATGCACATAGGAATGATTGAAACCCTTTTATGTGGGCCTTGGTGTATGGACGATGACAAGGACCATAGGGTCTAGATCAGGTCCTACCCATTAGGACAAAACATAAGAAAGAAAGACAAAGCGACAAAAGGGCTACAATAGCACATGGCATGACAATCATAGCTTAGGTCTAGGCACACAAACATGGCATGGAGCGCACAAGCGTATGTAAGATAGTATAAAGCATGTAGAGAACATAGATCCAAGCACATAGGCATGCGAAAACATAGATCTAGACATATAGGCATAGAAACATGCATGTAAACATGTAGGAACTTAGCACATAAACATGGAAGAACATGAATCCAAGCATATAAGCATGTGAAGACAAGGATCTAACCATATAGCATGGAAATAAACACATAGACGCATAGACCCAAGCAAGGCATAACCATAGACATGATATCAAACATGTGAGCATGTAACCCTAACATCAACATAGGGCAAAAAGGGGCACAAAGCGTAGGAAAACATGGCACAAGGTATAAAGCATGTAGATCTAAACATATGAGCATGTAAGGATGTAGATCTAAGCATGTAACATGGCAAAAAGCACAAAAAGCAAGGAGATTTAGCCTAGAAACACAAATAAAGCAAGCAACATGCTAAAGAAAACAATAAATCATGTTATTCAAGCAAAAATAGCAAGATAAATGCTAGAAAAAGATTTAGAAGGTTAGGGGTCTGGATGGTAGCTAGAAAGTTACATCCACACCCCTAAACCCCAAATCCAAGATGTAGAATCAAGAAGAAGAAGATTGGGTATAAGAACAATACGTTGTATTTTTGGTGAAGAGAGAAGAATCAAGAAATTTTGATGTGTTTTTTTGTGTTTGGAAGAGAGAAGTGTTTAGAAAACGTCCGGGCAGAGAGCAAGAGGCCAAGGAGTCTCCTCTTTTTTTTTTTTTTTTTTTTTTTTTTTTTTTTGGTCTGAAGGGTGCTTGAGGCCTTTTATAGCCCCGGCATGCTTTTTGAGGCAAGGGCCGCCACCTTAAAAATTCCTTGGATGGGTTTGATCTTGAAACCTTTGGAAATATCTCGACTTTCAATTTCTAAAAAGGTATGGAACTTGAAAATCCAACAATCGGATCAAAAGTAATGGCTCTCGGAAGTTAGTGGTGCATCGATTAGTGTGTTATCTGGGTTTTCGTGATATCTCATCCGTTTTAACTCCGATTTCAACCGATGAATAGTCGTTGGAATGAAAATTTGATAATATTCTCAATGGCATTGGTTCCAACCCGTTCTAACGGCCGGATCAAAATTAGGGTTTTTGGGCCCCCCTAGAGTCAACTTAGGTTCAAACTTAGCCAAAGTGGCCAAAAATCTCCGAGAAGCTCAGATTTGATGTAAAACTATGAAAATTATTATTTTGTGTAGATTTTGACGTTGTTCGACCTTCGGTCAACCCTAGGGTAATTAGGGGCATTTTGGTTATTTTAGCTGAAAAAGGCACTTTTGGTGCTCCGGTGTCTGAACGGGTTGTGCCACGTCATTCTGAATGTTTTCACAACCTCATAAAGGGAAAATAATATTTTTGGATTTTTTAGGGTCCAACACGCAAATCGAGAGCGGACAAAATACGGTATCAACAATAGTGTCAAATACAAAAACCTCCAAACTTTAGGGGTATAGTTTACCCTATAAAAAATTTAAACTATTAGTTGGATTAGTGCCATATTATTCAAAATTTCCTCACACCAAAAATAAGAGATGTAACTAAATTGTAAGTTTTATAAACATGTTATCACATATATTTTAAATTTTACAAAATTTAAATCTACAATGCATAATGATATTTATTTATTAAAAAAAAATTGAGAGAATTATTATCCTAAATTCTAATTTGATAGTTAGAATAATAAGGGGATGAAAGATTTGAATTTTGGTTCTCCTCATAAAAGAGAGTATGCAATGTCACTAAACTACGAGACTCTTGACGGCAAGCTGTAAATGAGCCAAGCTTTACTGAGTAGTGCATATTTAGGCTTGGCTCATCAGTAAAAAAATCAAATGCTCAAGTTTGGCTTGTCAATAAAAATCAAATTCTCAAGCTTGGCTTGAACTCGAGACAAGCCTAAATACAATGTTTGAACTCGAGCTCGTGGGAAAACCAAAAAGTTTAAGCTCGGCTTGGCTTGGCTTGATAAATTAATCAAGTCAAGCTCGAGCTTAATATCAAGCTCAAACCCGAGCTCAAGTCAAGCTTTTTTGCTTGGGATCTAACAAAATGGCATTATCAAGTTCTTACATCTACTCAAATCTCCAAGTAAACAAAAATAAGAAAATAATATACTCATTTCATGCTTCTAATTCCACCTGTGATTAGAAATTGCTCAAATTAAATATGATTTTGCAATATCAAACAAACTACAATGCAAAAAACTATTTTTAAACATGGAAATTTACCTACGTTGAGAGGAGGCTGTGAATGTCCTGGAAGTAGAGAGCGAAGATGGTAGTGAAGCCAAATACTACGCTAGATCGAGAGCTGTTGGAGCTCTTCGCATACCCACTAGAACCCTTAGATTACATGGTGATTCCATAAACACCGGACTCTAAATCCTCTTTGCTAGGATCAAACTCATCCAAATCTAGGACTTGTTCATTTTTTGTAAAGAGATATAGGAAAAATTTGGTGGAATTTATTGACCTCATGAGAGAGAGAGAGAGAGAGAGAGAGAGAGAGAGAGATGATTAGTTCCTACTTCTTTCAATTCTTTGTGAAAATTTGGGGAAAGAAAGAAACTAATGGTAAAAGAGAGAAAGATTGAGGCTTCTCAAAGAAGTTTCGGTCTTTCCAAGAGAGCCTAAGAGTTTTAGGTTGCAGAAGATAGACATTGTGTGACAGCCAAAAGTGAGAATCTCAATTTGAATAGAACTGAATTGTTTTTTTTTTTTTTTTTAATAATAGAACTTAATTGTGAAGTTTGGGCAAAGAGAAGAAACTAAATTAAGGAACTAGAGAATTGGATGTAAGTTATAGTCTATTTAGAAAATTAGATGGGAAATGATACTTAGTAAATGACTAACATTGTAACAAGAAAAAAGAATAGGAAAAGACTACAGAAGGACACCTAAGATGGTGAAGTCCATCTGTCCAAGCTATGCGCGAAGTACTACTGTACTAGAAGTGAAAACTAAAAAGTCTAGAAAAAGTGTGAATTACTAGAAATGAAAAGTCTAGAAAAATGCTTATTAAATTTGTATTCATGAATTACGAAGTCTCAAGTCCAGAAAGACTTAAGGCTTGTTTGGTAAGAGCATTTAAATATAGTTTTTTGTTTTGCAATCTATAAAATGGTGGGTCCCACACTTTTTTTTTTGAGAAGAAGTAAATGGAACTTTATTCAAAACATAACTCATTGGTCCTTCCGGAATACATCATCCATATCACCAGGTAGCTCTTCTACCCATACGTCTGTGTCTGTAGTTAAAACTGCTCTACATGCTAGAGAGAGTGTGCTAATAAATCACCCTCTCTGAAAACATGGTGAAAAGAACAGGTCTACAACGTGGAACCTACTCTTCTAACATCCTCAAGCACATGCCCATACAACGTGAGACTTCTACCCGAGGCCTGTAAAGTTTGAATCACCCTTTTGCAATCACCTTCCACCATCACCCTTAGGAAACTCATCTCCGTAGCCAGTTGTAGTGCCCGTTTGGCTGCCAGAGCCTCTGCCATCTCCACAGACTGAGGCAGCGCCACCTTTTGGCTGAAGGCTGCCAAAACATTCCCTTGACAGTCCCTAACAACCACCCCCAACCCCGCGAAGCCTAGGTGATTGAACAAGGTTGCATCAAAATTAGCTTTAAACAAGTTTTCCGTCGGTGGGGACCATCGTACCTGGGCAGGTCTGGGATTCACCAAAGGCTTCCATTTATGAACATTAAAAAATTCTTCCGCCATTGCTTTTGCTCTCCTTCCGATCTCAAATAGCGGCCATGTGGTTTGGCGCTCACGGATCCGATTCCGTCGTTGCCATAAACTCCAAGCTATGGTTGCAAACCATACCATTCGAAAGGTGGACTTCTCCTTAATCACCATCTCAAATAAATCCTTAAAAGATCGGTGCTGTTTCTTATATAATTCCATGAAGCTCCTTTTTGCCTTCCAAACCATTTGGGCTTGCTCACAGTACCATAGAGAATGCATGACTATTTCCTTCCCATCCTCACAAAGAGAGTAAGCTTCATCCACCATAATGTTCTTGCTCCATAAGTTTTGCTTCGTAGGAAGTGATTCTTTGAGAGCTCGCCACATAAAGTGCTTGATCTTACTGGGAGCCTGGATTTTCCACACCCTTTCCATATCGTTGTAGCAGTATCTGTGGAAGAGGTACTTAGGTATTCCTGAGACCCTCCATTTTCCAGTAGTCTGTAAGCAGTCTGTATAGAGTACTCACCATTAGGAGTTAAGGGCCAGACAAGAGTATCGTTATCCTCCATTTCACTTACAATAGTTCTGGCAATCATTGAGGCTTCCCACGGGTAGAACATGGTTTCAATAAGGTCCACATCCCATACGTTAGAGTTTGGTAGAAATAAGTCACAGACTTTATTAATCTCAGCATCAACTCTAGGAGACACCACCTTTCCATATGCTAAGTCCGGAATCCATCTTTGGTCCTAAATATCAATCCCTTTCCCATCTCCAACCCACCACACAGCTCCTTTATGAATGACTTCCCGCGCCTGTAAAATGCTCTTCCAAGCATAAGAGCACTTGGAATGGATGGGGGCATCTAGAATATTACCAAGTGGAAAATATTTGGCACTAAAAACCTTGAACAACAGCGTATCTCTACGATGGAAAAGGCGCCAAACCTGCTTTGCTAGCATTGCATTATTGAACTTTTGGATGTCACGAAACCCCATTCCTCCCACCGATTTTGAGGCACACATAGTCTTCCAATTCACCCAATGAATCTTTTTATTCTCTCCTTGCCCCCACCAAAATTTACGGATCACGGCTTCAATATCTTTGCATAGGCTTGTTGGCAATCGAAACACATTCATAGAATAAGTGGGGATAGATTGGATGACCGCCTTAATCATAATCTCTTTTCCAGCTTGTGAGAGGAGTTTCTCCTTCCACCCTTGCATCCTAGACCAAATCCTTTCTTTTATTTGAGCGAAGCTTGCTTTCTTGGACCTCTCAATGAAAGAGGGCAATTCCAAGTATTTCTCATAATGTTGGATAGCAGGCACATGTAAGGAATTTTTAATAGCATCTTGGGATTGCTCACTTGTGTTCTTGCTAAAAAAGAGAGTAGTCTTCTCCTTGTTTACCACTTGGCCCGTTGCCTCTTCATAGTATGCAAGAATCTGTTGGATCTTCTCACACTCCTCCAAAATGGATCTACAGAAAAGCAGACAATCATCTGCAAAGAATAGATGGGTGAGTTTTGGTCCATTCCTGCAAATAGAGAAACTATGTATATCCCCATTTTCACTAGCTTGGTTTAGTAAAGCATTCAACCCCTCTGCACAGAAGAGAAAAAGGTAACGTGATAGAGGGTCACCCTGCCTTAGTCCCCTTGTGGGAGTGATCAAACCCTTTGGTTCCCCGTTAACCAAGATAGAATAAGTCACAGTGGAAATGCATTCCATAATCATAGCAACCCAAGACTCCTGAAAACCCATCTTTAGCAGTATTTTTTCCAGGAAACACTACTCCACCCTATCATAGGCTTTGCTCATATCTAATTTAAGCGCCATGAACCCTGTCCTCCCTGTACAGTTAGTCTTCATATGGTGTAAAGACTCAAATGCAATAAGGACATTATTAGTAAAAAGCTTATCAGCTATAAAAGCACTCTGTGACTCAGATATGATATCATTAAGAATAGGCTTAAGACGGTTAGCAATGACCTTACTTATAATCTTGTAAATAACATTACACAGACTAATAGGTCTAAATTCAGACACTCTTTCCGGGTTTTTAACTTTGGGGATAAGGGTTATGAAAGTATGGTTTATAGATTTAAGCAATGAACCAAAATTCAAGCATGAAAGAACAGCTTGGGAAATATCCATACCAATATCTGACCAATATGTATGATAGAATGGGGGGGGCATCCCATCTGGTCCTAGAGCCTTCAATGGAGCCATATCTTTGATTACCTTCTCTACCTCACCCACTGTGTATGCTTGTGCTAACTTGGTTCTCATACTTTCTGTCACCACTTCTTGTACTCCATTCAGTATCCACTCCGTATTCTGAGGATTTGATGAAGCAAACAACTTCTTATAGAAACCAACCAGCAAACCCGAAAAAATATGCTCATAATTTTGCCACACATCTTCCTCATCCCTCAGTCCTTTAATGAAATTCCTCATCTTCCTTTGAGTAGCAACCCCATGAAAAAATTTCGTATTCTTATCCCCATTCTCAAGCCATTGCACCCGTGATCTTTGTTGCCACATCTTCTCTTCCTTCTCTAATAAATGGTTTAGCTCTTTTCTGATAGTTTCTACTTCCAGATGAGTCCCAGATCTTACTGATATCTCTTCAGCCACCCACAATCTCTCCCTTGTTTCCTTTATCCTGTTCTTAATACTCCCAAAAGACTCTCTACTCCACTTCTTCAGTTTCATCTTACACTTCTTCATTTTGGTTGTGGCGGTAAACATAGGATTTCCCACCATTGGTTCAGCCCAAGCTTCACATATGACAACTTTACAACCCGGATCGGTCACCCACATAGATTCAAACCGAAATGGTTTCCTTCTCCACCTTTGCTTCTCACCATTCTCATTCAAAGATAACAGAATCGGTCTATGGTCTGATGTGTAACAATGAAGGTGCTGAATCCTAGCCGTAGGGAAGCGAGAAACCCATTCATAGTTAGCTACACCATGATCTAACCTTTCCCATATAATCTCTCCTATTCTCCACCCGTGCCTAGTGAAGTCTGGTCCTGAATAATTGAGGTCGACAAAGCCACAATGATCCAACACTTCCCTAAACATTTGCATTTGTGAGTGGGAACGAGGTGCACCACCTCTTTTATCACATACCTCCAAAAGCTCATTGAAATCACCAACACAACACCAAGGAAGCTTTGGTTTTGAGCTCAACATCCTCAGCATGTCCCACCCTTCACTCCAACGACTATTATCAGGTTCTTCATAAAATCCCGTCAATCTCCACGCACTCTCCAAACCACCATTTACTATAGCATCAATATGATATTTTGAAAAGCTATCCACCCACACCCTATCTCTTCCTTTCCACATAAGAGCTAGCCCACCACCCTATCCATCACTAAGGATAGTAAACAGACCATTAAAATCTAACTTATTCTTAAACCTCTCCATCTGTGACTTGCTTGACCATGTTTCCGAAAGAAACACAATCATGGGATCTTGAGCTTGTATAATATCACCAAGCTCTCTTTCTACCCGGCGGTTCCCAAGCCCTCGGCAGTTCCACACCAACAGATTCATTATATCCGGCGGGGCTGGGAACCAGCCTCCATCGATATCTTATTCTTTGTCACGACTCTCTTCTTTTTGCAGCTCACTGCATGGTCCTCTTCCTCTAAGAACTTACATAAATTTCTTTTCAGCGACATGGGCTCGTTTTTCATCCCACAACTCCCTTTGTTAATTATTCTTTGGGCCCATCTTATGCCTTCACTCCCCTCATACCCATCCTGATCATTTTTGGAAGTAAAAGGCCTAACAAAAACATCTTGTTAGCCCGTTAGACCAAGCCCATCAACTCCTAGACCTTGCATGCTGACCGATCCCACCTCTGCTATTCCTTCCACAGTTTCAAATTTGTTCAACTCCTTATCTATCTCCTTCAATTGAGCCTGCAAATCTGCATTCGAATCATTGCTATTAATCATCCTATTTACTTCCCTTGAGGCGTTGACATCCGTGATTTCCGCACCTGCCATAATCGTTTGCTCAGAGTACGGACTTTCCTGAAAAAGGACCTCCTAGTCAACTCTCCTCTCCAAGTTGCTACCATGGTTGCTCTGTTGTTCCTCCTCTCATGCATCACCCATCATCACGGAACCTCTGTTTACATCACTCCCAAAATCAGTCACGTTACCCTCTATACCAGCAACCCCATCGTCCACACTATCTTCCTCATACCCCATAACACGAATCACATACTTTTTTGATGGATGCAGGGTCGAAGCACGAAGCCAAGACCCAAACTGCTTATCTCCTACACTCTGTGCTCCTCTCATTCTTGGCCTCAATGGATAGTCTCTATCACTATGAGTGAGCTTCCCACATTCATAACAAATAATAGGAAGACGTTCATACCTGAAACTGACCCACCCATCGACACCTCTCGCCGTCGTAATTCTCCACCCCCTACAGAGAGGTTTTGTAATATCAATGGTGACCCGAATTCGCCTAAAATTGTATTTGTCTTGCTGCCCCTCATTGACTACATCGTCAACCACTTCACCAGCTAGCGAAACAATCTCCTTTGCCACGTCCATCGATGTGCTTCGGATTGGGATATCATGGACCTGAATCTAAAAGCTCGTTCTATCAAAGATCACATTCTGGATGGGATTAGTCTTCTCTACTCGTTTCAACACCACGAGATGTTTATCGAAGGACCATGGTTCTCCTTGCATAACCCGCGCAACATCTTTTTCGCTGGTAAACACAAATAGCACCCTATGATTTCTCACATCCCTGACCTCAAAACTTTTTTTCGTACGCCACACCAGTCTGTAAGTACGAGCAACAGCCTCAATACTAATAGCCCTTCCTGTGAAAAATCTTGCTGCGACGAAGTATTCTTCCCCCTTGGGTTCGTCTCGGACCTGAAACTTACTGCCTTCACTCTCTGACAGAGAAAACTTCCGCCACATTTCAGACAGCCGCTCCATTGCACCTCCGTGATGGAAGACAAAGCCTGCACTCGTACTAGATACTAACTAAACAGAAGACTCAGCCGCCTCACTCAAAGGTAGGCACTTTTTTCATTGAAGCCTAGGATTTTGGGAGCGTCGTAACCCAACTTTTTTCATTGACTATATTTTTTAAATATAGTTTTTTAAAAAACTGTATCTTATTTTCCTAGTTTAGAGCATGATTTTGAAAACGGCTAAAGGGGTGCTTTTAGGATACAAAAAATGTTTTTAATGACATAGTTGTAAATAAATTGAAAACAGTGGACCTCACATATTTGTTCAAATTCTTTTATCTCTTAAATTAAAGAGCTTATTTTTATCATAAAAAGAATTTTCACACTTCAAATTTGGAACTTAATATTAAAAAAAAAGTTCATGATGAACTCTGTTCCCTTATCACTATCCACAAAAAAAAAAGTAATCTACAGATTTTACACGTTACTTTTTATAAATATTCTTTTTAAAAAAGAAATCTCAAAAATAGAAATGGTTTCCCAAACAATTATTTTTTGTTTTTAGAATTTTGATTTTTTTTTTAAAAAAAAGTGAGAGCCAAACATGTATAATATAAAAATTATTATCTGAAAACTATTTTCAAGTTCAATTTTGTTGTTGTTGTTGTTGTTGTTGAAAACAAAAGCAAAAGCCCTCCTACCAATTAGGCCCTTATATATTTGTAATTGAACGGGAAAGACTTACTAGTTATTAAGTACTCCTAACATATAGTATTTTATAAATTTTTGGGTGGGTGAAAAGCCATTCGTGGGCCACTTGGATTAAAAAATATATGTAACTTAAGTCTAGAAATGTTCCCTAGTCTTTTTTCTTTTTGCTAATAATGTCCCCTAGTCAGTTTAGAGTGAATGTTAAAAAAAAAATTAGAGGGAAGAAAAAAAAAAGAAAAAGATAATGAATAACGGTAAGTGATTTTTGTGTGGGGGGTATTTCATTATTAAAATATGTGTAATGTCATGATAATTAGTTTATTTAGTAAATATATATTAAGCATTTTTTCAAGCTATGCACGAGGTTAAGCTTGACTTGTTTTATATCGAACGTTATTGTTCACGAGCTTGTTCATAAACAAATTTTTTTGCTTGGACGACTTGGCTTGTTTATCAAAAAAGCCGAAAACTATAGCTCAAGCTTAGGTTATTAATAAACAAACATGAACAAATTTTTTATTGCGCCAAGCCTGAGTTGTTCATGATCGGCTTGGTTCGTTTATAGCCCTACTTGATGCCTACATATATGGATTAACTATTCATTTTTTATTGTCCTCATGTTGTTTTTATAAGTTTAGGGAAATAATAATAATAACCTCTTAGTTTGCTATTAGTGATGAATTCAATCTATATTTTTTAATAATTTTTTATTTATTTTAAAACTTGTATTTTATAAACCATGACAATTTAAATACTTCGTCCATATCTTTTAAAAATTATCATCGGAGCAACCAACATAATGAGAGAGAGAAAGAACCATTGCATGGGACTTATGCCTATGTGATAAGAAGGGAATATACTTTCAGAGTATCTAATAATTTTCCAATTAAGACCCTTTGAATGATAAGGTAATAAGGGAAAAATATGCTTTGCAGCATCAGGTATTTGTTTCCTTTCTCTCACACAACCACTAATTATGAGAAAAGAGAAACATAGACCTTGTATGCTTTCTGAATAAGAGGACTGGGAGAAATAACTTTACTGAAAGGTCTAATATCCCTGATGTAATGCAATGCAATTTACTTGAACTCGAGGTCCACATATTAACAATGAGTAGGAGTAGGATAGCCACCAATAAATATAATTTTCAAGTCTAGTCCAATTAAGGGTGTCAAATGGGTGGGTTTGAGGTGGACATAATTGGGTTGGGTATATAAAACCCATTTATCCATTAAAACCCATTTAACTAATTACTTTTAACCCAAACTCAACCCAACCCAATTATTATGGGTAAATCCCAACCCACCCAATTATCAAAATTACCAAAATGCCTCTAAAGTGTAAATGACCAAAGTACTCTAAAATCTTCAAAAATGACCAAAATACCTCAAAACCTCAAAATTACCAAAATAACCACGAAACTTACAAAATGACCAAAATACCCCCCAAAACCTAAAAATTACCCAAATACCCCTAAAACACAAAAAATGACCAAAATACCCCTGAAACCCAAAAAATAACCAAAATACCTCTGAAACCTTAAAAATGACTAAAATACTCCCGAAACTTAAAAATTACCAAAATAATCTCGAAACCTACAAAATGACCAAAATACCCCTAGAACCCATAAAATGACCAAAATACCCCCCCTCCAAAAACCTAAACGTTACCAAAATACCCCCGAAACATAAAAAATGGCCAAAATACCATTGAAACCAAAAAAATGACCAAAATATCCCCGAAACCTAAAAATTACCAAAATAATCTCAAAACCTACAAAATGACAAAATACCCCTGGAACCCAAAAAATGACCAAAATGGCCGAAACCTAAAAATGACCAAATACCCCAAAAACTCATAAAATGACCAAAATACCCCCGAAACCTAAAAATGACCAAAATACCCCTGAAACATAAAAAAGACCAAAATACCCCTGAAACCCAAAAAATGACCAAAATACCCCCGAAACCTAAAAATGACCAAAATACCCCTAAATCCAAAAAATGTCCAAAATACCTCCAGAACCTAAAAAATTACCAAAATACCTCTGAAACCTTAAAAATGGCCAAAATAACCCTGAAGCCTAAAAATTGACCAAAATAACCCTGAAACCTAAAAATGACCAAAATACCCCCGAAATCTTGAAAATGGCCAAAATAACCACGAAGCCTAAAAATTTAACAAAAATAACCACAAAACCTTAAAAGTGGCCAAAATAACCACGAAACCTAAAAATTGACCAAAATAACCTAGAAACCTAAAAATGACCAAAATACCCCCTAAATCTAAAAAATGATTGATATACCTTTGAACCTAAAAACTAACTGAAACACTCCCTAAAACCTAAAAAATGACCAAAATACCCTTGAAACCTAAATATGACCAAAATATCCCCTTAACCTTTAAATGACCAAAATATCTTCGAAACCTAAAAAATGACCAAAATACCCCGAAACCTAAAAAATGACAAAAAAGCCCCTTAAACCTATAAGTCAATAAAAATACACCCTAAACCTACAAAATTACCAAAATCCCTGATAAAACTAAAAAATGACCAAAATACTCCCTAAACATAAAAAATGACCAAAATACCCCTTAAACCTAAAAAATGACTAAGATACACCCAAACCCCTATTTTGGTCATTTTAGAGGCTTCAGGTGTATTTTGTTCATCTTATAGGATTAGTGGTATGTTGGTCATTGTAGATATTTTGAGAGATATTTTTGTCATTTTATAGGTTTTGAGGTATTTTGGTCGTTTTAGAGGTTTCAAGGTATTTTTGGTAATTTTAGAGGTTTCTGGTTGTTTGTGGCCATTTTGGAGGTTTTGGGTTTATTTGGGTCATTTCAAAGGTTTAGGGGTATTTTCGTCACTTTAGAGGTTTGAGCATATTTTGATAATTTTTTAGGTTTTAGGGCTATTTTGGTCATTTTTTAGATTTTAGGGATATTTTGGTCATTTTATAGTTTTAGGGGGGGTATTTTGGTCATTTTTAGGTTTCGGGGTTATTTTCATCAATTTTTAGACTTCGGGGTTATTTTGGTCATTTTTAGGTTCCAGGTGGTATTTTGGTCATTTTTAGGTTTCTAGGTTATTTTGATCAATTTTTAGGCTTTGGGGTTATTTTGGCCATTTTTTAGGTTTCGAGGGTATTTTAGTCATTTTTTAGGTTCCAGGGGGTATTTTGGTAATTTTCTAGGTTTCAGAGTTATTTTGGTTATTTTTTAGGCTTCGGGGTTATTGTGGCCATTTTTTAGGTTTCGGAGGTATTTTGGTAATTTTTAGGTTTCGGGGGTATTTTGGTCATTTTTTGGATTTGAAGGGTATTTTGGTAATTTTTTAGGTTTCGGGGATATTTTGGTCATCTTTTAGGTTTCGGGGGTATTTTGGTCATTTTTTGGGTTTTAGGGGTATTTTGGTCATTTTTAGGTTTTAGGGTTATTTTTGTCAATTTTTAGACTTCGGGGTTATTTTGGTCATTTTTTGGATTTTAGGAGTATTTTGGTCATTTTTTGATTTTGAGAGTATTTTGGTCATTTTTTGGGTTTTGGGGGTATTTTGGTCATTTTTTGGGTTTTGGGGGTATTTTGGTACTTTTTAGGTTTTGGGGTATTTTGGTAATTTTCTTTTTTAATGTTTTAGGGGTATTTTGGTAATTTTTAGGTTTTGGGGGTATTTTAGTCATTTGTTGGGTTTTGGGGGGTATTTTGGTCATTTTTTGGATTTCGGGGGTATTTTGGTCATTTTGTAGGCTTTAGGGTTATTTTGGTCATTTTTAGGTTTAGGTGTTATTTTGGTAATTTTTTATGTTGATGAGGTATTTTGGTAATTTTAGTGGTTTTGGGTATTTTAGAGTTAGGTGATTTGTAGAAATGGTATTTGGGTCTAATTGGGTGCCCAATTAAAACCCAATAAACATTAATGTTAATTGGGTTTAATTGGGTTAATACCCATTTAACCTAACTAATAATTGGGTGGGTTTGGGTCTCTTTTAAGCAGGTGGATTTGGGTGGGCAAATGAGTTTGAGTTAATTTTGCCACTTCTAAGTGCAATGCATGTGATTCTGTTTGTGGACGGAGATCACTCACTTTTTTTTTTTGAGCTTATACTCCTTTCTTTCTGTTACGCACTCAACTTTTATTATTATTATTATTATTTATTTATTTAGCTATAAGTATATCGCTTAAGGTGGACAATGTATGTGAATGAGTAGTGGAGGAGGGAGGGAGATCATTTGGTAGTGGCAACACTGAAATGGAAGATTATAATAGGAAGAGAGGTATATATCTTCTGGCATTCTTAGTGATGCTGATTCTCAACGCAAACTATCGTCATGCTTCTGCTTTCCAAGTTAAAGGCAACACCACTTTGCCGTGCAATGACGGCCTTGGCGAATGCCTGATCATTGAGGATGAATGGGACCCGTACGTAAGACGCATGCTTGCTAGTGGCTACGGAGGCAAAAGCAATATTCGTAAATGCTACAAAAAAGATTGTATTAAACGCAATAATTACTACCGCTGCTAGAAATCTTGAATCGTTCCAGTGTGTTTCCTTTGGGCTGTCCACTTGTTCTATTATATCCATTCTCATATTAGAGTTATTATTCAATTACGATTCCCTCCTTGTTGTAAAGGGTAAACAAATATCTGAATCTGTGTTTTACGTATTGTACATGTATGTATTAGAGAATTTGTGTTTTGCTGTATATATATTATGCATGTGTTAGAGAATGTATCTTTTGTTGGGAAACAATTCCTAATTTTCATCATCATAGTAAACGTATATTGCTGTATAAGAACTTCAATTAACTTTTAACTTGAGCAGGAAGTCAGTTGTAAACGGCCTGTCCTCTCATCTCTCTCTATCCATTCTTATGTTTTTTTATTCACATAAGGTGTTAAAGGCCACAGAAAAAGGCAGAATGGTAGAAAGATTACTTTTTGGGTAACAATTAATGTATAAATCTACGCATATTAGAAGCAATGCGAGATAGATGGGAAAATGGTATTTTCCTGCCACCAATAAGCCATCTAGCAATGATTTCTATCCCAACAATAGAAGGGTAATCATCTTTCTCATTTGATTTTTTTTTTTTTTTTTTTTTTTTTTTTTTTTTCAGTCTTTTGTTTTGGATTTTGGGTTTTATTTCGCTGGGTTTGGGTAGCGACCACAACACAAACGGTGGCTCCCAAGTATTTTCCAGATTCTTGCAGTGGCTCCGACATCTTCCTAGGTGGCGTCTATGGTAGGTTGGAGGCTCGATTGGTTTGGTTTGTTTGAAAAAAAAGGGGGTTTTGATACTTGTATTAACAAAAGGGCTGAGTTTGATGGTCAGAACCAGTAACCACCACATGAAAGCTGCTGCGGCATCATCTTCGTTGGCATCTTTGCATGGTTGGAGGTAGTGGTATTTATGTTTTAATTTTATCGGAATTGATTTTCTGAAACACAGAGATATTGAGAAAGAATATGGTGCTAGACTCTATACATTACTTTGTGAAATTTTGTAAAACTCAAGACATGGTAATATTGGAGGGTGTATACTAAAGGGTTTACACCGTATTTTTATCAAATTTGGACTCATTCAATATCACAATGGGAAGGTCAAAACTTAAGAAAATAATTCATTCAATTTTAAATAGTCTCACTCCACTTGGTCCGATATAATTTGAAAACTGTAAATTTTATTAATAATCAGTTAAATGAAAAACTCCTAATTTTTAACTAAATTAAAAAAAGAAAAACAGTTTTTTCTCCTATTTCTAGATTTTTCTTTCACGTTAGTTTTCCATTTTTTTTTTTTTGATTGAACGTTTTCAACTTTATTAATTAACAAAATCATTTTTTCCCTTTTTCTAACAGATTAGATTTACCATTTCACTCCTAAAAAATTGCTTTTAATTTGCCAACCACGTTTTCTACTTTTTTTTTTTTTTTTTTTTTTTTTTTTGTTGAGAAACCACATTTTCCACTTATACAATATGTAGGGTCAGTTTTTGCGGCCCACTCCCAAGGAAGTATGGATTCGGAGCCCACCGAGCCCAAAACAATAAATTTTGTAGAGAGTGGGTGAAAGGGCTAGGCTAATAATGAAAATAACAGTATTAAACGGCAACACCAATGGGAGGATTTGAATTAATGTGTTCTCGGACTAATATGAGTGCTCTGTCCGAAGAGGTGCTTTTCATTGATAATCTAGGATTACAATTCCTGGAGCTACAGCCATCAAATATCTTCTTTCTCTCTCCCCTTTATCAGAGGCACCCTTCCCTTATATAGCACTGCCTTCTTACATCTCCTCCGTCCACTTGTTCATCATCCAGGCACCCATTTGAGTGCATGTCCCATCACCCCACTTTTAGCCTTATGTGAGTGGCGGTAGCTGAGAAAGCACTGTTCAGGGGTCCTATCCACATAAATGCGGCCAGGAAGGTAGGTGCGGTGCATTAAATGTGGTGGTTGAAGTATGCCTCCTTGATATTTCTCTGTTCCCGTTGCCTTTATGTGTGTCCGAGGTTCCTCTCCCTCTTGACACTTGTCAAACAGATCATTTGAACCTCCCATGCTCGTGTTGGGTCAAACCTCTTCGGATCCGAGGATGTTGGACTACTCGGGCATATGATTATCTCCTCGGATGGTACACGTGCTCATCTCAAGGCATTACCCTTTGACGTGGGCCTCTGACTGAAGGTCACACCTCCTCGGACGAAGAGTGTTCCTCATTCAGGGCCTTGGGCCCAATAAGTTGGGTTGGGTTTTTCTCCCCCCACACAATATATTACTGAACTTTTTTTTTTTTTTTACAACAAGTTGTAAACCAAATTCATTGTGAAATACATTTTTCATTAGTTCTTTTTCAGTTTCTTCGGAGTTCGCCCTTTCTCCACTAGCCACTATTGATATATATTATAAATTTGATGCTAAAATGTAGAAGACTAGGAATGATTGAATGAGTTTTTTAATAATACTAAAAAATATTTAATATGTTTGTAAAAAATGTATAGTTACGTAAATTAGAAACAAAACACTATAGAAAAGTCCTAAAAAACCTAATGTTGAATACATAAATTACAATGGAAACTTTTGAACCTATTCAAAATAAAAATGAGTTATAACCCTCAATTCGGAAGA
The DNA here is from genome assembly GCA_963669245.1 of Quercus cerris. Taxonomy (NCBI): domain Eukaryota; kingdom Viridiplantae; phylum Streptophyta; class Magnoliopsida; order Fagales; family Fagaceae; genus Quercus; species Quercus cerris. Next base: position 82,204,219 of record OY770008.1, read on the forward strand.
AACAAAACCTCTTAAATTCCTCTACTTTCCTAAAAAGTCAAGGCTAAACATAATTTAAATAAGTAATTGAGTTGTAACGTTTATGGACTAAACTAACTAAATGACGACAACAGATTAAAAATACCTTTACTTATTCTTGCAAGATAGGCCATAAATCAAACACTTGCTTAAAAAACCATTAGACATATAACCATGTTAATCATAAACATACTTAGAAACAAATAAATCATAACTGTATTTATTAAACATATAAGCAACAATAATTATTTAATTCAAATGTTTCTTCAACTTAACTGATTCTAATAATCATCTAATGTTTACTTCGTTATATGAAAAGGTTCATTGGTTAGATAATATCAATATCGACTTAATATTATACACACACACACACACACAAAATAACTCATTTAGAAAAGAAAAATATATATATATATATATATATAAAATAAATTATATCTTAAATGAGAAAATGTTTTTAAAACGCTCATCTTGAAACCTTTCATTCAGAAATCAGTTAATATGGATTGTTTCAAGTTCTTTGAGAATCCCTTGTCATACCTCCAAACCTTTATTTATTTATTTTTTTGATTGATAGAGTATAAAGTGAAACACAAACAACTTATTCATAAGATTTTTATTATTTAACTCAAAACTTGTAACATATAACTAACAACAGCAACATACATTATTATTGGGCTGAGCTACGCTTTGAAATAATATGTGTCTGATGTAGTTATTCAAGTGTGTTGAACATCACCTCAAAACTTTAAATTTCTTATTTGTTCCCAAAGTTGTACTAATTATCTGCAAACTAATTACAACAACCTTGCCATCCCCTTTAAACATTTGTATATGACATCTAAGCTAAGCCATATCATGTGTTACACAATTCATAGTATGTAATGAAAGATGTAAAAACGAATTTTCAATTTGAAATAAAAATATATTTTCCCCTTTCAATGACTATCTAGATCAAAATTCTAAACATATATATATATATATACACACTATACTATACTATACCGAGAACAAAATTTTAAACAACTTTTATTTTAACCCTCTAATAAAACCATAAATTTATAGTTCGAGATCAATGTCTATAATAATGATGCCAAAATTGTAGTGCTAAACATAATTCTAGCAAATAATTGAGTTACAATTTCACTGAAGGATTAAAGAGGATCATAGAGTTGAATTTTGGGGTCATTTATTTATTTAGTTTTATCGCCTCTGTGTCTAAAGTTGTTGTTAAGATAACTGATATGGATTTTTTAGTGCTGAAGGGATGGTCACAAAGACAATCGAATTTCAACAGAATATGTAAATCTTCAACTTAGTCGTTGATCCACTTCCTCCAACTTAGAATTTCACTATTAGTATGAGCATGACCCACATGTTAGAGGCCCCCGATACAGTTGTTCTAAATGATAATTTTGTTGTTAATGATTTTATCAGTAAAATATATGAAAACACTCCAAAACATCGTCAAAATTGTTTGGAATCTTTGACTTCAACAAGTGGAAAAGTAATGACACAAGTTAGAGGTAGATGCTTGGAAAGAAAATCTCCCAATCCCATCCATAATATTACCCCACTTTAATGGGAAATTATTTTGAACCCATCCTCATCTCTTTTTCATTTTTAAGCTCTGAAAGCCACTCCTGCCAAGTGAGGACAATGACCATTCATAAAAACAATAATCAGTAATCACATAAATAGTGTATGCATAAGAAATGGGTCATGGGATGACTCATTAAAGGCTAGTCTAGCCTTTGGTGGCCAAAGAAAAGAGCAGCTATGATGAAAACAATTTTCTTGGTGTTATTTGAGTGAAAAGATCTATGCATATAGAATGCAATGGACGGAAAAAAAAAATTGCAATAATTTTACAATATTCACAAATTAACATGCCACATAATTTAAATTAGAAATTATTGTAACTTTTTGTTATATCTATTATATTACTCATATCGAAGTGAGAATCAACAACAAAAACAAACATTTCAGAAGATGAATACTGATGATGCCACAAAATTATACTACCTCAAATTGTCCATATGGCTCGTCTATAGAAAGAGAAGAAAGATAAGAAGAGTGAGCATAGCCAAATTGTGTCATCCTTTCTTTGGGAATGGACGAGTAATGTCTTGTCCGTGTTTCCTTTGGGGGCGGTCGAGGATGGTCTCGTCCGCCACAAAGGACGGACGAGTAACGCTTCCTCGTCCGCCACAAAGGACGGACGAGCAAAGCATGGCCGTGTCATGGCTCGACCACCCTTAATTAGGGATAGACGAGCCAAGCACCCTTAACCAAAAAGGATGGAAACCTCCATTGCTCGTAAAGAGGCATCGGTTCAGATGAAACGACGTCTAAAAGAAGTTACCTCCGATTTTGATGAACTCCTTAACAATAGGAGCGGTTATCAGAGCCAATAACCGTTCCACGCACTATATAAATGTAATCCTGCGTAAAGGTAAGGGCATTCAGACATTTTCTGGACTTTTGACTTAGAGAAGGAAGAAAACACTTAAATATTTTTCCTCTCCATTCCAGCCTTCTAACTTCATCATCGGAGGGTTATAGGCCGGCCTCCACCGGTCTTCACTCTGATTGGTTTTGGTTTTACAGGACCCAGTTCTCAAAATTGACGAAGTCTGAAGATTTCCAACCCACTGATCTTCCAGAATTATCAGTTGGCGCCGTCTGTGGGAATTCGTAGTGGTCACTCTTGAACTTTTTTAGTTCTGCGAGTTCTTTTTCACAAGGAAGGGTTTGAGATGGTTCGGACTAGATCAAGGGCAACTAGCCCAGGTCCTCAACAGAGTAGGGATGCGTCGAGTAATCCCCATCGCGATCGACAATCTGCACCCAACCTGCAGGCCTCGTCTGTTCAGCATATGCAGTCGATGGCGGCTGCGATGGCGGAGTTAACTCGCCAAAATCAAGAGTTACGGAAAGAAGTTAACTTAAGAAGGCAGACACATCAAGAGCAAGATGAAGAAGGGCCAACCCAGGACCAAGAGGGCAGGGAGAACTTTCATCGTGGGAGCCCATCAAGGGATACCACTTCACGAAGGGCATCTGACTTGAAGAGAGAGATGGATCAGATGAAGAAGGCTATGGACGAGATGAAGGAGAATATGAGGAGGGCAAATCCAGTGGAAGATTTGGTACATAGAACTGACTCTCCTTTTACGGCCTCTATCAACGGCCATCCCCTACCACCGAAATTTAAAATGCCTTCTTTGGATTCATACGATGGGAATCGGGATCCTTTCGATCACATTGCCACCTTCAAGACCACTATGCATCTACAAGGTGTTCCGGATGAAATAATGTGCAGAGCCTTTCCCACCACTCTCAAGGGTCCGGCCAGAGTATGGTTCAGCAAACTACCCCCGAATTCAGTGAGTTCCTTTGGAGAATTAAGCAAGTTGTTTGTTAATAACTTTATAGGGGGTCAGCGTCATAGACGATCCACTTCCAGTTTGTTAACGATAGAACAGGGGGAGAATGAAAGCTTGCGTTCCTTCATTACACGCTTCAATAGGGAAGCCCTGACCGTGGACGAGGTAGATGATAAGCTACTGCTGGCAGCCTTCCATAACGGAGTCAATTTAGATTTGTTCATACATAAACTCTATGAGAAGGAACCTCAGTCTATGGCAGAACTCGTCCATTCGGCCCAAAACTTTATGAATGCAGAAGATGCTATTATAGCTAAGAAGAGGAAGAGGGCTGAGAGGGTAGAATCAAATCCTTCTCGGCAGACCGACCAAGGTCCTCGTCCAAAGAAGGGACGAACGGAGGATAAGAAAGATCGAGAAAAGAGGGCAGGTCCGTCAACAAGGAATCAGCACTACACTCCTTTAAGTGTGCCACTTGAGCAGGTCCTCATGCAAATCAAAGACGAGCCTTCCTTAAAGTGGCCAGAGAAGATGAAGGGAGATCCCAATAAGCGCAATAGAAATAAATATTGTCGCTTCCACAGGGATCATGGGCACGACACGGACAAGTGTTTTGATCTGAAACAGCAGATTGAGAATCTCATCAGGCAAGGGAAGTTGAAAAATTTCCTAGGACGAGATCACAGAGACGAGAAACTAAAAGCCAAAGTAGAAGAACCGTCACGGCCACCGCTTGGAGAAATAAGAATCATTCTGGGGGGAAGTTCTGCAGGACAATCGTCTAAGTCAAAGAAAGCCTACCTGAAAGCAGTGCAGAGTGTGCAGCTTTCTGGACGATCGCCAAATGCAGGGACCATGGACGAGCAAGCAATTACCTTCACGGACGAGGATGCAAAGAAAGTCCATCACCCTCATGATGATGCTATTGTTATCACTCTCCTTATTGCAGATTACAAGACAAGAAGGGTGTTGATTGATAATGGAAGTTCAGCTGATATCTTGTACTTTCCAGCTTTTCAGCAGATGAGGCTGGGACGAGACTTACTCCGTCCAACAAGCTCCCCCCTAGTTGGTTTTGGTGGAATGAAGGTGCAACCAGTAGGTAGTATTTCATTACCAGTGACGTTGGGGGCGTATCCGCAGCAAGTTACCATGGAAGTGAGTTTCCTCGTGGTTGATTGTTCGTCTTCCTACAATGCAATAATTGGGAGGCCAACCTTGAACAGATGGAAGGCAGTTACATCTACTTATCATTTGTCGGTCAAGTTCCCAACGGAACATGGGGTAGGCCAAGTACAAGGGGACCAATTAGCTGCAAGAGAGTGTTATCTGGCTATGCTGGCTGCGGACAAAGAGATTCAAGCAATGAATATCGAAGAAAGGAGGGTGACGGCAGAACCCATTGAGGCTTTGGAAAATGTTCCTTTAGATGATGATGACCCTGAGAGGTGTACCAGGGTTGGAGCAGATCTGGAAGCAACAATTAAGAAAGATCTAATTTGTTTTTTGAAAAGAAATAAGGACGTATTTGCTTGGAGTCACGAAGATATGCCGGGCATAGATCCCAGTGTTATTACCCACCGTCTGAGTGTATGCCCTTCCTCCAAGCCAGTGCGGCAAAAGAAAAGGGTGTTTGCTCCAGAGAGAGATAATGCCGTCAAGGAAGAAGTTCAGAAGCTGATTGTGGCAAAGTTCATTCGAGAGGTATACTATCCTGAGTGGCTGGCCAACGTGGTAATGGTCAAAAAAGCGAATGGCAAGTGGAGGATGTGCGTTGATTTCACTGACCTGAATAAGGCTTGCCCAAAGGACAGTTATCCACTACCACGCATTGATCAATTGGTAGACTCCACCGCCGGCCATAAGTTGCTCAGTTTCCTCGATGCCTTCTCTGGTTACAATCAAATTAGAATGGACGAGGCGGACCAAGAGAAGACGTCCTTTATCACTAGTCAGGGACTGTTCTGTTATGAAGTAATGCCATTCGGCCTAAAGAATGCTGGGGCGACATACCAACGCCTGGTCAACCACATGTTCCGTCCGCAGATCGGGAGGAATATGGAAGTGTACATAGATGATATGTTAGTGAAAACCCAAGACGAGGAGAAACACTTGATCGATTTGCAGGAAACATTTGACACGTTGAGGCAATATCATATGAAGTTGAATCCTAGCAAATGTGCATTTGGGGTATCGTCGGGGAAGTTCCTAGGGTTTATGGTTTCCTATAGAGGAATTGAAGCAAACCCTGACAAAATTCAAGCAATATTGACTATGAAGCCCCCTAGCAATGTGAAAGAAGTTCAGTCCCTCACCGGACGAGTTGCCGCCCTCAACAGGTTTGTCTCTAAAGCTACAGATAAGTGTTTGCCATTTTTTAAAGTTCTCAAAAAAGCATTTGAATGGACCGATGAGTGCCAAAAAGCTTTTGAAGATTTGAAGAGTTATCTTAGCCAAGCCCCGTTATTAAGCCCGTCTGTGTCCGGAGAAGAGTTGTACTTATATTTGGCAGTCACCCCACATGCCATAAGTTCAGCACTGGTGAGGGAAGAAAACAAGGTGCAAAAACCTGTGTACTACACCAGCAAAGCATTGAGGGGAGCAGAAGGACGGTACCCGCTAATGGAAAAATTAGCTTTTGCGTTGGTGACGGCTTCCAGAAAGCTAAGGCATTATTTTCAAGCTCATGTCATTAACGTTATGACAGACCACCCACTAAAGAAAGCCATGAACAAGTTAGAGGCTGCAGGACGTTTGATACAATGGGCCGTCGAACTCAGTGAATTTGACATCAAGTATCAACCGAGGCATGCCATAAAAGCTCAAGCCCTAGCAGATTTTATTGCGGAGTTTACTTCGAATTGTGATGAGGTGGGTGAAAAAGCAAGTATCAAGTGGGTAGTTTATGTGGACGGTTCGTCTACACAATATGCGAGAGGAGTAGGTGTGGTCCTGCAATCTCCAGAAGGGGACAAGTTAAAGTACAGAGTTCGTTTGCAATACCAGACAACAAACAATGAAGTCGAGTATGAAGCACTTCTCAAAGGGATGGAATTAGCCAAGTCCGTTGAAGCAAAGTCACTCCTCGTCTTGGGAGATTCTCAGCTAATCATGGGCCAGGTAAATGGCGAGTTTGAAGCTAAGGAAGAGCGCATGAGGAAGTATCTAAACAAAGTGACGCGACTTGTTAAAAAGTTTGAAGAAGTTAGCTTTATTCAAATCCCAAGGGAGGAAAACATGGAAGCTGATGCTTTAGCGAAAGAAGCCTCGTCCAGCGAAGCTGCAGACAAGTTTGATGAAATCCAGTATATGCCGAGTGTAGATATCCCAGAAGTGAAACAGGTGGAAAATAGAATGAATTGGATGGTCCCAATTGTGTCATACTTAAAAGACGGACGACTTCCGGATGAAAAAGGCGAAGCTAGAAAGCTGAGAGCGAGGGCAGCACGATATGTTCTTATGGACGAGATTCTCTACCGAAGAGGTTTTTCCCAGCCTTATCTCAGATGTTTGGCCCCAGACGAGGCCAACTACATACTCAGGGAAATTCATGAGGGAGCATGTGGCAATCATTCAGGCGCTAGATCGCTCGTCCATAAAGTCGTCCGTGCAGGATATTATTGGCCAAATATGCAAGCTGACGCTAAGTCGTACGTCAAGGTATGCGACCAATGCCAAAGATTCAGCAATGTCCCCAGGCAACCATCAGAGTTTTTGGCTCCAATGACGGCCCCGTGGCCTTTTGCACAGTGGGGATTGGATATCTTAGGTCCATTTCCACTGGGTGTAAGGCAAATGAAATTCCTTGTGGTTGGTATTGATTATTTTACCAAGTGGGTAGAAGCAGAGCCTTTGGCCAACATCACACAGCAGAATGTCAAGAACTTTGTATGGAAAAATATTGTATGTAGATTTGGGGTGCCTGGGGTGCCTAGGGTTCTGGTATCGGACAATGGAAAGCAATTTGACAACGCAGTTTTCAGAGATTTCTGTGTACACTTTGGCATTCAAAATCATTACTCTTCACCAGCCCACCCACAAGCTAATGGCCAGGCAGAAGTTGCAAACCGATCCTTGTTGAAGATAATCAAGACTCGGCTTGAGGGGGCTAAGGGAGTATGGCCAGATGAGCTTCCGGGCGTTCTGTGGGCATATAGAACGACAGTGAGAACTCCTACAGGAGAGACTCCTTTCAGGCTAGCATATGGATCTGAAGCAGTCATACCCGCTGAAGTGCACGTCGCCAATCATAGGGTGATGACCTACCAGGACGAATCTAATGAGGAACAACTACGTCTGAACCTCGACTTGATAGACGAGGTGAGGGCGGACGCCGAGCAAAGGATGGCAAGGTATAAAAATCTCATGGCTAGGAGATATGATGCAATGGTGAAACCAAGGCGATTCAACATAGGGGACCTTGTCCTAAAAAGGGTTTCCTTAGCAACAAAGAACCCAGCCCATGGGAAGTTGGGACCAAATTGGGAAGGCCCCTATAAAGTTGTCAATTGCAAAAGACAGGGTTCCTATTACTTAGAAACTCTTGATGGGAGGAAGTTGGAGCATCCATGGAATGTGGAACACTTGAGGAAGTATTACCAGTAGAATATCAGCCTGGACGAGCTCAGCAACTAAACTTTATTACTACTATTATTATATTATTTGGTGTGGTTTTGTTATGTTAAAGTTATGGACGGCGTTATAGTTTATGTTTAAATAAAGGCATTGGCCTAAAGAGCCTGCCTCGTCTTTGAACAATACTTATGATATGAATGGTATTTGTGGAATGTACATAATGTTGTGTAATTTACTAACTTCCATACTACATTCGTTTGAAGTTTACTTAAGGGATATAGTGAGAAGCCTTAAATCCCAAAGGGAAAAGCATTAAGGCATTCTCGTCCATATCAAAGGACGAAGCAAAGCCTCAAATCCCAAAGGGAAAAGCATTAAGGCATCCTCGTCCATACCAAAGGACGAAGCAAAGCCTTAATTCCCAAGGGAACATTAGGGCGTCCTCGTCCTTGTCAGAGGACGAAGCAAAGCCTTAAATCCCAAGCAAACTCGTCCAAAGCGCTTTTGCCCATGTACTTAAAGATAGCGTTTTAACTTGGGTCATGGACGAGAGAAACATCTAGTTATATTTTACTTAAGGCTTTTCGTTAAAACAATCCAAACAAAACGGACGAGTAAAATGAAAGCCTTAAGGTTCCAAAGCATAAAAAATTGGGCTTTTTGTTAAAACAATCCAAGTTATGGACGAGTACAATGAAAGCCTTCAGTTTTTAAGAATAAAAATTAGCCAAGTCCATAAACAAGGCAGGCTGGTTTTTATCATCTTTAACAGGTCCCTAGACCAGTTATGTTGTATTGCTACCATGTCACATGAAGAAACTACACTTGAAATTCAAATAAAAATGGTAGACAAATATACACGCAGAATGGACGAAGTTGGACAAGTAAAATAAATAAAGCTCGTCCATACATATGCTACGAGAATAACATTTGAGTGTATCTAACGTTCACAAAAAAAAAAAAAAAAAAAAAAACTTCTGCACAATAAACTTGTTTAAAACCTCGTCCTAAAACCATGGACGAGGAAAATGTATTGAGATTACATAGGTGGTCACAAAATGGATCAAACAGAAGTGCATAAAAAAAGAAGAGAGAATCTTTCTAGGGAGAAACGTTGGGGGCGTCCTGAGGGGGCAAAGTTGTAGCGTCATCTTCAACATTGACGTCGTCGGAGCCAGTCTGGACGAGAGAACTAGTGGCAGCAGCGTTCAGGTTAAGGAGAATGGAACTGAAGTCAACGTCAGGAAACTTTTCCACAGCTTCACTTCTAAAATCCTCAAACCCCGCTGCGTAATTAGTGTCCAAGACTTCAGTATACTGCGTGGACGACTTGAATTCAGCCACTGCATCCTCCTTTGCGTTGGAAAGAAGGGCATCATACTCGTCATTCTTCTTCTGTAAGGCCTCAAGACGAGAATCCTTCTCTGCAGCACTGGTTCTTAGCTCCTCAACCAATGTTTTCAGCTCCTTTACCTCGTCCGTGGTCTTGCCAGCCACTTCAGCCCATTGCCTTGCCTCAGCTTTTAACTCCTGGACCCTCGTCTCTAGCAGGATCCTCGTCTTGTCCAACCCCGTTGCTTGCCTGGACGCTGCTATAAACTTTGACATCCCCTGTTAAAAAGAAACAAGTTAAAAACGAAAGGGAAAGAGAGACGAGGGAGGAAGGTAAATCATAGATTAGGACGAGGTATTACCTTGAAGAGATCATGAACACCAGAATGTTCAAAATCTCTAAGGGACATATCATAGCATACATTTATGTCCTCGTCCGTCACAGCCTGCTTAAAGCGTTCCCAAGCTAAGTCTTCATTCTCAATGATATTGGAGGGAGCCGTCCTGGGAGGCTGAGACGGAGTCGACACGGTCCTGGACGGAGTGGCTTGGGACGGAGTGGTCTCAGCTAGAGTGGACGAGTCCACATCAACTATTTGCGTAGGCCGCTGAGACGAGGGAGGTTTGACCACTTGAGACAAGTTGGGCTTGGCCTTTTTACCTCGACGACTGGGGAGATTCCCCAAGTCTAAGTTCCTTGACAAGTTTTTCCTTTTCTCCCCAGTCGAAGGACGAGTCTGGACATCGCCTTCTGGACGATCACCCTCAGTAACCACCTCTTTTCCTCTATTTCCCTTCATCGTTGCCATCCCTTTTTATAAAAACAAAAAGAGGGAAAAGAAGATAAAAATACCTGTAAAAGCAAGGAATAAAATGCAAGGACGATAAAGACAACTTACTCTTTCTAACTGTGACCTCGTGTGCAATAGCCTCGTCGGACGGATTAGGACCTAAACCCCACTTGGCGAGGCGTCTGAGTGAGACCAAAGAGTGAAAGTCCCTATCCGCGTGAAGACGAGCTCTGTGGACGCGGTCACGGAAAAACTTGCTTAGGGACGGACGTTCAACAGCTGAAAAAATGAAAACATTCACTCCTGTTAATTGGCCGTTGATATTTAAGATGAATAAAGTATAAAGACACGAGTGAAAAAGAACAAGGGGAATGACTTACCTTCAGGACGAAGGTTTCCTAGGTCCCCAGTACAACGGCCAAACGAGTCCTGGCCAACGTCTACAGGGGTTCCAGCCCAGAAGCCAGAGACGAAGAAAAATTCCGTCTTCCATTTCCTGTCAGACGAGGCCAAGGACTTGATCAACCTACAGTCTTTGCCCCTGGCTGTAAATTGATAGAAGCCAGGGGATTGGTGTATCTCTGAAGGTTTGTAGCAGAAAAGGAACTCGTCCACAGTAAGAGGACGGTCCCTTCCAAATACTTCATTCCACAAAACTTGCATTGAGACAATTAGTCTCCATGCATTTGGATTAAACTGACATATACCTAAACCTAACCTAGTTAACAACTCTCTAGTGAAGGTGTTTAATGGGAATCTCAAACCCCCCAAGAGGTAAGCTTCATAGACGCCAATCCCGAAGCGAGGGTTGCAACACCATTCTCCACGGACAAGTATTCTTGGGTTAAACTCGTCTGGAATTTGGTACCACTCCTTAAGGTTTTTTAGTCTCTGCTCGTCCGTCTTGGAGGGGATATCTATCGCACAACTATATACAGTAACTTCTTCTTCATCTAAGGTGTTAGGACGAGGGTCAGAGGACGAAGTACCAGCCCGAGACCCTGAGGCCTTCCTAAGTTGTTCTTGTATAACTTCTATGGGAAGCCCAGGGACACCAGAGATGTACTCCTCGTCCGTGGTATTCCCCCTACTACTGTCACTATCGCTACTAGAATTATAGCTACTCTCGTCATTATACTCGTCTATAGCCTTATCTATGCTATCGCTAGACGAGGAAAGTACAATGTCTACCATTTTGAACAAGAAAACTAAGGACGAGGAAAAGAGAAATACCTGGATCTAGGACGAAGGAAGGCTATAGACGCGTGAAGCTTCTAAACGAATATCTAAGACGAGGAAGGACAGGGAAAGAAATTTCAGAAATGGAGAGGGTACTGGAGGTATTCCACTATTTATAAGGAGAAAACTCAGGCATCTGAAGCGACGTCACCCAGTCATTAAGGGACACGTGGCACACTCCTCGGGCAGATCAATCGACTAGATTTTTCCACCAACTAATTTTTGACACGTAGCACATATAACTGCTGCTAACATACCTTTTTTTATCTTAGGACGACCCAATGAACAAGGGGGCAACTGATGATGCCACAAAATTATACTACCTCAAATTGTCCATATGGCTCGTCTATAGAAAGAGAAGAAAGATAAGAAGAGTGAGCATAGCCAAATTGTGTCATCCTTTCTTTGGGAATGGACGAGTAATGTCTCGTCCGTGTTTCCTTTGGGGGCGGTCGAGGATGGTCTCGTCCGCCACAAAGGACGGACGAGTAACGCTTCCTCGTCCGCCACAAAGGACGGACGAGCAAAGCATGGCCGTGTCATGGCTCGACCACCCTTAATTAGGGATAGACGAGCCAAGCACCCTTAACCAAAAAGGATGGAAACCTCCATTGCTCGTAAAGAGGCATCGGTTCAGATGAAACGACGTCTAAAAGAAGTTACCTCCGATTTTGATGAACTCCTTAACAATAGGAGCGGTTATCAGAGCCAATAACCGTTCCACGCACTATATAAATGTAATCCTGCGTAAAGGTAAGGGCATTCAGACATTTTCTGGACTTTTGACTTAGAGAAGGAAGAAAACACTTAAATATTTTTCCTCTCCATTCCAGCCTTCTAACTTCATCATCGGAGGGTTATAGGCCGGCCTCCACCGGTCTTCACTCTGATTGGTTTTGGTTTTACAGGACCCAGTTCTCAAAATTGACGAAGTCTGAAGATTTCCAACCCACTGATCTTCCAGAATTATCAAATACCATAAGAAAATATGCAATAAAAGTTGAGGATTAAGCGTGCATTTAGGATCAATTTATTTTTTCAAAATATCTAGTTATGATAATTATTTTAATGGAAGATATAGCCTTAGGCTACAACAAAGTTTGAAACTAAATTTTGTTTCAGTTTATTTAGCTTTTTGCTATTTTGTTTACTGAATGTGTGCCAAAGTATGTTTGTATTTTGAAAAAGGTTATAAAAAGTGAAGAAAAATTAATTTTTTAATGGAAGTTATAGCCTTAAAATACAACCAAGTTTGTAGCTAATTTTGTTCCAGTTTATTTAGCTTTTTGCTATTTTGTTTACTAAATGTGTGCCAAAGTATGTTTGTATTTTGAAAAAAAAAGTTATAAAAAGTGAAGAAAAAGTGAGTTTTAAAAATTTGTACATTTTTTTTTATAGAGTTTCAACCTATGATGTCTGTTTCTTATGAATCTGCTCTTTATCATCAGAACAAGACATTAATCAGTTTTAGTGAAGGTGGGGATTGATCCCCATATCTCTTATTAAACTATTAGAGACTTTACCAATTGATCAAATAGGAACCCACTAAATATTTGTACATAAAATCTAAAAACTAGCTGAAAAACTGGACCAAAACAGGCAATAAATGTATAATTAAACCTAAATTTTATTCTGATTCATCATTTTTAAACGTAATGTAAAGAGTTCTACTATTATAAGAAAAAATCTCACATTATGTTTTCAACAAATTGAGATGTTAATTTATCGTATGTTAAAATATAATAAAATTATACCCCAAACTCACAACAGTTCAAAATAAGATTATTGTAAAGATATTGTGAGATTTTGTTGTGTTCATGAGATATCTCTAATAAAAAAAAAACAAAAAAAAAAAACACTAGCTATTTATTTATTCTATTATTGATTTGACATTAATCACATTTAATGATATTTTGATTTAGGCTCTAATCATTTCGTATTTAACAATCTCCATACTTTTTCACATTTGTATTCATGATGGGTGATGTTTATTATCCACACCCTAATATACTCAAGTTTACACACACTTATAAAATGCACAAAAATTGTAACTCACGATTTAAATGGATATTAGAGGCGTGTATAATCATGTGTGTGACAAAATGTGTGTAATAGTATTTATACTACTTGATATACAAGTGTCATGTGAAACATTTCACATCAAGAAATGGGAAGGCCAGGGCTATTTAAGCAAATTGGTAAACCAACCAAATCGACTTGCCATAGCCCAATTCGACGCCACTAATGGTTAGTGCCAGTCTCAACCTTCTGAAACCGATTCAGGGAGTGGCAGTTTCCTCTTCTAATACCAAAGCCCACTTGACCTGACAAAGAAACCTATCAAACTAAGGTTGAATCCACCCAAATCTGGAAAAGATGAGGCCTCCTCCATTTAGATCCAGCCACGTTTGACCCTCTTCCACTAAGATCCGGCCAAATTTGGCATAGATCCGCTAAGATCTAGCCATGTCTAGTATAAATCCACAAAGATTCAGCCACGTTTGGCACAAATTTCACAGATTCGACCACATCAATCTCTTCTCAGCTCAAATCTGATGATATTATGCTCATCTCTGCTCAATTCAGACAAAGTCTTGCTTTCCTCTGCTCAGATTGCCATTACCACCACTTCTTAATTGGTTTTGCCTGAATCAATCAATCGTCTGTCTAAGCCCAACCCAACTTGACCCATGTTAATTGGTAGTCAGTTGCAAATCCTGTCATCTTCCACTTGACTTGAGCTCGTCGGTTTCTGGTTGAGTTCAAAACTGACCCGAATTGACTTATATACAGCCCTACGAGAAACAAATAGTTGATACTTAATAGAGAGATGATACCTCATGTGTATAGGGCATATACTATTTTTCCCTTAATAGATCTATGAATCTGTGACCGCACACCATATGTCAAGATGGATGCAAAAAGGCTACGACCCATTGGAAAAGTATTGAGAGCTTTTTCTTAGAACTAGTAGAAAGTAGAAGTTATTATGTGTAGTCCATGACTGTGGATGTGGTCCAGGTTCTTGTCTCCTACAAAAGTCTCCATGATTATGGGTCCAGGTTCTTTGTCCCATTGAAAGTCTTTTTTTTTTATTATTTATTTATTTTATTAGTCCCATTGAAAAGTCTTGGCTTTTGCCACTCATATGTTTCTCATCCTTTCATTTTGTCTCATGATCGTCTTGACGCATTCAAATGTCTCATCTATGGTCACGGTTTGGCTTTTCCTTGCAGAAAAGTCTCTGAATATAGAAAAGTAATTGAGAGATATTAATTTTCCCAAGGTATGTGGTCCGAGGAGCTAGGCATGACTAAGGTTCTGTTTGATACTTTAGATAAATGTCATAATGTGTTAATTTTTCCAAAGCAGATGGTCCAAGGAACCAGGCATATCTAAGGTTCTGTTTAACACTTAGAAAAGTAATTGAGATATATCAATTTTCCGAAGGTATGTGGTCTGAGAAGATAGGCATGACCAATGTTCTGTTTGATACTTTAGATAAATGTCATAATGTCTAACACATAATATAACAAACCCAAATTGAGTGAAGGAAGCCTTTATTAATAATAATACCTCTTAAGGTTATTTACATTCCAGGGACGTGGTACAACCTTTTCCTCTAGATCTTCAAGATGATATGCACCTATTCCAGCCATCAATGTGATACGATACGGCCCTTCCCAGTTGGGTCCCAATTTTCCCCATGTTGGGTTCTTGGCTGTTCCTAAAACCTTTGTTAAGACCAAGTCTCAAACTGTCAGTGGTCTCAATTTTACGTTGGCATCGTATCCCTACTTGAGCTTGTGTTGATAATAGGCTAATTGGACCATGGCACTTTCCCTTCGCTCTTCAACTAAGTCTAAGCTCCTCTCCAATAGTTCATTGTTACTGCTCGGAGTGAAGGAACTTGTTCTCAGTGTAGGGAATCTGGTCTTTAAAGGAATAACAGCTTCGGCCTCATAAATCATGGAAAATGGCGTTTCTCTTGTGGACCTACGAGGTGTAGTCTGGTAAGTCCATAGGACGTGTGACAGCTCTTCTACCCATTTTCCCTTTACATCATCCATTCTCTTTTTAAGCCCACTCACTATGACCTTATTAACGGCTTCAGCTTGTCCATTCTCCTATGGATATGCAGGGGTGGAATATCTATTTGTTATGCCCAGGTTGCTGCAATACTTCCAGAAGGCTTTGCTATCAAATTGCAAGCCATTGTCTGAGATGAGGGTACGAGGGACTCCAAACCTAGTGACAATATTCTTCCAAATAAATCATTTGGCATCCACGTCCCTGATGTTTGCCAGTGGTCAGCTTCAACCCACTTGGTGAAGTAGTCTGTGCCGACCAACAAGTACTTCTTATTCCCCGTCACTTTAGGGAAAGGGCCTACAATATCCAAGCCCTATTGAACGAAAGGCTAAGGACTAGACAAAGGGTTAAGAACTCCCCTAAGTTGGTGAATGTTTGGGGCAAACCTTTGGCACTGGTCACACTTCTTTGCATAGTCTTGCGCTTCTTTCTGCATCTTCGGCCACCAGTAGCCTTGTGTAAGGGCCCTGTGTGATAAAGATCTTTCCCCAGTGTGACTTCCACAAATTCCATCATACAATTCTTCCAGGATAGCTTGATCGCTTCAAGGTGTACACACAGCAAATACGGGCCAAAAAAGGATCTTTTATATAACTTTTGGTCCTCAGACAGCTAAAATCGAGGAGCCTTTCTCCGTACTTTGTCAGCCTCGGACTTATCCTTAGGCAAAACATCTTCCTTAAGGAACAATACTATAGCGTCCATCCAACTAGGACCCACCCTTGCTTGATGAACATGAACCATAGTTCATCCTACCTTGACAGGCTTACACAAATCCCCTACAAGGATTACCCGAGGTAAATTTTATGCTGAGGAGGTTGCCAATGTGGCAAGAGAGTCTGCATGTGTATTTTTATTTCTAGGGACTTGTGATAAATTAAAATACTCGAACCTAGACTGTAAATGTCTAATCTGGTTTAAGTATTCTTGCATTCTAGGATCTCTAGCTTCTAACCCTCCTTGGACTTGGCCAACAACCAACCTTGAATCAGAGAACAGCTCCACTGCCTTTCCACCCATTTTTTGCACCATGATCATCCCTTCCAGCAGGGTTTCATATTCAACTTCGTTGTTTGTGGCCGAGAAGCCCAACCTTAAGGATTTTTCAATCGGGATCCTTTCTGGAGATATCAGGACTAGTCCCACACTAGATCCCTTATGATTTGCTGCACCATCAACGTAGACTTTCCAGGCCAATGGTTCTTGTACGGAGATTACCCTAACTGATTTTCCATCCATGTTCTTCTCCTCTACCCTCTCCTCTACCGGGGTTTCAACAACTTAGCTACCAAGTCGACAATGACCTGACCCTTTACAAAAGTGCAGGGCATGTACTTGATATCAAAAGCCCCTAGAATCGTGCTCCACTTTGCAATTCTCCTTGTGTAATCAACACTCCAAATTAGAGATCTAAGTGGGAGTTGGGTTAGGATAATAACTGTATGTGATTGAAAATAGTGGGGAAGCTTATGCGTAGTATGTACCACGGCCTTGACAGCCCTCTCTAATGGTAAGTAATGAATCTCGGCTTCATGTAGGGATTTGCTTACATAATAAACCGGCCTCTGTATGCCACTATCATCCCGTATTAGCACCATGTTGTGAAATTTTAAAGTACTCGCAAGTGTACGAATCGTACCAAAGTATAGTTTGACAAGAACGAGGTCGAACCCACAGGGACTTAAATGAACGTAGGAAAATTAAATCAAATCTTAACCAAATTAATCCTTATCTAGTTTAATAAAAATTGGTTGTTTTGAAATTAAATAAACTAAGCAAATAATAAAATTAAGCAAATAGTTAAACTAAGCAAAAGATATAAAGTAATGAAAAGATGTAAACAATCAAGGGAAAGGAATTAAGGTTTTGGAATCCACCTTGTAAGTCATACCAGCATATATTTATGATCATTAATTTTTCTCAACTCACTACATGATAATCTAGAAATCAATCTTGCTATCATGGAAAATATCCTAATTAAAATCCTTATTTTAAAAATCAAAAGCATGTTATTCTTCGCTTCTTAAGTATAAAACCAAATCGTTAATTGTATCCATAACCAAACAAATCACAAGATATATCAAATTCTAAAAATCAAATCATAACTTGTATCCATTGACAGACAAATCACAAACGATATCCAATTTTATAATCAAGAATTAATAAACCAAGCATTCAATTAATTAAGATAAATCCTAACTCATGAGAAAAACATGATTGAACTCATATCTAGAATCCCATCTTAGTCAATTGATATGAAGTAAGAACAATTTAAATCATTAAAGAACAACTATTGTGGGAAAAATTAAATCACATAAATATTACTAGTAATCCTTAACAAGGTTTCATCCTCAACCCTAATTATAAATTTAGCTACTCATGGTAATTGAAATAAAACAAAAGAATAAAATACTAAACATTAAACTAGACAAATAAAATAGAGAATGAAATAGTCACAATGCTATCATGGAGAAAAGTTACAGAGAAGTCACATGCGGCACTGCCTCTTGCTCCAATTTTTGTTTTGCATCTCAGCCCTAGCACTAGCCTCCCTGAATTTTGCCCTAAAAAGCCTTTAAATAGGTCAAGGAATCCTATTACAAGTTGAATTCCCGTTTGAAAAAAATTCCAAATTTTTAGGCTTCACTTAATCGACTATTTTGGCCATTTAACTTCAGAATTCGGGCTCTTGGTAAACTACAAAGTTGTAGCCCTTTAAGTAACTTTCCATCCCAACTTGAATCATCTCAATTGGACATGTGAGACAAAAGTTATGCTAAAAATACTAACTGATGTGCAGGCTGAAATCCTAATCCAAATTGGACTTAGATTTGGTGCAAATTTCCTTTGATTCCTTACTCCAATTGGACTTAAATTTAATATTCATGCCTGGGTGGACGTAAGTTGGCCTGATTCAATTGGCCTAGCCCCACTTTGCATGTAAAGCTCTTGTTACCTGCAACACAAAGATATTACATAATCAGTCACAAAATAACATAAAAGTAAAGCTAAATATGTAGATATGTGAGTATTTTATTGTATATATTTCATGCACATCACACCAAACTCACCTCGTGGGAGGCCACTGCGATGTAGGCAAACAAAACCCCATCCACCTCAGGCCTAGATATGAGAGGTGGCCGGGACAAATACTCTTTCAACTGCTGGAAAGCTAGGACACATTCCTCGATCCATTCAAATCCCTTCCACTTATTCAATAACTGAAAGAAAGGTCTACACCTGTCTACTGATTGAGAGATGAATCGGTTTAGTGCAGCAGTCATCCCTGTAAGCCTCTGAACCTCTTTGGGATTCTGAGGTGATTGT
This sequence comes from Quercus cerris, assembly GCA_963669245.1. NCBI lineage: Eukaryota > Viridiplantae > Streptophyta > Magnoliopsida > Fagales > Fagaceae > Quercus > Quercus cerris. Next base: position 82,222,982 of record OY770008.1, read on the forward strand.
AAATTGTTAATTTTCTTAATTTGGTCAGGGGTGACTTCAATTCCACGGTGAGTAACCATGTAGCTCAAGAACTTCCCTGATTCGACACCAAAAGAACACTTGGAAGCATTAAGCCATAGTTTGTGCCTCCTCAAGATATCAAAAATGTTTCCGAGGTCATTAACATGGTCGGACTCTTCTTTACTCTTTACCACCATATCATCGATGTAAATTTCGATGTTTTTTCCTAACTGAGGCTCAAACATCCTGGTCATCATCCTTTGATAAGTAACCCCTGCATTCTTCGAACCAAAGAGCATCACCTTATAATGGTAATTTCCAGTAGGAGTGACAAATGTTGTCCTCTCTTGGTCATCCAAAGTTAAAGGTATCTGATGGTACCCTTGAAAGGCATCCAGAAAGCTCATTCGTGGATGGCCCACAGTTGCGTCTTCTAGCTGGTCAATCTGAGGCATAGGGAAAAGGTCCTTTGGCAGGCTTTGTTCAAGTCCGTAAAATCCACACATACGCGCCACTTCCCAGTCTTCTTTTTTACCACTACTATGTTAGCCAGCCATTCAGGGTAAAAGACCTCTTTAATAGCCCCAGCCTGCTTAAGTTTCGTCACCTCGTCCTTGACAGCATCAGAATGTTCCTTGGATGAATGCCGATGCGGTTGCTTCCTGGGGGTGACAGATGGATCGACATTCAGATGATGGCAAATGAAACTCAAATCCACCCTCGGAGCTTCGTAGGCATTCCAGACGAACACATCAACGTTCCCCTTAAGAAATTCCACCAACTCGCCTTTCTCCTGAGGTGGTAGTTAAGCTCCCACCTGAAAAAACTTCTCCGGGTCATCACCTACGGTAAATTTCTCTAAATCTTCACACTTGGCCACCTCAGCTGACCGCTTCGCAAGTAATTCCAGGGACTTTGACTGTTATAAGCCTTCCTTAACCAAGGCCGAGGACTCAATCGCTAGCAGATGCAAAATTGGAGACACAAGGCACTACCTAGCCATGGATTGGTTACCCACTAGCTCCTCAATCCGGTCTCCTGACAGATATTTCACCTTCTGATGCAGAGTTGAAAAAACAACCTCCAGGGCGTGAAGCCAAGGTTTGGCGACTATGGCCGTGTAGGGAGAGAAGGCATCAACTACAATAAAGTCCACTTCAACCATTTCTGAGCCTGCTTGAATGGGTAATCTAATTTGACCCTTTGGAATGACAACTTTTCCATCGAAACTCACTAAAGGTGAATCATAGGCTATCAAGTCTTTGGACTTTAAGTTCAACCCCTTATATAAATCAGGATACATAATTTCAGCACCATTGCCTTGATCCACCATCACCCTCTTCACATCATACCCTCTGAGAGTTACCACCAAGGCATCATCAAGCGGCTGGATGGTTCTTACCTTATCTTCATCCAAGAAACTCAATGCCAGTTGAATTTCCATTTTAGCCCTCTTCGGCCCAGCATTAGTGTCCTCGGCAGGTAGCCAAGCTACAGTCATCACCCTGAAGGGCTGTGAACCAGTCTTCCCAGGTGCAGCAAAGATGACATTGATTGTGCCTATCGAGGGCCTTGAAGAAGCATTCCCTTGAGTCCCAGACCTCGATTGGTCTCCTTGCTCGTTGGGGTGGGACAAAAGATGCTGTAATCTCCCTTCTTTGACCAGTTGCTCCAAATGATTCCACAATGTTCGGCAGTCCTCGATGGTATGTCCCCGCTCCTGGTGGTACTGGCAATGAAGGCTTTGGTTGCACCTTAAAGGGTCTCCACTCATCTTGTTCAGCCATTTGAAGTATAGCTCGTTCTTAATCTATTCTAAAACTTAATGCACCGGCTCTCTGAACACAGTGTTTACCACTTGAGGAGCTGCAGGCGCAGATTGCCCAGCAAAATCCCTTCGAGGTCTGTTATTGTTGTAGTGGTCCAACCTGAAATCCCTCATCTCCTGAGAGATAACCTTGCGCTTTGCCCTGTCCTGCTGTTGGTCCTCCTCAACCCTCTTGTACTTGTCAATCTGATCCATGAGTTGGTGTATACTGGCAACAGGTTTTCCAGTCAAAGACTTCTTTAAGCCATGCTCGGCAGGTAGGCCGAGCTTGAAAGTGCTAATGGCTACATCGTCAAAATCACCATCAATCTCGTTGAACATCTCCCAGTATTTGTCCGAATACGTCTTTAGGGTTTCTCCCTCTCTTATGGCCAAAGATAATAAAGAAGCCAAAGGCTGAGAAACCCTGCTACACGTGATAAAGCGGGATCCAAACACTTGAATGAGTTCCTTGAAAGAATCAATGGAACTTGCCCTCAAACTATCAAACCATCTCATTGTCACAAGCCCCAAATTGGACAGGAATATCTTGCATATCAAAGGCTTGTTTTTGGAGTGTATGGACATCTTTTGATTGAAGTGGCTAACATGCTCCACAGGGTCTGTTCTTTTGTTATACATAGTGAACGTGGGTTGAGAAAACCACTGAGGAACTCTCCTTCCCTAAATCCAATGTGTGAAAGGCGATCTGGAAATCTAGTTGAGTGCTTTACTCATAGCATCGTTTCCCAGGCCGACTGAGCTTGTCTTTTACTAGTATGGGTAGTATGTACACTTCTCTCCCGATCTCTTTAACATTCAAGATCACAGAAGTGATCTTAACGTTGAGACCCCATAGACTCTACCTGGTGTGGACCTGAACCTGCCATCGTTGAAAGTTGGAATCATTATAACACTAGTAATTCCCACAGACAATGCCAATTGTAAAGACCAGATTTGAACTTCCAGCCCACTACGTGGATGGACTTAGACTCAAAAAGCCCAAAACAATGAATTTATAGAGAATGTGTTGGAAAACTGGGTTTTAGTTAATCAAACGAACACTATAATAGGTTCAGATGATAAGATAATGAAAAGAAGAAGATTTATATTGAAGAAAAATCATCCTCGGCAAGGTCCGAGGAGGTCTGTTCTTATTTATTATTCTCAGGTTCGATTACAAATTTGGTTCCTAAATGCTATAGTGTTTTTCTCTTTTTTCTCTGATCCCCCTCTCTAGTTGCCTCCATTCTTCTCTTATACTTTCTTTCCTTTTCATCCCCACCTTCCACGTGCATGCTAGATGGTTGGTGTTGATACTTGTCCCATCAGCGTCTCCCATAAGTCCTCATGTAGTAATTGTGAGGCTGAAAAATCACTGTTCAGGTATCACCTCTACATTAATGTGGCCAAAGAGTTAGCTACAGAGCATTTAATGTGGTGGCAACAGCTTTCTACTAAGACACTTTAGGACTTTCTCATGTCTAACATTTCTACAATGCTTATCAACACCAACGAGACTTCTTGGAACATCACCCTGAGTGACAGACAACCTCTTCGGACCTCGGCATTAGTCAGCAGAGGACGCATTTATCCTCGGCCCACCTTTTTGAGCCATTAGGACCAAGACTAACCTCTATTTATTAGCACAATCTTTTCTAATAAAGATTTCTCTTCTTCGAGCAACGCCTCGTCCTCGGCCCAATATCCCTACAATAGTTATTTGACAATAATGGATAATCTAGTCATTGGGCTTTTATCAAGAGGTTTTAGTAACCAATAACTATAGGCTATTATTGTCATGAGTGACCTATATAATACTCATAACTATACCTTTTCACTAAAATATTTCCCACAACATATAATTTGGCTACTATAGTTTAGAAAACCATTTCCTATTTGGCAAAGTGGGTGCTCAACACCTCACTTTGTAATTTAACTTCAAATCTTAGATCAAGAGTTCTAGATAGTGCACCCTGTACTTAGGACCAAGGCCTTGTAATTTTTGAAGTCAAATTACAAAGTGAGGTGTCAAGCACCCACTTTGCCAATGATTCAATGAAGCATGTAATTTCAAATTCAATGATTCAAGGAAGCATGTATTATTTATAAAGGGTTTTTTTTTTTTTTCCTTAATTAAGTAAGTAACGACTTTATTATGAACCCATGATTTAGGGGAAATTATTGTGTACTCCCGGAGTACCACAAATGCATACTCCTTCCTCTCACACGAATGGTGGGTCCCACTAATTAAATTCATGGTGGAACCCATCATTCATGTGAGAGGGAGGACTATGCATTTTTAGTACTCCGAGAGTACCTAATAATTTTCCATGATTTAGGGGGAAATGTGTTTTCAAGTGGGCTTTCCATTTTAAGGGACACGATCACAAACTTACCCTTTCACATGGGTTTGGCCTGATTAGAACCAATTGGCAGGCCAAGATCACGATCTCTCATAGTGTTGAGTCCCACATTAACTAGGTCAAACAAGGCTAGGTAAATGATTACGAGGAGTCTTGATTGTAACATGACAAATTGTTTTGGAATATAGTACAAGTGTGGCAATCACTATCCTCATGTCGTGACATATTAATGGTAAAACCCCTCTCATAATCCATTTCTTCCAAATCCTTATTTATAGGAGCCAATTTTCAACTTTATAAAATTTGGCTTCCCCTCAAAAGAATGAGATTTCTATAAAGTCCTTTAGTAACAAAATAGGTCAGGTTATCAAACACTCACTTAAAAAACCATTAAACATATAACCATATTAATCTTAAACTTACTTATAAACAAATAAATCTTAATTATATTTATAATCATACCAATATCTACAATTATTTATTCAAAAGTTTTTTCAACTCCACCTATCATAATGTTTACTATGTTATATGAAAAGGTTAATAAGTGAGATAATACCAATATTTTACATAATAACCCTAAACACAATTATAGACGTATAAATCTTAGATATATTTATTTAAAAAATTGAACATATGTATAAACATATAAATTCTAGATTTGAAATAGAGCTCCGCCCACAAACCAAGATTTGAAATAGAGCTCCGCCCACAAACCACACACACCCCCCCCCCCCCCCCCAGGCCCTTCTTTCAATTACTACCTAAAACAAAACTCTAAATAAAATATGTTACTATAATAGTGCAAACATTGAAACAAAATCTCTAAAAAAATCATTAAACTTTTTTTTTTTTGAGAAACAAAAAAAAAAAAAAATCATTAAACTTATACTCTGAAACCAACATCAATTATGATGATGTCAAATCTAATCATGGACCAAAAACCATTAAATTAATCTAAATGTGTTTTTCTTACCACCCAAGCCATACTTGGCTAAACAACACTAAAAAATAGTTCGATAATTATAAATGTGATGCTAAAATGTAGAAGACTAGGAACGATTGAATGAGTTTTTTAATAATACGAAAAGATATTTAATATGTTTGTAAAAAATATATAGTTACGTAAATTAGAAACAAAACACTATAGAAAAGTCCTAATTAACCTAATGCGGAATGCATAAATTACAATGGAAACTTTTGAACCTATTCAAAATAAAAATGAGTTACAACCCTCAATTTGGAAGAAAAAAAAAACCTCTTAAATTCCTCTACTTTCCTAAAAAGTCAAGGCTAAACATAATTTAAAGGCAAAAATGTAAAACTGACCCTCTAACTTTCAATCTTTTTCATTTCAGTCTTCTAACTTTCAGTTTTGTCAATTTAGTCCTTTAACTTTCAATTGCTGTCAATTTGGTATTCTGTTAAACTCCAGTTACGTCCTACCGTTAATTGGACCAAAATGACGTCGTTTTGGCTTTTTTTTTTTTTTAATTTTTTTTTAATTTTATTTTATATATATATATATATATATATATATTTTTTGGAATAAAAAAAAAAAAAAAAACTGATATTAAAAAAAAAAACAGATCTTCGCGAATGGAGGAGTCGGAGTGGACCGGTTTCTTTCGCTTGTGTTTCCGTTTCTTGCGATTGGGATTGGGCTGGGGCTTGGATTGGACGACGACGCCGTTTTGGATTGGATCTGAGTTTGAGCGGTAGAAGAATAAGGATTCGTCTTCTTCAAAAGACATGCTTTTGCTAAGAATCTAGAAGGACAATTTTCTATCGTCGGATCTCAGCGCCATGGCCACCGAGAAACAAAAAGAAAAACAATTATTATTGAATTAAAAAAAGAGGATTGAAAAAAACTGATATTAAAAAAAAAAAAAAAAAAACAGATTACAGAGTTGCTGAAGAAATTGAATTCCGAGAAAATCAAAGGGAAAAAAAATGGCGAAACACGAAGAGCTACCAATCCCAGTGTTCTCGTCGCTTGAGCCAGTGTACGGCGACGGTTCTCAAGTCGAAGAAGCTCAGATTCGTTTCGACAATTTCAAGTCCAAGTTTGTCCAGGTTTTCCGTCACGCTCTTCATGTTTTCGCTCGCTCTCCAGGTGTGTGCGATTATCGGCATTTGGTTGCTGAGAAAGCGTCTATAAAATACCAAAATCAGAAGCTCAGCTTTTTTCCTTTTTCTTTTTTATTTTTTTTAATTTTTAATATCAGTTTTTTTTCTTTAAATTCCGAAATTTATTTAAAAAAAATCCAAAACGACGTAGTTTTAACTCAATTAATGACAGAATATAATTGAGGTTTAACGAAATATCAAATTGACAGCAATTGAAAGTTAGAGGACTGAATTGACAAAACTAAAAGTTAGAGGACTGAGATGAAAAAGACTGAAAGTTAGAAAGTCAATTTTACATTTTTACCTAATTTAAATAAGTAATTGAGTTGTAACGTTTATGGACTAAACTAACTAAATGACGACAACAAATTAAAAATACCTTTAGCTATTCTTGCAAAATAAGCCATATATCAAACACTTGCTTAAAAAAACCATTAGACATATAACCATGTTAATCATAAGAGAAAACATTAGGTCCGGGCGTGGCGTAAAACACTGGTTTTATGCCACGCCAATGAGACCTTGCCATTTAAAAAAAAAAGAGGCTCCCACAAAAAACCCTTCACGCTGAACCTCTACACAGCAAAAAAACAAAGGCTACCTTCACGCACAACAAAAAAACCTTCACACTGAACCTCCACACAGCAAAAAACCTTAACGCACGCACACAGCTTCCTTCACAACCTCCATCACGCTCACAAAGAACCTCCTTCACGCTGAACCTCCACAACCTGCTCGCACGGTCGTCGATTCACGCCATTTGCTCTGCTTCCTCTCTTCCTTCACGCAGAACCTCCACCATAGCCATACAGATCGCCGGTTCACGCCATTCCTCTGCTTCCTCTCTTCCTTCACGCCGAACCTCCACCACCGCCACACAGATCGCCGGAGCAGAACGATTTCGAAGAAGAAGAGTTCGCCGGAGCTTGGAAACAAACCAGAGCCGCCGTGAGCCAGAGCAGAACGATTTCGAAGAAGAAGAGTTCGCCGGAGCTTGGAAACAAACCAGAGCCGCCGTGAGCCAGAGCAGAACGATTTCGAAGAAAAAAGAGTTCTCGCCGTGCCCTCTGCTTCCTCGTCTGGGGTTGTGCCCACTGCTCAAACACACATGGGTCTCTCCCTCCTTGGATTTTAGGGACACGAGTTCATCATCCTCCCAAACCAAGTCATTCTCTAGCAAAACCGAAGGGAAAAATGAGTGCTTTTTCACATTTTCATCACTCCCTTCTTCCCCAATACCATTCTCTTCCTCTAAACTCTCTTTCTCACAGAACAAAGCATCAATGACCGTTGCAGGACTTAGCAGTTGTTGGGTTTCCTCTTCTTGCAGAGCCATCTTCTTCTGAGAAGAAGAGATTGAAGGCCTCTGCTCATTATACAATGAGAAGTTTAAAGCTCGAGCAGACACCCATATCCATATTCATCAGCAAGTGTCTCTCTCCAAGGACTGTACAATAGAGAGGCAGAGAGAGAGAGAGAGACCCAAATGGAGTTAGCAGACGAAGGTTCCCTCTGAGAAAGCCTTTCATGCCTGTCCTTTCTTTCCAGGATTTTCTTTTTCTATTCTTTTTCTTTTTCTGTCTTTATTTTCTGGATTTATAAAATATAAAGAGCCATTTTTTGGGTTGTCTGGTGCGCAGGAAAGTAGAATATTACTAGTTAAGGACGGCACAACCAAAGAGGGACACGTGGCGATTTTTTATTGGCTGGCGTAAAACATTGGTTTTACGCTAGCTCCTGATGGAATGTTTTCTCTAATCATAAACATACTTATAAACAGATAAATCATAACTGTATTTATAAATAAATATATAAGCAACAATAATTATTTAATTCAAACATTTCTTCAACTTAACCGATTCTAATAATCATCTAATGCTTACTATGTTATATGAAAAGGTTAATTGGTTAGATAATATCAATATCAACTTAATATAATATATACATATATATACACATACACACACAAAATACCTCATTTAGGAAAAAAAACAAACATATAAATAAAATAAATTATATCTTAAATAAGAAAATGTTTTTAAAACACTCATCTTGAAACCTTTCATTCAGAAATCAATTAATATTGATTTTTTCAAGTTCTTTGAGAATCCCTTGTCATACCTCCAAACCTTTATTTATTATTTTTTTAGAAAGTGATTGATGGAGTATAAAGTGAAACACAAACAAGTTATTCATAAGATTTTTATTATTTAATTTAACTTAAAACTTGTAACATATGACTAACAACAGCAACATACATTATTTTTGGGCTGAGCTACACTTTGAAATAATATGCGTCTGATGTAGTTATTCAAGTGTGCTAAACATCACCTCAAAACTTTAAATTTCTTATTTGTTCCCAAAGTTGTACTAATTATCTGCTAACCAATAACAACGACCTTGCCATCCCCTTTAAACATTTGTATATGACATCTAAGCTAAGTTATATCATGTGTTACACAATTCATAGCATGGAATTAAAGATGAAAAAACTAATTTTCGATTTGAAATAAAACTATCTTTTCCCCTTTAAATGACTATCGAGATCAAACCACCGCGCACCCTTGGTCCAGTGGTCATTCCATAAGTACAAATGCTTGTGAGGTGTGGGGGGTAAGGGCCGGGATTCAAACCTTTAGGGGGGAGTTTCACACACATATACACTTAGATTAGACTAGAGTAGAAATTCTATCTTGTAAAAAGAAAAAAATGACTATCTAGATCAAAATTCTAAACATATATATATATATATATATATACACACACATATATATATATATAACTATACCGAGAACAAAATTTGAAACAACTTTTATTTTAAACCTCTAATAAAACCATAAATTTATAGTTCGAGATCAACGTCTATAATAATGATGCCAAAAAGGTAGTGCTAAACATAATTCTAGGAAATAATTGAGTTACAATTTCACCGAAGGATTAAAGAGGATCATAGAGTTGAATTTTGGGGTCATTTATTTATTAAGTTTTATTGCCTTTGTGTCTGAAGTTGTTGTTAAGATGGTTTGGATTTTTTAGTGTTGAAGGGATGGTCACAAAGACAATCGAATTTCAACAGAATATGTAAATCTTCAAGTTAGTCATTGATCCGCTTCCTCCAACTTAGAATTTCACTATTAGTATGAGTATGACCCACATGATAGAGGCCCACGATACGGCTGTTTTAAACGATAATTTTGTTGTTAATGATTTTATCAGTAAAATACATGAAAACACTCCAAATATTAATTAAAAATATATAGAACACTAGTAAACCATCAACTTACTTCAATTTTTGTCAATTCTCTGATATTTGGTGCTTAGAAGATGGAAATGAATCTCGGGAACCATGATAAAAATAGTAATAATAGGGTTTTTTTTGAAGCATTTTCATATAGTGCACATTCTAGTTGCATGAGAAAGGAGGTGCTTAAATTGATGTAGCCAGTAAAAAGTATAAAATGTGTGAATTTGAAGAAACAATTGAATTAAATAATTATTTTTGCTAATATATTTATAAATATAATTGAGATTCAGTTGTTTATAAGTACTAGATATAGGCATGTGCATTGCACAATTTTTTTTATTTTTTATTTTTGTTGTTGTGTTGCATGAGAACTCTTTCAAGTAGAAGTAAGAAATTGCGAATAACTAAAACAATTAAAAATGAATAAATAGACATTAATAGTGAAACAATAATAATATTTAACTCTATTATTTGAATGAATAAGGTTGTGTAAAAATCCACAGAAATCTCCTTATATATAATATAATAACATTATGTTTCAATATCTTGGAATAGTTTTGGTATGCAAATTTTGTGGACCTCATGGGTCTGGTTTTCTAGCTGTAGCGTGGTAGGGCCATGAAAAAATGTTCTATGGTTCTTTGGTGTTGGTGGAGCATGTCAAGGTACTAGTTTGTAGAAGGACAATACAAATCACAAAAAAAAAAAAAAAAAAAAAAAGGAGTATAGGAAGTTGTCCTTGAAAGGGATACGAAAATTATGAATAACAAATGAATCTTTTAATTATATTTATAAACATATCAACCTTAATAATGATTTAATTCAAATGTTTCTTCAAATTCTTCCATTCTAGTGTTTATTATGTTATATGAAAAAGGTTAAATGATTAGATAATACCAATACAAACTTAGTATAAGAAGGTAACGATTGAATAAGATGAAAGGTAAAACAAAGTGAAAGTTGAAAAAAACAAATGAAAAAAAAAAAAAAAGGAAACAATGTTGATGACGTGGTGCATGAAGGAAAAATATGCAAACACGTTCTGATGTTATAGATTTAAGGGTTTTGGTTCTTACCTTTTGGGTTTAGTATCAAACTCTAACTAAACCCCAAGGGAGCGAAAACAGTCTACCATGACTCTTTCCATGACCTTTGTAGCATTTCAAATGATTTTCAATGGCATTCAAGTTAGTAAAATCCACAAATATGGGTTTTCTATGTGATGTTTACATGCTAAGACACATGACTTTGATGATGGAAGATTGAGACTAGAGACAACCTTAACGAGAATGTGTCTCTCTTATTTTCTTAATGCACACTTAAACATAAATTCAGGTGTCTTTAATAGATCAGGGATTTTGTGCTCTCTTATATTTGTGCACACCAAAAAACCCTATTGCAATGTGCTAGCCACATGGGCACCTACAAGTCTAAATGACAACATCATCAAGAGCTTTGCAAAATTTATTGCAAAGCATCCGTTATTATATATAGATTCAGGGGCAAAGGGAGGGGGGCTAGGGGGCCATGGCTCCCCTCTACTTTTCAAAAATCTTCACTCCCTTTTGTAGTTTTGGTTAAAAAAATAATTGTGTCCATAATTTTGAATAATGGTCCCCTATATTTTTTTTTTTCTTCTAAAAATATCTAATGCATTTATATAGTTGACCAATTCATTTTTTGTTCTCTCAAATTACTTTTATATCATACATAGCTCATTAAATTAAAGGGTAATTAATGTATACCGTACATAATTTAATTATATTATTTTTATTAAATTGACTTGTACATTTTTAGACACGTGAAAACTAACTTTTTTTTTTTTTTTTTTTTTACAAATATGTAAAGACTTAATTGATATAAATATTTTTGTTTTTGTAAAAAAAAAAAAATCATATGTTAACTCAAAATTACAAACAATTTTCATGTGTAAGCAATAACCATCAGAGACTTTACTAGTTTGAGCTAACTAGAACCCACCATCCTCCTTATTATTATAACTATTGAATTATAATTTAGGATAATAATTCTCTCTATTTGTTTTTAAAAACCGATAAATATCATTATGCATTTCAAATTTAAATTTTGTAAAATTTAAAATATATATGCTAATATGTTTACTAAACTTAATTAATATTTAGTTATTATCAACTTATCATCTCTTATTTGGTGTGAGGAAATTTTTATTAATATGGTCCATCTAATACTTTAATTTTTTTTTTTAAACTTTAAATTCCATTGATGAAAGCATGGTAATTCATAGAAGTACTTGTAAAAGGGATGAAGGTTAAGTTCAATTTTTGATTCTCATCAACATTGATGCAGAACTCTTTATAAACATCCTTTTGGTCCAAAATGGAAGCACTGAAGTTTCTAAGTAAGGTGAACGAACCTGCTTTGACAGTGAAAAAGTCCTTAGAACTTTCAAAACCTGAGTAAACATCGGAGTAGAAGTACAACCGGACGAATTTCGGGCCAGGAGTGACCGGAAACACGTATGTGAATTGCCAATAAGATAAACGGGCAGTCATGTAAGGGACAGTCTCGACGGAGACTTGGCTTTGGGCTTCAGAGGTATTAGATTTGTGATTAGGTTCTTCTGTTGGAGTGAACTTGGAGCCTTTGTCTCCGATCCAGTCACGGTCATCATTCCCCTTCAAGCTGCCATGGCAGCCACAGTTAACGACAATATTTTCAACAGGTTTGTAAAGAGGTGTAGAAGTAGCAATTGTTAAAAAGGAAAGAAGGAAGAATAAGCAGTAAACGTATAAGATAGGTGTGAGCAGAGAGTGGCTCTTCATGAGTGCAAGAGGTAAGTGTCTGCAACAAATTAGAGAGGATTCTGTTCCAGATATACCAAAGTAATTTGAGAAAAATTATTGAACTACTTGGATCATGCTAATCTACCCCAGTGATTTGTAGGTTTGTAAGGTACGTACAGAAAATGGTGCTTCCACATTTTCCTTGCTCAGTTCTTAATTAGCGGGACCCATGCTTGCTTTTGGACTCAGTCAAATTCTGGAGGAGTGTCTACTTTCATGGTGTTTCTGGGAATTTGGTAAGTTCAGGACATATATGTCCTTGCTCAGTTCTTAATTAGTGGGGACCCATGCTTGCTTTTGGACTCAGTCAAATTCTAGAGAGTTTCTACTTCTTCACGGTGTTTCTGCGAAATTGGTAAATTCTGGATATTTTTAAGAGCATTCAGTGAGTTGGTAATGGATGGTGGGGGCCGACTGGCCTTGCAATAACTATGTATTTATGTGTGTGTGTATATATGTACAAGCAAAAGGACCCAATCATTTAAATGGGTGGTGAGGGCCGACCAGCCTTGCAATGTCTATGTATATAGGGTTCGATTAATGAGTGTCTTAAGATGACACATATTAAGATATTTATTTTTAAAAATAATTTTTAAAAAATTAAAAAAATTATCAATATTTTTTTAATTTTAAAAAAAATTTATTTCAAAAATAAAAATTATTATATATCTTTAAAGCATACATTAGCAATATTCGTGTGTATATATATATATATATATATAAGCAAAAGGGGCCCAATCATTTAAGAGCATTCAGTGAGTTGGTAATGGATGGTGGGGGCCGACTGGCCTTGCAATATCTATGGACCCATACAATCAAGATCAAATTCAGTAATGTATTGAAGTTTACTTTGCTCCCCTAAGAAGAGAAAACAGTGTTTGTCATTGCAGTGGATGATGGTGATTATTCATTATTTGTTTCTTTGATTGTTTCATCAATAGGTTCTAATACTACTTGATAGCATGAATTGTTAAAATTTTGAATCACAGCATAGGATCTTCATAAAGTTGTTAAGCAATCTGGATGGCACTAAACTCTTTAATTAGTATGATTGTGATAGGATATATATAAATTTAAATTATAGCTTTGATCCCAAAAGATCTTAGATTTTGACATATTTATAGTGTGTTGATTGGACATTTGAGTTCAATTAAAAAAAAAATTATAAGACATTTTGTAACAAATTCACCATTTATCCAAGATAAATACTTAGCCCCTTAATAGTAGTATATATTATCGAACTATTTTTTAGTGTTGTTTAGCCAAGTATGGCTTGGGTGGTAAGGAAAACACATTTAGATTAGTTTAATGATTTTTAGTCCACGAGTAGATTTGACATCATTATAATTGATGTGGATTTCGGAGAATAAGTTTAATGATTTTTTTAGAGATTTTGTTTCAATTTTTTCACCTATTATTGTTACATATTTGTTTAGAGTTTTGTTTTAGGTAGTAATTGAAAGAAGGGCCGCGGCGCGGGGGGGGGGGGGGGGGGGGGGGGGTGGTGCAGAGCTCTATTTCAAATCTAGAATTTGTTTGTTCAACTTGACCCAAAATAATTTTCATTGTTATGTTTATACATATGTTCAATTTTTTAGATAAATATATCTAAGATTTATATGTCTATAATTGTGTTTAGGGTTATTATGTAAAATATTGGTATTACCTCACTTATTAACCTTTTCATATAACATAGTAAACATTAGGATAGGTGGAGTCGAAATAACTTTTGAATAAATAATTGTAGATATTGGAATGATTATAAATATGGTTAAGATTTATTTGTTTATAAATAAGTTTAAAATTAATATGGTTATATGTTTAATGGTTTTTTAAGTGAGTGTTTGATAACTTGACCTATTTTGTTACTAAAGGGCTTTATAGAAATCTCATTCTTTTGAGGGGAAGCCAAATTCTATGAAAGTTGAAAATTGGCTCCTATAAATAAGGATTTGGAAGAAATGGATTATGAAAGGGGTTTTACCATTAATATTTCATGACATGAGGAAAGTGTTTGCCACACTTGTGCTATATTCCAAAACAATTCGTCATGTGACAATCAAGTCTTCGTAATCATTTACATAGCCTAGTTCGACCTAGTTAATGTGGGACTCAATACTATGAGAGATCGTGATCTTGGCCTGCCAATTGGTTCTAATCAAGCCAAACCCACGTGTCCCTTAAAATGGAAAGCCCACTTGAAAACACATTTCCCCCTAAATCATGGGTTCATAATAGAGTCATTACTTATTTAAGTAAGGAAAAAAAACAAATTAAACCTTTATAAATAATACATGCTTCCTTGAATCATTGAATTTGAAATTACATGCTTTATTGAATCATTGGCAAAGTGGGTGCTTGAAATTATATCGATGGGTTTGCGGGTAGTGACCACAACACAAACGGCAGCTCCCAAGTATTTTCCAGATTCCCATCTTCCTAGGTGACGTTTATGGCTGGTTGGAGGCTTGACGGTTTGATTTGTTTGAAAAATAGGGGTTTTGATACCACTTATTATTAACAGAAGGGGTGAGTTTGATGGTCATAACCACCACGTGAAGGCTGCTGTGGCATCATCTCCGTTGGCGTCTTTGCGTGGTTGGAGGCAGTAGTATTTATGTTTGAATTTGATCGGAGTTGATTTTCTGAAACATAGAGATATTGAGAAAGAATTTGGTGTGCTAGACTCTATTCATTACTTTGTAAAATTTTGTAAAAATTTGACGACATTATATGGTAGTATTGGAAAGTGTAAACTATAAAAGGTTTACACTGCATCCCTATCAAGTTCAGATTCATTCAATATCACAATGGGAAGGTGAAAGCTCAAGAAAATAATTCATTCAACTTTAATTAATCTCACTCTGCTTGATTCTATATATTTTGAAAACTGTAAATATTATTAATAATCAGTTTAATGAAACATATATATATATATATATATTCTTTCTGCGAATATTTATCCAAGTTTAGGGGCGGCTAGAGTTTGGACATTTCGCAGAAACACCTTGAAGAAGTAGAAAGTCTCTCTAGAATTTGACCGAGTCCAAAGCAAGCATGGGTCCCCCACTTAGAACCGAGCAAGGACATGTATTGTTGTTTTATTAAGATGTATTGATAATTTGATATTCTCATCACAAACATAAAGCAACTTGGCAGTCTTCTTCACTCACTCCCACAAGTTGTTGCTCTAGTTCAATAATTTTTCTTAAATTACTGTTACAGTCAATTACCTCTTGCACTCATGAAGAGCCACCCTATGCTCACACCTATCTTATACCTCTGCTGCTTATTCTTCCTTCTTTCTTATTTAACAATTGCTACTTCTACACCTCTTTACAAACCTGTTGAAAATATTGTCGTTAACTGTGGCTCCTCTGGCAGCTTGAAGGGGAATGATGACCGTGACTGGATCGGAGACAAAGGTTCCAAGTTCGCTCCCACAGAAGAGCCTAATTACAAATCTAATACCTCTGTTGCCCAAAACCTGGTCTCCGTCGACACTGTCCCCTACATGACTGCCCGTTTATCTTATTGGCAATTCACATACGTGTTTCCGGTCACTCCTGGCCCGAAATTCGTCCGGTTGTACTTCTACTCCGATGTTTACTCAGGTTTTGAAAGTTCTAAGGACTTTTTCACTGTCAAAGCAGGTTCGTTCACCTTACTTAGAAACTTCAGTGCTTCCATTTTGGACCAAAAGGATGTTTATAAAGAGTTCTGCATCAATGTTGATGAGAATCAAAAATTGAACTTAACCTTCATCCCTTTTACAAGTACTTCTATGAATTACCATGCTTTCATCAATGGAATTGAGATAGTCTCCATGCCTATGAACCTGTACTACAAGCCATTCGTCCCAGTTGTCGGCCAAACTTATCCGATCTACAGCAGGGCTCTCGAAATGGTTTATCGATTAAACGTAGGTGGAGGCGCGATACAAGCACAGGAAGACACAGGCATGTTCAGAAAATGGTCAGAGGATAGAGATTATTTGTTGTCTGGACGCTTTGGGCCTCACGATCCATCTTTGAAGCCAAAATACACAAAAATACCAAATTACACTGCACCTGATGCTGTCTATCAGTCTGCAATATCAATGGGTCCAGACAGTAACAAGAACAGGAAATCTAATTTGACATGGCGCTTACCTGTTGATACAGGATTCAATTTTCTGGTGAGGCTCCATTTCTGTGAAATAGAGTCTGAGATACATGCCAGTGGGAGAAGGGAATTCTGTATCTATATAGACTATCAGCTGGCTGAAGAAAAAGCAGATGTACTATTGTGGACTCACGACAACGATACGCCTTACTACAAGGACTACGTGGTGATGATAAAAAACAAGGGTAATGGCACACGTCTGCTTTCCATTGATCTACACCCTAGATTAGATGCTCAATTGATCGATGCCATTTTAAACGGCGTGGAAGTATTCAAATTGAGTGACTCAGACAACAATCTTGCCGGAGCCAATATTTCAGCCCCATTGCTTGATCAACAACCTGCTGGGGCAGCCAACGAGTCCAAGTCAAAGAAGACAACAATATTCATTGCCATTGGAAGTGTTTTGGGCTTATTAGTCGTGCTCACTCTAGTTTGTTGCATGGTTCTCTGTAAACTGAAGAAGACCAAGCACTATGGTTCTTACCATCCGCTAGCAAAGCGGTGGTGGTGGTCTAGGCCAGATCCCTGCAAAAGAGAGTTCTCAAGGAGAGCAAGGAGATTAATAGGAAATGAGGAATCACATAAACCTTTTCCTAGTGACATCCTGAACCAAGTCCAGGAGCTCCCACTATTCAATTTTGAGATGCTGGTGAGCGCAACAAACGACTTCCATCTATCTAACAAGCTTGGTCAAGGTGGATTTGGTCCCGTATACAGGGTACTGGTTGCTCTTCTAAAGTTTTATTTTCAAATACTATGAATATATAGTTAATGATTTGGTTTTTTTTTTTGTAGGGAAAACTATCAGATGGACAAGAAATTGCAGTGAAAAGACTTTCCAGAACCTCTGCCCAAGGGTTAAAAGAATTTATGAATGAGGTGGTAATAATTTCTAAACTCCAACATCGGAATCTTGTTAGGCTCCTTGGCTGCTGTGTTGAAGGAGAAGAAAGGATGTTGTTATATGAATACATGCCAAACAAAAGTCTTGATGCCTTTCTGTTTGGTTAGTTAATTTTGATACCATTTTTTATTACAAAAATATTTTACTTCTTTTAATTTTGTGGACATACTTCACTTGAAATAGTTTTCTGATGACCTCCACCAAAAGAAATTTTGCAAAGTTCATGTTCATTCACCTTGTAGATATAATCAGTACTTTCTTTCTCTGTTTTTTCTTTTGTTTAAATTCATTAGATCCACACAAAGAAAAACTACTAGATTGGAAAAAACGCTTTAACATTATTGAAGGAATTGGCCGAGGTCTACTCTACCTTCATAGGGATTCTAGATTACGGATTATTCATAGAGATCTAAAGACAAGTAACATCTTGTTGGATAAAGAGTTAAATCCAAAAATATCAGATTTTGGTATGGCCAGGATTTTTGGGAGTAATGAAGACCAGGCCAATACTAATAGGGTCGTTGGAACTTAGTAAGTAACTTTTGATTTGACCATTTCAATTAGACACTGATACTAATATTGTTGATGACAAGTTTTGGATGTATTTTTTTGTTAAAATTTAGTGGCTATATGTCTCCTGAATATGCAATGGAAGGTCGATTTTCAGAGAAATCGGATGTCTTCAGTTTTGGAGTGTTGTTACTAGAGATAATTAATGGAAGAAAAAACACTAGCTTTTATAATGATGAGCAGTCCCAAAGCCTTTTAGGACTTGTAAGTCATTTCACTGCCTCATTGTTTTTTTTTTTTTTTTAAATGTCCATTGCTTTTTATTCTTTAATAATTTTTGGTATTGGTGGTGATAATTTCAGTCATGTTTTCACTTTTTCAGGCATGGAAATTGTGGAATGCAGACAACGCTATTGCATTAATAAACCCAATGATATATGAGCCTTGCTTTGAAATAGAGATTTTGAGATGCATACAAGTTGGGTTGTTGTGTGTGCAAGAATTTGCTCAAGATAGGCCAACTGTATCTGTTGTAATTTCCATGCTTAAAAGTGAGATTGGTAATCTACCTCCTCCAACGAAACCAGCATTCACCGAAAAGTTGATTGCATTAGATACAGATCCCTCTAAATGCTTCCAAACAAAATGCTCTGTTAACAATATTACTGTTACAATGGTTCAAGGTCGATAGCTGGCATGTATTATTCACATAATCATGTTGTAGTTATTTATTCATTTTGAACACTTTTTAAAGAATCTTAAACTTTTGTTTGTATTTGTAAAGTTGTGATTTTCAATTACGTTTATTGGCATTAATTTCGTGTCAAATTTGATTGTAATTCTTCAATCATTTCCCTATATTTTTGTGGGATTCAATGTAATGGGTTCAGTGTGTGAAATTGGTGAAGAACTGTGAAGATTGAACATCTCGCAACTTGGCTCACAACTAGAAAGCATAGACATGCAAATAGGAATGATCCAAACCCTTTTATTTGAGCCTTGGTGTATGGACGATGACAAAAACCATAGGGTCTACATCGGGTCCTAACCATTAGGCCAAAACACAAGAAAGAAAGACAAAGAGACAAAAGGGCTACAATAGCACATGGCATGACAATCATAGCCTAGGTCTAGGCACACAAACATGGCATGGAGCGCACAAGCATATGGGAGATAGCATAAAGCATGTAGAGAACATAGATCCAAGCACATAGGCATGTGAAAACATAGATTTAGACATATAGGCATAGAAACATGCATGTAAACATGTAGGAACTTAGCACATAAACATGGAAGAACATGAATCCAAGCATATAAGCATGTGAAGACAAGGATCTAACCATATAGCATGGAAATAAACACATAGACGCATAGACCCAAGCAAGGCATAACCATAGACATGATATCAAACATGTGAGCATGTAACCCTAACATCAACATAGAGAAAAAAGGGGCACAAAGCATAGGAAAACATGGCATAAGGTATAAAGCATGTAGATCTAAACATATGAGCATGTAAGGATGTAGATCTAAGCATGAAACATGGCAAAAAGCACAAAAATCAAGGAGATTTAGGCTAGAAACACAAATAGAGCAAGCAACATGCTAAAGAAAACAATAAATCATGTTATTCAACCAAAAATAGCAAGATAAATGCTAGAAAAAGATTTAGAAGGTTAGGGTTGTGGATGGTAGCTAGAAAGTTACACCCACACCCTAAAACCCCAAATCCAAGATGTAGAACCAAGGAGAAGAAGATTGGGTATAAGAACAATACCTTGTATTTTTGGTAAAGAAAGAAGAATCAAGAAACTTTGATGTGTTTTTTGTGTTTGGAAGAGGGGAGAAGTGTGTAGAAGGCCAAGGAGTCTTTTTTTTTTTTTTTTTAGGTCATATCACAATGGGAAGGTCAAAACTCAAGAAAAATAATTCATTCAATCTTAATTAGTCTTTGTTTGGATACAGATGAAAATTATAAATTATTTCACTATTCATCTTATTTTTGCTACTATTTATGAGATTAACTATACTTTTGGCACTATTCATAGGTCTCACTGTACTATTTTAACTAACTTTTACATTTATCTACAGTACTTTTTGATGAAGTGCAAACTCGTCAGTCGAAATAAGTGCGTCCAGATGGAGCCAAGCCCTCGTATCTGTGATTATAGAAGTGGTATAGTAGCTCCCTTAGAATGGTTACTGGTGTGGTGCCTGCTACAACGTCTCCGATGCTAAAGTTAGTATAAGGAAACTCTTTAGAAAAGAATAATGTAATGTAATGGAACAAAAAGTATTTCTAAGTGTGTCTATGTACCTTATGTTGGTGCTTGGAGTGCTATATATACATTCCCGTAGCTCCTAGCCGTTGTGGCTATTATGGTGGTTTTAATGCTCCTTTGGGTAACGTCTTATCTTTAGTAATATGGTCCTTAATGGGCCTCTAACGGTCTGCACAATTGGCCTTGTAACTGCTCGAATCATTTATTGACTTCATTGAATGGCTTCTTTGCCTTTATCAGTGGTGTGGTTATATTGCCGGGGATGCTTAGTTGTTTCGTCTGTTAAGGCAACTTTGTCGGTCTTAAAGGATCTGTCCCGGGAAGTCTATCTCATCTGTCCCATCAGCTGCCCCCCAAGTTCTGTGGTTGTCATGACGTGCCAGGACGACCATGGAAGATGAAAGGTTTTTATGAGCTGTCTATGACGCTTGGGGTTTCACTCTGTATTAAATGCATAGTGGCTGCGCCATACGCAACATGGCCACGTGGCACATTCTGACTAGTGGAGTTAATGCTCCAATTGTATGGGCCTTGGGTTTCCCGCTGAATTTCAGTTTTTGAGCCTTGGTTTTTAAACTTCTCCTCTCTTTATTTTTCCCTTTCACCTTTTCGAACTACCATTCACTGCTTTGAGTGTTTTCTTCTCCGATTTCTCTCTGTGATTCTTCTTTGAACTGGTGCGTGGCAGAGCTTTCTACTTTTTCCTTTTGAGGTATGTTTCTCTTCTTACTTCCTTTTTCTTTTCTCTTTTCGGCATAGACATACACTGTGGTGGATTTCTGATTTTCTTTCCCTTTTCTTTTGTGTTTGCTTTTGGGTTTGGGGGATTTTTAGGATTTACCTTTTCTTTCTTTGTTTTCTAGTTTTTCCATGGTTAGTGGTTCTGAGGTTAGGATAGCTTGCCCCTCAATTTCTTTTCTTTTCGCGCATTTAGGGGGGGGTCTTTAGGGGTTTTCCCACACCTTGAGAATTTCAATTTTGAGGGTAATAGTTTGAGTGTTGCATTGGCCGATTTGTTGCCTTTGCTTCATCAGTCAATTGATTGGTTCGAGAATTTGGTGAGAGAATGAGAAATAATGTATGAGGTTAGGTCCAGTGAACTCGAGACTGGGTTATCGTCTAGTGGTGACCTAGTGGAGGAAGATACAGCCGTCTTTACCCCTCGAGAGGTTAGGGCTTTTTACGCCCTCGAGGAGGTGTGTGGGTTGGATGCTGATACACTAGGTAGGTTTAAGGATAGGTTCCAATTCCTGGAGCGAGTTAGGGTTCGTCTGCCTAGTGAGGAGGATCGGGCCTGTCACTTCTTCCATAGGGAGGTGTGCTTTTACGAGTCTTCCTTCGTCTGTGGGTTGAGGTTTCCTGTCCATCCATTCCTCACAGAGCTGTTAGACCATTTTGGTATTGCTCCTAGGCAACTCATGCCCAACTCATGGAGGATAGTGGTCAGCTGTATGGGGATATGGCTGGTCGCTATGAACGGAGACATGTTTAAGGTAGACAAGCTCGTCTACTTATACCATTTGAAAAAGTCTAAGGAGTATAGGTACTATGAGTTGGTGCCCTGGGAGAGAAGGACCAGGATCGTCAAGGGTCTACCTTCGTCTTTCAGATATTGGAAGTCCAGGTTTTTCTTCATGTCCGGGGACAACTTTGAGACTCTTTCTGGCAAGGTTTGGGGTGATCCCCTGAGGTTGCTTCGTCGGTGGGGAACCTCGACCTTAGGTGTGTCATTATTTTCTCTCGGCGTTTGAGTTTTGTTGCGTTTACTTTTACTGTCACTAACTCCTTTGTTCTTTGTTTTGCGTAGTTAAGAGATGACCCAAGCTTAAGAGTAGGTATAAAGAGCGGGTGGAGAAGGCAATTGCATACGCGAAGAAAATTGAGGACTAGGATGATTTGGTGGACCCAAGGACTCTTTCTTTCTATTGTCTTAGTCCAGAGCCTTCTGCCTTTGTCCTGCGCAACATTGATATTGAGGGAAAAAAGAGTAAGTGTTAGGTTCATTAGTATTGGTTCTCTTGTATATACTAGGATTGTGTTTTTTGTTAAACAAGTGTTTTCCCCTTTGTAGAAATGACGACCAAGTTCAACAAGGATATGTATGCGAAGATGAGATCAAAGAAGGACGAGCTGTTGTCCAGCATCGGGAAGAAGGAAGTGCGTGACACAGGGAAGGGTCCCTCCGTCACTCCAACTGCTTCCATCACTCCCATTGTTTTTGGTACTGAGACGATGAGGATGGCCTCTCCTGCCACCTCGGTTGAAGAGATCCCTACTCCCGGCTCTAAAAGTCAGCGTTTATCTGACAAAGAGAAGGAGAAGGTTGATTCTCCCTCGTTTACCATCTGGGACGATGAGAGATTGGCGGTGGAAAATGCTCATGGGGTCGTGACTGCTGAGGATTTGAAGGTTTTCTCCGGCATGCCCTTTAACGAGGTTACGTCTCGCCACGTCCACAAGCTTGTTCAGGTAAAATGTTTGTGCAACTTTTAGTCTCTTTTTCTTTCTCATTGCACTGACGGCTTTGAATTTCTTTTTAGGTGTTGGTGGAAAGTCTTCATATTACTTCTGAGTACCTCACTCAAGAGGCCAAGGTGGCATCTCTAACATTTAGAATGGAGGCTTTGGAGGTGGAGAATTCTACGCTGAAGAAGAATCTTATTGACTCTATGGACGAGGCCACCACCTTAAAGGAAAAAGTCAAGACCTTGAATGACGACCTCAGAGTCGAGCGTCAGTTGACCCTGGAGAAGGACGAACAACTTCTGGGTGCCAAGGAGAAGCTTAAAACTATTGTTGCTAAGGCTGTTGAGGCTTTCTAGTAGATCGATGAGCATAACACAGTCCTATTCAGCTGGTACTTCAAGGGTTTTGAGCTTCTAAGGAGGTACCTTGTCAAGCATTCCTTCGGAGTGGACCTGGAAACCTTAGATTTGGAAGAGGTGGACAAGGACATGGCGCTTGACAAAGCTGCTCAGTCCTCAATTCCAGAAGGTAATGCTCCTAAGAGTGTCCCCACTAGAGATGACGCCGCCGCCAATGCCTGAACCTATCACTTAGAATTTTTTTTTTTTTTAGGTGCCCATTATGTTTTGGGCCTTTTGTAAGTCTAATTCCAGAACAATTTTTTTTTTTTTTAATCTACTTTGAGAAAAATATCTTTTGCCCAGTGTTTATGGGCCTTTGGTTTAGATGTAAAAACAATGGTCACTGCCCGCTGTTTTTGGGCTTTAATTAAATTAGCGATTGTATACTTGCTTGTGATTTCTGTTCTTGTAGTTTTCCCTTTTGCGTCAATGCTTTGTACTTGGCCATAAATTTTTAGTTATGACCTTTCCTTTTCTTCGTCAACAATTTATGCGGGTTCTATTACTTAGTTGATTTTGCTGTGACTCATTCCTTCTCAAGGGTTCTTGTCGAGGGTTTTTGTGAGCTGGTTGAGAGCTCAGATTCAGCTTGAGCCTTTGAGTAGCATCTTGAACAGGTTTGTTGCAAGGTTATTGTATTTTGGCTTCGTTAGTAACTTATATCTGTCTAGGCGGAATCTTGTTACTTATCCATTTTTTTCTTTTCTTTTTGTGACTTACACCCTTTTAGGGATCTTGTCATTCTTTTGGCTTTGTCAGTAACTTACATCCATCTAGGCAGAATCTTGTTACTTAGCCATTTTTTCTTTTTGTGACTTACACCCTTTTAGGGATCATGTCATTCTTTTGGCTTTGTTAGTAACTTACATCCGTCAAGGCGAAATCTTGTTACTTAGCCATTTTTTCTTTTTGTGACTTACACCCTTTTAGGGATCATGTCATTCTTTTGGCTTCGTCAATAACTTACATCCGTCTAGGTAGAATCTTGTTACTTACCCATTTTTTCTTTTTGTGACTTACACCCTTTTAAGGATCTTGTCATTCTTTTGACTTCGTTAGTAACTTACATCTGTCTAGGCGGAATCTTGTTACTTAGCCATTTTGGGGCTACTTTCACATTACAAGATCTGTTCTCATTAAGACATTGGCTGAATAGTTCTTTTTATTGCTTTCGAGAATGAGTACAATTTTCTATTACATCTATTGGTGGTATTTCTTTAAGTGCTCAATGTTCCATGGTCGCGGGAGTCTTTGGCCGTCTAGGGTCTCCAGGTGATAGCTGCCTTGTCTGGAGTAATTGACGACCCGGTAGGGTCCTTCCCAGGTGGGGTCGAGCTTTCCTTGGGCAGAGTCTCTAGTTGCGGGGGTGACCTTGCGCAAGATGAGGTTTCCTATGTCAAGTCGTTTAAGCTTTACTCTCTTGTTGTAGTATTCGACCATCTTTTGCTGGTACTGCGTCATCTTTTCGGAGGCTTTCTCTCTAACTTCGTCTAGACAATCCAGGTTGACTTGTAGCTGGTCGTCATTATTTTCCTCATGGAACATCTCTCGCTTGATGCTAGATGTCCCGGGGAAGAGAATTGGTTCTTGATCCCTAGGCTTGAACAGAAGTCTCTGAAACTCTAGTTGTCGAATTGCCTCCCATTATCTGATATTATCGTCCGTGGAATCCCGAACCTGCAAACTATGTTCTTCCATACGAAGTTCTGGATTCTGGCTTTAGTGATGGTTGCTAATGCCTTTGCTTCGACCCACTTTGTGAAGTAATCAATGGCGACTAGCATGAATTTTACCTATCCTCTATCTTGAGGCAACGGGCCTACGATGTCGATTCCCCATTGTACGAAGGGCTAGGGGGACGATATCGTCGTCAGTTTCTCTGCTGGAAGGCGTTGGACATTCCCAAACCTTTGGCACTTGTCGCACTTCTTGACGAGCTCCCTTGCATCTACCTGCATTGTAGGTTAGAAATAACCTGTTCTGATAACCTTACTTACCAGTGATCTGGGGCTTGCATGGTCTCCACAAACTCCTTCATGGATCTCCTCTAGAATATATTTGGTTTCTCCTTCTTCCACACATTTCAGGTAAGGCATGGAAAAGCCTCTCTTGTATAGTGTGCCGTTCAAGATCGTGAACCTGGCTACTCTCTTCCTGACCTTTTTGGCCTCCTCAATGTCTTGAGGGAGGTGCCCATCCTGAAGAAAGGATATGATTGGTGTCATCCAGCTACCTGTGCTTTGGATTGTGAATGTGGAGATTTCCTCGATGTTGGGGTATTTTTAGACTTCCA
The DNA here is from genome assembly GCA_963669245.1 of Quercus cerris. NCBI lineage: Eukaryota > Viridiplantae > Streptophyta > Magnoliopsida > Fagales > Fagaceae > Quercus > Quercus cerris. Next base: position 82,248,371 of record OY770008.1, read on the forward strand.
TTACCAAGCCCATGCTCACTGCTCCTTCTTCTGACGATGCTAGCTTCGCGACTTCATCTGCTACCATGTTCTGGCTTTTAGGGATCTGCACAAACTACACTTTATCAAATTCCTGAGTTAGATGCTTCGTCAATCTGAGATACTTCTGCAATCTCTCATCCTTTGCTTCATATTCTTCCTTAATCTGCCCTATCATAAGTTTTGAATCACTCTGTCTAGCAGTTTCTTAGCTCTGAGTGCCTTCCCGAGTCCCAGTCTTGTTAATATTCCTTCGCACTCAGCTTCATTATTGTTGGCTAGGAATTTCAGTTGAACTCCGTATTTGAGCATTTCTCCGTCAGGGGCGGTTATGACGACCCTTACTCCCCCCCTCTCTTTTGGGTTGACGAACCATCGGTTTGTACTATCCACCGTTCCGTTTTGTTGGTGAGGCTGTCCTCATCTGGGAGGGTGAACTTGGCGATGAAGTCCACCAGAGCTTATGCCTTAATGGCTGTTCTGGGGTGGTAATCAATGTCAAACTGGCTGAGTTCGATTGCACATTGGACTATTCTCCTAGCTGCCTCGAGTTTGTTCATGACTTCCTGATGGGTTGGTCCCTCATTACCAGGATGGGGTTCGCTTGAAAGTACAATTGTAACTTACGTGAAGCTACTATTAGTACAAATGCGATCTTCTTGATCCTGGGATATCTAGCTTCTACTTCTTGGAAAGCTTAACTGACGTAGTAAACCGGGAGTTGTTTCTTGTCCTCTTCCCTAATTAGGGCTATGCTCACGGCTGTGGTTGATACTGCCAGATACAGATATAGACTTTTTCCTTCTTTGGACAGACTTAGGAGGGGTGGATTGCTCAGGTAGTGCTTAAGTTCTTGAAACGCTGCCTCACATTCATCAGTCTAGGCAAAAGCTTGCTTCAGTGTTTTGAAGAAGGGTAAGCATTTGTCGGTTACTTTAGAGACGAACCTGTTGAGTGCTGCTATCCATCCTGTGAGTTTCTGGACTTCTTTGACGGTCTTGGGTGATGCTATATTGAGTATGGCTTGTACCTTCTTTGGGTTTTCTTGTATCCCCCTTTTGGACACCATGAATCCCAAGAACTTCCCCGAGGCTACACCAAAGGCACACTTGTTAGGATTCAACTTCATCTGGTATTGTCTGAGGGTGGTAAATGTCTTCTCCAAGTCGTCCAGATGGGCATGTTCTTCTCTACTCTTGACGACCATGTCATCCACGTATACCTCCATGTTCCTACCAATCTGCTTGCTGAACATTTTGTTCACTAACCTCTAGTAAGTTGCTCTTTCATTCTTTAGTCCGAAGGGCATTACCTTATAGCAATAGAGCCCTTGACTTATTATGAAAGCAGTCTTTTCCTGATTTTCTTCAGCCATTTTTATTTAGTTGTACCCTAAGAAAACGTCCATGAACGTAGTAACTTATGCCCGGCTGTAGAATCTACTAGCTGGTCTATCCTTGGTAGAGGGAAACTGTCTTTTGGGCAAACTTTGTTCAGGTCTGTGAAGTCCACACATATTCTCCATTTCTCATTTGCTTTCTTCACTAGGACGACGTTTGCGAGCCATTCAGGATAGTAGACCTCCCGAATAAAGCCTGCTGATAACAGTTTGTTAACCTCGTCTGTTATTGCTTGGTCTCGTTCCGGGGCAAAGACTCTTTGTTTTTGTTGGACGGGTTTTCTCTCCGGATCCACGCTCAGCTTATGCTAAATGACTTCTGGAGATATACCTGGCATGTCCTCGTGACTCCATATGAAGACGACCAGGTTTCCCTTAAGGAACTTGACGAGCTTCGTTCTCATCTCGGGACTTAGCATTGTCCCTATTCTTGTTGTCTTGGTTGCCTCTCCTTCGACCAGTTCTACTGTCTCCAGGGCTTCCATTTTATCTTCCTCCTTCTTCTCGATCATCCATGTATGGTTCTCCTTTGTAGCCAAGACGGCCTGTTAGCATTCTCTTGCTAGGACCTGATCTCCTTTTACCTCACCAACACCATTCTTCATTGGGAACTTTACCTTTAGGCAATAGGTGGACATGGCTGACTTCCATCGATTGAGTGTGGGCCTCCTAATAATCATATTGTAAGGTGAGGGGCAATCTACCACCAGGAAGTCTAATTGACAAGTCAACTGCCTCAGGTAGGTTACTGTCAATGTCACTATGCCCTTGGGATACACTTTGCCTCCACTGAAACTGACGAGGGGGGAGTCAAATGGGCGCAGTCTCCCTGGATCTAATTTCAACTGCTGAAAAGCAAGAAGGTAGATGATGTCTACGGGGCTACCATTGTCCACGAGGATCCTTTTGGTATTGAATCCTTCTGTCATGAGCATTATGACTAAGGGATCGTTATGTGGCTGCTTCACTCCCCTAGCATCTCCCTTGTTGAAAGATATGTCTTGGTCCGTCCGTTTGTGCTTATATGGGGGTGTCATGTAGACGCTGTTCACCTGCCTCTAACATGCTTTCCTGAGGGATCTGAATAACCCGCCTATGAATAGTCCTCCTACGATCGTCTTTTTCTCCCTGATTATATTCTGCGGAGGCTGGAACGTGTGGTCCTCGTCTCTGGGTGAAGACTCGCGCTGGTTTTTGTTTCCGTCTCTGAACTTGCTAGACTCCCCCTTCCTTACATACTTTTGCAGTTTCCCTTTCCATATCAACTCCTTTATCTGCTCCTTTAGGTCCTAGCAATCTTCTGTATAGTGGCCATGGTCTTTGTGAAACTGGCAGTATTTCTTTTTGTCTCGCACGTTCGGCGACGAATATAATGGCCTTGGCCACTTGAGATAATGCTCGTCCTTAACCTACGTCAAAATTTTGTCAACAGACAACTAAAGGAGTGAATTTTACCGTTCTGGGAGTTTTCTCATCTTTCCGTTTACTCCCATCACTGGTTTGACGATCTGGATGCTCCCTTTTTTGCCCTCTACGATCGTCTTCCTTCCTTCCCCTATCTGCTGGCTTCTCTACATCCCTTATGGAGGCTAATGCATCTTCAGCATTCATGTACTTTTGTGCCTTCAGGAGCATCTCTGCCATCATCTTAGGAGGATTCTTCATGAGTGAAGCCACAAACTCTCTAGACTTCAGCCCTGCCTTGAAGGTCATCAACTGCACTTTGTCATCAGCTTCATCTACCTCCAGGGTCTCTTGAGTGAAGCACTTCACATATGTCCTTAGGGTTTCTTTCTCCCCTTGTTCAATGATGAGCAAGTGATCCGCTGGCCTCTTAGGGCATTGTCCTTTAATGAAATGGCGTAAAAAGGCGTTGCTCAACTGCTCAAAACTGTCGATGGACGATGTTGGCAACTTGGTGAACCATTCTTTTGCCGCTCCTTTGAGAGTGGTGGGGAAGGAACGATACAGTATCTCGTCAAGAGGCTATTGAAAACCTAGCGTCATCTTGAAGGTTTTAAGGTGGTCCTGGGGGTCCTTAAGCCCATCAAACGGCTCAAGTTGGGGTAGTCTGAATTTTGACGGCATTGGACATTCCAAGACTGCCATAGTGAAAGGCGAATCTGTTGCCCTAACCATTCTATCCACGCTTCGATCCGTTTTCTCCTTAATGGCGTTCCTCACCTCGTCCATCTCCCTCCTCATCTCTCGAAGAAGATTTGAGTCTTGTTCATCTAGAGTAGCATGCCTTCGGTGGTCTTTTCTTCTGTGGCTATTTCCCTCATCCTCCTGGTTGGCTCTGGACCAATTCTCCTCCTATTGAAGTCGTAGCCTCATTTCCTAATTCTACCTGGTGAGCTCTTCAACGGTGGCCACAAGAGCTTGGACTTGCTGAGCTAAGGCTGTTGAATCCGGGTGGGACTCCATCTGAATATAGAAGTTGATGGAAGCTACGTTTTCAAATCTGAATACGAAAATTTCGTCCCCATAGACGACGTCAAACAGATAAAGTGCAAACTCGTCAGTTGAAGTAAGTGCGTCCAAATGGAGCCAAGCCCTTGTATCTGTGATTATAGAAGTGGTCTAATAGCTCCCTTAGGATGGTCACCGGTGTAGTGCCTGCCACAACGTCTCCGATGCCAAAGTTAGTATAAGGAAACTCTTTGGAAAAGAATAATGTAATGTAATGGAACAAGAAGTATTTCTAAGTGTGTCTATGTACCTTATGTTGGTGCTTGTAGTGCTATATATACATTCCCGTAGCCCTTAGCCGTTGTGACTATTATGGTGGTTTTAATGCTCCTTTGGGTAACGTCTCATCCCCAGTAATATGGTCCTTAATGGACCTCCAACGGTCTACACAGCTGGCCTTGTAATCGCCCGAATCATTTATTAACTTCATTGAATGGCTTCTTTGCCTTTGTCAGTGGTGTGGTTATATCGCCGGGGATGCTTAGTTGTTTCGTTTGTTAAGGTGACTTCGTCAGTCTTAAAGAATCCGTCCTGGAAAGTCTATCTCGTCAGTCCCATCACTTTCAGTCATAATTTTTCAGTTTCAGCAAAATAAACGATATCCAAACACACCCTTAATCTCACTCTGCTTGGTCCTATATATTTTGAAAACTGTAAATTTTATTAATAATCAGTTTAATGAAACACACACACACACACACATATATATATATATATATATATATATTCTTTTCTTTTCTTTTCTTTTTGCAAATATTTATCCATGTTTAAGAGTGGCTAGGGTTTGGGCATTGAGTATATACATTATTAGCCTCCAAAACGATTGAAGATGAAACCCAAAAATATCCCGAATTTACGCAGAAACACCCTGAAGAAGTAGAAACTCTCTCTAGAATTTGACTGTGTCCAAAAGCAAGCACGGGTCCCTACTAGGAATTGAGCAATGACATCTATAAAGTTGTGTTAATATATATTCACAAGTAATTTTTAAGTGTATTTGGTACAAAAAATGATGCTCTTACTTCTCATATTTATGGTATAGTAAGATACATCTTGAATGTGAAATGAGGAATATTCTTAGGTACCTAGGAATATTCCTACAAGAATGAAGCAACTTGGCAGTAGTCTTCACTCCCAGCTGTTTGTTGCTCTAGCATTTACGACTCTTTACAAAGTACAAACTTTCAAAACACTGGGGTAGATTAGCATGATCCAAGTTGTTCAATAATTTTTCTCAAATTACTTTGGCATATCAAGAACAGAAGGGACCCTTTCCTCCTCTCTAATTTGTTACAGACACTTACCTCTTGCACTCATGAAGAACCACCCTATGCTCACACCTATCTTATACGTCTGCTGCTTATTCTTCCTTCTTTCCTATTTAAAAATTGCTACTTCTACACCTCTTTGCAAGCCTGTTGAAAATATTGTCGTTAACTGTGGCTCCCCTGGCAGCTTGAAGGGGAATGATGACCGTGACTGGATCGGAGACAGACTCCTAGTTCGCTCCAACAGAAGAACCTAATCACAAATATAATACCTCTGAAGCCCAAAGCCAAGTCTCCGTCGAGACTGTCCCCTACCCTACATGACTGCCCGTTTATCTTATTGGCAATTCACATACGTGTTTCCGGTCACTCCTCGCCCGAAATTCGTCCGGTTGTACTTCTACTCCACGGTTTACTCAGGTTTTGAAAGTTCTGAGGACTTTTTCACTGTCAAAGCAGGTTCGTTCACCTTACTTAGAAACTTCAGTGCTTCCATTTATACTGATTCATTGGACCAAAAGAATGTTAATAGAGTTCTGCATCAATGTTGATGAGAATCAAAAATTGAACTTAACCTTCATCCCTTTTACAAGTACTTCTATGAATTACCATGCTTTCATCAATGGAATTGAGATAGTCTCCATGCCTATGGACCTGTACTACAAGCCACAAGGTGTCATTAAAGGTGAAGAATTCGTCCCAGTTTTTGTTGGCCCACTTACTCCATTCTACCTAGACTACAGAATATTTGTTGTCTGGAGGCTTTGTGCCTCGCGAACCATCTATGAAGCCAAAATACACAAAAATACCAAATTACACTGCACCTGACGCTGTCTATCAATCTGCAATACCAAGAACAGTCAGTCAAAATTGACATGGGGCTTACCTGTTGATACAGGATTCAATTATCTGGTAAGGCTCCATTTCTGCGAAATAGATTCTAAGATACATGCCAGTGGGACAAGGGAATTCTATATCTATATAGACTATCAGATGGCTGAAGATAGAGCAGATGTACCATTGTGGACTGACGACAACGATACGCCTTACTACAAGGACTACGTAGTAATGATAAAAAACAAGGGTAATGACACACATCTGCTTTCCATTGATCTACACTCTAGATTAGATGCTGATTTGGTTGATGCCATTTTAAACGGCGTGGAAGTATTCAAATTGAGTGACTCAGACAACAATCTTGCCGGAGCCAATATTGCAGCTCCATTGCTTGATCAACAACCTTCTGGGGCATCCAACGAGTCCAAGTCAAAGAAGACAACAATATTCATTGCCATTGGAAGTGTTTTGGGCTTATTAGTCGTGCTCACTCTAGTTTGTTGCATGGTTCTCTGTAAACTGAAGAAGACCAAGCACTATGGTTCTTATCATCCACCAGCAAAGTGGTACTGGTGGTGGTCTAGGCCAGATCCCTACAAAAGAGAGTTCTCAAGGAGAACAGCTTCATCACTGCCTGGAGAACTATGCCGCTACTTCAGACTAGATGAAATCAAAACAGCAGCCAACAATTTCAATGAAGATCTAATTATCGGTGTTGGTGGCTTTGGAAATGTTTATAAGGGTAATGTATAATACCATGATTATCTTTTTATTTTTAGTTTTTTCCTGAATTTCCCTTAATTGCAGTAATACCGGGATTTCTAACTGCATATAATTAAGATTAGTGATACTATTTTAGGACAAGTCTTTGCATCTTATAGTTTCCAAAATATTATAGAAACTAGACATAAGTCGTAAATATTTTTGTTTACACACAATAATAAAAGAGTGGTGTTAGCTAGGGTTAGTGCAAGTTTTATTAAATATAACTTACAAACTGATATGTCTTTATAGGTTATTGAAATCCATCAATCACATTCATTGTTATATTTATTGGGTTATAAAAAAACATAATAAAACAATATTTTGTCCTCTAGGTAATATGATGGTGGCAATCAAGCGCATGAAACAAGAGTCTCGGCAAGGTGCTCTTGAGTTTATGACAGAGATCAAAATGCTTTCTTAGCTTCGTCATGTGCACCTTGTGTCTCTTATTGGATATTGTGATGATTTGGGCGAGATGATACTTGTTTATGAGTACATGGCAAATGGTACCCTACGCCACCACCTCTATGACACACCTAATGATCCCCTCACTTGGAAACAAAGGCTCCAAATATGCATAGGAGCAACATGTGGTTTGCACTACCTCCACACATGTACAAAGCATCCTATTATCCACAGTGACGTTAAGACAACAAATATTCTACTGGACGAGAAATGGGTATCCAAGATGTCCGATTTCGGATTGTCCAAAATGGGTTTGGATAACACTGTTGTTAGTACCCTTGTAAAAGGGACATGAGGGTATTTGGATCCAGATTATGCAAGACGCTAGCAATTGACTGAGAAATCTATTGTATACTCATTTGGTGTAGTGATGTTTGAAGTATTGTGTGCCCGAAAGGCACTAAATCCAAAACTCCAAGAAGAGCAGCAAAATTTGGCTAGTTGGCCTAAAAAATGCATTGATAGAGGGACCATAAGAAGATCATTGATTCAAATCTGACGAATAAGATAGTGCCAGAGTGTTTAAAGGTGTACGTGGAATTTGCAGAAAGTTGTATATGTGATCATGGAATCCAACGGCCCACAATGAATGAAGTGATGGAAAAGCTAGAGTTTGCATTAGAGCTCCGAAAGCAAGCAGTGGCGACCAAATATACTAATTCAGAAGTGGTATCATTCCGTGTTGCCACTGCCAATGGAGCTCCTTGGTTCAACAATTTTTACCATGGACAGGTGTTGGAGTCGAATAGTGGACCTGAGTTAAGTACAATCAATACTGGATTAAGTTACCCTAGTCTTAATTCTGTTACTATTAGTATCACAAGTGAAGATGTCTCCTCGGGCACTAAAAACAGTAGTTCTTAAGCTTTGTAATTATTGTTGTGTCTTTCTATATTGACTTATTGTTCTAGAAAAAATAAAATAATATGAAGTCAAAAAAAAAAAAATTCCCTTTTGCTTTTTCTGTAATAGTAGATTACCAAAGATTTTTCTCTAAATGAGTTGAAATTAAGATTGGGGGACAATTAATTGACTTGTGGCTTTAGTGAAAAAAGAAAAAAAAAAAGAAAAAAGAAAAAAAAAAAAAGACATCCACATTTATTTACTAACATTTTTAATTAAATAAATTATAAAACAACAATTAAGTAAATGATTCAAATATGTACAATAATTTCTTTGATGTTCAATATTTGTTATGGTTCCTATAACGAAGGTAGCATGAACCTTTAGAAACCTGAGAATTTGACTAGCACTTTAATATGTAAACTATATCTTATATATTAAAGCACGAATGCGAGTATAGTGTTTTTGCACTGTTCATACAGCGTTTTTCACTATTCATCTACAGTGTCATTTTGTTGAGCCACTTCGTCTTTTTTTTTTTTTTTTTTTAAGCTACAGTACCAAGCGGTACTGTAGCTACAATAGCTACAATTTTTTTTTTGGTCTTCCGTTTGTACTTTTTTTTTCTTTTATATATATTGTTATACTGACACAACAAATTTTATAATATTTTCACAATTATTGAGGTGTCAATTTCTTATAAGTCAAAATAAAATAATAAAATATGAAACTGTGACCAACCACAACTGAAAATAAATGTTTTATGAAAATGTTGTGACACTTATTAGGTGAATGTGTAAAAGTAACAGTGCTTTTGGTTTGTTCAATATATATATATATATATATATATTTCCAATCGCTGAATTGTGCTCTTTTTTCTACTAACTATATAAGAAGAGACAATGCCTCTACAGTGTCCCTTTTAGTGTAGTGAGCCATTTTTTTTTTTCCCCAAGTTTCGAACAGTTGCTACAGTGCCACTTTGGTTTGTTCAAGTGGCACTGTAGCTACAGCGGTTTTTTTTTTTTTTTTAGTCTTCCGTTTGTACTTTTTTTTCTTATAAATATTTATAAGAACCAGCATATATATTGTTATACTGACACAACAAATTTCACAATTATTGAGGTGTCAATTTCTTCTAAGTCAAAATAAAATAATAAATTATGAAACTGTGACTAACTACAACTGAAAATAAATATTTTGTGAAAATGTTGTGACACTTGTTGAGTGAATGTGTAAAAAATACAGTACTTTTGGTTTGTTCAATATGTACTGTTCATCACTTTTTTTATTTTTTATTTTTATTTTTTCCTACTCATCGATTTGTGCTCTGTTTTTTTATATATAAAAAGAGCGAATAAGCTCATGAATAGTGTTATGAACAATATTTTTGGTTTAGTGACTTGCCTTTTTCCTCATTTTTTTTTCCCTTCACGTTCATCAACTTGGTTTGAGCTTGTTTGTTTCTTTTAAAGGATCTTTATATGTTTACTTTCTACTTGTAATGTAAGCTTAGATTGTATACACACAAAAAGTAGCAAATATTATATACATTTGCAAAAAAAAATTGTACAAATTTTGCAAATGTATTCAACATTTACTAATTTTTATGTGTTTACAATATAAATTTACATTGTAAGTGCAATGTGTGTGTGTATATATATATATATATATATATAAAGAGTGAATGGGAAAAGTTACAGTAATTTCGCTACAGTAGTTATGGTTTGTATAACTTTCTGGCCTTTTTTTTTTTTTTTTTTTTTTTGTGTGAATGCATAAAGTTGTAGTATGTTATTGGTTCTAATTTAAACTTACCAATGAAACTACTTTTTTTCCCGCCAATAACAACTTGTAGTAACCTACTACTTATAATTTGTTGTGAAAATGTCATAGACATAACATTTTTTTGTGTGAAAAATGTTAAGACATCTTGATGTTATCACAATATTTTTAAAACTGCTAAGCTGTCAATTCTTTACAAGTTAAAATAAAATATAACAAAATTATAAAGGTATTATGAAAATATTGCGTCATTCTGTTGTGTTTTTAGTAATTTTTTGTAGGTTTAATCAACTTTGATGAGCCAAAATTCACTATTCCACATACAATTTTTTTGGGTTGACTTTTTGTATATTTTTTTCTTTGCACGCTATTTTAAGTAAAAACATATAGTTTTGCACACAAAAACAAAAACAAAACTTAGGAAAAAAAAAAATTTCATCCTTTATGTTTGGGGTAGTTTACAATTCTTCCTTAAACTTTAAAATTATGCAATTTTTCCTTTAATATTTTGGAAAAGAGCAAATATGTCATATTGTTATTCTCTCAGTTAAACTCTAATGAAAGCTTATGATTCTTAAAATATTTTATTGTGTAATATCTAAATTACTCCTGCTAAATTTTAACATTTTAAAAATTTTCTTTACGTATTTTGAGTTTTAAATGATAAAAATTCTTAGAAAGTTAGAATGATGATATTCGATGACACAAGCCTTTTGTTATCTTTTTTTTTTTTTTCTTTTTTTTTTTTAATTTTAAATTTCTTAGCAAAACTCAGTTGTTTATTGTTAGAAAATGATGATATTCGTTATCATTCTTAGAAGTTTTTAGATAATAGATATATTGTCTTTAGCAAGTAGGTACTAAAAAACTATTATAGTTAAATAAATATTTATATGTTAAATAGCTACCCTAACTTTGTGGTTGATCAAAATTCTTAAACAAATGAGATTAACTTTTTTCGACATAATTATCAAAAATCTTAAAATTAATGTTGCTTTTGATTAATGTAAATCTCTATATACTTTAAAAATCAAATGATTCATATCTTTGTTTTGTAATACAAATAAAATTTAGAATTGACCTTAATTACTACAGTACTTTTTTTCCATGGCAAGCACGTGTCTTGAACGTGCTGCCCTAACTAGTGTATATATATATATATATATATAAAATGCCAAACACACCATTTTACTTTTTGAGTTAGCTAACGTGCTTTTTGGGCTACAAAACTGAAACAAACAGGCACATAATTATCTATCTATTTATATATTCAGAGACTTTTCTGCAAGGAAAAGCCAAACCGTGACCACAATCACGGGGCATGGTTCATAGATGAGACATTTGAATGCGTCAAGACCATCATGAGACAAAATGAAAGGATGAGAAACATATGAATGGCAAGAGCCAAGACTTTTCAATGGGACTAATAAAAAAAAAAAAAAATACTTTCAATGGGACAAAGAACCTGGACCCACAATCTTGGAGACTTTTGTAGGAGACAAGAACCTGGACCACATCCACAATCATGGACTACGCATAATAACTTGTACTTTCTACTAGTTCTAAGAAGAAGCTCTCAATACTTTTCCAATGGGCCGTAGCCTTTTTGCATCCATCTTGACATATGGTGTGCGGTCACAGATTCATAGATCTATCAAGGGAAAAATAGTGTATGCCCTAGGCGCATGAGATGTCATCTCTCTATTAAGTATCAACTATTTGTTTCTCGTAGGGCTGTATATGAGTCGATTCGGGTCAGTTTTGAACTCAACCTGAAACCGATGAGCTCAAGTCAAGTGGAAGATGACAGGACTTGCAACTGACTACCAATTAACATGGGTCGAGTTGGATTGGGCTTAGGCAGACAATTGATTGATTCGGGCAAAACCGATTAAGAAGTGGTGGTGGTGGCGATCTGAGTAGAGGAGAGCAAGACTTTGTCTGAACTAAGCAGAGAAAAGCATAATATCATCGGATTTGAGCTAAGAAGAGATTGACGTGGCCGAATATGTGAAATTTGTGCCAAACGTGGCCGAATCTTAGTGGATCTGTACTAGACATGGCTAGATCTTAGCAGATCTATGCCAAATTTGCCGGAGTCGGTTTTAGAAGGTTGAGACTGGCACTGACCGCCAGAGGCGTCGAATTGGGCTATGGTGGGTCGATTTGGTCAGTTTGCTAGTTTGCTTAGATAGCCTTGCCCTTCCCATTTCTTGATGTGAAATGTTTCACATGACACTTGTATATCATGCAGTATAAATACTATTATACACATTTTGTCACACACATGATTATACACGCCTCTAATATCCATTGAAATCGTGAGTTACAATTTTTGTGCATTTTATGAGTGTGTGTAAACTTGAGTATATTAGGGTGTGAATAATAAACATCACCCATCATGAATACAAATGTGAAAGAGTATGGAGATTGTTAAATACGAAATGATCAGAGCCTAAATCAAAATATCATTAAATGTGATTAATGTCAAATCAATAATATAATAAATAAATAGCTAATTTTTTTTATTTTTTTATTAGAGAAATTTCATAAACACAACAAAATCTCACAATATCTTTACAATAATCTTATTTTGAACTGTTGTGAGTTTTGGGTATAATTTTATTATATTTTAACATACGGTAAATTAACATCTCAATTTGTTGAAAACATAATGTGAGATTTTTTATTATAATAGTAGAACACTTTACATTACGTTTAAAAATGATGAATCATAATAAAATTTAGTTTAATTATACATTTATTGACTGTTTTGGTCCAGCTTTTTAGCTAGTTTTTAGATTTTATGTACAAATATTTAGTGGGTTCCTATTTGATCAATTGGTAAAATCTCTACTAGTTTAATAAGAGATATGAGGATCAATCCCCACCTACACTAAAACCGATTAATATCTTCGTTTAATGATAAAGAGTAGATTCATAAGAAACAGACGTCATAGGTTGAAACTCTATAAAAAAATGTACAAATTTTTAAAACTCACTTTTTCTTCACTTTTTATAACTTTTTTTTCAAAATACAAACATACTTTGGCACACATTTAGTAAACAAAATAGCAAAAAGCTAAATAAACCGGAACAAAATTAGCTACAAACTTGGTTGTAGTTTAAGGCTATAACTTCCATTAAAAAAATTATTTTTTCTTCACTTTTTATAACTTTTTTCAAAATACAAACATACTTTGGCACACATTTAGTAAACAAAATAGCAAAAAGCTAAATAAACTGAAACAAAATTTAGTTACAAACTTGGTTATAGCCTAAGGCTATATCTTTCATTAAAAAAATTTAGCATAACTACATATTTTGAAAAACTAAATTGATCCTAAATGCACGCTTAATCCTCAAATTTTATTGCATATTTTATTATGGTATTCATCTTCTGAAATGTTTGTTTTTGTTGTTGATTCTCACTTCGATATGAGTAATACAATAGATATAACAAAAAGTTACAATAATTTCTAATTTAAATTATGTGGCATGTTAATTTGGGAATATTGTAAAATTATTGCAAATTTTTTTTCCCGTCCATTGCATTCTATATACATAGATCTTTTCACTCAAATAACACCAAGAAAACTGTTTTCATCATAGTTGCTCTTTTCTTTGGCCACCAAAGGCTAGACTAGCCTTTTATGAGTCATCCCATGACCCATTTCCTACGCATACACTATTTACGTGATTACTGATTATTGTTTTTATGAATGGTCATTGTCCTCACTTGGCAGGAGTGGCTTTCAGAGCTTAAAAATGAAAAAGAGATGAGGATGGGTTCAAAATAATTTCCCATTAAAGTGGGGTAATATTATGGATGGGATTGGGAGATTTTCTTTCCAAGCATCTACCTCTAACTTGTGTCATTACTTTTCCACTTGTTGAAGTCAAAGATTCCAAACAATTTTGATGATGTTTTGGAGTGTTTTCATATATTTTACTGATAAAATCATTAACAACAAAATTATCATTTAGAACAACTGTATTGGGGGCCTCTATCATGTGGGTCATGCTCATACTAATAGTGAAATTCTAAGTTGGAGGAAGCGGAACAACGACTAAGTTGAAGATTTACATATTTTGTTGAAATTCGATTGTCTTTGTGACCATCCCTTCAGCACTAAAATATCCATATCAGTTATCTTAACAACAACTTTAGACACGGAGGCTATAAAACTTAATAAATAAATGACCCCGAAATTCAACTCTATCATCCTCTTTAATCCTTCAGTGAAATTGTAACTCAATTATTTGCTAGAATTATGTTTAGCACTACCATTTTTGGCATCATTATTATAGACGTTGATCTCGAACTATAAATTTATGGTTTTATTAGAGGTTTAAAATAAAAGTTGTTTCAAATTTTGTTCTGGGTATAGTTGTATATATATATATATATGTGTGTGTGTGTTTAGAATTTTGATCTAGATAGTCATTGAAAGGGGAAAATATATTTTTATTTCAAATCGAAAATTCGTTTTTTCATCTTTAATTCCGTACTATGAATTGTGTAACACATGATATGGCTTAGCTTATATGTCATATACAAATGTTTAAAGGGGATGGCAAGATTATTGTAATTGGTTTGCAGATAATTAGTACAACTTTGGGAACAAATAAGAAATTTAAAGTTTTGAGGTGATGTTCAGCACACTTGAATAACTACATCAGACACATATTATTTTAAAGCGTAGCTCAGCCTAATAATAATGTATGTTGCTGTTGTTAGTCATATGTTACAAGTATTGAGTTAAATAATAAAAATCTTATGAATAAGTTGTTTGTGTTTCACTTTATATTTCATCAATCTTAAAAATAAATAAATAAAGGTTTGGAGGTATGACAAGGGATTCTCAAAGAACTTGAAACAATCCGTATTAACTGATTTCTGAATGAAAGGTTTCAAGCTGAGCGTTTTAAAAACATTTTCTCATTTAAGATATAATTTATTTTATATATATATATATATATTTTTTTTTTCTAAATGAGTTATTTTGTGTGTGTGTGTGTGTGTGTATAAAATATTAAGTTGATATTGATATTAACTAACCAATTAACCTTTTCATATAACATAGTAAACATTAGATGATTATTAAAATCGTTTAAGTTGAAGAAACAATTGAATTAAATAATTATTGTTGCTTATATGTTTATTTATAAATACAGTTATGATTTATTTGTTTATAAGTATGTTTATGATTAACATGGTTATATGTCTAATGGTTTTTATAAGCAAGTGTTTGATATTAGATGATTATTAAAATCGTTTAAGTTGAAGAAACATTTGAATTAAATAATTATTGTTGCTTATATGTTTATTTATAAATACAGTTATGATTTATTTGTTTATAAGTATGTTTATGATTAACATGGTTATATGTCTAATGGTTTTTTTAAGCAAGTGTTTGATATATGGCCTATCTTGCAAGAATAAGTAAAGGTATTTTTAATCTGTTGCCGTCATTTAGTTAGTTTAGTCCATAAACGTTACAACTCAATCACTTATTTAAATTATGTTTAGCCTTGACTTTTTAGGAAAGTAGAGGAATTTAAGAGGTTTTGTTTCTTCCGAATTGAGGGTTATAACTCATTTTTATTTTGAATAGGTTCAAAAGTTTCCATTGTAATTTATGTATTCAGCATTAGGTTAATTAGGACTTTTCTATAGTGTTTTGTTTCTAATTTACGTAACTATAAATTTTTTACAAACATATTAGATATTTTTTAGTATTATTAAAAAACTCATTCAATCATTCCTAGTCTTCTACATTTTAGCATCAAATTTATAATTATCGAACTATTTTTAGTGTTGTTCAGCCAAGTATGGCTTGGGTGGTAAGAAAAATACATTTAGATTAGTTTAATGGTTTTTAGTCCAGAGTAGATTTGACATCATTATAATTGATGTTGATTTCGGAGAATAAGTTTGATGATTTTTTTAGAGATTTTGTTTCAATTTTTGCACTTATTATAGTTACATATTTGTTTAGAGTTTTGTTTTAGGTAGTAATTGAAAGAAGGGCCGCAGGGGGGGGGGGGGGGGGGGGGGGTGGAGGGTGGGCGGTAGAGCTCTATTTCAAATCTAGAATATGTTTGTTCAACTTGACCCAAAATAATTTTCATTGTTATGTTTATACATATGTTCAATTTTTTAGATAAATATATCTAAGATTTATACGTCAATAATTGTGTTTAGGGTTATTATGTAAAATATTGGTATTATCCCACTTATTAACCTTTTCATATAACATAATAAACATTAGGATATGTGGAGTCGAAAAAACTTTTGAATAAATAATTGTAGATATTGGTATGATTATAAACATGGTTAAGATTTATTTTGAAAATATATATGGATGTACCACTCTTTTGGAACTCGAGTTTGCCGTATAACTCGAGTTCTAGGAACTTGAGTTCTTTGAAAAACAGCCTTCAAGATTGTCGTGCTATTTTTTATGGAACTCAAGTTCCTAAGACTCGAGTTACACGGCAAACACGGTGGCTATTTTTCAAAGAACTCAAGTTCCTGGAACTTGAGTTACATGGAAAACTTGATCCAGTTACAAAAGAGTGGTACATTTCTAATTATTTCGCAAATAGTGGAAGATCGCCAAATATTTCTGTCAAAGATTGTATTTGGCCATTTTGGCCTGTCAATTTTAGCTAAACTATTGGCACATTTTTTATCCTCTTATATTTTCACATTTCTAACCAAACAGACTCATTACATTAATCTCTCTTTATTAGCTAGATTTTGGAAACTTTGTCATTCAAGCACCTTAAGAAATATGGGCTACATGTTCTTATGTATAAAACTTCTGTGAAGACGCTTTATGTTTCATCGATATAGGAGGTTAATTATTACGGGCCACCTCTATAATTTTTGGTCCTTTTAATAACTAATCGCTATATATACAGTACCCATAAATATATACAGTACATCCGAATTATTTGGGATGAAAATATTTTATTTCAAAAGGTTTGTGATACCAAATTTATACTTTATGACTTTGGTTGAGAGGGCTAGAGGATGGAAAAGATATCAAGAATAGAATATAGAAAAGATTTATACTTTCCACCACGTGTTTGGTATGGAAGATAGCCAGAAAATAAATTATTATTAAGTCCTTAGTATATAAAAGTGAAAGGATAGAAAGATTCAGGAAAACTTTGAAATTTTCTTTTCAATGTTATTATTTTTCCACCCTTTTTTTTTTTTTAATTTGGATTAAAAAATGATAGGTCTTGATGAAACGTTCCAATCACATTTTTTGTCTTTTCTCTCATATTTCACACTAGCAAATAAAAAATATCACTACCCTCTTCATTTCGTTTTTCCATTTTTTTCATCATTTATCTATTCAGTTTCCACACTACCAAACACAACATACATGTGATTGTCAAAAAGGCACCAATTATTTTGAATGCTTTTGTTTTTATTTTCTCACGTATGAGTAGTTAGAGAGAGACTCACAAGTCACAAGTCACAACCATTGCTTTAGTCAGTCTCTCCTTCTGTCACTAACTGCCGTACTGCTTGTAGCCTGATTCACGTTTTAGATAATGCAATTTCATTGGAAGCCAAGAAGATTGGTCATTCATTGTTTAAAAAGTATCCAATTAGCCATTCACTTTTTTCCCCCTTCTTTTCTCCTTTTTTTTTTTTTTTGACCGGCCCACTCTTCTTTTCGCACAACTTTTCTTCTTTTATGTGCAAAATGTATTTATAATTGTATTGGTGATAACAAGACAACTGGACAACGGGTAGGTAGGTAAGGATAGGTTATTTGCAAGAGTGGTTCTAGGATTAAAAACTATTTTACTTTTTTTTTTTTTTTCTTTCAAAATACTAATGTGACAGACTATAAGAGTTTTCCAATAATTTTTACATAGATTTATCATTTTTTTTTCTGCTACTTACACCCTGCCACGTTACAGTTTTGGCAAACAATAGTGTCTTGGTCTATACGATTAATGTCAACTTTCTTTCTTTTGGCACACTCGGCAAGTGGCAGACAATAAATTAGGATTTCAATTGCTTTGGCTACCATGATTACTAAGTCAATGTTATCATGTTTGGGTCCAAACTTCAAATCCTATCTGATTTTGGATATCAATCAACTTGTTAGCTTGTTTGATTACATCAACTTGTCAAAGATTTTGGAGGAACTAAAGGTTCACCGTTACCATGTGGCATTATTTTATTAAAATTGATAACATTTAAGTTACTTATTAAAACAAGGTTAACAGGACCCCCAATTAGCCTAAGATTGAACGTTACCTAGCTCAATTCTTGTACTGAACAGTTTAAACTGTCTTATACTCTGCTTATAGTAGCTTTGTGTGTTTGTGTATATATATAATTATGTATGTATGTATTTATTTATTTAGGCTTTCAATTGGTTTAGATACCATGATTAGTATTACTAATGCAATGAGGCATATTTTGTGTCCAAATCCTATCTGATTCTCGATATCAATCAATTTGTTAGCTTGTTTGATTACATCAACTTGTCAAAGATTTAGGAGGAACTGGCATTATTTTATTAAAATTGATAACATATAAATTACTTATTAAAACAAGGTTAATAGGATCTCCAATTTTCCTAAAATTGAGCGTTGCCTGCTTCAATTCTTATACTGATTAGTTTAAATAGTTTTTCACTTAGCTTGAGCATTTTCATCCAAGTTTCTAAAAAAGTACCTATTTTACACTTTCAAAATCTATTTTATCTATTTTACCTACTTAGATTACAATACACCCAACATCTTATTTCTTATTTTTACATACAATCCAACAAAATAATATAAACTGCACAATCAAATAACATTAAAAAATATATTTCTTTCTCTTCTCTCCCATCTCTCTCTTCTACCCAACAATAAAATATGATATTTTAGTTTTACCATCAACCTACAGTAATTCTTATATTTAAGAACCAACTTTTCATAGTTCCTAATTTTTTTTAGCAATAACCACTCGGATAATTGTGGTTTTTAGGAATGTGTGGATCTAAAATAGTTATTTGGAGAGAGTTTTACATCCCCAATGCTAATGCTAATGCTCTTGTGTGTGTTTGTCTATAATTATTTATGTATTTATTTATTTATCTATTAATAAACATGTAATTTAAAATCTACATATTTTATAAGCTAAGTACAGTTATTGAGTTAACACCTGTAAACTTAGTTGTACGTAGATGCTTAAAGACATTTGTGTATATAGGCTAGGTTAGATTAGCATGCCCATCATAGTAGTATACTAGGGCTCTTAAACCATTCCTTAATTATTCATGAAAATCCAACTATTCTTTAATTATTCATGAAAATCCTAATTAAGGTTTATATTACATATCCTTTATATTCATAATTGAGTAATTATTCTCCATAAGGTTCTATATAAAAGAAATTTGGAGAAATTTTCTAAGGGAATTTGTGTTAGATGATCATAACATTTCATAACAACAAAAGAAAAATTTTTTTCCCTCTTTTTGGACAAACAAAGATATATAGGCATTTTTGAGTATTTGCTATTTCCAATGCAGTCCTTATCACATGCACCAGGTTATTGTAGGGAAGAATCCCTTGAAGGTGCCCCAAAATGATGGCAAAAAGTTTCATACTTAGGATCTCATGGATATTTGTATTATGAGACCTTAAGGAACTTCTTATCTTTACATAAAGCAGTATCTTCTTGCTTCTTTCTTGGTATTTAATTCATGCACGCATTAATTGAGATTTGAAACTATGATATCAGGCTATCAGCCACAAATCCATATTTATAGTAGACCAAAGTGGTATTAGGCCCCGAGGTCAGTAGTGAACAATAGAAACATTAGTATTGAGCTACAATTTTCCAACTCGACAAGATGCAACCTGTGATAAACTGTATCTTTGAACTGTTCTTTAAATAAAATTGAAAAATGTCACCTTTTTGACAAAAATTAATGGATTGATAGAGAAAATGTAATGAAAAACCTTTTTTTTTTTTTTATATATAGTTATTTATTTATTTATATATATTGAATTTAATTTGCCTCTTAAACATGTACAATTTTGTACTTGGAAGTTTGAAATTATTAGGGTGCCTTACCTGTGTCGTATTAGTGTCGTAACTATGTCGGTGTCCTATATTCCATATCATGTTATAATTTTTTTTTTTTAAATTGCTTGTGTCGCCATATCATGCCCGTATCTGTATCTGTATCCGTGTCAGTGTTCGTGTTTGTGTGTATCCTTTTTCTTGATTGAATATATATGGTGATTCCAACAATGATAAATATAAGTAAGACAATGCCCAAAAGGATGAAATTTAGTGTCATAAGTTTATTCCACCTTTTAACAAGAGGATTGTGGCAAATGCCACACAACCCCTCATTATTTCTAAATAGTTTTATAGGTGCCTCATGAAAAATTAAAAATTATAAGAGAGGTAATTAAAAATTATTCAGGATTTAGAGTAATTCTTAGGTACACCCGGAGTATAGAGAATGGAACTCTCTCCTCTCATATTTATGATGAGACCCACTAATTAAATGTATTGTAGGGTCTACCATGAATGTGAAAAGACGGAACACCATTTCTTTGTGCTTCGGGAGTATGTAAGAATTTTCCTAGGATTTAATGTAGGTTTTGTAATCACAAAATAATTATAATCTCATAGTTCAGACAAATTTAAAACACTAGGATTCTTTCTTGCAAGTGGACAAATTAAAAACACTCTAAGATTCACTAATAATAGTATTATTTTTTTTTTTAATACAATGGGTCCTTTCTCAATTTGGTGGCCTTATACCATTAACTAAGTGCACTGTGATTGAGCTAAACTCAACAATCAATTATGGAATTTTGGTTGGGATGATTTTTCAGAGGATGGCAAAAAGAGATGTGGAAAATAGGAGAGAAGATGGGTGGAAGGGGTGTTTGGTTGGAAGGGTATAGGGGAGAGAAAAATGGTGGAGCCTGACTATTTTATCTCTGAGACCACCAAAACTTGATCTCCCAAAATCCAGTAGCTGGAAAATGAAAGTAAAAAAGAGGAAACTGTGATTTTGATAAAATTGGCATTCCCCACCTACAAGCAAGTTTTTTGATATTTTTCTTCTTTTGATTTTTCAATTTCTTGAATTTCACTTGGTTCTAGGTTTCTTTTTCCACTATTATTTTTGTGCTCATCTAACTTTTTCTCTTTTTCAATTTATTGTTTTTTTATGTTTCTACTATTCTTGTTCTCGTTCTTTTTTTAATTTTTAATTTATTTTATTTTATCATCTGTTTTGGATCCACTTTTCTATCATCTCAATTAAACAAATATAAGAGAAAACTACATCTTTTCTATCCTCTCACTTGTCATCATTTTTTTCATTTTTTATCCTCTTATATTTTCACATTTCTAACCAAACGGACTCATTACATTAATCTCTCTTTATTAGCTAGATTTTGGAAAATTTGTCATTCAAGCACCTTAAGAAATATGGGCTACATGTTCTTATGTATAAAACTTTTGTGAAGACTTTATGTTTCATCGATATAGGAGGTTAATTATTACAGGCCACCTCTATAAATTTTGGTCCTTTTAATAACTAATCGTTATATATACAGTACCCATAAATATATACAGTACATCCGAATTATTTGGGATGAAAATATTTTATTTCAAAAGGTTTGTGATACCAAATTTATACTTTATGACTTTGGTTGAAAGGGCTAGAGGATGGAAAAGTTATCAAGAATAGAATATAGGAAAGATTTATACTTTCCACCACGTGTTTGGTATGGAAGATAGACGGAAAATAAATTATTATTAAGTACTTAGTATATAAAAGTGAAAGGATAGAAAGATTGAGGGAAAACTTTGAAATTTTCTTTTCAATGTTATTATTTTTCCACCCATTTTTTTTTTTTAATTTGGATTAAAAAATGATAGGTCTTGATGAAAAATTCCAATCAACTTTTTTCTTTTCTCTCATATTACACGCTAGCTAAAAAATATCACTATCCTCTTCATTTCGTTTTTCCATTTTTTCATCATTTATCTATTCAGTTTGCACACTACCAAACACAGTATACATGTGATTGTCAAAAAGGCACCAATTATTTTGAATGCTTTTGTTTTTATTTTCTCACTTATGCGTAGTTAGAGAAGACTCACAAGTCACAACTATTGCTTTAATCAGTGTCTCTACTTCTGTCACTAACTACCTTACTGCTTGTAGTCTGATTCACGTTTCAGATAATGCAATTTCATTGGAAGCCAAGAAGACTGGTCATTTATTGTTTAAAAAGTATCCAATTAGTCATTCACTTCTTTCCCCCTTCCTTTCTCCTTTTTTTTTTTGACCGGCCCACTCTTCTTTTCGCAAAACTTTTCTTCTTTTATGTGCAAAATGTATTTATAATTGTATTGGTGATAACATGACAACTGGACAACGGGTAGGTAGGTAAGGATAGGTTATTTGCAAGAGTGGTTCTAGGATTAAAAACTACTTCACATTTTTTTTTTCACAATACTAATGTAACAGACTATAAGAATTTTCCAATCATTTACACATAGACTTATCATTTTTTCTCTATTATTTACACTCTGCCCCATTACAGTTTTGACAAACAATAGTGTCTTGGGCTATATGATTAATGTCAACTTTCTTTCTTTTGGCACACTTGGTAAGTGGCAGACAATAAATTAGGCTTTCAATTGGTTTGGCTACCATGAATACTAACGCAATGTGACATTGTTTGGGTCCAAACTCCAAATCCTATTTGATTTTGGATATCAATCAACTTGTTAGCTTGTATCCGAGCACCAAGCTTCAATGCAGTTCTTAGTCCGGCGAGCAGGGCCTCATACTCGGCCTCATTATTGGAGGCCTTAAATCCCAACCTAAAAGAGTGCTCCAGCCGAATCCCTTCGGGAGAGAAGACGACGATCCCGGCACCGACTCCCTGGGAACTTGAGGCTCTGTCCACGAAGACCTTCCACGGGCAAGCTTCTACGTGGCAGATCATTTCTCCACCATTTCTGGGTGAGAATTTAGCGACAAAGTCTGCAAGGACCTGGCCCTTCACCGAATGTCGTGGTCGGTACCTTATGTCGAAGGACCCTAGCCTAGTTCCCCATTTGGCTATCCGCCCTATGAAGTTAGATCTTCTCAAAAGTGATTGTAAAGGATACTCGGTTAACACATAGACCGTGTGGGCTTGGAAGTAGTGCGGCAGCTTCCTCGTGGCATGGATGAGGGCCAACACTAACTTCTCCAGAGGCAAATACCTCTTCTCAGCATCGACCAAGGTCTTGCTGATATAGTACACGGGTTGCTGGATCCCCCCATCCTTCAACAGCACGGCACTCACTGCATGATCGGATACTGCCAAGTACATAAATAAATCTTCACCAAGCTCGGGCGCGGCCAGCATGGGTGCCCTTGCCAAGTACTCCTTCAAGTCCCGAAAGGCCTTGTCGCATTCTTCGCTCCATAAAAACCCTATCCACTTCTTCAAAAGCTGATAAAATGGGCGGCAGCGATCCGCAAACTTGGAGATGAACCGGTTAAGTGCAGCTAGCATCCCGGTTAAAACCCGTACCTCCTTCGGATTGCTCGGTGGATTCAGCCTCTTTATTGCTTCGATCTGATCGGGATTGACCTCTATTCCCCGGCTCGTGATCAGGTATCCTAGAAATTTCCCAGCCCCCACTCCGAACGCGCACTTCTCGGCGTTAAGGCGCAGCTTGTGTCGCCTTAGTGTTTCGAACACTTCCTGGAGATCGACTGTGTGTTGTTCCTTCCGTTTGCTCTTTACCACCATATCGTCAATGTAGACTTCGACCGTACACCCTATTTTGTCACAGAACATTCTCGTCATCGTCCGCTGATAAGTTGCCCCGGCATTCTTCAACCCAAACGGCATCACCGTGTAATGATAATTGGCCTCCGGGGAGATGAACACCGTTTTTTCCTGGTCCTCGGCTGCCAGGGCTATCTGGTGGTACCCCTGAAAAGCGTCTAGAAAGCTCATCCTCGGATGACCGTATGTGGCGTCAACCAACTGATCAATTTTGGGCACGGGGAACGGGTCCTTTGGGCATGCTCGGTTCAGGTCTGTAAAATCCACGCAAACCCTCCACCTGCCACTCTTCTTTTTCACTACGACGGTGTTTGCCAGCCACTCGGGGAAATAAGTTTCCTTTATTGCTCCTGACTCCTTCAGCCTTTGAACTTCTTCCTTCACAGCCTCGGCATGCTCCTTGGACGATCTTCTCGGCCTCTGTTTCTTAGGTGGATACGAGGAATCAACGTTGAGTTTATGAACGATGAATTTGGAATCCACCCCGGGCACCTCATACGGGCTCCAAGCAAACACGTACACGTTCCGTATTAACAGTAACAACATTTTTTCCCTATCTTCAACATCCGTACTCTCCCCTACATAAAAACACCTATCGGAATCCGGGAGTATCCGTACCTTCATCATTTCTTTGGCGCGCCTGTCCCCCTTCTCACCTCGGGGACTCTGTAGTTGCTATAACGGGATACTTTGTTGTGCCTCTTCTTCTTCGGTACTCTTTCCCCGTTTGAGCGACTCCCTCCTCCAGTCAACTAGGGCGACCAAACATTGTCTCGCCGTCTGCTGACTCCCTCTTACCACAGTCACACCTTGCTCGGATGGGAACTTTATCCTCACGTGCAGAGTGGACGGCACAGCCCCCATTTCATGGATCCACGGTCTTCCTAATATTGCGGTGTACGAGGAGAAGGAAGCTACCACTATGAAGGTCACCACCACCTCCTTTCTTTCCATATTTACGGGCAAAGAGATCTGCCCTTCAGGGATCACTGTCTTGCCGTCAAAACCGACCAAAGGTGTGCCATATTTGGAGAGGTCCGTACTGCTCAATCCAAGTCCTCGGTACAAGTCTGGGTACATCACATCTGCTCCGCTTCCCTGATCTATCATCACTCTTTTTACCAGGAAACCACCTATACGGGCACTGACTACCAGCGCGTCGTCGTGCGGTTGGACCGTTCCCTCCAAATCGCTATCATCGAAGGCGATCGGTTCTTTGGTGGGTTTCATCCTCTTCCCATATGACGGCCTGTCCTGACCTTCTGCCGCTGTTGCTAGTGCCCACACCCCTTTCCCTCTTGCCGTGGAACATTTCTTGGTAGGGGCATGGATGACTTCAATTATCCCGAGGGGAGGTGGGAGTAAGTTGCCCCTATGTGGAGTGCCTTGCCCTGCCCCTCGGTCCCCCGCGTCCGTCACAAACTCCTTTAGGTACCCGGCTCCGGCCAGCTGCCGAAGATGATCTTTCAATACTCGGCACTGCTCGGTGGTATGTCCTTTATCTTTATGGTAAGTGCAGTACAAGTTCTGGTTCCTTCTTGTTGGATCACCACCCATCCTGTTCGGCCACCTAAAGTAGGGTTGATGCTTGATCTTGTCTAGAATCTTATGCACCGGCTCTTTGAACGCCACATTTACTTCCCCTGCCAGCGCCTTTGATCCCTGCATCCTCACGTTCCCTCGTATCCTTGGGGGGAAACTGTTCTGCCGAGGATGATTTATCATTGGCGCTTTACCCTTGTTTTGCAGCCGGTCATCCTCTAGCCGTTTATACTCTTCTATGCGCCTCATTAGCTGCCTCATGTCTTCGGGAGGTTTCTTAGTCAGCGATTCCCTTAGGCCTGAATCCTCGGGCAACCCCATCCTAAAAGTACTCGCAGCAATTTTTTCGTTCCCTCCACTGATCTCGTTGTAAAGCTCCCAATATCGACTGGCGTAGTTACGAAGGGTTTCTCCCACCCTCATCTTCATCGACAGTAGTGCATCCACCGGCTGTGGTACACGGCTACAAGTAACAAATCTGACTCCGAACTCCTGTATCAATTCGGCGAAGCCACGGATGGAGCCCTTCTTCAAACCATTGAACCACCTGAGAGCAGTATGGCCCAGGCTTGAGGGAAACACCTTGCACATCAACGCGTCATTCTGGGTATGTAATGACATCATTTGGATATAGTGGCTGACATGTTCCACCGGGTCGGTCTTCCCGTCATAAGAGTTGAACGGGGGGCGCGTGAATCTGTCCGGCATTGGGGCATGCTCGATGTCAGTTGAGAACGGCGACTGAGCAGCTTGGCGCAACGCACGGCTCATTGCGTCCATGGCCGCGTTGTGGTTCCGCTTTTCCTCCGGAGAATCCGAACCCCGATCTGGATACTCCCATGATCGCGAGCGTTCTCGACGCTGACCCCTGTGTAGGTGAGATTCTCGCGAAGCCGAGCGCTCTCGTTGACGGCGGTAACCAGATTGTTCAGACCCTGCTCCTTGTCGCTCCTCCCCGGCACCCGGTCTTCTTGCTCGGTTGTCCTGATTCATTCTCTGGCACTTGTCTTCTGCCTCCAACTCTAAATCTCTCACCATCCTTCGCAAACGCTCAAGCTCCTCGTCTCTTTCATCAAACCGCCTTCGCCTCGATGCACCGGATTCCGTCCGTTGCGTTTGGTACGAGCCCTCTCCAAGTCTGGGACTTTCTTCTGCCCTCTCCTGACGCCTGTCTTCGCGCCATTTCTGCCTTCGTTCTCGCCAAGACGACCCCCGAGAGGATCCGACCGAGCCGCTTTCGGCATCACTCCCCGAACGGGTTCCAGACATCTATCTCGTGTGCGAGCCTCAGCTAAACCACAGCAGCGTAGGAGATTCCCACAAACGGCGCCAATTGTGCGGGTCGCAAATGAGGCCAATGGGCTCAGCCCCACTTGGGCTCACAACTTATTTGTTTGTTGGGCTGAATTTCCTACTATGGGTAGTTCTCCAACTAAGGACTCAATGAGATCACTTTTCTCTTTCTCGGCAACACAATACTTCCTCCTCCTCCCTTCGGATATTCTCTCTATTTTGCTTTTCTATTACCACTGTTCTCTCCCCTCCTTTTTGACCAACCTTTCTCTCTTATCCTCCCTTCTTATTTATAGTGCTCAGCTCAGACGTAGGTTATCAATGCTCTCATAGTTTGTGCAACAGAGGGTCCAGTAAGATTTTCTCTAAGTGGGAGGTCAGGTATAGGTGGCTTTGGGACTTGGTTCCCACCCCCGTCGGCAGCTTGGCAGAGTTGGTGCGCGCTTAGTGCTACGGAGGGTCCAATCAGGGGGATGGTAAGTGAGAGTCTAGGCCTGGGTGGCTTTGGGACTTGGTGCCCACTTCAGGTTAGAGCTAGGTAGTGGTGCTTAGAGGGCCTTCTTTGAGCCAAAAAAAGATGATGCGCCGTTCACTGACACTTCCGAACATGCTCGGTAAAAAATATGCCGAGCATAACTTTAGTAGTGAAGCTCGGCCCCCCCGAGCTGTGATAGCGAGGGTTGGGCCTTAGGGCGAATGAGGATTGGGCCCAATGACTGTGCGTTCGGAGCGGAGACTAGGGGCTGAGTGGGCCCAACAGTTCGGATGCCGCACAGGTATGAATATTCAATGTGATTCTTTCTAGGATTTTATTAACAACATATTTGATTGTTCAGTTATATTTCTTTTGATGTATTAGTTCTTCCATGCTTTCAATAAGTTTGATAATGTTTTTCTTATTGTTTAGATGAATTTCTAATAGTTTCAAATAGAAATTAGGTTTTAAAGTGAATAAGTTTTTCTGAAAACTTTTCTAACCGCATGCATTCTTGAATTGTCTCAGTTCAACCGAATCATAAGTATTTAATTGTATAAGAACAATCAATTATGAAATATATAATTTCTTAGATCACAAAGAATTTTGTATCGATATAGGGAAACACCCCGATGTCCTAGTATTTACATTATTGACTTAAATTAGTTATCACTGTTATTCTTGTTCAAAATTACTACGCAAAAATTATTCTTCATCTTCACCAAAATTTTTTTTTTTTTTTTAATTACATTGTCTTTGAATTTGCCCCGCTCCTTGTGGTTTAACCTCGGTACTCCGATAATTATATTGCTACAATCTCCTGCACTTGGGAATGAGCAAGCATTGCATGACATGACTAATGTGTTGGGTGTACTTGTGTGAGTGAAATCCCAAATTAAATAATGATAAAAAGAATAAGTGATTAATACAATATAGTTGAGATTATACTCATTGGAATTAGGCTTTTTGGGTTAAGTGATGTCTTCATATATTATATTAACTACTTAAGGAGACTTTCCAAGATGTTTATCACACCAACATAATGACCATTAATTTCAGATGATTGACTAAGCATTTTTCAATGTAATCTTACATTTTTAGAACTTAACTAAGAATCAAAGCAGTATATTTTCCTTAAATTGTGATGAGGAAGGAAAATTTATAATTTTGTAGTTTTTATTCTAAGATCAATGTAATTTCAAAATTATTTTCTTGTTTTTGACTCAATAAAAGAAGTAGCTCCAAGTATGAAACCCTTAATTTAAAAAGTACGATAGTGTCAGTAGGGTCATCATTTTGGGGAAAAAAAATCGTCATTATTTTGAAAAAAAAAAAAAAAAATCGCCAAGCCCCGCGTTCATCCAGTTCAAGGCATGATCTCACAGAATGCAATAGGCTACATTTATCAATTGAGCCCAAAGAAAGAAGCTATAGATCTCAATGTTGTACATTTGTTGATGACTGATGAGGCTATTTACCGCTAATCAATGGAAACATCAATCTCCGAAATCCGCAAGTTTATTTTTAGTTTTTAATTTAATTAATGTTTTCAGAATTAATGCTACTCCTTCAAATTTTATTTTATTTTAATTGAATGCCTCCACTAATTAATGTGCTTGGATCCACAAAATGAAACTCGGCAAATTTTAATTTAAATTTACTCCAATATCTGGTTTGGTCATCAGCAGAGATTTCAGCGCTTGTTGCACATCAGTTTCCAAAAGAAAAGCCTCTCAAATACAAGTTCCAATAACGAAGGAAAGAGCTCGAATAGCACAAAATACCTAATAAGAAAGCTCCTCTAGACCGCATAGCATCAATAACATTTCCATCTCACTTCTGCAATGGGATCAGGAAGCTACTGTTGTGTTGTAGTTCCAAAGTTGAAAGGGCTTGATCCGTATATGCTTCAGTTACTCAGTAGGCCCACAACATTGGATATGGGCCCATTTGGTGATGGAGACTTTAATTAAGCAGCTATGGAATGGTCTTGATCCGTATATGCTTCAGTCAAACCAGGCCCATTAATTGCTCAAATAAATAGTCAAATTCAACTCATTATTTGAGAGCTAATGCAACTGTCGTTAGCTCAAACAAAGGGAAAGGGTTAAACGATTTTGTCCCCAAATTCTTCAATCAAAGCCCAACAGATGAGTAACATAAGTCACTTGAAATGAAGGGAAGTATTTCTGCCATCTCTGATAATTTTTTTTTCCATGTCACGGAGCTTCGAAATCTTCTCCATGACCAACAAAAAAATATTTCTAATTTTTTTTCTCCTTTTTAGAAAGCCGTATTTTTTATTTTGGGGATATGATAATTTGCTCAAAAGGAGTATTTGAAAGCAAATGATAATGGAAACAGAACGCATTCCACTTTCAACCAAGACTTAAAAAAGACAGTTCTAAATGATAAAGATGAGATACGATTGCATAGTGCAACCTCTGTTGTTGTTCCGTCAATGACACCCCTGATGAATTGAAGGAAACTAATTTCGAAAAGATAACTGCGTGATATATATGGTAGGATGCTTGGTGGCAAAAAGGGGTTCTGGCGTTCTGCAGAAAACTTCTCAATGGCATGAATTATTTTAAGTGGACTAGGATGTTTTGTTATCATCACTCCATTTTTCTAGCTTTCTTATTTCATTAAGTTTTATGTACCAAACATTTTCATCCATGGAATTGATGATACACCAAGGGTGGCGCCACATTAAGGCCAGAGTCTTGAAAAAAAAAAAATTATATATAATAATTTAAAATTTTTTATTTGTTTACCCTTCAAAAAAAATTTTGGAACACGCTCAGTTTTTTTTATGCCAATAAAATTAAATTTTGCTCTATAATTTTTTCTACTTTCAAGCTCAAATACGCAATAGACACCAGGGAAAAAAAGCGCAAGCTGAATCCTAAATAGACCCAGACAGATTTTTAAATCAACAAAAATAACCCCAGACAGATTTTTAAATCAAAATAATTAAATTTTTATTCACTAAATATCCAATCCAAACCCAATACACCCAATACACCCAATACGCGTACGTGGATTGATCAAATGGTAAAGTAAAATTGAAATCCTAACCTAAAGGAAAAAGAACCTCGTCTACGACATCAAGCACATCGACACCTCCACCTCAAACTCAGCAATAGAGCACATCGGGCCATCAACGATGGCGAGATTGGATCAGAGATAAGAGAAAGAGATTGCATTGCGCCATTGGCCTTGAGTAATAGTAACAAACCCCGCCCCGCCCCTGGTCCCAGAGCACATTGACATCCGTGACGGCAAGATCGGATCAGAGATTGCCTTGGCTTGGCCTCGAGTCCTTGATGTGCTGCTGCGGCGCCGCCCCTCAAGGTATTTTAGTTCTTTACTTCTCTCTCTTTTTCTCTATCTCATCTTACATCTTTGTTGTGCTCTAAGAGTGAAAGCGAAGCTCTCTCTCTCTATTTCTCTTTGAACTAAAAAATGTTGTTCTCTCTTTGGAATTGAATAGCTTTATCTTATATCTAATTGCCTTTATTTGACATTTTGACTTTATCGGTTTGTGAGTTTGTCGTTTTGTGTATTGTGAATTTTGTATGTTGTGAATGTTTTATATCTTTAATGTTTTGTGTAATATTGATTGGCTCTTGTGACTCTTGTCTGTTGAGTGGGGGGTGGATAGGGGCCATGCGACCGTGGGGTTGGATATTTGAATTGGGGAAGTGGACAGGTAGGGTAGTAAAGGCATAAAAGTGGATAGACAGAGGCAGTAAAGGCATAAAAGTAATTGACCAATACATTATAAAAGTCAAAAAATTAAATTATCTTAGGCAATGTCATGCAATGATTTCAAAATATGAAAACTTGTAAAAGGAAATTGTAAACTTTATGTATTTGCGTATTTTTTTTTATTGTTGTCGTCGTCAATATATGAATTTCTCTTTTTATTAGTGTAGGGGCACTGTTTACAGCCCAAGCCCAATATGTATGAGATTGTGGGATAATGAGCCCAGTACAATAAATTTGTAGAGTGTGGATTAAAGAACTAGGCCCAAGTGAATATAATAACGGCTAGGACGGGTTTGAAGATAATCATGCCAGAACAAGGTACGTTAAGACTGGGCGAAAGTATTGCCGAGGAGGGAAATGTTTGTTCAAATCAATGAAACTGATTACAATTGTAGTTCTCGTAGCTACATTGTTCTTTTTCTCTCTTTCTTCGATCCCCCCTTTCCTGTAGAGGAGTTTCTTCATTATATAGTCCCTCTTAGGCAATCCTTACCCTACACTTGTCAATAATTTGGGTTGCTACTTGAGTACTTGTCCCATCAGACATCTCCTCTGGCCCCTCTGTGAGTTGCGGTGACCAAGGAAACACTGTTCAGGAGTCTTCTCCACATAAATGCGGCCAGAAAAGCAGTTGCAATGTATTTAATGTGGTGGCAGCAGCTTTTCCTTAGATATTTTTTAGTCCCCTTCGTTCTTAAGTGTCTCCGAGGTATGCTTCCATCACTGGAGCTTTTATGGAGGTCATTCTTACAACTGGAATTCAGGCTTGAGGCGTATCAACCATAGCCGAGGAGGAGTTGCTCCTCGGACCACCATTTATTTATTTCTTACTCGTGAGACTTTAAACTAGAATTTCTCCATTCTATTTGTCTCTCCTCGGACGTGTTAGCCCATTTGGATAAGGCCCAAGGCCCAATATATGAATTTTTGGCTCCTTAACCCTACAATAGCCCCTCAAAACTCTGGTTTTTCCCTCTCATCCAAGGAGAAAAAGAGGGGTTTTGATCTTAAAGAGATAAGTTCATTTATTTCTCCGTCTTACATGTGCGAGAGCGCCATTTTCCGTGCTTCATAACTGCTTCTGACGTTTCTTGGTTCGTGAATTGTCATTTATGGCTTTAGGCGGTGCCTTGTTCCCCAGATCCAACGTTAGGGTGTAGATCGAACCGCTAAGCTTTTCTTCTGGAATTTTGAGCGGGATAATTCCCACTTTCTTTTCTTCCTCTATATAAAGCCTTGAGGGGACTCATTTCTTCTTTACTTCGCGAATTTTCAAAAACTCCAGAGAACCCTAGTGCTTCTGACTCACAAAGCACTCTAACTTCTTAAGCCTTCACAACTCTCTCTCTTTAAGAAAATTCTAAGGGGTCCTTTCCAAAGGATCAGGGTTAGCACACTTACTTTCGTAAGTTTCCGCCTTCCTAGACTCACTTTCCCTCCACAGCCCTTTCAGTTCTTGTTTCTTTGCTTATATATTTTAGTCGCCTTTTCTAGAGTTGTCCAAATGGGTAGATTCGAGAGTTTGGTAGACTCTCCTACCAAAATAGAGGCTTTTAAACGGAGATTCCATATTCCTCAAGATGTCAGTTTGTGGTATTGTTCTCCGAAGCAAATCACTACACATAGAGAGGTAGGGGAGGTCATCATTCCCATAATAGCCTTCTTAGAAGGAGGGATGATCCTTCCTATGGGTAGGATAACCCGGGACTACCTCATTAATCATAGGATGTGTCCCCATCAGTGTGTGCCCAATATGTTTAGGGTCTTAGGCTGCGTCGATGCTCTCAACGAGCATCTCAGATTAGGTCTCACTTGGCACGACGTGGTCTATATGTATGAGTGCCACTCCTAAGCTGATGATGGGTTTTACCTCAAGTCTAGGTCTCCCATTGTTAGGCTCATTTCGTGCCTCCCAAATCCAACAAAGGGATGAAAGATGACTACCTCATTGCTTCGGGGGCATGGCACGACGGTTTCCACTGCTCGACCCAAGAGAGAGAGCTAGGTAGGGTCCCTTAGAGTTAGGTCCCTTAGTAAAAGACTTAGATTGTTAACCCTGCCCATGTCATTTATTTTACTTCTCTATGATAACGTCCTCCAATTGTCTGATCGTGTTTGATTTCCCGGTTATTTTTGCAGATAGGAGGCAAGTCGCTCCTCGGCTCAGTCTTACTAGTGTTGCGGCCCTCAATTATTTGCTCATGTTAGAGATCTTTGTCAGTGAGGACTGACAGCTGCAGACCGTCCATCTGATCCTCATTTTTGTCCCAATTTCGAAGATCTTCAAAGAAGTCGGCCACGCCATCCGAGCTGGTGATCCTCGGATAAACCGCATTGACGTGTCAAAGCCGAATTTATTAGCTCCACACGACCTCCCCCCGGTCATATTACTAGCCCATCAAGTCCCTCCTCCGCTCATAGTTCTGCTTCAACAAGTTCCTCTCGAAGTCGCAGCTGCATTGGAAGAAGGAGTAGCCTCCTCGCGATTGTCATTGGACGAGGAGATAGACTAGTTTCGCTTTAAGGGGGAAGGAGTACCAGAGAGACTCGTTGAGCTCTCGGATTCTGAAACTGAGTTTGACAAGCTATGTTCTATTCATCCTTCAAAGCCAGCCGTTACCCGAATTGACTCGAGCTCCGAGGGAGAGGAAGGGATGGAATAACAAAAGAAAAGGCATAGCTTAAAGGGTTTGATGGCAAACAGGAATAAGGGAGCCGCTCAGCTAGAAGCTCCCAAGGCCCAAGTTCCTACCAATCTCTCTCTTCCTCCTTCTTCTCCCCCTGCTAACCTCGGATAGCCACTGATCATGATCCGAAGAAGAAGAGACCAGTACAGGAACTGGAAGAGGGGAAGGTGCCCCCTCAGAGGGGTACCAAGCAGCAAAAAACAAAAGACCTCAGGGATAAAAGGTCTAAGTCTATAAACAGTAGGGATGACACTAAGGTGTGCCAACAGCAACGTTCATGGGCTCCTGTGATGGAGTTAGATGGGGCTCCTATCCCCTATGATTCCACAATAAGGGAATCCAGTAGGGGGCATGCCACCCATCTAGCTTAAGCCTTGGAGCAGCCTCTCCTCCTTCTAAGGGACATAGAGGTCCTCAAGCGAACAAGGCAGCTAGACCTATTCATGTCTCTGAAGAGAGACCTTGCTGTGGTAAGTGAACTCCTTGCAATACCTTGATTCATTTATGCATATGTATTTCATGTATATTGTTTAACCGTTTTGCCACTTCATGTAGGTTACTCAGCAGGTCTAT
The DNA here is from genome assembly GCA_963669245.1 of Quercus cerris. Lineage (NCBI taxonomy): Eukaryota > Viridiplantae > Streptophyta > Magnoliopsida > Fagales > Fagaceae > Quercus > Quercus cerris. Next base: position 82,282,421 of record OY770008.1, read on the forward strand.
GTGGTCGAAGAGTGGGTTCGAAGTGCCCATCACAAGCTTGAGGCTGAGTCCCACTCTCGACACAAGGTTGAGAAAGCACTTGGGATCGAGAAGGAGGACAAGACATGGCTGGCCGAGAAGCTTAAAGAGTCAGAACATAAGCGTTCTAGCGCTCTGGTAGGGCTGAAGAATTCTCAAACTCAGGCCAAGGACGAGCGGAAGCTACTGTGCACAATGGAGATCAACTTGGCCACTCAGAAACAGCTAGTCTTGGACCTCAGGGCCGAACTGTAGAGGGTCAGGGATGCAGCAAAGGAGGCAGCCCAGGTGGCCAAGGAAAATACTGAAGTTGCAGTGACCGCGGCCTATGAGGGTGGGGTGAAGGAGACAGAAAAAGGGCTGGTCGAGGAGGTGGCTGAAGTTTGCAGGGACTACTACACTATGTCTTAGATAAAGGCGCTAAATAGTACGGGGGTCCCTGCTGACTCTGACCTAAGAAAGGCTGAGAACGTGTACTTCCCTGAGCACATTTGAGAAGTTCCAGCCCATCTCCCTCCTACCACTGCTCTCCTTCTTCCACTCCCTAAGCAGGCCCTTGATGTCCAAGCCCTTACCGTAGGCACTGAGGCTCCCTTGGTGGAGGTTGGAAAGGGTAAGGAGGTCCTAACCTCGACTAAAGATGCCCCTTTTGAGGACAACATTCCCATCAGGGACATGGTCTCCTAAGCCAAGGCGGCAGAGTCCAAGTCTGATGCTGGGGATGCCAAGCTCAAGGCCACTGAGTCCAAGCAGAAGTAGCTGTTGTATTTTATTTTATTTTATTACTATCATTATTTTTTTATTCCATTTCTTCATATGTATTTCCTTTTGCTTGTCATCATCATTTTTCGTTATGGATCCTGTCACTGTATGTAATGACACTACTTTTGATTAATGAATGGAATTCTCTTTCAATTTCTTGTGTTTTTGCTTTTCATACTTTCGGGATTACTATTGTCTCAAACAAATTCATCTTAGGATCATTCTAGCTGTAGCAAATACTAGCAGCCATTTGTACTTGGATGAATAATTCAAGAATTTACACTTGGACAAATAATAAAGTTACACTTGTAAAAGTTGTCATTTATGTTAACCTTCCCACATCATCTGGTCCAATGACTACAGGCATGATTGGGTTTTAGTTTAAACATTTACAAAAGTTTGAATAATGAGAAACATAATGCCTTTAATAAATGGATATATTGACAGAAGAAACTTTCATTAATAATAATACATTTTAAGGTTGTTCACATTCCATGAGCGTGGTATTACATGTCCATCCAAATCTTCTAGGTAATACGCACCTATACCAGCCACTGAGGTGATACGATATGGTTCTTCCCAATTGAGTCCTAGCTTCCCCTACACTGGGTTTTTTGCTGTTCCCAGAACCTTTCTCAACATCAGATCCCCAAGCACTAATGGTCTCAGCTTCACGTTGGCATCATAACTCTGCTTGAGTTTGTGTTGGTAGTATGCCAATTGAACAATTGCATTTCCCTTCTTTCTTCAAACAAGTCCAAACCCCTTCCCAGCAATTTGTTGTTAGTGGTCAGATTGAAGGAGCTAGTCCTTAGCGTTGGGAAACCAACTTCCAAAGGGATAACAGCATCGACCCCATATGTCATTGAGAAGAGAGTCTTCCCTGTCGACCTGGGAGATGTGGTTTAGTATGTCCATAGGACATGTGATAGTTCATCCACCCACTTACCCTTTGCGTCGTCTAACCTCTTCTTAAGTCCGTTTACAATAACCTTGTTAACAGCCTCTGCTTGCCCATTTCCCTGGGGATAAGCTGGGGTAGAATACTTATTTGTGATTCCTAAGTCACAACAGTACCTTCTGAAGGATTTGCTATCAAACTGAAGGCTGTTGTCTGAAATGAGGGTGTGAAGGACTCCAAACCGTGTGACAATATTTTTCCAAACAAATTTTTTGGCATCCACATCTCTAATATTTGCCAGAGGCTCAACTTTGACCCACTTAGTGAAATAATCTGTGCCAACTAGCAAATACCTCTTATTCCCTGCTGCCTTGGGAAAAGGGCCCACAATGTCCAAGCCCTATTGAGCAAAAGGCCACGGGCTTGTCAGGGGGTTGATGACCCCTCCTGGCTAATGTAAGTTTTGTGTAAACCTTTGGCATTGGTCACATTTCTTCACGTATTCCTGGGCCTCTTTTTGCATGTTCTACCACTAGTAGCCTTGAGTTATGGCTTTGTGTGCCAAGGATCTGCCTCTAATGTGGCTATAGTAAATCCCTTCGTGTAACTCTTCAAGGAGCAATTCGGTTACTTCAAGGTGTATGCACAACAGGTATGGCCCAGAGAAAGATCGTTTGTACAATTTTGATCCTCAGACAACCAGAATCGAAGGGCCTTTCTTCGCACTTTGTCAGCCTCTGACCTCTCCTTGGGCCAAGTATCCTCCTTTAAGAACCGTACTATGGGGTCCATCCAACTGGGCCCTACTCTAACTTGGTGGACATGAACCGCCTCTTTATTCATTCCCATGGGCCTACATAAGTCTTCCACCAGGATGACCTTGGGTAAGTTTTATGCCGAGGAGGTAGCAAGTGTGGCTAGGGAGTCGGCATGGGTGTTTCCACTTCTAAGGATATGTAATAGGTTAAAAGATTCAAAGCCTAACTGTAGGTGTCTAACCTGGCTCAAGTACCCTTGCATTCTTTCATCTCTCGCTTCAAATTCTCCTTTCACCTAGCTGACGACTTATCTGGAGTCCGAGAACATCTCTATTGCCTTTCCACCCATCTTTTGAACTATGGTCATTCCCATCAGCAGAGCCTTATATTCAGCCTCGTTATTTGTGGCCGAGAAGTCCAGCCTCAATAATTTCTCAATTGTGATTCTTTTTGGGGATATCAATACCAGTCCCACTTCGGAACCCTTCTGATTTGCCGCGCCATCAACGTATACTTTCCAGGATAAGGGACCTTTTTGGGAGATCATGCCAATCGATGTTCCATCCATGTGTCTGTAACTAGGTCTGCGAGGACCTGACCCTTGACGAAGGTCCGAGGCATGTACTTGATGTCAAAGGCCCCTAGGGCCGTAGCCTATTTAGCAATCTTCCCCGTGTAATCAACGTTCCGGAATAGAGTTCTCAGAGAAGTTGAGTTAAGACAATAACCGTGTGTGCTTGAAAATAATGGGGGAGTTTGCGTGTAGCGTGTACCACTGCCAAAATGGCTTTCTCCAATGGCAGATAGTGAATCTCGACCTCATGTAGTGACCAGCTCATATAATAGACTGGCCTCTGTGTGCCATTGTCAACTCGTATCAGGACTAGGCTTACTGCGTGAAGGGCCACAGCAATGTAGGCAAATAAGACTTCGTTAACTTCAGGGCTGGACATGATAAGGGACCGAAAGAGATAATCCTTAAGCTGTTAGAAGGCCAAGGAACACTCCTCGGTCCAATTGAACCCTTTCCACTTATTCATCAATAGGAAGAAGGGTCGACACCTATCCACTGACCGAGAAATAAACCGGTTCAGGGTAACCTGGCCTATCTTGTTACTAAAGGGGCTTTATAGAAATCTCATTCTTTTGAGGGGAAGCCAAATTCTATGAAAGTTGAAAATTGGCTCATATAAATAAGGATTTGGAAGAAATGGATTATGAGAGGGGTTTTACCATTAATATGTCATGACATGAGGAAAGTGTTTGCCACACTTGTGCTATATTCCAAAACAATTCGTCATGTTACAATCAAGAGTCCTCATAATCATTTACATAGCCTAGTTCGACCTAGTTAATGTGGGACTCAATACTATAAGAGATTGTGATCTTGGCCTGCCAATTGGTTCTAATCAGGCCAAATCCACGTGAATGGGTAAGTTTGTGATTGTGTCCCTTAAAATGGAAAGCCCAGTTAAAAACACATTTCCCCCTAAATCATGGGTTCATAATAGAGTCATTACTTATTTAAGTAGGGAAAAAAAATTAAACCTTTATAAATAATACATGCTTCTTATCATTGAATTTGAAATTACATGCTTCATTGAATCATTGGCAAAGTGGGTGCTTGAAATTATATTGATGGGTTTGCAGGTAGTGACCACAACACAAACGGCGGCTCCCAAGTATTTTCCAGATTCCCTAGTATCTTCCTAGGTGACGTTTATGTCTGGTTGGAGGCTTGATGGTTTGATTTGTTTGAAAAATAGGGGTTTTGATACCCCTTACTATTAACAGAAGGGGTGAGTTTGATGGTCATAACCACCACGTGAAGGCTGCTGTGGCATCATCTCCGTTGGCGTCTTTGCATGGTTGGAGGCAGTGGTATTTATGTTTTAATTTGATCGGAGTTGATTTTCTGAAACATAGAGATATTGAGAAAGAATTTGGTGCGCTAGACTCTATTCATTACTTTGTAAAATTTTGTAAAAATTTGACGACATGGTAGTATTGGAAAGTGTAAACTATAAAAGGTTTACACTGCATCCCTATCAAGTTCAGATTCATTCAATATCACAATGGGAAGGTGAAAGCTCAAGAAAATAATTCATTTAACTTTAATTAATCTCACTCTGCTTGATTCTATATATTTTGAAAACTGTAAATATTATTAATAATCAGTTTAATGAAACATATATATATATTCTTTCTGCAAATATTTATCCAAGTTTAGTGGTGGCTAGAGTTTGGGCATTTCGCAGAAACACCTTGAAGAAGTAGAAAGTCTCTCTAGAATTTGACTGTGTCCAAAAGCAAGCATGGGTCCCCCACTTAGAACCGAGCAAGGACATATATTGTTGTGTTATTAATCACAAACATAAAGCAACTTGGCAGTCTTCTTCACTCACTCCCCCACGTTGTTGCTCTAGTTCAATAATTTTTCTCAAATTACTTTGTTACAGTCACTTACCTCTTGTACTCATGAAGAGCCACCCTATGCTCACACCTATCTTATACCTCTGCTGCTTATTCTTGCTTCTTTCTTATTTAACAATTGCTACTTCTACACCTCTTTACAATCCTGTTGAAAATATTGTCGTTAACTGTGGCTCCTCTGGCAGCTTGAAGGGGAATGATGACCGTGACTGGATCGGAGACAAAGGTTCCAAGTTCGCTCCCACAGAAGAGCCTAATTACAAATCTAATACCTCTGTTGCCCAAAACCTGGTCTCCGTCGACACTGTCCCCTACATGACTGCCCGTTTATCTTATTGGCAATTCACATACGTGTTTCCGGTCACTCCTGGCCCGAAATTCGTCCGGTTGTACTTCTACTCCGATGTTTACTCAGGTTTTGAAAGTTCTAAGGACTTTTTCACTGTCAAAGCAGGTTCGTTCACCTTACTTAGAAACTTCAGTGCTTCCATTTTGGACCAAAAGGATGTTTATAAAGAGTTCTGCATCAATGTTGATGAGAATCAAAAATTGAACTTAACCTTCATCCATTTTACAAGTACTTCTATGAATTACCATGCTTTCATCAATGGAATTGAGATAGTCTCCATGCCTATGAACCTGTACTACAAGCCATTCGTCCCAGTTGTCGGCCAAACTTATCCGATCTACAGCAGGGCTCTCGAAATGGTTTATCGATTAAACGTGGGTGGAGGCGCGATACAAGGAGAGGAAGACACAGGCATGTTCAGGAAATGGTCAGAGGATAGAGATTATTTGTTGTCTGGACGCTTTGGGCCTCACGATCCATCTTTGAAGCCAAAATACACAAAAATACCAAATTACACTGCACCTGATTCTGTCTATCAGTCTGCAATATCAATGGGTCCAGACAGTAACAAGAACAGGAAATCTAATTTGACATGGCGCTTACCTGTTGATACAGGATTCAATTTTCTGGTGAGGCTCCATTTCTGTGAAATAGAGTCTGAGATACATGCCAGTGGGAGAAGGGAATTCTGTATCTATATAGACTATCAGCTGGCTGAAGAAAAAGCAGATGTACTATTGTGGACTCACGACAACGATACGCCTTACTACAAGGACTACGTGGTGATGATAAAAAACAAGGGTAATGACACACGTCTGCTTTCCATTGATCTACACTCTAGATTAGATGCTCAATTGATCGATGCCATTTTAAACGGCGTGGAAGTATTCAAATTGAGTGACTCAGACAACAATCTTGCCGGAGCCAATATTGCAGCCCCATTGCTTGATCAACAACCTGTTGGGGCAGCCAACGAGTCCAAGTCAAAGAAGACAACAATATTCATTTCCATTGGAAGTGTTTTGGGCTTATTAGTCGTGCTCACTCTAGTTTGTTGCATGGTTCTCTGTAAACTGAAGATGACCAAGCACTATGGTTCTTACCATCCGCTAGCAAAGCGGTGGTGGTGGTCTAGGCCAGATCCCTACAAAAGAGAGTTCTCAAGGAGAGCAAGGATATTAATTGGAAATGAGGAATCACATAAAACTTTTCCTAGTGACAACCTGAACCAAGTCCAGGAGCTCCCAGTATTCAATTTTGAGATGTCGGTGAGCGCAACAAACGACTTCCATCTATCTAACAAGCTTGGTGAAGGTGGATTTGGTCCCGTATACAAGGTAATGGTTGCTCTTCTAAAGTTTTATTTTCAAATACTATGAATATATAGTTAATGATTTGGGTTTTTTTTGTAGGGAAAACTAACAGATGGACAAGAAATTGCAGTGAAAAGACTTTCCAGAACCTCTGCCCAAGGGTTAAAAGAATTTATGAATGAGGTGGTAATAATTTCTAAACTCCAACATGGGAATCTTGTTAGGCTCTTTGGCTGCTGTGTTGAAGGAGAAGAAAGGATGTTGTTATATGAATACATGCCAAACAAAAGTCTTGATGCCTTTCTGTTCGGTTAGTTAATTTTGATACCATTTTTTATTACAAAAATATTTACTTCTTTTAATTTTGTGGACGTACTTCACTTGAAATAGTTTTCTGATGACCTCCACCAAAAGAAATTTTGCAAAGTTCATGTTCATTCACCTTGTAGATATAATCAGTACTTTCTATCTGTGTTTTTTCTTTTTTTTAAATTCATTAGATCCACACAAAGAAAGACTACTAGATTGGAAAAAACGCTTTAACATTATTGAAGGAATTGGCCGAGGTCTACTCTACCTTCATAGGGATTTTAGATTACGGATTATTCATAGAGATCTAAAGACAAGTAACATCTTGTTGGATAAAGAGCTAAATCCAAAAATATCAGATTTTGGTATGGCCAGGATTTTTGGGAGTAATGAAGACCAAGCCAATACTAATAGGGTCGTTGGAACTTAGTAAGTAACTTTTGATTTGACCATTTCAATTAGACACTGATACTAATATTGTTGATGACAAGTTTTGGATGTATTTTTTGTTAAAATTTAGTGGCTATATGTCTCCTGAATATGCAATGGAAGGTCGATTTTCAGAGAAATCGGATGTCTTCAGTTTTGGAGTGTTGTTACTAGAGATAGTTAATGGAAGAAAAAACACTAGCTTTTATAATGATGAGCAGTCACAAAGCCTTTTAGGACATGTAAGTCATTTCACTGCCTCATTGTTTTTTTTTTAAATGTCCATTGCTTTTTATTCTTTAATAATTTTTGGTATTGGTGGTGATAATTTCAGTCATGTTTTCACTTTTTTAGGCATGGAAATTGTGGAATGCAGCTATTGCATTAATAAACCCAATGATATATGAGCCCTGCTTTGAAATAGAGATTTTGAGATGCATACAAGTTGGGTTGTTGTGTGTGCAAGAATTTGCTCAAGATAGGCCAACTGTATCTGTTGTAATTTCCATGCTTAAAAGTGAGATTGGTAATCTACCTCCTCCAACGAAACCAGCATTCACTGAAAAGTTGATTGCATTAGATACAGATCCCTCTAAATGCTTCCAAACAAAATGCTCTGTTAACAATATTACTGTTACAATGGTTCAAGGTCGATAGCTGGCATGTATTATTCACATAATCATGTTGTAGTTATTTATTCATTTTGAACACTTTTTAAAGAATCTTAAACTTTTGTTTGAATTTGTAAAGTTGTGATTTTCAATTACGATTGGCATTAATTTCGTGTCAACTTTGATTGTAATTCTTCAATCATTTCCCTATATTTTTGTGGGATTCAATGTAATGGGTTCAGTGTGTGAAATTGGTGAAGAACTGTGAAGACTGAGCATCTCGCAACTTGGCTCACAACTAGCAAGCATAGACATGCAAATAGGAATGATCCAAACCCTTTTATTTGGGCCTTGGTGGATGGAAAATGACAAAAACCATAGGGTCTAGATCGGGTCCTAACCATTAGGCCAAAACACACGAAAGAAAGACAAAGCGACAAAAGGGCTACAATAGCACATGGCATGACAATCATAGCCTAGGTCTAGGCACACAAACATGGCATGGAGCGCACAAGCATATGGGAGATAGCATAAAGCATGTAGAGAACATAGATCCAAGCACATAGGCATGTGAAAACATAGATCTAGACATATAGGCATAGAAACATGCATGTAAACATGTAGAACTTAGCACATAAACATGTTTACATGCATGTTTCTATCACTATGGATGCAACTGCAGGACATCCTCGGATGAGCTTCCTAGACGCCTTCCAGGGCTATCATCAAATACCACTAGCCCTGGAAGATCAAGAGAAGACAGCCTTTATGACGCCTGTCAGGAACTACCACTACAAAGTAATGCCGTTCGGGCTGAAGAACGCAGGGTCCACCTATTAAAGGATGATGACGAGAATGTTCGAGTCGATGCTGGGCAAGAGCATTGAGGTCTATGTTGATGATATGGTGGTAAAAAGTAAAGTGATATCCGAACATTTGGGGGACCTCGGCCACACTTTTGATGTCCTGAGAAAGCACAAGTTGTGCCTTAATGCTTCCAAATGCTCGTTTGGCGTGGGCTCTGGCAAGTTTCTGGGGTACATGATCACCCACAGGGGAATCGAGGTCGATCTTGACCAAATCAAGGCTATTCATAATCTAAAGCCTCCGCAAAACCCCAAGGAGGTCCAGAAGCTTATCGAAATGATCGCGGCCCTAAATCGATTTATTTCCAGGTCGGCTGACAGGTGCAAGCCCTTCTATCTCATGATCAACAAGTGGAAGGGATTTGAGTGGTCCGAGGACTATGTCGTGGCCTTCTAGCAACTCAAGGAGTACCTATCCCGGCCGCCTATCATGTCCAATCCTGAGGCCGACAAGGTCCTATACGCATACATCGCCGTAGCACTCCACGCTGTGAGCCTGGTGCTAATATGGGACTATAATGGCGTTCAAAAGCCGGTCTACTACGGTAGCAAGTCGCTGCATGAAGCCGAGGTCAAGTACCTGCCCTTAAAGAAAGCCATACTGGCTGTGGTCCATGCTACACGAAAGCTCCCCCATTACTTCCAGGCTCACACAGTGGTTGTCCTAACTCGATTACCCTTGAAGTCTGTACTCCGGACCGCTGATTACACAGGAAGGATCGCCAAGTGGAACACAATTCTGGGGGCGTTCAACGTGAAATACATGCCTCAGACCTCTATAAAGGGCCAGGTTTTGGCCAATTTGATGGCCGAGTTCGCTAAACCAACGGTAGAGGTGGTAGCCGAGGAGAGAAGTTAGGTGGTACACCATGTTGGAAGGTGTACGTTGACGGCGCGGCAAACTAAAGGGGGTCTGGAGTGGGACTAGTCTTAGTATCTCCTGAAGAGCATATCATTGAAAAATCCCTGAGGCTCGGGTTCTCGACCACAAACAACGAAGCCAAGTATGAGGCATTACTGCAAGGGATGGTCATGGTACAGAAGTTAGGAGGAAAGTCGGTGGAGATGTTCTCGGATTTGAGATTGGTGGTAGGCCAAGTAGAGGGAGAGCTGGAGGCCAAAGATTCGAGAATGCAAGAGTACCTGAGCCAGGTCAGGCGGTTGCAGTCGGAATTTGATCTTTTCAGCTTGTCTCATATCCCCAGAAGTGGAAACACCCATGCCAATTCATTAGCCACACTCGCCACATCCTCGATAGGGGATCTGCCTCGGACTATACTTGTAGAGCATCTGGAAAAAGTGAGTGAGTTGGCAAAGGATACGGTCCACATCCATCAAGTTGGGGTGAGCCCCAGCTGGATGGACCCCATAGTGAGGTTCCTCAAAGATGATGTTCTGCCCGAAGAGAGGTCAGAGGCTGAAAAGATACGAAGGAATGCTTCTCGGTTCTGGTTGTTCGAGGACCACAAGTTGTATAGGCGCTCCTACTCTGGGCCATATCTTTTATGTGTTCACCCCAAAGCAGCAGAGTTACTGCTCGAGGAGTTGCACGAGGGAATCTGTGGGAGCCATACAGGATGAAGATCCCTGTCTCATTGAGCCAAGAATGCAGAAAGAGGCCCTGGAGTATGTTAAGAAATGTGACTAGTGCCAAATGTTTGCCCCAAATATTCATCAGCTTGGGGGGGTCCTCAACCCTTTGTCCAGCCTATGGCCGCTTGCCCAGTGGGGCTTGGACATTGTAGGCCCTTTCCCCAAAGCACCATGGAATAAGAGGTATCTGTTGGTTGCCACAGACTACTTCACCAAGTGGGTCGAAGCCAAGCCATTGGCCAACATCAGAGATGTGGATGCAAAGAAATTCCTTTGGAGAAATATTGTCACACGATTCGGGGTCCCTCATACCCTCATTTCAGATAATGGACTCCAATTCGACAACAAGGCCTTCAGAAGATATTGTTGTGAACTTGGGATCACAAACAGGTACTCAACCCCAGCCTACCCTCAGGGAAATGGACAGGCTGAGGCTGTCAACAAGACCATGGTCAATGGGCTTAAGAAGAGACTAGATGACGCCAAGGGAAGAAGGGTAGAGGAGCTGCCATACGTTCTGTGGACATACCGGACCACACCATGGCGGTCAACGGGGGAGACACCTTTTGCCATGACTTACGGGGCCGAGGCTGTTATTCCCTTGGAGACGAACTTCCCAACGCTAAGGACGAGCATTTTCACTCCAGGCAGTAATGATGAACTGTTGGGGAGGAGCCTAGATCTGATTGATGAACGAAGGGAACGAGCAATGATCCAGCTGGCCTGTTACCACCAAAAGCTCAAACAAGGATATGATGCCAATGTGAAGCTTAGACCTCTAGCACCGGGGGACCTCGTGCTGAGGAAAGTTGTAGAGGTAGCCAAGAACCTTTCCTAGGGAAAGCTGGGGCCCAACTGGGAGGGACCATATCGAATTACCTCGGTAGCGGGGATAGGCACATACTACTTAGAAGACCTAGATGAAAAACCTGTACCTCGTCCGTGGAATGTTAACAACCTGAGAAGGTATTATTATTAATGAAAGCATCCTTTTCCTTATGATTCGAATTTCAAGTCTATTATGATTATATATCTTATGTTTTGGCGTCCGCCCAAAGTACTAAACCGAACCACTTCGGGAAAAACCTGGGTATTAGACTGAACCAAGGTATTGCATGATTCTCGGACTCGAACCTATAGGGAAACTAACCACTTCAAGACAAACCTGAGTACTAGACTGAACCAAGGTCTTGCATGGTCCACGGACTCAAACCTATGGGGAAACTAGCTACCTACAGGGGAATCTAAGTGTTAGGCAAAACCAAGGTCTTGAACGATCCTCGGACTCAAACCTATGGGGAAGCTAGTTACTTACAGAGGAATCTAAGTGTTAGACGGAGCCGAGATCTAGCCTGGTCCTCGGACTGAGGCCCTTGACAAAACCGGCTGCCCTCGACAAAGGCATAACAAACGCAAGCCCATGAGCATCACTGAAAGCATTCTGAGGCACATTAGAACCTAACCCCTTGTCACAGCCAGTAATTAATGGCTCCCCTAAGCATTTTTTACTATTTACAGTATCTAATTCATGTGACGTAGAACCAATATGGTATAGATATTCCCTCAGTACTCAACCTGATAAAGATAGGACCTGGAGTTAAGATGGTCCGACTATCGACCGAGGCCTAAATGAAAACTATCACTATGGCCTTTACATTTTTTGGCTGCCAATTCAGAGTGGAAAGCATGTTAAGCTTCTAAGGTTGTGAAATTAATAGTTAGAGCCCAAGTTGTGTCAGCAGTAAAACTCATCACAATGGTAATTAACGCATAAAGTAAAAAAGGGATGATTCATACATTCAACTTAGAAGTAGCAGTACAACGCTTTAAAAAAAAAAAAAAAAAAAAAAAGAGAAAGGAGAAGCATCAACAACAAAAGCAGGGAACAAAAGATGAAAGCTAGCTAAGGCAGCCTAATTCTTCGACTTGAGCTTTACTCCCCCTTGGGAGGCTGACCGGAGGTGTCCTTGGGGACCTCAGAGCTTTGACCTAGGGGAACCACCTGCAAAGGCATCACCATGAGAGCTATCTCCTTGGCTGATGGGGCAATTCTGGGAAGGTCTCCCTCAGCAGGAAGAGCCGGAGAGTCAGCAGTAGGGAGTTGAGGGCCAACAGGGAACGCTTCCAAATTCCCGGCTTCCCTTTCCTCTGGCACCCTCTGATGCTCAGCCCCCTCAGCAGGCCTATCAATGGAAGTGGGGTCCTTGGCGGCACCGACCTGGCCCCTGTCTGCCGCTTCGGGCCCGGTGTCGACCTCAGAGGTAGCAAAGGTAACCTCTCGAATAGCGAGAGGGTAGTACACCCTTTCAGCCCTCCTAAGATAGGACGAGGCCTCGACCCCCGCTTGGTTGAGGGCTTCTTCCTAAGTCTGGGAGCAGTAGCGCCTGCATACTTCAGGCACTTGAGTTTTAAGGGCAGCCTCGTTCTTAGCAACCCCCTCAACAAAGGCCTCTTCCTCAGCATGCTCTTTAGAACTCTCAGCCTCTGTCCGTGTAGACTCGGCCTTTGCTTTGGCTCTCAAAGCCTCATCCCTGGCGTGCTCGGCAACGCCTCTGGCCGCCACTGCCTCGGCCAACCTCTGCTTTAAGTCAGCAAGGTGCTCCTTGGCAATTTGCAGTTGGTCCTCAGTGTCTAGAAGGCGCCTCGTCTGGTCGGTGGCCTGCTTTTGGGCGCCAGCCAGGCCTGCCGCCGCGCTATCTCTAGCCTTCGTCGCCTCTTTTAGAGCCTCCCTCGCCTTCTTAAGGTCGCCCTCGGTCTTACTAAGGACCCACGAGGCATCCAGGCGGTTGTCACGCTCCTACTCCAAGGCCTTACTCTGTTTATTGGCCTCCTCCTCCAGCCTGTAAATGGCCTGGACAGCATGCGAATTGAAACAAACAAACTATAAGTATGGGAACCAAGGGGTAAAGTCTGCAAACTCTCAAGTGGCGAGTGGCTTACCATGCCCAAGTACCTCTTCATGCTGAAGATGACCTCCTGCCTCTTTAGGCCCTCCAATTGAGCTATATCGGCAGGAAGCAGCAAGGATCTCTCCAACGCATCAGCCACATATGCGCCTTCACCCCCTCTAAAGTCCCTAAGGGAGGCATCATCCATTAAAGGCTCCCCATGAAGCATGGGGGCAGAGAGCCATGCTTGGGCCTCGGACTGATCAACCACCTCTTTTCCTTGGCCCTGATGCCCAGTTTTCTGCTGCTTAAGAGAGTGACTAGCCTCAGTCTCCTCGGGGGAAGAGCGGGTCCTCTCAACTACCATAGGCCCTTTGCCCTTAAGGTCCTTCTTACGCTTAGGATCAGCAAGCTCAGGCCTCGGTGGAAAACTCGACTGAGGTAGAGGAGGTTGAAGCTTAGATTAGGCGGAAGACGACCTAGTCCAAACAGACTAAGACTTGGAAGGCGAAGGAGGAAGCTTAGGTTGGGACTTCCCCAGCTCGTCCTTCCCTGGCTGACCCTTAAGCAGGTCAAGTAGGCTCATCTGGGGCTGCCTCTTGAAACCCATCTCGGCCTAGAGAGATGTCCTCGCAGAGAAAAAGTCTGCCTCAGTCAAATTAAGGTCACCTAGGTCACCAGTGGGGTCCTCGGACGAGAGGATTGGGTTAAATACGCCAAATTCGTCCTTGGATGGACCCGAATCAGCGAATTCTTCCTCTCGTCCTAGCTCTTCTCCCTCGGCTTCCGCAGCTTGGGCAAAAGTAGAGGGTCCTGCCAACAGAGTACCTTCAGGAAACAAAAACCCTTGCTCTACTACAGTTATCTCACGAAGCCATGGATCGCCGGCCTTAATCAGGTGCTTCGGAGTCGGAAACGATTTCTAGAGCGGCTTATACCCGAGGATCTTGTGGGCGGCTCTAACTTGGTTATCGGCCTCGTTCAGAAAGATCTCCGCCCTAAGAACGGCTTCTAAGTCCTCCTTGTTGACTAAGTTAAAATGACGCTCAAAGGCATGCGAATCTGCAGACAGAGAAGCAAACTCCTGTCATCAACCATACCCTACCTGGTGTCCCCTCCTCCATCGGACAGTGTAGGCCATCGTGCCACTCCCCGAACACGATGAGAAAGTCCTTGTTCAGACCCTTACTAGACTCAGGAAGACACTGGATAAGCCGGACTTTATCGTCCCACATCTTCATGTAATAAGACTTACACTTTAGTTGTTAAAGGTTGTAGCACCAGTTTACATCATGGTGGGTCAACCTCAACCCCATCTTCTCATTTAAGGCGTCCACACAGCCCAGGATCTTGAACATGTTGGTGGCGCACTGAGTGAGGGCCAATCTAAAGTACTTAAGGTAGCCCCTCATTACCGACCCCATGGGGATCCTCATACCGCCTTCAAGGAAGGCGATCATGGGAATGACGACCTCCCCCTCCTTCCTCTGGGTGCGCCATTCCCCTTCCGCACAGTACCTCAAGTCCATGTTGCTGGGTATCTTATAATCGGCGATGAATTTCTCCATCGCCTCTTCAGACTCAACTAATTTCTTAAATCTACCCATCCCTAATGACGACTAAAAGGCTTAGGAAAGGGCTAGGGAAAGAAAGGAGTCAGAGAAGGAGTTTTGAGCTAAAGAGAAGAAGACTTACAGAAATAAAGAAATGCTCCTCGGACGGGCCTTTTTATGCTGGAAAAGACGTGAGAGTAGTTGGAGATTTGACCGAATTCAGTGAACGTGCGCGAGAGCTTTTGAGTGCCAATGTGGAAAGGCCAATCGGTTCGAGTGGGTATTTATATCCCCAACTAAAAGTAACCGTGCAAGTTTTCCCGCCCATAAAGCTGGAAAAAGCCCAGCCGTTGGATTAGCATCACACCGTTGAACGTGGGGAGCACAGAGCTGCCAGAATTTAATGAGGGCATGCTCTGCGTACCGAGGTGCCAAGAACGTGCCTTGGGCAGATGAAGAGACTCTGGCACTGACGGAAGACAAGACGCGACAGGCCGTAACAAGGGCCCGAGGACATCAAAATCCTCTTCCCCGTCCGAGGATCCGAACAGCAGGATTTCGAGGGGCTATTGTGGGGCCTGATAATCTGACAACCCCAGCCTATCTCATATCCGACCCAAGGCCCATGCCGAGGATCAAGAAACGTCCGAGAAGGAACACAGGTAGCCCAAGCTGCCAGGAAACATCGCCGAGGACGATGTTGTCCTCGACCAGCCGAGACCGTTGAAAGAGGAAGTAATGAGCCACCAGGAGCAGCCTTCGTGAGCATCCAAAGAGAAAGGGCAAGCACAACATGTCAGCCATGGAAGCATGGTGGAGGAGCAAGTCCAGGATGAACTGTCACCTCCACATTAAATGCCCACAACTAACGTCCTGGCCGCATTAATGAGGAGATGACCTTCAAATAGCACTGTCTTGGTTGCTGCAACCCACAAGAAGAATAGACAGGCGGCTGATGGGACAAGCACTCAAGTAGCGACCTGGTTGACCAACAAATGTAGGGCTAAGATCGATTGAGGGGGGATATATAATGTAAAGAATCCCTCTGGAGGAGGGGGGAAAAATCTGAAAGAAAGAGTACTGTAGCAACCTGTATTCTCCCAGAAACTCTTGTAACCAATCACGGAGGAAGTAATAAGAACCGCAAGCTCCTGAGAGAAGGGCCAAGGAGCACCATTGCGCATTTTAACCCACGTTCATGCTATTCAATCCATATGCAACCATGCCTAGTCGTTGCATCTCTCGCTAGGACCTAGTTCTTGAACCGGCTCTCTACAAATTCATTGTACTGGGCCAACTGGGCTTGAGTCCACTCTCTCAACGGTAGAAGTGCTCAAACCCGGTCCCTACACTTTATTTTTGCAATTGAGCTATAGTACCATCATAAAAATAGGATGGCATTGTAGCACAATTGCAAATATTTTTGCAATTTCAAGACTTTGCAAGACCAGGTAATGGAGGGTTTTGGGACATTGTTGCTAAATATTACCAACATATGGCATTTACAAGACCTAATGTGAATGCTAAAATCATAATAGTCATTAAACAATATATTGTATTGTCTACCTATGTGCCTTCAAATCATATTCCTAGAAAGCAAGAAATAGATATTTTTTTATAGTGAAAACATAATAATTTTTAGGCGTAAATGCACTTTTAGTCCCTACATTTTGACATTTTTCCATTTTAGTCCCAACATTTTATTTTTTCCACTTTTAGTCCCTAAAACCAATTTACGCGTTCCATTTTAGTCCTTTCCGTTAGTCAACCGACGGAAATAGCTGAGGTGGCAGCCGGAGCAATTAAAATATTATAAAAATGTCACGTCACCCATGACACATCAGCATATAAATTTAAAAAATTAATTTATTAATTTTAACTAAATGATAAAAATAAAAATAGAATTAAAAACTAAAATTCATAGAATTAAAACCAAATTTAAAAAATCATATCAAACTCAAACTCTATTCTCTCGTCTCAACCAACTCAAAAAAAAATTTATCATTAGATCATTTTGACTTTAAGTGTATTTACTTTTCTTTAAGTGAGCTCACTCTAAAATCATGATCTGATTTTAGAGAGAGCTCTACCCCAAAAAAAGAGTTTAGAGAGAGGGAGAGAATGAGATGAGATGAGGTTTGGAGTAGATCTAGAGGAAGGGGGCTGGCGGTTTGGAGCAGATCTGAGGAAGGTGGCCGACAGTTTGGAGTAGATCTGAGAAAAGGGGCCGACGGTTTGGAGCAGATCTAGAGGAAGGTCTCGGTCTTGATCCTGGTCTCGGCTCCAGCCTCCGTCTTGGTCTCGATCTCGGCCTCCGTTTTGGTCTCGACCTCCATCTCGGCCATAATGGAGCTCGCTGGTCTTGGCCACAATGGAGCTCGCCGATCTCGGCCATCGTCTTGGCGTGGGTTTGTTGACTGATCAGTGGGGTGGTGGCGGCTTGATTGTGTTGGTCATTGGTGGTTGGATCTGGGTTTGGTTATGTTGGTTTGGGTTTGATTGTGTTGATCTGGGTTTGTTGTGATTGGTTTCTTGATTTGGGTTTAATCTGGGTTGGTTTTCTAACTGGGTTTATGGGTTTGATTTGTTGAGAATTCGATGTTGATTGTGTTAGAATTTGGGGAAGAACATGAAGAATTCAATGAAATTGATTTGTGGTAGATCTGATGGTGCTGGGTTTGATGATCTCTAAGGTGTTGAATTTGGGTTTTTTCTTCTTGTTATCATTTATGTCCTAGTGATCTGGGTTTGAGTTCTTGGGTTGCTGGGTTTGTGTTCTTGTGATGGGTTTGAGTTCTTGGTTGCTGGGTTTGATTTGGGAAGAACATGAAGAACAATCTTGGTTGCTGGGTTTATTGCTATTTTTATTTTTATTATTTAGTTAAAATTAATAAATTAATTTTTTAAATTTATATGCTGATGTGTCATGGGTGACGTGGCATTTTTATAATATTTTAATTGCTCCGGCTGCCACCTTAGCTATTTCCGTCGGTTGACTAACGGAAAGGACTAAAATGGAACGCGTAAATTGGTTTTAGGGACTAAAAGTGGAAAAAATAAAATGTAGGGACTAAAATGGAAAAACGTCAAAATATAGGGACTAAAAGTGCATTTACGCCTAATTTTTATTTGTGAAAGGAAATACACTAGCTTTTTATATATGGACAAAGTTTAACTACAAAATTTGTTGTAGTATAAGGCTACAACCTTACTCAATAAAATAAACATTACTACATATTCTGAAAATCTAACCGTTGAATTGCATGTTCTTTATACTCTTAATGCACATGTCAAATTTTATGTCAATTGGATATTATATATTATATGATTTATAAGCTTATATTTTATGCATAATTTTAAACTACAAAACTAGTAATTTAAACAATTTATTGATGGCATAACTATTAATCTTTAATTTTCTAGAAATTTTGCAAGCATGGAGAATACAAAAAGAATATGTAATCTAATGGTGGAATTCTTAAAATTCACTTCCAATCAAAAGATATTGAGTAAAGTTGTAGTCTTTGTCTACAATCAATTTTATAGCTAAATTTTGTCCTTTTTATATTAAGGAATAATTTTTTCTTACACATTAAGAATTCAACTTTTATTTCACATTAAGAAAAGTCAAATTCGTGTGGGTTCCAATTACCTCAACTAGTAAAATTTCTATTGTTATATAAAAGATTTGAAATTCAATCCTTATCTACAGTAAAAATTTATTGGTGCATTGGTCTGATGATAAAAAATTATCATCAGAAACAAATGTCATAGGATGAATCTCTTTCTCTCTCTCCAAAAAAAAAAGCCAAATCGGTAAGCAAGTGGAGTACGACCTTGGGCTTCATATTCACCAAATATAAAACCCAATGAATGTAGATATCTTGAATACAATGCTTTGGTTTAATGATGAGTAGTGGGATTATCAAAATGATGAGTAGTGGGATTTAAGAACCGAGTGTAAGTTAAAATTGTGGCAGAGACTCAACTACTGACAGCATATTAGCAGGGCCGTGGATTCTCCAGTTTACGATTGTATGCCGCCCTTAATTCTTTATGTTTAATTCACCCCTACTTTCAATTAAGGGGAGGGGAGGTGAGAGAAGCGAATTCCAATGGCCATACACAGAAACCAAATAAGCTGTAGTTGGAAGAAATACAGGCACAAAGACACAGTGGCACCGCCGTTGAACAAAGACTGCCTAGGAAGCAATATGGCCTCAAGAAGAAAGTATTTTATGAGACAATCTTCTTATAGAATGCTCTTTTCGCATTTTATGGGCTCCACACACCAACGAAAATGAAACTCAAGTACTGTGAGGAAGGCACTCCGTAAGCCTGTCACTTAAGATAATTTTTGCTACCAAACAAATTAATCTAATGAATACAGTTACAAAGATAGTTCCTAACAGAACATAATATTATAAATTGGATCAGAAGCTATATATCAGCCAGAAATAAATGCTTTGTTCAAAGTTTTTCTTTCCCCTCAACTTTTTACCATTCTTGGAGAAAGAGCCGAAATTTAGGGACATTCATCTTTATATATGGGAAACAATATCCTGAAATAAATAAAGATGTAACAGCACCATAGATGACTCCCAATCCTTCCTATTTCCATATCCATTTAAACTTCACAAAATATAGATGATAGGTTCACTCAAAGAATTGCAGACAACAGGTCTCAATGATGGAAAATCAAGGGTGAACAGATCATGGTCCTCTCTAGTTTTTCTTAATCAAGTTTCAGTTACAAGAATATACAAACTTTTTTTTCCTACAAGAATAACAGTGTACAGAGACATTTAACACAAATTACCCAATAGGAAAGAGAGAGAGATTCTTAAATATACATGAGCTACTGCATAGGCTTTCTGGGATTGTAAACCGCGTACGGTACAGCTGGGAAAAGTAAGACACTATCCCCCAATAGCTGTACTTGATTAGATTTTCGATAGAACATTCTGTCCCGTCAATTCCCAACAAAATCAAAATGTGAGTATGTATTTGTTCACATTTTCCCTTTCCACCAAATTCCAACCGTGTAAAATAATGACTTTTTGCAATGTGCTTGTCTTTGGCTTGTAAAACACGAGCACGCCAATTGTTCTTTTGTAATATGTGCAGCTAGCAATGTAGGCATTTTCACACACAGTCCATTCCTAAAACATTCCCATATCAGTATAATCAGCATTTCATTCAAGATTCCAATATCAAACTCTATAGATTTGACAGGAGATTTGGAATCTATGAGGTTCGTTCCATCATAATTGCCTTTTATAATCAAATCAAGATACTCATGAGTTTACATTATTTGAAAATTAAAGATTTTACCAATCAAGTTAACTAAAAACTCCGTCTATTTCAAATTCTTATATCGTATGGGTGCAAAACAGGGACATTTCACTGCAAATAACACATTTTAGTGTGCTGCATATCATAATAAACGAAGGTCTAATCTCTAGCAAGCAACACATTGAAACAAAAGAAAAATGCATATACAGATTACAAAACAGAACAAGTCCATGGAAACAATTTTCTCATTTTATTAAGCTCAAAATAGAGTATACAGAATCAACTGTACACACTCAAATTTTTATGACACAAGAAGCGGTTCAAGATTTGCCCCTTAAACTAAAATCCTGGACTCTCTATCTCTTTCCCCTCACTAATTTCGTGTAAAAAAAATACAGCCAAGCCAATCCCACCTTCAATGAAAGCTTTTGAAGATTTGGCTTGCAAAGATTTCTTTACAAGTAAGTGTACAAAATCAACCAAATTTACAACAACAACAACACCAACTACAAAATACAACACCAAATCTATTTACAAAAACCTTCAAAGCCTCTCTCACTCATATCTCTGTATCCATAAATAGTGCTTTTCTCGGCCAATGCTCTTCGTCCGGGGAAGCGAACAATGCCACCGACATATCGGCCAGCTTCTTCTCCGGCAGCCGCGACCGACGAGGCCTCAACTGTTTTGGAGCATTCGGAGCTTCTATTTCATCATCTAATTCGCTTGGATTCTCCAAATCAAACGCGGTTCGAAAAGCTCGAGTCTTTGATGGCGTGCTATACGCGAAATGCCATTGCTTTGCAATCAGAGTCTGCAATTACACAAACAAAAATCAAAATCAAAATCAATATACATTATTCAGATTATCAAACAAAAAATTGAAGATTGATTTACGAATAAATATACTCACAGCTTCTCGAATCGATTTCGAAACGTGGAATAGCTGCTTCAAATCCTCATGATTCACACCGCACAAAACCCTAATCTGCTCAACCAAAAAAAAAACAACCAGAAATGTCAATTTTCAATTCCAATTTCAGTAACAAAAACAGTTTCAATCCGATTCAGAAACAGAATCAAAAGCTTCGAGAATGAGAAAAATTTGGCACTAACCAGAATATCCTGAGGCAAGGCTTCGAGAAGAGACCTTTCAGAATCTAAACCCAATCTCTCACCGCACATTTTCTTCGACGGCGTTTTGGGAGCCGAATCGATTGCCAAACCCTCGAAATGATTCGAAATCAAAATCCTCTTCCTCCCAAATGCTCTCGCGTACCTCACATACCCTAGCCCTAGCTCCTCACCGCCGACCACGCGCTTCGATTTCAAAGAACTGCCGCATCTCTTTCCCAACGCCATATTTTTCAAAAAGAAAAAATTGTTTCGAAAAACAAATCTGTTTTTGAAAGCAAATTTTGAAAATAAAAACAAAACGAACTCTTAAACTCTTAAATCTCTTTTGGATAACTGTTTCTATTTCTGTTGCTGTGAAAAAATGGAAACTTAGAACCGCCTTTCTTCAACCACGGAGTTGCTTTTAAAAAATTGTCGTGTCCCTTTCTATCACTCACTTATATATAAAGGAGGGAGGAGAAGATAGTGTTTTGCTTGCTTTTTAAATTTTTAATTTTTTGAGAGAGTGCTTTTTGAATTAATAAAAAAAGTACAAACAGTAAAAAAAATTAAATAAATAATTAATTAATATATCAACGCGTTTTGAGGAATGTACTGGAGTTTTCTATGGAAAAATCTTCGTTACTTCGTGTGGGTTGGCGGTTAAAGAGTTAAAATGGCTGAAAACTAGCCGTTTGAGTTGGGCTACACGTGGCGATGATTGAGAGGGAATTAGGGAAGTAACCAGAGTGGTGACGTGGCAAAATGGTCGGTCTAAGTCGGCTGGCTGGCTGGCTGGCTTTGTAATCTTCTTGGACACGTTGCGTGGTTCTACCGTGTTCTGGAAGTTTGGCTATTGTGACCGTCACCAGAGCGCTTAGTTATGTGACACGTGTGATGGTTTTTATTTGAACGGTGGGGATTGAGGGGGAAATTACGCAGGATGAGAAGGTGAGTGGTGGTTGACTGGCGTGGCCAATTTGGCTTTGTTTTGACTTGTTATTTTAAAGTATTCTAAATCGGCGGCTGAGGTGGGTTTGATGGTTTTAGATTGATGATGATAATCCAAATTCACCGTCAACTACACGTCAAAGACTCGTTTTTTTTTTTTTTTTGGGAGAAGAGAAGAGAAGAAGAAGAAGAACACGTCAATGACCATGATTCTTAGCTTTAAAGATGGTCCCTCCAAAATCTCTTTGATTGCATGGTTTGAATCTGCGCGGCAAAAACAAGTTGGACTTGTATCTTGACTACCCTTTAACTAGCTTTTACACTGCTCTTTTTTTATTTTTTACAAATTATAAATAAAAAATTGTTATTACTTCTAATCTTGGCTCATAAATATTAAAATTACTCTTTTTGTTTGCTAATAATGATTAGTAATAACATGCAATTTATGATTTATTGTGAAATTGTAATAAAAGTATTATAGATGTAACATTTGTTCAAAATATTTTGTTAAGTTGATTTTAAATTGATGGATTTATAAATTATCAATAACTTTGTTTATATACTTTTTTTTTTTTTTTTAACTTTGTTTATATATACAGTTTTTTTGATGACCAAATAATATAAAGTAGTGTTAATTGTAGATTTATGTAAAAATCAATAACAATTTGTCATTTTTTGATATATCCTTTACGTAGGTTTAGAGTTTTCTTTTTTTCCTTTCAGTGTTTAAATTAATTTATTAAAAAATATAGTATTGTATTTAATAATAATAAAAACTAGAAAAGCAAATAATTTTAAGATGACATGCAATATATCTAAGAAAGACAAAACAATTTTGATAAATCGATACAACATCATCCAACTATCAATAATCCCTTTAATTTTTTATGCTCTACATGTATTGCATGATTTGTTGATAAAGCTACTTGAAGTGAACACTTCAATTTATTACTAGTTTATACACATTCATGCCATCTTTAGAAATCAAATCTCACTTTTTTTTTTTTTTTTAATATTAGCATTTATTGTTATAAAAGGATTACATCCTTCTTCCAATAAATGAAGATTAAGCGTAACATATCATCTAGCTATTAGATTGAGGATTGTTCTTGGATTTCACTTGTAAGAAGATATATTTAGGCTTTGGGCAATGGGTATTGTTTTTATGGGTAGAATTTGAGTTTATATTTTTAGAAGATTTTATTGATTTACGGGTTTCACTCATAAAAAGATAAATATTTAAGCTTTGGAATTGGGCCCAAATTATAGGAATATTGTACCTAATTTTTTTTGGTTGTTAACCTAATCATTAGTTTTTTTATTTTATTTTATTATTATTTTCAATTTTTTGAGATTTTTTTTTTTTTTTTCAGGAACGAGAGAATTGGAGTACATCCAAAGAAAAAAAAAATTGGCTCCATATTCATTTAGAACTATCTGATACAATTTATTATGTGGTAGTTTATAAATAATGTTTTTCTTGTTATATAGTGAGTTGGAGGAAGATTGCTCCGACCTGGAGCTAAACTCTTTTCTTTAACCAAAGAATTATCTTTGGATGTACTCTAATTCTCTTAGTTTTAAATTTATAATTTTCTTTAAAAAAAATTTTTAAAAAAAAACTTGCAAAAAAATTGGGCACTAATTATTAGGTTAACAAGCTAAAAAATTAGGTACACCCATATTCCTATAATTGGACTGATAGCCTAAAGCTTATCTTCTTATTTGTGAAAAACACATAAGTATGAAATCCTTTACAAACATAAACTCAAATTCTCTCACAGAAAAAACAATATCCATAGCCTAAAGCCTAAATATATATTCTTTTAATTGAAATTTCATTAGTAAGAAGTTTTCTAAAATTTAAAAGACACTGATTATTGCACATTTGTTAGTGTACATCATTCATACACATCACTCATTTCATGTGTTAAATGTGAACATTCTTAAAAAATGTGAACGTTTCGTATTATATTTATTTTCTGTATATAAAATACACATTAACGTGGGTGTAAGAATATTTGCCCAGTTCAAAACTCGAACTTCATAAGACCCTCTGCACAGATACAGCATACCTAATTGGTACCTACAATATTAAGTGAACCAATACGTTATTGAACGAAGTTAAGGTAGAAACAATGTTGAGAGAGACAGAGACAGAGAAGCACATGGTCATGGTCCACACTAAAGAGTTATTGGTAGAGAGGCTTAGCCAGGCCCAACTGTTTATTTTGCTAACAACCCGCTTTTTCGTACCATGGTTGGGCCAGTGGATCCAACATATGATGTTTTGCTTCATAGATTTATGGTGGATGGGTCTTAATAGAATATATTGGGCTAGAGACTATAGTTTTGGTACTGCTGTATAGCTAGTAAGGCAATTGGTGGTGCGCCGATCTTAATTTATGGCTCATGCACTCGAGCTACTGAAGAGAAATAGTATTTGTTGGGTTTGGACTGGGCCTATGGCCAAAAATTTAATTGTATCTTTTGTTAACTGAAGCCCATAAGTTTGAGGCTTACTGATTCAGTATGTTTAGTAACCAATTCAAGGTAGAAGAAACGTTGGGATAGTGTGGTTGCATCAATCATTTTACAATCAAAAATCAAAATAATTAAAATAACAATTAATTTTTTTATTTAAAAATGACTTGAAACTTTTTTGTAATAGTAGAATTTTAGTTGGAGTAGAGTTTCAAATTCTTAAAACTAAGTAATAGAGTTTTATGTGGAATATATTATTGGTAGAATTAGATAATAGAGTTTAGGTAAAGTAAACTATTGGAAATAGAGTTTAACCTAAGTTAAACTATCTTAGTAATACTCCTAAAAATTAGTGATTTTTAGAATTTGTGATAGGTTCTCAATAGACTAGGATCGAACAATCACTTAATAATTATAAATAAATAAATAAAAGAACAAGTAAATGAAGTTGAGAAAGAAAGTGATCCATAATATATGAGAAAGTGAATGAAAGGCTAAGGTGCATCCACCAAAACTAAGGATCTCTCTTAAAATTTCAAACTCAAAATCAATTTTGCATTGCAAGTTCATAGAAGCGAGGGAGGTGATTTAAACTTTAAAGTTCCCATGATAGTTTTCCTTAGGAAATGTTTTTTGCTTTTGCCAAATGGTCAATACATATGGTTATAGATAATGGAAAATTAAAATGACTCCATTGAAAGCAGAGCATGGCCAGCTTTCTCCATTCTATTAAGCTAAAGAGCCTAGCTCCATAGTTCAATCCAATTCACTTCTGTAAAAATATATCTCGGTGAATAATTCATGGTTTTTCAAGGATGATAGTGCCACCAATAAATTCCTAAAGATTTGGGAGTTTATATTGTCATGAGATCACCCTCTCACAACATATATATAGGGTGGTTTACACATATGGGATCCACTCATCCACATATGCCGTAAGAGAAATACCTCATTAGATCAGTTCGTAATGTACTTTTTCATATGATGTAATTGACTTTTGGATGGAAGCTCAAATGTTGGACTTGGAATAATATCATCCCATAGTTAACTAATCACATTTACAGTGAAGGTACATGATATTTCCAAAACAGTATAATTAATTTCTATAAGAACCATACAACACAATGCAGATAATATTCTATAAGAATGTATTTCAAAAACAAATGGAAGATAGAACCACAAATCCAATGCCTTTCTGTCTTTCTGAACCAATAAACTTTTTAGACCTTCTCTCACAAAAAAAAAAAAAAAAAAACACTTTTTAGACCTAATATAAAATTTTGACCTGTATTTTTGTTCTTTCCATTTCCATTATCAATGACATAGACAAATCCGAAGGAGTGCTGCAAATTTTGTCACATGATTTGAAAATTTTGAGGTCCCTTATGTCCCTAAATCTTTTAAGCACATACAAGGGTATATTGCCCTACTTGATTACTATCCAAACTGTGAAACTTTTGGTTGAACAGGACCCTTGTCATGATAATGATCAAGTAGAATAATATTGGTTTTTGGAGATGCTCTCCAAGAGAAAATAAGTCTTTTGTAATTTATTGCATCTGCAGGTTCATATATTCTTATACGGCCAGTTCTAGGAGTGACTAGAACTAGAGTCTCCAAGAATACTGCCTTCCCTAGGAGAAACCTCACCAACTCTAGTTCATGCTTTTGAAACTTGAAACCTTTCACTTTAATGAATTTGAGGCTAGTGAAGAAGTGAGGAAAGTACTGAAGTAGTTGCTTCTGATGTAATTCCCAGTAAAACCCGCAGTCAAAAGAAAAATCATTGAGCTGCAATATTTTCAAGTATGATCAATAAGAAGTAGAGTAAGACTAGCTAGCTAAGTGTAAGGCTGTTACTAAGAACAAAGTCACAATTTG
This sequence comes from Quercus cerris, assembly GCA_963669245.1. Taxonomy (NCBI): domain Eukaryota; kingdom Viridiplantae; phylum Streptophyta; class Magnoliopsida; order Fagales; family Fagaceae; genus Quercus; species Quercus cerris. The sequence continues at coordinate 82,308,931 of OY770008.1, forward strand.
TACAATTGGTTGAGTCGAATATACTCACATCAAGAAACAGTTTCTCTAGGCTCGGGCAATTCTTGAGAAAAGAAGCAATATCAAAAAGATTGCAATAGCTTGTACCTTCCATGAATAACTGAAATTCCTTCAAATTCCATAATCTGAATTGCAAATCTCGGAAAGCTCCATCTCGAATTCTTGTTGTCAAGCCCTTAACCGTACAAAACCAACAAACAAACCACAAAATTAAACCAAGAAATTACATTTATCAGGATTTGCTATATATTTTCCGTTTAATTCAATAATACTTTTTAATTTTTATAGGTAAATAGAGGGGGTATATGTTGGTGGGTTTCGAGCTCCACTATCAAGCACCTTGAAAGTTGAAACCTCCTGGGTGTCCCTCAAATAATACTTGTTAGATTTTTTTTTTCCTTTTTAGAAACAAACACACACACAAGAAAGAGAAAAAGAGGTTCTAACACAAAGGTACACCACAACTACACTCAAAAATCATGGTAATAATAGTTGTTAGATTAAATTAAATAAATTCACCATCTTTTAAAGGCTTAAATTTTTTAGAAAATCAATCATTTAATATGGTATTAGAATAAGAGGTCATGGTTCAATCTCCTATCACCGCATCACATTCCATTTAATCTTCCACGTGTTGAGCCCCACTCAATGGCAATAAATTCACCGTTTCATAAAAGTTTAAAATTTTGGAACAATCCGTAATTTAACAATATTAACGAAAAGAAATGAACAACCATTAATGACAATAAATTCATCATCTTCTAAAAAATTTAGGTTTTTGGAACAATCAATAATTTAACAATATTAATAGAAAGAATTTAACAACCAAAATCCATTAAAATAAATACATACCTCAAGAAATGCACTAGTTGTAGTCAGAACATTAGCATAAGAGAGATCAGATACCAAATTTTCCACTAGAGAGGCCTTTGCAAAACTTCTAGAGGGAGAGAAATTAAGCAAAACTTCATCCAAGTGCAAGACCTCAGCAAATTGAAATTTAACAACATTCCCAATATAATAAATTGAGCGTAGAGTCGGGGCATCGATATCAATGCTCAAAATTTCAGTGCAATGCCTAACTTTCAAGACCTTAAACCTCTTAAGGCTCCTAGCACAAACCTTCAAATGTTGAATATTACAACACTGCCATAGGTCCACGGTCTCAAGGAGTAAACAATGGAAAAACAAGGTTTCCATCGTTTCAGTGTTGAGATCGACTTTCTTAAGGATAAGAGTGGTCAACAAACTCAAACCTGTTAACTGTGGTGGAAGATCAACTTCACAGTAAACTAGTTTCAATGTTGTCAATGATTTGATGTCAAGAAACTGTGAAATCTTAAAAACATCTCTCCCTTGAAAAAAATCTAAATCAAGCTCTTCAACGCCTTTTTCAGCGCATATTTTGAGCCATCTCTCAATCATGTGTTCCTTAGCTGTGGGATCAAAACACAAACTTAGGCTTTGAATTCTCGAACCCACGTGAGAATTGAAAACATGGTTTACTATGTGAATATACTCCTCACGATCATGATGTCTAGCAAACTCTCTGTCAAACAGTATCTTACGATTGAAAAGCCAAGATTTCTTAAACCTTGGTGACAAAACTCCGATCTCCACCGCTTGTTTGATTGGCAAGAACGAGAAAATCCTTTCAAGAATATCGTCAGGAAGGTTCCCTGAACGATTAGGATTTGAACTAACACCGTCTATGTGACTAATAAGATTGTTTTGGTGCTGATTGTGAACCTTCTTGGTTCTCTTTTGTGGTGACCGTGACACTGTTTGGTTCTCTCTTTTTGGTGCAGCCATTGAAAAATAACAAAGAAAGAGTAAAGTGCTGGTTTTTTTCTGCTTTTTTTTTATGCATCAAACAATGAAAAATATATGAAGAGAAAAAAACCAACAACAAATTTAATTGGTGTTTGGGAAGTTAATGATTTTTTGAATTTATATTAACTATTTGTTTATGTATTTGGTGCTGTTAGAGAAAATTTAGCTTTGTGGCTGGTTTACCTTTTGTGGCATTCCTAGGAGGACTGAACCAGTGAGCTGATCAGTGAAGTGAGGCAACGACAAAGTAGTGACCTGTCAGTAACGTTTACTATGTTACCGGGTCAATGGATAGGTATTAAAAGCCAGGGTCTCTAAAACATGTGATATAATTGAAATCGGTGTCGTTTTGGGACCGGTAGTTTAATGCGTACAGGGCAGTTTCGGTGTGTTTGTTTGGTTTGTATGGTAGCTGATTAGGAGTCATAAACTAATAAAACTTAAAAACATTATGTTAGTTACGCTCCATTGGGTTCCTCAATTAAATTCAAATATTTGGTTGTATTAATTAGTAAAAAATAAATAAATTTATTATTTTTAAAAATTATTAAATGCAATGCAATTATGTACTTGAATTTAATTAGAAACCTAATAATATTCTATGTTTAAGGCTATGTATATAAGTCTTATGCATTCTTAAATCTTGATGTTTCAGTAATAAATAGATACCACTTTAATTGTATAGGGTTGAAAGGTCTAGCTTGCCCTTCGTTGTAATGGGAGAATGTAATTAGTGAGGGGTAATCTTAACCTTTTGCTTTTGAACTAAATTGGTGTTTTATTATTAAAAAAAGGTCCTACCAAAGCAAGATACCTCTCTTGGGTGGTAAAGATCACTTCAAAGCTTGAGTTTGGGGGGGGGGGGGGGGGGGGCTGTGGGGTGTGGGTGGGCGTGGGGGGCATCCTGCTATAGAATCATCATGACTGCTACACTACTTAGTTGGATGTGATTGGTTATGCTGGCTCTGCCGACCTAGGTGCTCCTCCTAATTAGAGGGGGGGGGGGGGGGGGCATGCCACATCACATTTAATGCTAAGAAGAAAGTCTAGTTGTGGGTTAGTGGAACATTTAATGTAATTTAGACTGCCGAGTCCCATAGGCGAAGCTAAGGGGGCCATGGCCCCTTTAGCTTTTTCAATTTTTAATTATATATAGTGTTCAAATCATAAAAAAGTAAAAATTATAGAAAAATGTAGTTATTGGCCCCTCTCAGATTTTAGAATTTAGACCTTTAATTCCTCAATCCTTTTGAATTAGTCTAGAACTCAAGTTTTATACATTGTGCAAATGTTTGGGTTTAGGATAACTCCTAAATAATTTTTTTATATTTAGCTTGGCACCCTTGGAAAAATTTTCTAGCTCCACCACTGACGAGTCCTTTGGTATAGCCCCTTGACATTGACAAGTTATGATATCGTTTTGAGGGACAACATTGTTCATGTTACTGGCGTGATAGCATGAAGTTAGCATAATGCCCTTGCCTTTTCATCTACCACCCATAATACTTTTTCAATAATATCTTTGTAATGGTGGAAAATTTGGGAACAAAGTGAATTTTGCACAAAATCTAGTGTTCTATATATGCCAACTCTCTATGCATTCTACTTTTCCAACTTAAACATCCCATAAATTGGAATTTTTTAATTCTGTTTTTTATGGCATTGTAATTGTGGAGGGATGAACATTTCCCTTAGAAGGTATTGTCTGCTTTGGGTGAAGACCCTCACAGATTTGCTCAATCCCACATCGGGGGGAGACGCTTGCCACCCGCAGCATATAAGCATGAGTTCACATGTGGATATGAATTTATTAATTAAGTATGAATTTATTAATTTTGATGTTATTCAACATAAAATTTTAAATTTACATATTCTATTAGCCTAAATATTAGCCCAAGTACATTAACCCAATATATTTGCTTAAATAACATGTTTTTTAAACAAATTTTAACGGTCGAAACACTCAAAATATCCCGATACAACCCTTTATTATATCCGGTACATTTTGTCATTTTGAAGGAGTACCGATACCAATTTAATGGCTAGTGCAATATATTTCCCTAGTACAGTATTGACTTCCTTGGTTTGTTTTCTTTGTATGGTAGCTAATTAGGATAGTCATAAATTGATAAAACTTAAAAACAATATCTTAGTGACACTACATTGGATTTCTCAATTAAATTCAAATATTTTGTTGTATTGAATTTGTTGACAATTAAAACACAAATAGTTTCATTATTTCCAAGAACAATTAAATGCAATGCAATTATGTATTTGAATTTATTAGGGATTTAATATTCTATTCTATGTCTAAGTTATATATACATGTACATACATATATATATATATATATATATATATATATATAAAAGATATAAATTCTACTCTAGTCTAATTTAAGTGTATATATGTGTGAAACTCCCTCCTGGAGACTTGAACCCTGATTCTTGCCTACCACGTCCCACAAGCACTTATACTTATGAAGTGGCCATTGCACCAAAAATTTGCGGTGATAAGTTTTATGCATTCCTAAATTAAGATGTTTAATTAATAATTCGATACCATTTTAATACTATAGAGTTGAAAGGTCTAGTTTGCCCTTCATTGTAATGTGAGAATGTAACTAGTGAGGGGTAATATTGACCTTTTTCTTTTGAACTAATAAGTCTAAAGTGTTTAATTCACACTATAGGATCATCATGACTGCTACACTGCTTTTGTTTGGATGTGATTGGCTATGTCGGCTCCACCAACCTGGGTGCTCTTCCTAATTGGCTGCAATGCTCATTGGGAGAGGGGGGGGGGGGGGGGGGGGGGGACATGCCACATCGCATTTAATGCTAAGGGGAAAGTGTGGTTATAGGTTAGTGGAGCATTTAATGTGATTTAGATTGGCAAGTCCTATAGGTGAAGCTAGGGGGCCATGGCTTCCCCTAGATTTTTCAATAATTTTCTATTATATATAGTATTCAAATAATAAAAAATTACAAATTATAGAAAAATGTAGTTATTTTCCCCCTTCAGATTTTAGAATTTAGGCCTTTAACTCCTCAATCCTTTTGAATTAGTCTAGAACTCAAGTTTTATACATTGTTCAATTGTTTGGGTTTTGGATAAGTCCTAAATAATTATTTTCTATTTAGCTTGCCTTCCCCCCCCCCCCCCCCCCCCCCCCCTCAAGAAATATTTTCTAGCTCCGCCATCAGCAAGTCCTTTGGTACAGCCCCTTGACATTGACAGGTTACGGTATCATTTTGAGGGACAATATTGTTCATGTTACAAGCGCGATAGCGTGAAGTTAACCATAATACCCCTGCCTTTTCACCCACCATCCACAATACATTTTCAATAATATCATTGTAATGGTGGAAATTTTGGGAACAAAGGGAATTTTTCATAAAATCTAGTGCTCTATATATGTCAACTCTCTATGCATTCTATTTTTCCAACTTAAACATCCGTTAAATTGGAATTTTTCAATTTTGTGCACTAGCATAATATGTGAGGCACATGAAATTGCTATTTTTTTTTTCTTATTTATAAATTTTTATGGCATTGTGATTATGGTCAAGTTTGAAGTTATAACTTATAAGTTATAAATGGTAATATAATAAGTGACTATATTTTGAAAAAATGGAAGTGACTTCAATGAAACTCAAGATTTAAAAGCTAAGGTTTGTGACATGAGATATAATTGAAATCGATGTCATATTGGGACTGGTAATTTAATGCGTACATGACTGTTTCAGTGTGTTTGTTTTGAGAGAGTCAATTTCGTACTAGAGGTCATTTCGGTTTGGCCAAGGTAATGAAATATTTCAATACCAGTTGATACCAGTGTATCGTTTTATGATTACTGCTATTTATATATTTTTATACATATATGTATTTTTGCATTTATTTATGTAAGTATGAATTTATTAATTTTGATGTTTATCAGCATAAAATTTTAATTTTACATATTTTATAAGCCTAAATATTAGCCCAAATACATTAACCCAATATATATGCTTAAAAACATGTTTTTTAAACAAATTGTACCGGCCGAAACACTCAAAATATTCCAGCGCAGCCGATACAACGCACTATTATATCCGGTACATTTTGTCATTTTGAAGGAGTATCGATATCAGTTTAATTAGGATAGTCATAAATTGATAAAACTTAAAAACAATATCTTAGTTACACTACATTCGATTTCTCAATTAAATTCAAATATTTTGTTTATTGAATCTATTGACGAATAAAACAAAAATAGTTTTATTATTTCCAAGAACAATTAAATGCAATGCAATTATGTATTTGAATTTATTATTTTATTCTATGTTTAAGGTAGTGTACCTAAGTCTTATCATTCTTAAATCTTGATGTTTAAGTAATAATTCGATACCACTTTAATACTATAGAGCTCAAAGGTCTAGTTTGCCCTTCATTGTAATGTGAGAATGTATCTGGTGATGCAGTAATGTTGACCTTTTGCTTTTGAACTTATTATTTTTTTTCTGGGAGAAACGACTTTTGAACTAAATTGGTGTTCCATTAAAAATAGGTGTCAGTAAATAAAAATAAATAGAAAGACGTGCATGTAAAGCACGATACCTTACTTGGGCGGTAATGAGCTCTTTGAAGCTTGAGTTAGGAAGGAAGATAGATGAAAATTTCAATAATAGTTTTTGAGTGTTTAATGCATACCATTATATGAAGGAGAAAGGGGGTAATTATACCCCCAGTTGACACGTGCAGACTCGTAAGATCATCATGATCATTGCCCACTACATTGTTTTTGGATGGATGTGACAAACTATGTCTGCTCTACTGGCCTGTGTTCTTCTCCCAATTGATTGGAATGCTCGCTAGGAGGTTACACCACATTTAATGCTAGAGTAATTCTAGTGCTATAACTTGTGACACAACTTATGTTACAACTTGCCCATGTGGCGAGTTGTGGCTGGTGGAGGAGTGTCCTCACATAGATCCATCATTACCCCTCCAACCATAACTCGTCACATAAGTGAGTTGTGGCACAACTTGTGCCACCAAACTTATTCTTAATCCTAAGTGAAAGGTCTAATTATGGATTGGTGGAACATTTAATGTGATTTAGACTGGCGAGTCCTTTGGTATAACCCCTTAACATCAGCAAGTTAGGATATTGTTATAAGGGATAATACCATTTGTGTTACCGGCATGGTAATTGTCTCTACCACAAAAGTTAATGGTGGAAAAATTGGGAACATAGTGAATTTTGGAGTGAAATCTAGCTCTCTAAATATCAGCTCTCTATGTATTCTACTTTTCCAACTTAGACATCCCATAAATTGGAACATTCCAACTCTGTACATTACCATAGTGTGTGAGGCACATGTAATTATGGTCTTGTCTGAGGTTATAAGGGATACGTGGTAATATAATAAGTGACTATATTCTGAATTACATATTAAAAATAAATAAAAAAAAAAGTGACTTGAATGAAATTGAAGAATTTTAGGTTCTCCAGTAGAGTTCCCTTCAAAAAAAAATTCTCCACTAGAGTCAGTTAATTTTGACAGCATTTTGTGTAATGGGTTTACTGTTTATAAAACATCCCCTTTCATATTTGGAGAACCCTTACATACCTGTAAGACCCAAATGTTGTGAGGGTGGTTCTGTATAAAACATACGTTAATTTTATTGTTAGCTATAATGTATAATGCTTACAAGCCTTATATCTTACAAGTACACAATAAAAAAATTGAAATGGATATTAAATTCTGAAAAGGCTATAAAGCATATCCCATCCACCGCCTGTGGTGGATCGGCTTTGCACCCTGGACATCGAAGGGGCCTTTTGTAATAGACTGATTTAGCTTTAAAGCATATATCCTCCTTTACCAAAAAAATAAAATATATATTTTAGCTTCATTTATATAGAAAAACCAAAACGAATATATAGATATATAAAGATGTGGAAGAAGAAACCTGGGAGGTTTTTTAAACTAGTAAACAAGAGTCCTGACAACTAGAAGAAACTCTGTATTCTTTTCCTTCTGTAATCTTTAATCATTCTTAATTCTTATTTTTATCTATAAGAATATGCCTAATAGAAGCCTTTCTTCCCAGAAAAATAAAATAAAATAAAATAGAAGCCTTTATTTTTCTTGAGTTGCAAAAATATGCTTCAGGATAAATCAGCCTATAGAGTATATGCTCTATTTCGGTACTCCATGAATGGTTAAGCCCATTATCATGATTGCTGTTTTTGTTGCATTAGTCATACGGAACAGCCATAGGCATAGATGGACTGCTGTTATTGTACATGCCATGAACCAGTAACAGCGCAAAAATAAATAAATATAAAATCCATAAAAACCAAAAGATGAGATCCCAAAACCTCTGTAACTGAGCAATTCATGAAAAATCTGTCCAATTTCAATCCAATAACTTGAAATGTACATACAGGCACTAAGGCTCAAAACAAATTCTGATAGACTTCTGTTACCACTGATTCAATCAAACAATGTATTAATTAAGCACATGACGACCGTTTGAATCATAATAGTAACAAAAGCTTATCCAGAAACTTGATTATGTACAAAGCTCTGGCAAATGACTCAAGGACCCTGGTGCAGTTCTTCATGTTCAGATAGATTGTTAAAATCGTTGCCATTCAATTCAGTATCATTCTCCACTGAAGCAACAGAGAAACTCCACACAGAAGCACAATTTTCATTGCCTACATGAAACATAAACAAAATTTAAATAGGAATAGACTCATCTATAAGAACAGAACAAAACAGTTCATAAGATCCCAAAAACGCAGGTACCCTCTTCCATTCTGATGTTTTTTGTTTTTTTGCTGCCTAAAGTTTTCATTGGAAAAGAAACGAAAAATGAAAGTACAGAGCTCTTCCATTCCAAAGAAACAATCTTAAATTCTGAAATTCCATAATAAAGTAAATGTAATAGGAATAAATAGAAGCCCTACAATCTAAAACTTCAAGAAGCTGAAAACAAATAAATATGTAAATACCAATTTCATTATGCTTTTAATGTTACTTCCCTGTTACTCGAGTAACCTGAAGCTGTAGTTCATCAGATTATATTGAACTTCAACTCAACTATTTTTTTATTTGCATTCTCTTGTTTTTCTGGGTTCAGCAAAAAACCAGTTATATGTATTTTCCCAGACATCACAACAAAGATATTGACTTTTAAAACCCTTTTTTCTAAAGTCATTTAAACTTAAAACAAATACCAAGTATATTGCATTATCCTTTGAACCAAAACAATAACATCCTAAGTGGCAAGTAATGGCCAGAACACTCAAATAGTCATACCATTGAGCAATGAGGCAGTATAACCAAAAACAAATGTAAAACAATGACACAACTCAACAAGACTGATATTGGAAGGAAAGACATTGCAAATGTTAGAAAAAATCTCCAAAAGAACAAAGTTTGCAGCTGAGTTACTGGAGATACCACTCAAAGGCACATCCTCGTAGATATCATCAGGAACTACAAATCTTCGGTGCCCTGATGAGGAGGCAGCCATTGGCAGAAATGGATGGAAAGAGAATCCACTTACTGTGTCTGTATAGCCAACAGAACAGATATAAACAAATTAGTTATCAAGAGACAAGGATATATGCAAAATTCAACCAGCCACATCTTTAACAGATATGAAATATCATTAATACCCGATGCAGCTTGAAAACTTGATACCCAATGCCCAGTTTGAAGATCATATATATGAACGAAACCATCCTGAAGCCAAAAGTGCAATAACAAACAAATAAATTAATTGAAATGGTAACACTTATTTGGCTATAGCATAATATCTGGCCACAGAGATAAATTGAAGCTAAAACAATACCTGACCACCTGTACCAAGGTGTCGGCCCAAGGGTTCAATGTCAAACAATATTCGCTGGTTGGTAGATTCTGATGACCTGTATAACCTAATACAAGGTACATATATAAAATTGGTCACACTTCAATATTGCCTTATTTTAATGAATGAATGAAAGAAACAAACTTACATTAATAGATACCATAAGTTTCTATTAATGGCGTTAGAATTTCCTTTTGGTACAGTCATCAAGTGAATGGAAAACAACAAGGAACACTTTTATTAATGTTAAGAAACCACATGCGAAGATTAGATATCAATTGAAACTGAAAAGTGCCAAGTATATACTCATACACTTTTATTGGCAAATGATTTGGGAAATTGTCAACCCTTGGTTTTAAAATTTTCATAATATTTATTGGGTGTTGCCATGTGTCAAATTACCAACTCTCCCAAAAGCTTAAACTATTAGAAAATAGTGAATTTAATCATTTAACCGTAATTCTAACACTCTCCCTCACTTGTGGGCCTAAACTCCTCCTCAATAAGTGGGACTCGACACGTTGGTTGTTATATCTTTTAGAGTCTCTTCCTTGTAACTGTTCAGTTGTTTGTGTGTACACCTCCTTGTGTGATGGACTAGCATATTATTGTAAAAATAATAAAAATAAAAAAAATAAAATAAAAATAAAATAAAAAAAAGAAAGAAAAAGGAAAGCTTCTCCAGATGAGATAAAACTACATACTTGTACACAACATCAACAGCTTTGCGTATATCCCAGCATAGTATATATGGGTCCTTCAAGAAAATTGAATGTGAATTTTATATAGGTGGATAGAAAACTTGTACACATAATGTTAGCATAAGAAAATGCACCATATTTGAACTTTCCAAGTCCATCAGAAAATGACAATATGGTTGAGTTACACAGAAGCTCATACAAGAATGAAAACAGAGATAGCAACTTTGCCAAATCCCCACAAGAATAAGGCCTTAAGGAAGTAACAACTCTAGTGCAAGAAATATCAATGGCAAGTTGGCAACCATAGGATGAAGAAAGAAGAAATAATTCTTCTGTTTTGTTCTATTTTAGGGGGGATTTGGTCTATGTGGTACAATAGAGGCACTGCCTAAACCCACAACGACCACCCCACCCCCACCCGCCAGGTCATGACCATACTAGTTGAACTTCACAACAGTGTACTTAACACTAAAAATCATTATTGCAATATATTTCAACTGAATCAACCACATATTACATTTTAGCATCATGTCAGCAGGTATGTTTGGAGTAGGCAAAAAAATTAAACCCCAACCTCTTGACAACTGTCTTAATTGGAAAACAAACCACCCTCCCATACCCTTTGATTCTACTATTAAATATTAATTTTTATAATAGCAAAACTATCGTTTATGTTTTAATTTATAATCTAATATACAATGCTAATAGGAAAACTACATATATTTGTTTAACTTTGGATAGCCAGGAAATTTTTCTAGCTTTTGTCTTGCATATTTTGTCTTCAGTCAGCCATTAATAGGAAAAACATAGATATATAAATTGATCACAATAAGCAAAATTATGGTCTCCAAGAAAAAAGTTCATTACCACACCCAATCCCATTCTTAACGCTCACCCAAAAAAAAAAAAAAAATGTTGTATTGAATTTAACAACTTGAACTACAAGGGGAAAAAAAACATAGAAATAGTTACCTTCCGGCCTCCTGTATATAAATAGTTTCCATCTTTCGAGAATTGGACCTGAAGTAATAATTTTTGCCTTTATTTATTGATACAATATCAGAATGAAGTAAATGATGGGGAATGCAGACTTACATGTGTAACCCCACCTTCTTGACCATGTAAAACATATAAGAGTTCCATATTATCTTCTTGATATATTGCAGTGGTCTGGCTGTAAGAACCCATGGCTAGCAATCCAGTATGAGTTGGACAAAAAGCCAGTGCAGATATAATACCTGTAGACAGTAAAAAAGATGAGGATATGTGCTTCATTATTTCATTGACCAAAAGAAAATTTTATTTAGGTGGTTAAAATAAGAGCATGCACCTGTTTGGCCTTCTTTATTCCCTTGGAGTGTAGAATGTTGTTTAAAATCTCTACCAGGGCGATGTATGTCAAATATCCTAACAGCTTTGTTGTATCCAGCAAATATCCTACATGACAAAAAAAAGTATAAACATCAATGGATCATCTGTTAATTGGCACCCATGCCTGCACTATCCATAAACCCTAGTTAGATGACAACACATAGAGGCAGTTATATAAATGGTTCAGATAATGCACTAAACCACAGTTCATTATAAAGTATTAGCATCACATTAGAGCTAAAGGTGATATATAAATATACAGCATCTAATATTCTGAGAACAATGTCCTCTTTAATCCTAATACAAAAGGCTAAAATAGCAGCGCATGCAAATTATGAATCCTTTGAAAACCTTACTTACTTTGTCCCAGTGGGATTGAATGCAATTGAAAAGGCAGCAGTTATTTCATCCATGGCATCATAAGCCCGGTATGTGCAACGCAGCTAAAATTTTCAGTCAGAAGGAAATGGTCATCAACCAGTTATAGTAATAAGGAAACCACAAATGCAATAGCTTATTAGAAAGTCTATTGAATGAGCACATAGAATTTAGAAATGGTGGGCTGGAATATACACATGGTGCATGTTAAGGGTGGGACCCACCATGCCTTCATGATGTAGGAAAGAGAGGTGTACCCATGGAAAGGCCCGTATACTGTATATTACAAAGCCATATTCGAGTCTTAGAGCTTAATAAAACACAAATCTCATAAACAAAAAGCATATCAGCAATAAGAGCTCAGCACCTCTCCTGAAGTAGCATCCCAAAGATGAATTGGATGGTCGCGAGCCGTGCTTGCAAAAACACAACTAACTGGATCTGAAATGTCAATCAATCCTCAGATCAAACTTCCATTTAGAAATACCATCAATCAATTCAAATTTAACTAAAAGCATAAAAGTCATAGCACAAGGACAAGGGAGATTATTGAAGCACCTGAAGCAGACATGTATGGATACCAACAAAAGTCATATACTGACTCTCCCTCATTCATGACAAGTTTTGCAGCATAGGAATCTGCACTTTTTAAAAAGTTAAACCATAAGTATATGTATAATGATTGAATAAAGCAAGTGAGCTTAACTAGTTTAGATACAAAGAACCCAAAAATTAGCTTCTATATATCGATGGAAACTAGTTAAAATTCTTGTTCTGAATCATTCTCAATAATGAGAAGTTTCGGTACACTACTACCCTTTCACTCTTTTCTCACTAGAAACCATCTTTGGAGAGAGTTAATGGTTATGGTATAGTGTAATAAACAAAAACGCTTAAATATCACCTAAGCAAAAACTTACCCTCATCGGCAGCTATTGAACAAGTGTTGATATCACCACCACTTCCATTATCTGGTCTGTTGAAAAACAAAATACTTATTATGGTAAAGTTCTTACGGACACATTAATGCATCAAAGTGACATAACAGTGAAAATAGGAGCACGCAAACAAAGTATCATTTTCTGAACCACGTAAATAATTTTTCTCTAGCATTATCAAAACACCTTCTTGCTTCCATAAGCAAAAGCATTAGTTTTGCCCAGTTTTTTATAAGATTTTTTTTATAGGGAAAATAACACAACTTTCCTTGAGGTATATCAAAATGACAATGACCCCCAAAGTTTCACAGAAGATGACACTCCCCTCCCTAATGGTTGTGATAAATATAAGACAAAAAGAAACCCCTATTTTGTCCTTGAGTTACCTTATTTTTGTGGACTAACTTGCTCTTGGTTACGCGATAATGTCCTAATTTGCCCTTGCTTTATTGATAAAGTCCTTATTTTTCCCTTGAGTTATTTAATTCACCCAATTACCAAAAATTATGCATGCTTAATTGAGTAACTCAAGGGTAAAATAGGTATTTTATTGTATTTGTTATGTTTATCACATGCCTCTGGAAAGGACTGTCATTTTTGCAAAACTTTGCTGGCCACTCTATCATTTCCTTATGTGTTTATGGAAGTTATCGTAATTTTCCCAATCCTATTTTGCAGATCACTCTATCCCTCTAGAAAGGACTGTCATTTTATTTTCTCCATCTGACAATGTATATAGTGTCAAGTCATTGAAGATTTTTAATTAATGTGGCACCAAATACACTTTTGGATTTGTAATATTTAATCAAACCATGAAATTGATCCATTTCAGACATACACATGACATAGTCCTAATGAATTACAAAGAAATTTTATATGATTTTAACACCAATAATTTCCTAGCTACAGCATTAGTTTGTGCTTATGTGAGTGTTTTTCATAAGGTCATTAAATGCATTAAAAAAAATTGAGACAACAACGCAAATAGAAGTAACAAAAAGGTGACAATCAATATTGGGTTGTTAAAGTGCAGGTTTTGCTTTTGTAATCACAAATTGCATTAAATCTAGATTTCAAAAGCAAGAAAAGTAATTCCAAAATGGTATCCAAAGTGCACCCTTTCTTTCCTTTTCTTTTTTCAATATACCACTTGCATTGCCCTGTTTGAACTTTAAACTCTCTCTAAAACCATAAGCTAAAACTTAGATACAACTCTTTTGGTGCTTAAGCTTAGATTTCCTAATTGAATTCATTGTCTTGACCAATGCATACAAACTATTGTTATCTTTTTCAAAGACAATTAAATTCTACTACATGTTTCATTGGTCGATACAACCACATGCTTAAAAAGGTCGTACTCAGTACATAAAACTCTCACTTTTGCGAGGCCTAGGAGAGGTGATTGGTCAATACAACAACATGGTTGCATCTAATTTATTTTTTTATATGTACCACATAGTTGAATTTTAATTAAAGAACATAAAGTACAGCACCAAAAAAATATAAGAAACTCACAATGTGAACACACGAAGAGTATTGTCCTCAGAGCTTGTAAGAAAACAAGACCCATCTGGAGACCTACATTAAAACTCCAAAAACAAAACAAAATTAAGCCCCAAAGTTCAAAATGTAACCAAAAAAAACAAAAAAACAGAAAACAAAAACAAGAAAGAAGTTAAAAGTTAAAGCTTGTGAAAGAGTAAAAACAACATGGGAGGAACACAAAAAACAAAAGTACCATTTGATGGCTTTAAGGAAGTTGTTAGGGTTTGGAGAGTTCCTGAACTGGTTGTAGAAATGGTAGGTTCTATGAGGCGGAACATCGAACCGAATCACAGGCCAACTGTACTCTTGTTGTTGCTGCTCCTCCTGGTCCTTGGTTGGTTCTGTAATTTCTGCCACTTCTGAGGGCGAGTTGGACTTGGACTCGGACTCGTGATTGTTATTGTGATTGTGATTCTCCTCTTGTTCTTCTTCTTGTCCCATTGCTTCTGTTACAGACATTTTCACCACTGACTAGCGAGTTCAGTGATAATGAGGTTCCTTTCAATTTTGCTCTTTACAAAGAGTCGACGTATTTTTCTTTTTCTTCTTTTTAAGGTTAAAAACACTGGGTTTTTTTTTTTTTTTTTTTTTTTTTTTTTTTGAAATGAAAAATACTGTTTCCTCCTTAAAATTTCTATGAATTATATTTTCCCTTATACTTTTAGAGATTTTCGTTTACGGTTCTTAAAATATTGAAAAAATGTTACACTTTTTTTAATTAATTTTTTTATAATTTAATAATTAGGAGAGATTTGAATCCTTAACGTTTTCCTCCTAAATTTTTTACTAAAAAAAAAAACTCTGTTTACTTATTTTTTATCCTAAATTATTTTTAAAAAAACTTATTAAAAAAAATTTGAGAATAAAAACTAAACTTCAAGATTTTTTTTTTTTTTTTTTTTTTTTTATACTAACACGCCACGACCAAAATTACATGAAAAAACTTCAAGTTTAAAAATGAAAAAAAAAATTTAAATAAAAAAGAAAGAATATGAATTTATGCAAATTTTACGGATAAAAAAATATATTAGCATTTATCTAAGTCTGATTATAAAAATTTGTAAATTACAAAGGTTAAACCCAAAAAAAAAAATAATAATAATAATAATAATAATTTTATACTAAAACAAATAAAACTTGTTGAAGTAGAAAATAAAAATACAACAAAATAAAAGAAAAAAAAAGCACAAAAAATTAGAAGTATATATTGGTGTTACCTCCTTTAAAAATATATTCCACCAAATAAGAAATATAATTAATTTTAAATAGTATGGTATTTTATTTATTTTTTGATTTGTCAATTGCCAAATTCTCATCATAAATTTGTCTCCATTTAGAAGCAAATAAAGAGGATCATTTTCTAAACTTCAAGAGCTCTTTTCACAATTTTTGGGGGAAAAAAAAAAGAAAAAGAAAAACTAAAATGCACTATATGTCATATTAGTTTAGAGCCAGCTTCTAAATTGGTCTATTGACAATGCTAAAATTTCAAAGAAATCATTCAAAACTTTTTGTCCATTTGGTGGATTTTTAGCAAGAGAATTGTAGAAGTGAGAGCAAAGAAGGAGCTCAAGAAATGCAAAAAATGGCAATAGTAGGTCTAATATATTATTTGTGGAGAAGTTGATCGAACATCAATTCCCCCCAAAAAGAAAAAGAAAAACTCAATTCAAGATTGCCATATATGGTTGTAGTCACCAATCCTACTATATTGACTCTAGATTTTTCTTCCAACATAGGTCAAATTTCTAGAGGGGTGGAGCGTGGTGAGAATAGTTGGGAGACTTTCTTGAGTTAGAAGTTGGGAAATGAAATTTATACAGTGCATACAGAAAGTGAAGGAGATGGTACTAGGTGATTTTGATGTATGTATCTTCACACTCACATGAGGGTGGACTCCACAAGTGTGAGACCCACCCTCATGTGAGTGGGAGGATGCATGCATCTGAAACATCTTGTATTTTCTCAAAGTGAAGGGGGTGGATCTAATCAAAGTGAGCAATTTGAGAGAAATTAAGAGAAAAGGGGGGGGGTGGGGGTTGAAATCCAAATTACACCTTTATGTTTGATTGGATGAATTGTCATTTAAACATTAAAAAACTTTAACATTTCTGTCAGGTTGATCATTCCATTCATTGTCGCCAATGAAGCTGTAAGTCCAGTCGTTGTCGTCGATGAAACTATGAGCCCAATAAAACTATGTCGGATCACATATGAGCCCAATAAAATCATTAATGGTTGACGCTTCTTACGTTAGTAGGGTTCTATGTTTCTACTGTTTTAGTTAGAAATGCTATTTTTCTTTTTCTTTTTTATTGGAAAAAAAGTTTAGTAACCATTCCGAAAAATGAAACAGAACCATGGGCCTATCAGTTAAATGATTATTTTCTTTGTTGCTACTCATATATGAATTGTAACAATACATTAAAATGATGTTTTCCCACGGTACATTAGTCCCAATTGTGTTCATGGGACTCGCAAAGAACCTCGTCAAAATAAAAGTATATCAGTGTTACAGTCCTTTTTCTTTATCAAATGAGGAAAAAACAGCTCCATTATCATTTTTATTTATCAAATGAAGGGGTTTGGCATGATATATTTCACGAAATTTATAAATGACTGCTATCCTTGACACAGCTTTTCAAATATGGATCATCCCTGTAAGTTGAATATATTGGAAGATCAAGAGCTTTCTCTGCAATTCTCCCGTCCTCATGAATCTTTGCTATCAGGCTCTCAATGCTTGAAAAATTGGCCTATCACATTTCACACCCAAGTTTAGCATGAAAAAGGGAAGAAGAGCTAGACTGGAAAGAGCAAGGGGCCAAAAAGTTGCAAAAGGCAATCATATATGATAATACCTCAGGTCGTATATAACCAACGATAACAAGACGCAAATCCTCCCCATAGAAATCTTCAGCAAAGTCATGAAGCAACCACGGCTCCTGCATTGTAAACTAGCTTTAACAAGGGAATGGACAAGGGGAAAAGAATTCAAGAGTCTGTCATTTATGTCTCATCACACTCACTATGGTCTTTTCTGGGTTGTTAAAATATGGATTCCACCCAATACTCATGACCATTTTAAAAACACCTTTGGTTGGTAATCCAGCCCAACCAAAATATACCCCCGAGGGATGCTCTGAAAGGACAGTTGAATAACCTTCGGTAGATAGATTTGCTGAAAAATAAAGAAGTTATTACATTAACAAAATGCAACAAATTATCAAGCGAAAAAGAAGAATAAATTATAACCTGAATAATATCCCAATACTCTCAAGCTCAATGAGCAAAAGTAGGAGTTGAAGGATACATTGGGAGAAACCACAAAACCAGCTAACTATGAGAAACTGACAGATCTATAGACCACCTCAGTGGCCTGAAAGTAAAATTAATACTAATTTCAAAGCAAATAGGTGTTCAAAGGTCAAGAAATGTTCATAATAATTCTAGCTTAATGAAACAAAGGAAGAGAATTTTTTTTTTTTTTTTTTGGGGGGGTGGGGGGGGTGGTGGTTTGTCCATCAACATTCAGTAAGGGTACTCTGAAAGGTGTAATAAGACCTCTCATAAAACATGCAGTAGGCTCAGGACAAAATGCGCATCCTGATGGAGCTCTTTTGCTGATATATGGCTATAAAGTGATTTAGGATGCTGGCAGCTCCTTAAATGCTAAGGTTTCTGATGATTTGGCTGGCATTGGCCTCCTGTCCGATCAGAGAGCTTGCTCTCCATCTAAGTGGGCCTTTTTCAAGTTACTTTGCAGCATGAAGATTCTGTAAGGTGGTTCCCTAAGCCTTCAGGTCAATTTACCTGCAACTCAGCTTGGAATGAGATTAGGGGAAATCATCAACTACTGCATTGGTACAGGTCGGTTTAATTTAGTGCTGGAATTGCTAAGCAGTCCATATTATGGCTTGCTATCAAGGATGGACATTCTACTCGTGATAGACTGGCCAGATGGGGATATAAGGGTGGTGTATAGTGTGTGTACTGCAGAAATTACTAGGAATGCAGAGACCGGTTATTCTTCTGGGTGCTCCTTCACTAGGAGAGTGTGGAAACAAGTTCTCTCTTTATGTCTTTTTATTAGACAGGTTGCCTTACATTATGCTCTGGGGTATATAAGAGTTTTTTTTTTTGATAGGTAGCATAAAATATTATTAAAATTAAAGCCAACCCGAGTACCCCAGGAAGTGTACAAGAGTTAAAGTAAAAAGCTTTAGAGCGCTAGCATGTAAACTTGCTTTCACAGCTACTGTTTACAATATTTGGCTTCAAAGCTGTGCAAGTGTCTATAACAACCAGGTGAAAACTGATGAAAAGTTGTTGAAGGAGATCAAAGATGATATACAAGCTTAGATTGGTATTTTCTAGAATATCCCAAATTTATAAGGAATAGAAGCATCTGTTGTAATTAGAAAGTAGCTTGGAATATTAATAACTGGTAGTTTTCTTGTGGTTTTTTGTTGTTTCTTTACTGCTGCTTGTTTTCCATGAGCCTTTGTACTAAATGTTCTATTCTTTTTGCAAAAAAAGTCTCTCATTCATCCAAAAAAAGAAAAAAAAAAAAATTTGGGGGATTTTTACATACCTGTAGGAATCCCAAGTACCTTAGAGCCCCGACCAAGCCCCTTAATGACAGGTCCACCAATGTACCAAGATTCTATCGGCAAAGTACCCTCTACCCCTGCAAAACAAATCAATAGCTCTGTTAAAAATGGTTGATACATATAGATCTGAATTAACATGGTTGAAACAAAGGTAGAGAGGGGTTTACAATCTTGAAATGGAGGTAAGCCCCACTTTTCAGGTTTCAAATCAAGCAGAGAGTTGATCACCTCATCCGCTGAAGTGTAAAGATGGGATTGTTTGGGAATGGATGGTACAGCAACTACTTCCATTCCAGCAGCCTTACCAGCAGTAACACCTGGTCTGACAATCAAATATACAAGAATTAAGAAAAAACCTAAGAAATTATTACGGAAATCCTCATCATATTAACCCTTACAACTAAATAACCATGATCATCTGATAAAAGACAGTAACAAACCTGTCATCACTAGAATAAAACATAAAACTATATCTAGAATCCATTTCAAGTAATTCATGCACTGAGGGATAATAATGTGGTCAACCCTCCAAAATGTGAACAAGAACATGTGCCCGTTTGGCGTCCCATTTTGAAACCGAACTGTTTCCAAGTACAGGTTTTTTAAACCTCAAATTTTCTAGGTACATCTTTTTCAGACAAACCATTTTTTAAAAGCTGAAAAAATAATCTATACCAAACGGGCAATACATATACCCATGGACCATGGTTGAATGCAGGGATTTATGTGAAACATCAAGAATCAATCACTAAGATATTAAATAGGATTACATGACAGCTTTTCATAAGACAGTAATATTAGTGGAATAGACTCCTTTATCCCTTAGTGAAAAATTATGCTAGAACAGAAAAAAAAGGAAAAAGAAAAAAGAAAAAAAAAAAAAAGCAAACTTAGAAAACAAGAAATAGAGAGTCATGTAAGGCAGACATCCCCCCTGCTCTGTCTTCCTTTTAGTTTAATGAAATTGAAGCTTATCAAAAAAAGAAAAGAAATAGAGAGTCATGAATCTAACAAAGGCACAGGTGAAAGATGCAAGCCCATCAGTTATGTTCATGCATAATTGCACATCTTCTAGCAATAAAACAAGTAAATTAAGAATTATTATTCAGAAATCCTGAAATGTTGATAAAAAGTGTTTTTCAGAGCTATATACAAGTTTTGGACTAAATATTTCAAACTTGGATGTTTCACAATAGAATGGAAATTGAATAAATTCACAGTTAATGCCTTGAGAGATAAAAGATATATGAAAAAGTAATGCTTCTATAGGGCTGAATTTCTGCAACCTAAGTCTAAGAAAACTAAAAGGTTAAGTTTAAAAAAAAATCCCTGACATTAAGAATTGTTGCAATATTTAAAAAAAAAAAAAAAAAAAATTTAAATGGCTGCAACAAATAATTAGTTAGTATTGTACTTCAATAGAAATGACTTGATTCTGCGTCAAGGGTAAATGACATGGACTATGATGGAGGAATGCACACAGGCTTCAGGAGCTTAATGGACTCATGGGATTTATAATACAGAGCTCCAAGTGATCTAGGTGGTATTTCTATTATCATAAATTACTTTTCTCACCAATATAAATAAAAAAAAGTACAAAGACAATAGAAGACACAATATTTTTGAATATATTTTTATTCCAATCTAGCACATGGCAATATGTAACTCTTCTATGTTCTATCCAAGACTTAAATATAAGTGGCTGTTGATACTATAAAGTGCAAGTATACAAGGGCAAATCAATAATCATGCAAGGGAAAATCACCATCCCCTCCCCAATGCCATACACAGTAGGTGCTATCAAAAGTAAAGGTCAGAATAATACAATGAAAGGAAAAATTTGGAACTTCTAGAGTTAAAAGTCAGGTCGCTTACATAGAATCCTCAATAACAAGGCAGCTGGAGGGTTCAACATTTAGCTTTTTAGCTGCCTCAAGATATCTTAAACAGTGAACCATGGAGTTAGAATTACAGACAAACATGGACTTTTACACTTAAGACCAAAAGAAAAAAAAACCTCAATAAAGAAATCAATATCAAAAACTATTTGTTGCATCTCACATATCAGGAGATGGTTTCCCAGATGCCACTTCATCACCACCAATGATGACAGAGAAAGATTCCTTCCATCCTATAATTGGAAAATATTGAATAAGAATCTCAGAAATTAAAATCACAAAAAATGATATCCTTGCTGCATGTTAGCAAGTCAATATCTCGATCAAGTTGTAAGTGGTTTAAGATTTACCTTGATGAAAAGAAATTTTTCCTTCTATATTTACCCTTGGAGAGTTTGAAGCCAATGCCATTGGGACCCCATGACCACCAAAATGCTTAATTAAACGATTGGCACCCGGCTGTGCTTTGATGTTGCACCACCTACAACAACAGCAGCAAAAAGACATTCAAAAGTTTGGCACAAAAATTCAAATTTTTAAACACATAACAATGAGTAGAACGGTTTATATCATCAAGGAACCTAGTGACAAACAAATGGCACAAAGTAAATCCTGTACGGTTAAATATTAACGAAAACAAGTCAAAATGCTTTATGAGAGCCTGAACCTATATAGCAGAACAGCCTAGTCACCATGAAAGTAATAACAAAAACAAAAAGATAAGTCATCATTTATAGGGATGAAAATTGACAAGATTCCAACACTACATAGCCTGGTGACATGTTAGCCTGCTTTTCATATCAGTAACTTGCCAAATTTGCGAAGAAACCCTTTGAGTATGTGTTAAACAGACAAGAACTGAAGTTCCGATTGGAATTCTCACATTAAAAATTCTCATTGGCGTTTATAAACAAAAAACCATTTATTCTACAAACTATAGAGCACATGGCTTATAGATCGTATAGCAGAACAATTTTCTAAGACAAAAACTGGAAAAATAATTATATAAGAAACTCTGTGTCTTAGCTTATTATTTCCGGTGGAATCCCCAGATTATTGCAATTGGTAATGTTGTACCTTTGCAGATGAAAATATAAAAGTCAAAAAAGGCCAATGAGCTCTAGCTGAAAAAGCATCTCCTCCCCTGTAAGTACAGGGTTGAGGCCTTGAGGGTGTGGTTGTGGATTCAATACTATATTCATGCATGCATCTTACCATTAAAAAATAAAAGCAGATTAATTTGAAATAAAATTTATGTGTGAAATTCAAGGGCAATATTAATTGCCTCAATTGGAAAAACTTTACATATTTAATAACCATAATTTAAATGTGCAACAGATTATTACTTCTCAGAGTAAAGTGGGTTGATTGCTGAAATAAATTCATTTGTAGTGCAGGGAAGATCATAAGCTTCCACAATAGCAGCTGCAGCTTCAAGTGGTGTCTTTCCTAAAGTCTTATGAACTTCTCTCCCATCCCATCGCTTTCCATACTTACTCAAGAAACCGCCCAAAACATCACTTAAAAGGGCATCTGTCATCAAATTTAAAAATACAAATTATGACAAATTAAGAAAACAATCACTGATACGAATAGAAAGCAATCAGCTATTTTATGAAAATATGGTTGCAAACAGTACAGGACAATAAGAATCAAGATCAGTACAGAATATATTGAATATGGTGGCTACATGCAAATAGAGATTGCAACGCTCTATTAAGTAGGGCCATGTGTGAACATTCATTGTTTACCAAACTTCACTGGACTTTGCTTGTGAAAATATCTAAACATCAATCAGTGTCAATTTGCCAGGAGCTTCTTCTTTTAGCATTTTTAGCTTATTTATATATGTAGAGATTTCAAAGCTTCATTTTTTCTAAGTACAACTACACTTTAACCAACTTTCAACCAATCAGCAAAGTGCTCATCACACATAACATAATGGAAAATAACAAAAGAAAATTTTAAAATTTAACAATGTTAAAAGCACAAACTAACCTGTATTAAGAAGTGTCCCATCCAAATCAAGGATAACACAAGATGCTAACTTCTTTAATGGCTTCGCAATTGACATTTTAACAGTAAATCTTCCAGTTACAGCTATGCTCCCATTTCTGGAATATATATGAAAATGAGATAAAAACCCATTAAATATCAGCAAGAATCTAATACCAACATCTCATGGTTGAAAACAAAATGAACCAATTCATGACAGTATTTCGATTTTCGACTTTTTCTTTTTCACCATCTCTTCTTAACCCAAATCTTACACAACTCAACTAACTCTTAAGCTACACCTTGTCACACATACAAGAAAGAAAGCAATCCCTACAATTTTATTCCCTCAAAATTATAACGATCACCCAATTGAACCATCACATAGGCCATAGCACAATTCATGTTATGGGAATTGATACAAAAAATAGTTCAAAACTATATTTTCCTGCCCCCTGGCTGGACCCATTTGATATTTCACAAAAATAACAAACATTAATATAAGATTAACTACTTATTCATTCTGGAATCGAGTTAGTTTAACTGATAAAGTGTCTTGTTCTCGAATAGAATAAAAATCTTGTTTTTACAATTCTCCAAAAGTTTTGCAATAAGAAAGGGGGCCGAAGGAGCAAATGTGGTCGGAATAAAAAGAGAGAGAAAAAGAGAAACATAGGAAATGAAATGCGTGGAAAAAGTTTGAGAATCAATTCAGTGACTTACTGAGGTGAAGCAAAAACAGAGTGTTTGTGTTTTGTATTGGAATTGAGATTTCCCTTTCCCTTTCCCTTTTCCTTTTCCTGAGGAGAGAACAAAGCGAGATTTGCTTTCCCGTTTCCGTTGGAATTGGCTGAGAAAATTACCGGGTTATAGCTGCCCGTGCAATTCTTAAAGTATATTCCACTGAGGATATGCCACGTCAACATAAATAATAAAAATACCCACAAGAGCAAGCCGGTGACCCAAATGACTGAGAAGAAGATTAGCAGAGGGAGAGTTTATTTTCACGGGCCTAGATGATTGGGCTTTCAGAGCTTATATATATATATTCATAGACTTTTGGTTGATTTTGCTTAGATAATAAGCTGAATCAAGAATATAGATTTTTAAATAAAAAAATTAAAAAGTTATACGTAAATTAAATAAACAAAAAATTTGTGCATGAAAGATTTAGATTTTGTTTTTTAGTGAGGGAGTAGAGAAAAGTGAGAAAATATTTATTAATTTTGTATTTTACCTAAAGTAGCTCGCATCATCCAAGAAGCTAGCGTCAAGACTATTGCTTTCAACTTTGTATATCTTTCCGTTTTTCCAAAAAAAAAAAAAAAAAATCATATATTCTTTCCATGTATGGCAAGGGAATCTTAATGCTCATGTTAGAAAAATATTATGAAGTGGATAAGAAACTGACTCTTAGTATGTCTATTTGAATATGATATTAAAGTGATGGGAGTCTTTGAGATGCATATAAGAAATGATAGAAAATACAAGTTTATATGCATATGGGTTGGACATTGAATTGGGCCTTAGGCATGTGTAGATTGGTTGTCCAAATAATAATAATAATAATATTTTACTGTATTATTTTATTTCTATTTATTTTCATTCATTTCTATTCTTTTATTTTAAAACATCTAATCAGAGTTACTTAATTCCACTTCATTCTATTCTTTTCCATTCTTTTTCCTTACTTAAATATATTTCATTTCATTTCATTTTATTTTATTCCCTTATGAACTTCCAAACAAAGCTATTGAAAAAAGAGAATACGGAAATGAGATGATATTCATAGAACATAAAGTAAATGAGAATACCATCTCACATTTTGAAAAAAGAGAATAGAAATGAGAATATCATCTCTTCTGTGCAACTAAATCACATGTTGAGGTCACTTCATAGAGTTTTTCTATGGCCACAACAAAATCACAAAATTTTCACATAAACTGAGATGATATTCCACCAAAAGTCAAAATAAAATAAACCCCGGATTCACCACAACTAAAAACAGGAGATTTTGTCATGGCCATATACTTTCTGGACTTCATATGTTTAAGTGCATTTGGTTTAAGAAAATTTTCAATAGATTATGAGGTCTTAGATTTATTAGCGACATTATTAACTCCCTTTTTGAACTCTCTGCTAGACTCTTACCCCATTAATCTGAACATAAGAAATGGTAAGAAGCTCAACTTTATATGTGTGTGCAAAGAATTTGCTGGTATATAAGATCCACTTGATGGGATCTTTTGTTGACGTTGTTGTAATCTCTTGTATTTGTTTCAAGAAAATTGTTGAAACTCATTATTATGTAGTGTACGATTTTACTTGTCTAGGTCCGGTCCCTTTTCCATTCATATTGGATGGTGATCCATATGAAAATTCATTTGTCTTATTTGTGGATTTATACAGTGTTTGATTCATTTATTTGAAGTTTCTGTGGATTTGAGACTTCCAGTTAGCAGTACCAATGAGTTCCAATTAGCTCAAATGCTCAATTAGTAAAATTTGTTGTTGTCGAATAAGAGATCTAAGGTTTAAACCTTGTCTATACCAAAAACCAACTCGTGTCTTAGATGATGACGAGCAATAACTATAGAGCTGAAGTTATATGTTTAAATTCTACGTATCTACTGCACAACTGAGTGAGGGCCCTAATCACAATTTTCTAATACTAGTTACTTTGGCCTCTTGTTTTGGAGGTTTCCACTTTCCATGTTGTATAACAAACACAAAGCAACTAAAACCATAGGGCGATGACTTCTAGGCATGCCTGTTAACTCTTTTTAAGTATTCGGACCTTGATCCCTTTAACTCTTTTAAGTATTTGGACCTTGACAACCAATATTTATATTGGGGAAAGTCATTTTTCTTAGAAAACCAAGTGAATTATGACAAAAATGACGGATTCAGTGCAACATAATGATAATTCCAATATACCAACACCACCAAGTAAGCAACAACAAATAGAGGACTGCCTAGGCAGACAATGACTCTGCATTTTGATGCAGCTTATTATTGATGGCTTATTTGTTATTTGCTGAAAGTATGTTAAAATGTAACTGTAATTAAAAAAAGTTGTATATAAACAAGTAAGCTAAAAAGTCAAAGAAAATGTTGATGACAAAACGATCAAGATGTCTTCTTTGAAATCTTTGGAACTTTTTTTTTTCTTTGTTTTCTCTCTGAGTCCTAGGGCCATTTGGGTGGTGGAATGTTATGGATAAAGTTTCTTAGGGATGATATCACTGACTTGATTGCCAGATCCAGAGCGTGTAATGGGTTCTGTTATATTCATAAGAAATTAAGAATCATGGCTGTGGCTACTGATCTCCATTATAAAACAGTTGGTTGAGTTTGAAATTTGATAGCTCAGAGTAATAAATGTGTTAAAAAGAAGGTTTTGGTGCTGTATACCAAGAGCCATAAGGCTCTGCATGTGTCAAATATCAGTTATCAATTCATCTCTATGTCCCTAATATCAAATCATCAAAAGCGTCATTCATATTGATAACTGATATTTGACCCATGCAGAAATGTTATCTTTGTACTACCAAAACAGTCATTAGGGACATATTGAAATTTTTCAAGAACAAAAGTAAGCTATATGTTTCTAACTTTAATTCTTTTTCTTTAAAAAATAAAAACGTGCATATTCTTACTTCTCTCTCTCTCCCTCTCTATAACTAGCAGTAAACTGTGTACACAAGTTATGTAGTCATTCATATTGAAAAGAGAGGGTTCAGAATAATAGTTGGAGTTACAATAACATATGGGATCCTTGAGATGAGAAATGATTTCCTCTTCGACCAAGTTGTCAAACTCAAACATCCAAGACTTCCTAAGCTTTACAAATCATCCAATTAAAGCACTTACATGATCCTTAAATTGATTAACAATAGCATCTGTTGAAGTCATGTTTTTGTTTGGTCCGTCAACAAGCCACTCAAACCAAATGTTCAATCGATATATGGTTCAGAAAACTTGGAAATTAAACTATTACAAATTCAAAAGTATAGTGCAAAGAGATTAGACAAGAGAAGATAGCACCACTTTCATACATCCACAAATTCGATGGTGTAATAGAACAAGCTTAATATTAAGAAGATGACACTACTACATTTTGAGGACAGACTACTGAAAAAGCTAGATCATAAAGTTATGTTCAAGAATGAAAATCTCTATGTATGAACTAATGTGATAGTAATATATGAAATTGTTGTTTATGAGAATTCTGACAGATCCTCAAGAGAACATAACCACAGCATTTGGAGAGGACTTTTGGTATGATAAAATTAGTTGAGTGACCTGCAGGAATTCACGTGCCTCCACAAGAGTCGGGGTTTGATTAGTAACCTCTCTTTTTTCATATATAACCATCTTCTCTAGCACCCTTGCATGCTTAAGCAGAAACTGAACAAACCCAAGTACAAATGTCAACCCAAAACACTTTGCTTCGAAACTAACAATCTCAACCGTCTTAAGATGCAGAGACAAACACTCAAATGTCCCCTGCGATTTCCAAAACTCCTCGTGATCGAAGTTATAATCATTGACAAATTCTGGCTTAAACTCCAACTGCAAATGAACATTAAGTTAAGGGATAGATAGTTGAAATTTCCAATGTTAATTCCTTTGTCCAAAATATAAGTATATATCTTAAAGCAAGTGGAAAGGAGGCTCTAGAATTTTGAGGATCATCTCCATTTGAAACGGACCAAATTCATTGTTTAAATAAGATATTGCAAATCTAATTGTGTATCTAGTGTCAAGTTATTTAATATTAAATGACGTGACATTCTATACTCAGTTAGATATGAGGAAAAAAATCATAGTCGTGAAATTGATGAAAAGGATCATGTTCTGTTGGGGAGGGAGTCTGACTTGCATGGTGCACATTCCAACCCCCAAAATTGTTCCTTTTTGGATTGAACAGGGAAAATAGGACATTTTAAAAATCACTTTGACAAATAAGGTGGGATGAGATCAAATAGAAGAAGTAAAATGCTAAGTTTATGTCAACTTTGTATTGTAAAATATCACTAGGGAAAAAAGGGGAGGAAGTTCTGATCAAAAACTCACCTTAGAGTTGCAGGAGGGTACCAAGTTTACAACCAGTTTCTTCAAATCAGGTGAACTTTGAAGGACGTTAGTGATCCCTGGAAGGTCCCATTTGTTAAGCTCTGTGTCTAAGACCAAACATTTGCACTCTGCCAATGGAGATGGCAAAGTTTTCACTCCCAATATTGTCAAGAGACTCAAGACCTTAGCACATTCAGACAAAAACAAAAACAACATGTCAGCTTAGCATAGATAAGTTTTCAAGTGCCTGAGAAAATATGCTTTCATACCATGTTCAAACAAGAATGATCAATCTTAGCAAAGAGAAAGGAAATTGGCTCATTACTAGTTGATAAAATGATGTTATTGAACTTTCTTAACAGGTGCCTTCCCAGACTGCCACCAAAGAAAAATAGAAAATATGATTTGCATTACTAATTATTAGTTGCCACAAGAATGGCTGAGAATTCTGTTTTTAACTTTTTAATTAAACTGTGAGCTGACATAGTTTAATTAGTACTTTCTCCTATTACAGGTTTAGTTAGTTGTTTCTCCTATTACAGGGTTTGAGTCATCGACTAAGACAACTATATTATAAATTTTTTTCCAACTTATCAGTGAAGATAACCATTTTTTGTGTTCATAGATTGAACCTTTTCCAGAATCATATCATCAATGTCACCATGGCCATTATCCTTTATACATTAAAAGCTAATCACACAAATTAGAAACGTTTAATAGATGGAATAAGAGAACATCTATAAAGGTAGAATTTGCTGAAGAATCAAGAAGGTCCTCTTGATCAACTCTCTTCTTCAAATATATTCTTTCGTTTTCTTATATGCATTAAAAGCAAGGGGAAAAAACTTATAAACTGTTACTTAGATGAATTTAACCACGTGTTGACTAACACAACAAAACGATGTTACCTTTTCCAAAATACAATTAAATTCAATTATATGATTCATTGATCAATGCAATAACATTATTGATCAATTTAAGTGAGAAACCTAAGATACAGGGTGTACCTAAGTTTTAGCCTTGAAAAGAAAACATACAATAAACTTCGATCTTTTTAAGTATAAACCTTACCTGAAGACACCAGGTTGATATGGTGATTTTGGGAACATGAAGAAGCGATAGAAGAAGTTTCGTTAACACACTCCGATTCTTTAAGTAACGAGATTCTCTTTCATTATCAGTCATTGTCCTCTCGAAACTGAGTTTAGCTTCAACCAAAGATGATACATTCCTCAACCGAAACCTCCTTCTATACATTAACCCGGATATACTTAGCGACCGAAGATTAGGAGCCAAAATTACTACTACAGAAAAGTCTTCACTGCATAGATCTTTACCTCCATCTAGCTCTAATTTTTGCAGGCTTGTGGATTTAATAGTGACCACATACTTACCTTTCTTACCTTGAAACTCAAAGTTATACAATCTCATATCTGTAAGAGCAGGACTACCCAACAAAATCTTACGTATCATATCACGGGTCAACCTAGCATAACCAATACATAATACTTTGAGCGAAGTCCAACGAATACAAGGTTTTGGTTCAAACTTACAACATCTTAGAGCCAATGTCTTTAACGACGAGTGAGTGCATAAACTTTGAGACAACCTATAATGATCATAATAGGGCATCTCTGTACTATCAAGTTCTAGATAGAGGTTTTCAACATTGTGGGTTGTTGCGAAGTTAACCCAGTAGTCCACGTAACACTCGAAACGTTGTGTGTATCTAAAATCGGTGATGTGAAACTTGTCTAACTTGTGAGAACGGTATAGGGGTAGGGTTTTGCACACGGAGACAGCGAAGTCAGTGACATGCTCTGAATCTTGATGGTCATAGAAGGATAAGCCTGAGGCAAAAGTCCATAACCAGTTCCATCTTTTTGATATATATGAGGCTTCGATGGCTTCTTCTGTGGGCAAGAAGGAGAGGATGTGGCGGAGAATGGAGTCTGGTAAGTCGCTGATACGGTCAATGTGTCTTTTGGTACACACACAATTGCTATTGCTTCTTTCTTCCATGACCCAAAAGTCTTCTAAGGTCATCGTTGATTCTAGGTTTTCTAGGGAAATTGATCTTCAAAATACTGGCTCACTATTAATTATAGAAAATTTTGAAGGAATGTGACAAGAGCATTCGCAGCAGTGGTTCTAAAATTTTAGCTATTTAGCTACACAGAAAGTCACTTTATCTATTTTACCTACACACATGCTGCAGTAGTGAATCTATTTTAGCTTTCAATACAATAAAATAATATACACATCACAATAAAATAATATAAACATTACAATAAAATAATATATCCTACTACAAAAAAAAAAAACAATTACAGCACCAACCACCAACCACTATCAGCCACATCCACACCCACAACCACCACCACCACCACCACCACCATCACCAGTTCACAGCAGGCACAAAAAAAAAAAAAAAAAAAAAACCCAAATCTTCAATTTTTTTTTTCAACGCAGACCAAACAAAATAAAAAATCACGAGAAACCCACCCGATCGGCGAGCAAGCACTCCGATCGGCATCAACAATCACGGTTGATCGGCGGCAACACCCACACCCACCACCAAGAAACCCACCTGAGCCACCCACTGATGCCGACGAACCCAGCCACCCACCAACGCCAATCTACCCACACAACCACAACCACCACCAAACTGCAGCCCACAGCCCACAGCGGAGAAAAAAAAAAAAAAAAAAACCAAGGCACGAAATGGGTTGGTGGGGTGGATCGAGGCCGGGGTCTGCAGCGTGGATCGGCGATGAGTTCTGCGGCGTGGATCGGCGGCATGGAGGTGGGCTGGCAGCAGTGAGATGAAGTTGAGAGAGAGCTGAGAGAGGTGAGAGTTGACAGACAGAGAGAGAGAGAACGGGGCAATATTTTAATGTGGCTTGAATAAAATTTTTTTTTTTTTTTTTTTAGCTCCAAGCTACAGTGCACATCTATTTATAGATGTGCACTGTAGCGAATCAGCTAAAAATTTTAGCTTTTGCTCCACTGCTGCAGCACCATTTTAATGAAAGTGTAGGTAAAATATAGCGTTATAGCTTTTTACCTACACTGCTGCAAATGCTCTAATGTGGCATCTGCCTCTCTGGCATATATGGAGAGGAGCCCATTTAAGTTTAATGGGCCAAGAGATGGATTTTGTAAAGAGCTTACGTATGGGCCAAGAGAAGGATTTTGTAAAGTGGGCTCTGAGTACTTGCAAAATTCATGAGCCTATAAGTATGCCCACCTAGGGATGGCAATGGCATGGCGGGGTCGAATGATTTTTTTGCTCCATCTGCCTCTTGGAGACCACGGAGCACCGCACCCTATATTGTAAAATTTTACTTTTTATTAATTAGTCTTACAACTACTATAATTTTCTTTTAATAAAACCTATTTCATTCATAAATATATACTTCAACAAATTAGAACTAAATTCATCCTATCAAATTCAATTAATTTTAAGCAAAAATTGAAATATATTATCAAAGTGTTTACAATTATAACCCTTGTCAACGTGAGGGACGAGGATTAGACTGGATGGGTCTAAAATGTCTAAACTCATCATCGTCCTGCCTTGTAGTATGAGGTTAAAATCTCACCTCATCCTCACCCCACCACCTTTGCAAGGAGGGAAAAACTCGTGCAAGACAAAGCGTGAAGGAGCAAGTCAAACTGGGCAGGGCAAAATTGTAATTCCAACCCACGTGCAATTACAAATAATACCCAAGAATCTATTGTATATCTCCTAATAGTTTGTTACATGAAAGCATAATGAAGTCAATTTAGCTAAAATTTTATATTATTAAGTGGGCTATAATATTTAAGATAGTAATTAGTATTTAAAGTGTGGACTGTGGTGTGATTTATCTTTATCTTTTTTTTTTTTTTTTGTATGGTACTTTATATTTTCAAGAAATCAAATACTAGGTAAAAAAAAAAATTTCACTTTTTTTTTTCTTTTGTAAAAGAATCCACTTTGAATAAAGAGATTGTAGAGTGATTTATCTTTTTATTTATCTTTTCCTTTTTTTTTTTTTTTTTTTGAGATGGTAATTAGTATTTAGTATGTGTTTGGATCCACTAAAATTGCGTCCACGTTTGTGCGTTTTACACCCTTTTTTTTTTCACGTGTTTCAGGAGCTGTAATTCCTGTGCGGCTACTGCTCATGCACTATTCATGAATAGTAGCTGCACTATTTGACTTTTCAACTCATTTTCAGCCACATCAGTGGGTCTCGTGCACTATTTACGGGACTCACAAACTTCACTTTTCAGCAATTTTTTCATTAAAATTGGATTCCACGATATTATTTATACATTTAAAAATTATTTTGTTATAGTGTTTTCAATTTTTAGCAAAATAATTTGTATCCAAACGAACCCTTAGAGTGTAGATTGTGGAGTAATTAGTATTTAGAGTGTAGATTGTTGAGTGACTTTAAAAAAAATCAAGTACTGTGAACAAAAGCTTTTGATCATAGCAACTTTTTAAAGTTTGTGAATTCGTATTATTTTTTGGTCCATTCAGCAAGCCATTGAAATCAAAAGTTCAATTGATATTCAGGACCGTCAAAGAACTAGGAAATTTTCCAAAATTCAGAAGCAAAGTACAAAGTGATTAGACGAGAGAAAATTGCATCACAATTGCACTTATCAAGTACCAACGAATTGGATAGTTCGTTAAAACAAGCTTAATAGCAAGAAAAATATGACATTACTACATTTTGAGGATAGGCTATTGAAAAGTTTGGTCATAAAATTCTGATCTAGAAGGAAAACCTCTATGCATGAGTTAATGTAATAGTGATTAATGAATCTGTTGCTTATGAGAATTCCAATAAATCCTCAGGAGAACAAAACCACAGCATTTGGAGAGGATCTTTGGTAAGATAAAAATAGTTGAGTGACCGGCCTGAAGTAGTACTACCCTCTCTTTTTCCATATATAATTATCTTCTTTTAGCACGGTAGCACCCTTGCATGCTTAAGCAGAAATTGTACAAGTCCAGTTGCAAATTTCAAACCCACACACCTTGCTCCAAAGCCAACAATCTCAACAGCCTTGAGATGCAAACGCCCAAATGTCATGTCCTGCGATTTCTAGTACTCCTCATGATCAAAGTTACTCTGTATAGTCTGAGGGAAACTCAAACTAAAAGATAGACAATAAGTTAGGGATACATATTGAACTTTGCTATGTAATTTCCTTTTAAAAAAAATACAAGGATATATCTTAAAGCAAGTGGAAAGGCTCCAGAAGGGAAAAAAATTCCAATTGAAATTGGACATTTTAAAAACCACTTTAACAAATAAAGTGAGATAGATCAAATAGAAGTGGTAAGATACTAAAGTTTTTATGAACTTTGTATTGTAAAATATAACACTGGAAAAAAAAAATAGAGGAAGTTCTGACTAAAAATTAAAAACTCACCTTGGAGCCGTAGGAGGGCACAAGGTTTATAGCTAATTTTATCCCGGGAAGGTCCCACTTACCAAGCTTTGTGTCCAATACCAAAGTTTTGAGCTTTGCTAACGGATATGGCCAACTTTGCATTTTC
This sequence comes from Quercus cerris, assembly GCA_963669245.1. Lineage (NCBI taxonomy): Eukaryota > Viridiplantae > Streptophyta > Magnoliopsida > Fagales > Fagaceae > Quercus > Quercus cerris. The sequence continues at coordinate 82,342,735 of OY770008.1, forward strand.
AATATTGTAAAGATCTCAGCAAATCAAGAGAGAAGCAAGAGAGTTTAGCATTGATAACTTTTCAAATGACTGAGAAAGTATGTTTTCATAGCATGTACAGACAAGAATATTGATCGTTCTTAGCAAAGAGGAAGCTAGTGGGCTTCATTACTGGTTGATACAATGAAGTTATTGACCTTTCTCAGTTTCTTTGGTAGCCACCAAAGAAAAAGAGAAAAGACCTAACGACATGATTTGCACATCCTCAAATTTACAAGGTGACATAACTTGGGTATAAGATCTTATATTGCAAAATTGAGGTGCAGTTACTTTGGTGACTTTAATTACGTACATAATTGTATTAACTAATGCAACGAAACAATATATCTTTTACAATAACAATTAAATTCAAATTGCCTGGTTAGTCAATACAACTATATTATTCAATTTAAGTGAGAAACCTAAGATACAGTTAGGTGTTGTACATTTTACCTAAGTTTTAGCCTTCAAAGAAAACATACAAAAGAATTTGTGTATTAAATAATGGGCTAAGAAAGTATGTAAAACCTCACCTTAAGACACCAAGCTGATATCCTAAGTTTAGGAACATGAGGAAGCTTTAAAAGAAGACGCACTAAATCAATCTGATCGATCATGTAACAGCTGTTTCTTCCATATTCAGTAATTGTGTCAACTGAAACCTCTTTTTGTTCATAAACCCAGAAATGTTTAGCGACTGAAGATTAGGAGCCGAAATTTCTACTATAGCAGAATCATCATCACTATTGGCAAGAACTTTTTCTCCAACTAGCTCTAATTTTTTCAGGCCTGTGAAGGTATGATCACTTTGTAACCTTTAAACACAAAGTTACACAATCTCAATTCTGTAAGAGCAGGACTACCCAACAAAATATTCTGCATCATATCATGGCTTAACCTTGCATAACCAATCCATTGTACTTTAAGCGTACCCCAACAAATAGTAGGTTTTTTTGTAAAGTGACAAAACCTTCGAGACAAGGTCTTTAACGTCGAACTTGTGCATAAACGTCGAGGGAACAAGTAACTCGAACCAGATGTTTCGAATTCTAAATAGAGCTTTCTGACTTTGTGGATTGTGGCGAAGCAAACCCACTTGTTCACTTCAGAAGCGTAACTAGTTTTGTAATCAAAGTCAATGAGAAACTTGTCTAACTTACTAGAAGAACTGTATAGCTCTAGAGTTTTGCACACGAAGGCAACGAAATCAGGGGCACGTGCTACGCTAGGAAGGTTAGAAGTATAAGTCATAGGCAAAAGTCCATAGCCAGTTTCATCTCTTCGATAAAACGCTGGTTCTGATGGCGGCTTCTGTGGCCAAGGAGAGGACGTGGTCGAGAATGGAGTCGTGTAAAGGGCTGATATATAGACAAAATTTATTCATAACACGAAGTATTTACTAAATAATAAGCATATTTATAGACATATACTCATTTTAATTTTAAACATACTTATAAACATATATATCTACTTAAGCATCTTTATAAACATAAGCAACAATAACTATTTTATTCAAACATTTATTCAACTTCACCCACTATGATGTTATTTTGGGTAATTTTTATTTTAAAATTTTATTTCTATAACTTCACTGATAACATTGTGGGTTCTACCTTATACGATAAAGTTGAGCAAAAAATATCTAGCTTTGAAATAGGGATCACTTCCTTCCTTTCAATTGCTATCTAAAATAAAATTTCAAACATGCATACATATACACACACACACACACACACATATATATATATATATATATAACAATGGTTAAAAACAACAACAGTAAACTTTACAAGTTTTTCCTTTCCTAGATTTCCTATAATACAATTACACGTGCTCTTTTACCTTCTAATGGAGACCTTAGGGTTCCTTAGCAATATTTTGGTAGTGTTTACGATCTCAAATATTTAGAAGATGGTTGGTGGGAAAAAAAAAGACCTCTTTTATCGACATCATTTAGTAAAATAAAGAAGTGGGAGCTCTTAGCAATTATTTATATTGAAGAAGAAAATAGGCGGGTATAATCTTAAAATTAGCATACAAATGTAACAATTCCTTCTAATTAACCTACTATGATTTGTTACGAAATTTGTGGATAGTATTTGTCCATAACACAAAGAATTTACTAATTGATAAACACATTTAAGACATATAACCATATCAACAAAGTTTGATTACAAACTTAGTTATAACTTAAGGTTACAATTATACTAAATATTTTTTTATTTATGCTAATTTTGCCAAATTCACCGTTGTATTTTATATTCTTCTTATATTCTTCATATTTGCAAAATTTCAAAAAAAATCAAAATTAATAGTGATGTCATCAATCTAATGTTTAAATTTCAAGTCTTGCCAATCTAAAATAATGCATAAAAAATAAGTTCATAGATCGAATATTAAATTACATCCAATTGGTATGAAATTTGACATTTGTGTTAAGAACATAAAGAACATGTAATTTAATGACTAGATATTACAAAAATGTAACCATGCTAATTTTTTTTGAGAGAGTTGTAATCTTAGTCAACAAATAAGTTTGTAGCCAAATTTTGTCCTAATCATATACTTTCAAACACACTTATAAACATATGTATTTCAAGGATATTTATATGAACACTAGAAACAAAAATTATTGTACTCACACTTATTGAACTTCAACACTCTAATGTTATTTTGGGTAAATATTATTTCAAAATTTATTTGTGTCAACTTCATTCCGGTTCCACCTTATAGGATTGATGAAGTAGAGTTGAGCAAACAAAATCAAGATTTTGAATAGAGATCTTTCCCCACTTTCAATTGCTATCTACAAAAGATTCCTATAAATTTTTTCAATTTCTAAAAAATTTCTTTCATAAGAAGTGTTCTCAATTTTTTTGGTTTAAATATAAATACAATAATAAGAGTTGAGACACAACCACGGCAGATTTTGTTCTTATTGAAGTTTCCAATATAGCAACCATATAATAGGTAGAAAGAAATATTGCATAAAGGATATTGATCTTTTTCAAGATCTATGAGCAAGAGAGTGTTAAATTACCGATTGTCCCAAAAACTTAAACTGTTAGGAAATAGTGAATTTAACCACTTAACCATAAGTCTAACACTCCCCCTCACTTGTGAGCCTAAACTTCCCCTTAATAAGTGGGGGCCCAACAAGTGAGAATTTAATATTTTAAATGGGAGGTAGAGTAAAACCAGGGATCGAACTTAGGATCTCCTGCTCCGATACCATGTTAAATTACCGATTGTCCCAAAAACTTAAACTGTTAGGAAATGATGAATTTAATATCCCTAAATATGCATTTGGAAAAAGAGATGAATAGATAGGTTGTAGTCAACTGAAGGAAGGATGCTAATGTGCCTCTGCAATCTTTTTAAAGCATGAAGTGCCTTAATATTCTAATATTTGTAAAGACGCCCTACCTTATCTAAACGTAAGGGGTCTTTTTTTGCTCGTTAGTACCTATACAATATAATAATTGAAGTCTCTTTATAGTTAATTGGGCTTGTCTCTTATTGTAATACGTTGTTAGGGTACATGTTTTTACACCTATTTTTATTTAAATACCATCTATCTATGTTGAAACATCGCCAATAAATTATTGGGCCCCTCTATATATATTCTTTTTACCCTATTATCATGCTAACCCATAGCTATATATACTCTGTGCCACCACAAAATTGTGTCACAAATATAAAATATTATAAAACCCAATATTTTGTAAGGCCTATAGTTCAAACTCATGCCCAAATTATTTTATTTAAGGGGTTCAAATCTCAAGATCAAAAAATATGATTCAAGTCCATGACAAATTATCTATCAATAAGTCCAGTTCTCACTAGCAATATCAAAAAAATCCAATTTTCATTGGCAACATTAAAAGCTCGGTTCACGCTAGCAACATTAAAAGCCTAATTCTCACTGGCAATGTTAAAAGCCTAGCTCTTGCTGGCAACATCAAAAAACCTTGTTCTCACTAGCGATATTTAAAAGCCCAATTCATATTGGCACTATTTAGTAAAAAGCCCAATATTGTTCATACTTGGGAAATACCATATGATTAAATTACTTGTGCCCATAACTGCAATTGATTTAAAAGCTTGAGAGCTCGAAATTACTTATGAATTTCCTAAACTCATGGGAAATTATGATTTTTTGATTCTATGGTCACTATTCATTTCACTTTCATAATGCTATGATAGTCATTCATCTTACAAGCTCATTATTAAAATCATGATATGGTTATTGGTTCTTGTTAGGAATCGTAAACATTACCTATGCTATTCTAAACAAAAACCATGGAATTCATTATTTAAAAATAGTAAATATTATTTATTTACATGGCTTTTAGAAATAGTTAAGCTATGTTCATATGATTGACTCATGTGATCATTTGCTTCATATAATTTTCACATAATTGGTTAATTGGCATAGTTTGGAATTAATAATTGGTAAATTTACTAAGTAAACATCAACTTGCGTCTAAAACTTATTAATCGCTTGTTAATCTTAATTGAGTGTAGGGACGAAAACTATATCAGGCCTATCAGCTCTACTTTATATAGGTTTTTTCTTACTCCAAAAGGGGAAAGGATAGGGATAAGTTATTCTTGTCTCAAATTGAATATGCTTTTGTACACAATTTAATATTTTACAAGTGGCATATATACGTAAGTTATCTATATTGTTACTAGTGGTAAGCAAAGTTTTGAATTCCGTTCCGTTCCGGCTGGAACGGTCGGAATATTCCATTCTGGTGCCTTGTCCGATGCAGTTGGCCCCCCATTCCGTTCTGCCTCAAATTCCGGCCTGTTTCGGTTTTCCGGCCGAAATTCCGGCGTTCCAGCTGAAAATGGTGTTCCGGTCCGGAAATTAACATCAATAAAATATACTGAAATTTTAGCAAAGTTGCGTGCCCTTTTTACTCAATTTACTCTCTTAGTTGCCCTAAATTCTTCTGAATCTCTCCGTGCTTATCTCTCTGGCCTCTAATCTCACTTTTACTATCACTCTCCACTGTCTCCAAGCCTCCATCTCACTCTCCCTCACGGCTGCTCAACACTTTACCACTTCAGCTCACTCTCACTCTCTATCTCACAGGTCTCTAATCACAGGTCTCTCTTTTGGTTTTGAAAATCTTTTCCTTTTCGAGTCCTCTTCATTAACTATAGAAAATGATGAAAGTCCTGTTTTTGATGATGATGATGATGATGATGATGATGTTGCCATGACCAATGTCCCTGACCTTAATGATTTTCTTTTATTGATACTGAGCGGGATTAGTTTCTCTTTTTTCTTTTAAAACCAGCGGGGTTAGTTTCTTAGATGGCTTTGTATTTGGTTTGTTTAAATTAAGTATTTCCATATGGTTTGTTTAAATCATGTATAAGACTTTATGAATTCTTTTTTGTTTAATCATGTATGAGATGTTATGAAGTATGGACTTTTTAGGATGACAGTATAAGGTTTTATGAGCCTAGTATTTTTTTTAAGTGCAATATTTCTTTTATGCATTTGTGGTTTATATATATATATATATATATATATATATATATATCCAGTGCTTAACCTCGGAACAGTGCACTGGGACACATCGGTACCAAAATATTCCGTTCTCATGACCAATCCGGAACGGTCTCCGAAACGGAATTCAAAACTTTGATTACTACGCTCCAATTAAGCCACATCAGTTACCATATCATCCACATATTTCTAACATTTTCTCTCCCATTATTAACAAATTTTCTCTTTATTAATTTCTCAGCTTACAATTACACTCTCTCTAATATTTCCCCCTCACGCACCTTTACATTTTATCTCCCCACTACTCTATAACGTAATGTTACAATTCATCCATCCTTTTATCTTCTTTTTATTTTGACTGCTCTTCTCTTGTTTTATTTACTATAAATTTTGTTATTTTCTCTTCTATTCAATTCATATTTTGCTCGTACAAAAAGGTGAATACTCTTTCTTTAAAGTTATTTATAAATATATACCCAAAAAAAAAGTAACAAAATATAACATCAGGGTGAATTTTGGTGTGGCCGGGAGACAATTCCCCCTGCTCTACTTACATCACATGTTTTTTTATGCTAGAAATATGACCCTTAACCACTGCGCACCCTTAGTGCAGTGGTCACTCTACAAGTATAAATGTCTGTGGGAGGACAGAGGCCAGGGTTCAAGTCTCCAGGAGAGAATTTTACACACATATACACTTAAATTAAGTTAGAATAGATTTTCTATCTTGTATTATATATATATATATATATGACCCTTACCCTTAAATTATAGAGACCACATGACAAAAGCATTTGATCATAGCAACTTTTTCAAGTTGTGAGTTTTCGTATTATTTTTTGTTCCGTCCAGCAAGCTATTGAATCCAGAAGTTCAATCAATATTCAAGACCGTTACGGAACAAGGAAATTTTCCAAAATTCAAAGGCAAAGTACAAAGTGTGTAAGTACATTTTAAATTAAATATGTTGAAACTCAAAATAATTGAAGATGAATAAAGAGATGAGTTATAATTTGTTAAAGAAAGAGTTACTTGTATGTAAGTTAGATTAAATAAATTAAGAGAAGTTTTCTAAATTAATAAATAACATGTAGGTTATGTGAAGGGTTGGAAGACTATATATACGACTATGCTATGGACTAATTTCATATCAAGAGTGAATGAAAAAAATAGTTAAAAGCAAAGAGTGTTGTGTGAGAGAGAGAATTCAATAATATTCCTAAATACTTGAGAAATTTCGGGCCAAAGAAAGGTATTCTCCTGGTGGAGCTTTGGGTTTGAACACCTTGTGCAGAAACTGTTCTAGCCATACAACATTTGTTGGGCTGTTGTATCTTGGAGGAGACAAGTCAGAGAAGGTTTGCATCGGTTACAAAGATTAGCCAACCAAGGGCTTGAATCTCCTTAAAAAGAGCGAGTGCCGCGCCTCAGTCCAAATAGTGTTGTGTAATTTCTCTCTTTAAATTAATAATATTCAGCGTACTATTCAGTTTCTCTTAGTATTGTTTCCATTATTATTGTGTTTGCACCAACAATTTTAAGGAGATTCAAACACATGGATCCTACACAAAAGAAACCAAATGAGTCTGTTGGAGATCTTAACAAGCCCTTTCGCTTTAAAGGAGCCCACTTCAAGAGGTGGAAAGGAAAGGTCCTTTTCTACTTGAGTCTTCTCAAAGTCGCCTACATCCTCACTGACAAGAATCCATCAAAAATTCCTACTGATGAGATGAGTGAGGAAGAATATATTCTCCATCAAGAAAAAATAGATAAGTATACAAAAGATGAATATAATTGTCGCTCTTATCTATTGAATTGTCTTGCCGATCATTAATTTCTATGATTATTATGATACAATTTACAATTCTGCTAAGAAAATTTGGAAATCTTTACAAAGCAAGTATGATACTGAGGAGGCAGGTGCAAAGAAGTATGCCGCTAGCAGATTTTTCCGTTACCAAATGGTGGATGGAAAATCGGTGGTGGATCAAGCACAAGACTTCCAAATGATTGTGGCAGAATTGAGATCCGAAAGTATAAAAATTGGAGACAATTTGGTGGTAGCGGGCATAATTGATAAACTACCACAATCTTGAAGGGAGTTCCAAAAGACTTTGCGGCACAAACAAAAGGAGACATTCTTGGAGACTTTGATCACACGCATCCGTGTGGAGGAGGAGGCTAGAGGACAAGATGCACTCATGACACAAGAGAGCAATGGTAATTCCACCACAAAGGTAAACTTTATTTCAGCCAATAATAATATGCCCAAAAATCATTTTCCTAGAAATGGTCAATTGAAGCCTAAAAAGAGAGCCTTTAAAAATAATAATAGACCTCAAGGAAGGGGAAACCCGAATAAAAATTACAATAAGAACCAAGGACCCCCTTCACAAGATCAATTTAATAGATCATGTTTTGTCTGTGGCAAGAGTGGGCATATTGCTCGATTTTGCAAATTTCGGAAACGTGAATCTGTCCGGCAGGCTAACGTAACTGAAGAGCCTTTAGTGGCTATGATTACAGACATCAATATGGTGCAATATGTTGAAGGGTGGTGGGCAGATTCTGGTGCTAATAGGCATGTCTGCTATGACAAAAATTGGTTCAAATTGTACACTCATTTTGAAGAAGAAAAAACTGTTATGCTTGGTGACTCTAGCAAAACTAAGGTTCTTGGGAGTGGTGAGGTTGAATTGAAATTCACTTCTGGACGCGTGCTAACATTGAAAGATGTACTTTACACTCCGTCCATGAGGAAGAATTTGATGTCAAGCTTTTTGCTTAACAAGGATGGGTTCAAACAAACTATGGAATCTGATAATTATGTAATCACTAAAAATGGATTATTTGTGGGCAAGGGTTATGCTTGTGATGAAATGTTTAAATTGAATGTTAAGAATAATAAAGCATCTACCAGTTCAGTTTATAGACTTTCTTCTATTAATTTTTGGCATGCTCGTTTGTGTCATATAAATAATAGATATGTGGGAATTATGAGTAGTTTAGGATTAATTCCAAGACTGTCAAAAGATTTTGAAAAATGTGAAACTTGTAGCCAAGCTAAGATTACAAAAAGGCCTCATAAAAGTGTTATAAGAAATACCGAATTGCTTGAGTTAATTCACTCCGATTTATGTGAATTTGAGGGAATTTTAACTCGTGGAGGAAATAAATATATTATCACTTTTATTGATGATTTCTCAAAATATACAACTATTTATTTGTTGAAAAATAAAAGTGATGCTTTTGAAAAATTTCAAGATTTTTTAAAAGAAGTTGAAAATCAATTCGGTAGAAAAATAAAAAGAATAAGAAGTGATAGAGGCCGCGAGTATGAATCAAGTGCATTCAACTCATTTGTTCAGTCTTTGGGAATTATCCATGAAACTACTGCACCATATTCACCTGTTTCTAATGGTGTGGCTGAAAGATAAAATAGAACTTTAATTGAGTTAACAAATGCCATGTTAATTGAATATGGTGCACCTTTACATTTTTGGGGTGAAGCTATTTTAACTGCATGTCATGTCTTGAATAGGGTGCCACATAAAAAGTCACACACCACACCTTTTGAGATGTGGACAGGACATAAGCCAAATTTGGGATATTTGAGAGTATGGGGTTGTCTTGCTTATGTAAGGCTTACTGACCCTAAAATGCCTAAATTAGGTATAAGAGCTACTACTTGTGCTTTTTTTGGTTATGCGATTAATAGTGCAGCCTATAGATTTTTTGATCTTGAAACAAAATAATTTTTGAATCTGGTGACGCAATTTTTCATGAAGAAAAATTTCCTTTTAAATTGAAAAATAGTGGGGGTGAAGAAAATATTTTGTCACAACCTAGTTCTTCTACTTCACATTTACAAAATCAAGAAAATTTTGAAATGGAACCTAGAAGGAGTAAAAGAGTTAGAGTTGAAAAGGATTTTGGTCCTGATTATTATGTTTTCAACATTGAGGAAAATCACCAAAATTTAAAAGAGGCTTTAACATCACCTGATGCTATAATTTGGAAAGAGGCTGTAAATGATGAGATGGAATCTCTAATTTCTAATAGAACTTGGAAATTAATAGATCTTCCACCGTGTTGTAAGACCATAGGTTGTAAATGGGTCCTTACAAAAAAGTTGAAACCGGATGGATCAATAGATAAGTTTAAAGCTAGACTTGTTGCAAAAGGCTTTAAACAAAAAGCTGATCTTGATTTCTTTGATACATTTTCTCCAGTAACAAGAATTACATCTATTAGATTGTTAATTGCTATTGCTGCAATTTTTGATTTGAAAATTCATCAAATGGATGTAAAAACTACTTTTTTAAATGGGGACCTAGAGGAAGAGATTTATATGGATCAACCCGAAGGCTTTGTAGAGCCTGGACAAGAAAGTAAGGTATGTAAGCTAATTAAATCCCTATATGGCTTAAAACAAGCACCTAAGTAGTGGCATGAAAAGTTTGATTCCTGCATGATTGAGAATGGTTATAAATCAAATGAATGTAATAAATGCATTTATTCTAAATCATGGAATAATTTACATGTTATTATTAGCCTCTATGTGGATGATATGTTGATTTTTGGCTCTAATATGCATGTTATAAATGAGACAAAAAATATGCTTAAAAGCCATTTTGATATGAAAGATCTTGGTGAGGCTAATTTTATTTTGGGCATGAAAATTACAAAAACATGTGATGAGATATTTCTTGATCAATCACATTATGTTGAGAAAATATTGAGAAAATATAATTTTCATGATCAGAAAAGTGTAGCTACTTCTTTTGATTCTAGTGTTCATTTATTTCTTGTGAATAATGATGAAGAGATTTTTAATCAAAAAGATTATGCTAGCATCATTAGTAGTTTGCGCTATGCTACTGATTGTACTAGACCTGACATTGCATATACAGTAGGAGTGCTTAGCAGATTTACTAGCAAGCCTAGTAAAGATCATTGGCTAGCTATTGAGCGAATCATGAAATATTTAATTGGTACCAAAAACTATGGCTTATTCTATAAAAAGTACCCTGCTGTGATTGAAGGTTTTAGTGATGCCGATTGGAATACTTTGTCAGGTGATTCTCTCTCTACCACTGGTTATATTTTTACTTTAGGTAGTGGTGCTATTTGTTGGAAATCTAAAAAGCAAACAATAATTGCTAATTCAACAATGGAAGCTGAATTAATAGCATTAGCTTCAGCTAGTGAAGAGGCAAATTGGCTTAGAGATTTGTTATATGAAATTCCACTTTGGGAAAAGCCAATTCCACCTATATTAATTCATTGTGATAGCACTGCTGCAATTGGTAGAGTTAAAAGCCATTATTACAATGGTAAATCCAGACCTATAAGAAGAAAGCACAGTACCGTGCGATTTTATTTGAGTAGTGGCATCATAACTGTGAATTATATTAAATCTAATGATAATCTTGCAGATCTATTTACCAAGGCCTTGGCAAAAGATAGAGTCTGGAATACATCGAGGGGGATGGGACTAAAGTCCATAGAATCATGAGCCATGTATGAGGATATCCAACCCAAGGACCAGAGATCCTGAGAATTGGGTTCAATGGGAAAAACGAATCATACGATGGTCGTAAGAAATGCACTATTCATTTTTTTAAAATTATTTATTTTGTAAATAATTTTTTAATTGTTCATCCCTATGATGTAAGTGCATTTATCCTGTAATGTGGAGAGGTTGAGTAAAAAACTCTTAATGAAATTTGTAGCTCATATGAGTGGGGTGTCAGAATTACAGGAGCACCCTTGACAAAATTTCACCTATGTGAGTGTGGGGGTGGGGCCGCTCCCTATGAGATTTGGACTTAATCTCAAATACACTCATGAAACTGGGATCAGCACACAGCCGTAAAGTGCTAGCTATAAAAGCTCATGTCAACACCTGGATCATTATGTGTGAGCAGTAATACTTTATTTCCCTTAAGTAGTCATAATTCAAGTCGGAGACCACTACTGACTCTGGAGTAGAGATTGTTGTTTCACTAAGTGAAGGTTCAATGCAGAGCACACCTTCATGATGCATAATAATCCCTCTTTGCCCGGTAATCTCTCATTTTCCGAATTTAATATTAAAATGAGTGGGGGAATGTTAGTACATTTTAAATTAAATATGTTGAAACTCAAAATAACTGAAGATGAATAAAGAGATGAGTTATAATTTGTTAAAGAAAGAGTTACTTGTATGTAAGTTAGATTAAATAAATTAAGAGAAGTTTTCTAAATTAATAAATAACATGTAAGTTATGTGAAGGGTTGGAAGACTATATATACGGCTATGCTATGGACTAATTTCATATCAAGAGTGAATGAATAAAATAGTTAAAAGCAAATAGTTAAAAGCAAAGAGTGTTGTGTGAGAGAGAGAATTCAATAATATTCCTAAATACTTGAGAAATTTCGGGCCAAAGAAAGGTGTTCTCCTGGTGGAGCTTTGGGCTTGAACACTTTGTGCAGAAGCTGTTCTAGCCATATAACATTTGTTGGACTGTTGTATCTTGGGGGAGACAAGTCAGAGAAGGTCTGCATCGGTTACAAAGATTAGCCAACCAAGGGCTTGAATCTCCTTTAAGAGAGCGAGTGCCGCGCCTTAGTCCAAATAGTGTTGTGTAATTTCTCTCTTTAAATTAATAATATTCAGCGTACTATTCAGTTTCTCTTAGTGTTGTTTCCATTATTATTGTGTTTGCACCAACAAAGTGTTTAGAAGAGAGAAAATTACATCAAAACTGCAATTTATCAAGAACCAACGAATTGGATAGTTCATTAAAACAAGCTTAATAGCAAGAAGAAGATGACATTACTACATTTTGAGGATAGGCTATTGAAAAGTTTGGTCATAAAATTCTGATCTAGAAGGAAAATCTCTATGCATGAATTAATGTAATAGTGATTAATGAATCTGTTGCTTATGAGAATTCCCATATATCCTGAGGAGAACAAAACCACAGCATTATGCTTTGTAATAGTGATTAACAAAGTAAATTTTTTTTCTTACGTCCTTGGAATTGTATTTGTTGCTATAATATGCTTGAATTATGGATTTTTATTTTAATTGCTTTGGTCATTACAGGATGATTTCAAAAGGGAAAGAACAACCAAAAATTGATATAATGTGTTTATCATGCTATTATTTGGTGTAGTGTTTCCTTCTCTCATAGCTATAGATTTGGGATGAAGACTATGTTATCTTTGTTTTGATCAACGAAAGACCCCACACCAGTGCAGCACAACTGTTTATTTTTTTTTTTTCGTAAAATCAGAATGAGGTATAAGCAAAGGGATGTAATGCAATAATGTTCTTTATGTTTTGCTTTTTGGAAAATTTCCATATCTATAAACTGGTTGTTTGGTCATAACCTGCCCTCTACCTAAAGCTGAGACACAATGTCACTTCATTTTTTTCAGTAAAAATGGTAGGTGTATTGTATGACTATCAAGCCATTTGAAAGCAACCTAAAGGAGAAAAAATAAAGATAGAATAAAGTTTGTTAAGTGCTAAATTAGCTATGATAATTTCTATTTCTATAGACTGGTTTTTTGGTCATATCCTACCCTCTACTTAAAGTTGAGAAACAATGTCACTTCATCCGAAAAATATGTTGTCTTTTCTTTTAGTAGAAATGGTAGGTGTATTGTAGGACTGTCAAGCCAATTTTGAATGCTACCTAAAGGATAAAAAATAAAAATAAAATAAAGTTTGCTAAGTGCTAAATTAGCTATGATAATTGACGATAAGATTAGATTTGGGATTGATTTATTATTTCATAGTTGTAACTAGAAAACACATCAGACTTGAATTGGGTTGAATAGAAAGTATTGACTTTTTTTATATATAAAAAATAGAAAGTAACCCAAAAAAATGCCTCTACAATATAAGTTGCATCACAGCCTTAATCAATTAGAGGTTTAAATCTTCATTTGAGGTCCTCAATTTTATGATTTATTAACTGATTGAAAGAAATTATAAATATAACATACTGAAAGCTCAAATAGTGTAAAACATTATAGCTTGTTTAGACCCCCAATTCTTAATTATAGCTTGATTAATATTAATCTAAACACATTTGATGCGAAATATACATGACTAGCAAATTAATTAATCGAAGTACTCAACAATTGCATGAATGAACAAATAAGTGTAATGCTAAAATGGAAAGGGCAGTGGGTAAAAGAATAGCAAACTCAAGATAACACGGCGATGTGTTATCGAAGAGGAACCGAATAACTTGGCGAAAAATTTCGCTGTGACCCTCCAAGTCGAAATAATCCACTAGTGACTAAAGTTGGAGTACACAAAAATATCAAAAAAACCCTCCAAGCCTAATCTACCCAAAGTACTTGAGCCCTCCAAGCTCCAGCTACCAACAAACTTCTCAGAGTCTTGTCTTCACTAGTTATCCGAATCCCACAATACCGCTCGATTACATCCACAAGCCTCACTGGCTTGTTTTGGCAAACACTCAATGCTTCTCAAGCTCTAAAACGGTCTCTACACTCTAAATAGATGTGATTTGTGTTTGGGTACAAATGTTCTCTCAAGATATAACAATGGGAGAGGGGAGGAGAAGAGATTACATAGATTTCTCTTTTGAGGATGAGTAGCTCTTTCTAACAAGGTGGGTGCTATAGAAACATTTCTAGGGTTTTCTTCTGAATAGCCTCTTTGCAATTTTGTGGGTAATGAGGGTATGTATAGTATGGGTAAAGGGTATAAGATTCAAACTTAAAATTCCAGTTGTCAGTGCATTTCACGAGTTGGACAAGTCGCAAGATGAGTCCCAAAACACATTGACTCTTCAGCTTTCGGCATATGCTCCTCATGTGACCTTTGTGGGTTGCACCACTCGTGAGCCAAGTTGCGAGATCAACTTCTTGAGCAAATCTTCACCAGTTAAGACTAAACCTATTACAATTAAATCCCACAAAATACAAGGAAATAAATTAATGCAATTACAACACCTTTTGTCATGGAATAAAGCCAACATAAATATTATGTGAAAAACCATAACTTAACAATCTCTCCATTTGGCTATTCCATGACAAAAACACCTTATAACATACTTTAGACTTAAACATGAGTTTGAAAACAATGGCAAAACTCACTCACACCTAAATTTAAACCTATGATGAACTTGGAACAAAATACCTGTTTCTTGAAACACTTGCACAAAACACGTTAGACTCTTAAAGTAGAGCAAATAATAAAAGGACAAGTATAATGCAACAAGTAAATTACGATCAAGTAAACATGATATGAAACATATAAGAGCAACTTGATCAAACATCAAACAATCATATGGAAATAACTACAATGATCACATAGTAAAGCAAATGATCATCCAAACATGCAATCAATAAAGCACAATAGTATAAGAAAATATGCATGTCCAATACATAAACATGATGCGATGAGAACAAAAAAGCATAGATACTAAACATAACTCAAAGCACCATAAAGAAAACAAGAAAACAAACAAGGTTTTCTCATATAAAATGTCTTCTCCACCTTGGTTTATGAATCTCCCCATAGAATTTCTCCCCCTACGAATGTGCACAAGAAATAGAAATGACAATACTCTCCCCTTTTTTGGCACAAATAGACAAATAATCCAAGAAGAATGAGGGAAAGAAATGAAGACGTGAACAAGGATAGGATGCATATGGGGCACAACATGAATGGGAAATGAAACTCAAACATAAATGTTATGTGAAAAACCATAACTTAACACATACAAATCCCTAATTCATACCCTAAACCTAACCCTAACTTTAGTATTTCTCCAATTCATCCAAAGCAATAGGATTTAAGTAAAATTGACCTTAAATTTGGAAAGAATAGGTTTTATTGCTTAGCACGGAGTGTTTGATGAATGAAATATGGGAAGGAATGAAGGATCTAAAATGGATAAAAAATATGAACCATTAATTTCTTTCCTATAAACATGACCAAAACAAACTAAGCGACTCTCCCTCGTCATCATTTATAAAGGACACCCTTATCTTTAAGTAAAACTAGTAGGATTCCTATTAAGGTAAATATTACAATAAATGATGTTCAACTTATATATCAAAGAATTTAAACTTTTATGAGTAACATAAAACTATAAATTCATCAACTTGCATTTAATTATTTGTTAAATACAATGAAGTCAACAATTTTTCTAACATAAACATGTACCTAAACATAAAAACTTGTGCTTTGAACATGTGAAAGAAATTAGATAATTTTTTGTCCAAAATACACTATTGGTTCGTGGGTACAATTGGTCTCATAAATTAGGTTGGGATTGCTTTTCATTCTCGTCTGGTTTTTATATGACTTATTTATTTTCATTGGCAAATTAATCAAAATACTTCTTTTATAGGAGATTTGTCTTCTTTCTCCCCAGTAATCTCGAACTTTACACCCAAGCATCAACTGTTGATGAGCTAAATCATCCTTAGCAAATCCTGTGGAGCGGTAATGGGATGCTTCTTGTTTATTTTTACAAAAACACACAGAAAACTTCAATTTGTAATTGTCAATGTCTGCATTATGGCGGGAGCTACGTTGAAGTCTTTCTCAGATTGAGGAGAAACAGAGGTCTCAATTTAGTTGAGCAACCAATTAGCGATAGTGCAAGCATCCTCCTCCTTCTTTCAAGCCCCTAGCTGATAAACTCAACTTGGTCCACAAGAACGGCGCTCCTACCAACTACAGGGATCAGTTACCAGACTGGGGTGTTCATCTCTCAAAACTTAAACTGGGTGAGTTTTATAATCATCACATAAGTAGATTGTAAAAATAAATAAATAAATTTGCAACTTTTTTTAATTCACAAGATGCCCTTTTTTTTTTTTTTTTTTGGAGTACAATGACCCTTACAATTGGTATTCCAACACTTATTCATCTCGCCCTTGTTACCGTCACTAAGAAGGTATGTTAATATTGCTATTCTTTTTAAATTTTAATTCCCATCACATTTTCATAACACTTTTAATTGATAAATGGTTATTGGTTTGAATTTAGAGTTTAAATTACTTTTTTTCTCATCCATAACAATTAATAATAACTTGCTACTTAAGATTTTTTATGAAAATATTATGAATATAACATTTCTTTTAATACTATTTCATAATTCCAATTGTATGCCATAATTTAGTGGTGATTGATTTAGCCTATTATAAAAAAGAATTTAATGTTTTGAGAGTAATGCTATAGACACAAACTATTTTACAAGCTATTGATGTGACCAACTTTTTACATGTTTTCATCTGACCCATCCATTAGCATAACTTTTTTACTTTCGAATAATCACTCACAATTTCAGCAAGTTCTAAAAAATATTATAAAATAGTAGCATTTTCAATGTTTTGAAAACCTTTTCTATTTCGCATAAAGAGAATACTAAAGTTAACTAATAATTGGTAAGTAAAAATGTGATGTTACGGGTAAAAGTTTGTCACATCAATATATTATAAAAATGTTGTAAAATAGTTTGCTTGTAATATACAATAAATGACTCATGCCTATCTAATAAATTACATAATAAGATAATTTGTGCCTTAAGATAATTTGTGCCTTATTCATTTATAAGAAATGTAAACAAATGCTCTAAAAGTATTGGTTTAGTAACTATTTTTAGTTAGAAATACTTTATGAAAAAATGGTAAAGCAATTAATTATAATCACCATTTATTTATAACTTTATGTCTTTATTGATTTCTTGACAGGCTGTATTTCCACACCATGTATGAAGCTAGCTCTAGGGATCTAGGTGAAAGGAAATTAAGGACCCCAATAATTTCATCAATAATTGTTGTTTCAAGTCCTTACTCTGTTGGGATCAAATACGTTGTAGGTTAGGCCCCAAAACCACCATCCAAATTAATGCAATTAATTTGGATGGTGGTTTTGTAGAGTCTTCTGGTTTTATTGCTTGGTCAGTACCAATAAAAGTGTGTGGTGGGAGTGGTGCATTAGGTTGTGAAGTCACTTATATTAGTTTAAAGTGTGAGGATCTTATAGTCTTTTTGTTCTCAATTATATTAGTTTAAAGTCTTTAACTACTCCACTAGCCACTCCTAACCTCCGAGCCCCAATTGAAATTTTGAAAGAGTGATGCATCGATCTTGAGTTCAACAAAACTTAATCAGTTTTAGGACTTGACGGGGTCTTTGACGTTTGAACACATACTGGAGGGCTATAAATTGAACTTATAATCATTTTGGTCAAAAACAGAGAAAATATAAAGTTGTTAGCAGTTGTATGTAGCATTTCTAAAGGCCGATGAGCTCTAGTTATTGAGCTGGAATGCCAAACTCAATAATTTACTCTATTTAACTTTTCAAATTTAATTAGTTCCATTTAATTTTTCAAATTTACTTAATTGCTGACTTATAATCCCACCAACTATGATTAATGCAACAAAAAAAATATTAATTAGAACTCATAATAACAAACATTTCATGGGTAAACTACATAAATGATCCCTATCCTTTACACCAAATTTCAATTTTGTCCCTAACATTTCAATTGTGTCAATTTAATCCCTAACTTTCAGTGATGTGTCAGTTTAGTTCCTATTGTTATACCTTAGATAGACAAATCTGACGTGTCAAATGGAAAAATTAAAAAATGATTTACCTGCACATCAACTACTAATTGTGTAGCCACATCATTTTTTTTTTTATATATATAAAAAAAGAAAAAGAAATAAAGAAATAAAGTTCTCACGTGAGTTAAAGTTTGGGGGAAAAATCAAATCCCTAACTTTCTCTCTCGTCATATTAATCTGCTATGCTGGTTGACTTCCATATTCTTAACCTGCTTCCTCAAACTAGCATTGTGTCTAGTCCATGGCTTCCAAACCCAGACCGTTCAAAAAACTGGTAAAGAAAGAGGTTCAAGATTTTTAAGGTCGAACCTAAGTTAGATTAAGGTCAAACCATGATGATGTTATAATTAATTTAGTAATTAATTAATATGAAATAAATAAAATAAATATATACAAATTAAAAATCTCAATTAAAATTTAAAAATATCGAAAATGATTAATTTTATTTTCTATGAAACCTAATCTACTACTAAAAATTTGTTTTGAAAATATTAGAGCATTCACACGGCAATAGCATATGGCATATGTCAACATATTTTACAATCAAACGTCCCAAACACCCCATTATCCAGACTTATAAACCTAAAAAAATTTACAATTATGCTACCGTACAATCCCAAATATATGATGATACTGTAGCACAATCCTAAATCTCATATAATATTTTTTATTTCAAAAAATCTCATCTTCTGTCTCTCTTCAACGTCTCATGGTCACTCTCATCTCCTCTCCCTCTCTCACGTCTCTTTCTAACTTCTCAACAATGCACAGTACCAGATCTCTATCACCGCCACTCCCACATGGCAACCTCAGAAATGCTTTGCGCGAGTTCACATACCGGATCTCTGGCTTTTGCATTGGTACCGTTGCACGAGTTCACTCTCGTTATGGAGAAGCTTGAGGTGCGGGGCTACAGCATCAAATCAGGTGCTGGATTTGCTGGGTATTTTAATGGGTTTGAAGCATCAAATCAGGTGCTGAATTTGCTGGGTTTGTTGGGTATTTTAATGAGTTTATGTTTAATGGATTTTTTTTTTTTTTTTTTAATTTGGGTTTGGTTCCGTTGGGATTTTGGTGGGCAGTGATGGGATCGTAGTGGTATGGTGGTGGTTGGGTTGTGTGGTTGTTGAGATAGTGAATGAGAGGCAGGACAGAAATGAGAGAGAGAGAGAGAGAATTTTTTATCTATTTTATTGTATAATTTATATTATTTTATTATAAAATAGTATGGAATGATGGATAAAGTAATTTTTATGATGATAAAATAAAATAATCTGAAAAATTAGAATTAGAATTTACCATGATTATAACTTATAACATTTTTCTTTCTAAAAAAAAAAAAAAAACTTATAATATTTCTCATATAAAAATATTTTTAAAATTATTACATTAATATATCTTAACTCTTTACAAAATAAAAATAAAAATAAAAATAAAAATTCAAATATCAAGGTGGCTTAGCTGTAGACCATTTCAGCAAAGTACAATTACGAACAAAACAAAACAAAGAAGTCCAATCTAAGGCTGTGTTTGTTTTGACTTCAAAGTGCTTCCGGAAAACCATTTCCGTAAAACTTGGGTGTTTGGCTGATTTGGAAAATTCGGTCAACTGAAAATCATTTCAGCTTTGACCGGAAAATAGCGCTCCCACGGGTGAAATTCATTTCACCTTCTATTTTCACTTCAAATGCTATTTTCCGGAAAACAGAGGGAGAGAGCACGAAGAAAGACCCAGACCAGCGACCCAGACCAGACCTTCGCACGAGCAACCGCCGGCGACCAGCGCAACCCACGAACCCAGAGCAATCGCACGACCTTCGACCCAGCGCAACCCATCGCAACCCAGAGCAATCGCACGACCCAGAGCAATCGCAAGCCCGGAGCAATCGCACGACCCAGAGCAACTGCCAGAGCAACCCATCGCCTTCGACCCAGCGCAACCCATCGCCTTCAACCCAGAGCAACCCACGAACCGACGAACCCAGAGCAACCCACGAACCTCGACCTCGTCGCCGACCCAGACCCGTCGCCTCCACACTCTCTCTTCCTCGATCTCTCCGTTTTTTTTTTTTTTAATTTGATTGTTGTTGTTGTTTTTTTTTGGATGAACTGAGTATTGTTGTTGTTGTTGTTGTTGTTGTTGTGTTGTTGTGTTGTTGTTGCCGGAATTTGCTACCGGAAATTGTTGTTGAATTGGATGTGATGTTGAAATTTTTTGTAATAATGTGAAAAATTTTCCGGAAAATAGCATTTTAGAATACATCCAAACACATGAAAATATTTTTCACAACAATTTTCATAATTCAACCAAACACTTAAAAATATTTTCTTTTTCCGGAAAATAGCATTTCCGGAAAATATGTATTTTCTGAAGAATGTTTTACACGAAACAAACACAGCCTAAGTGTCAAGTGGATTAGCTGTAAACCATCTTGAGCGCTGCTTTGAATCCAATGGTCAGTAACTACGTTGGATTCTTAAATGTTCATACCAAACTTTGTACCCTACAAACGTTATTGTCTTCTACTTATTTTTGCTTTCCCCTACAGCCTCCACCGTTCTCTCCCTTTTTTGTCAACCTCTTTTTCACAAGTTTCAAACAAACAGTAGTCTCTCTGTCACAATTTTCCAACAAACAGAGAAGAAGTAGATGCATATACAGAAGCAAGAAGCAGATTTGTAGTCTCTCTTCTACAGTTATCTATTCTTCTTCTATTCTTTTTCTTTTTTTCCCTGGGGGAATCTAGGGGTGTTTGGTTTATATTTTTAAACAACTATTTTTAGTTTTTAAACAACATTTTACATATTTAATGCATTTTTTCATCCATACGTATTTTTACAAATATTTTTAAATAATAATTTTCAGTTTTTAAATACATGTACCCGGACTCCTAATATTGGGAGATTGATTTGGTTTTGTGACTTTTTTAAGGACCGTTAGACCCATGCCCGGCTTTGAAAACCGGGCGGTTTGACTACGGTTTGAAAGGTTCACTTAAAAATTAAAATTTTCAATTTTGGTAGTTTAAAAAATTGAAATGATAAATGATTTTCAATTATTGCGGTTCGACTGGCCGGTCCGGTCCGTATTTCAATTATTAAACTACTGATATCCCATCCAATTATTTGCCTAATAAGTAACAATATAAACAAAATACATCATCTTTTTTTATAATCTACTCCAACCAATTTTTGTATTCTTTAAACTAATTAGTATTAAATCAACACAATGCTTCATTAATTTCTTTTTTAGGGAAATAATGGCCAAGAAGTTGACAAAAACCTCTTTGTAAATATGCTCTCTTTATTTCAAACTAATTATTAGGATCGAAAAATGAGGCATTTACTCGTAGCCTATGATCTGAAAGAAAATTATTAAAGTTAACAAAGTTTTGCTTAGAATATTAATCTTGTAATATAAGTGATTTTTTTATAAGAAATTTATTCATGGTGGAAAATAATAAAGGGTAAACTATAACTTCATTTAATATATTCAATTTAGGCATTCAATGTTATATTAATCATATTCAATAAAGTATTCAAGCATTAATTAATTTAGTGCATATGCGTTTGTACAAAATATATTACTTAAATCTAACAAATTCAGCTAAAGACTAAAATAAACACTAATAAACTAGCCATTTGAAAAGGTGTCTTCTGAGAACACAATTTAAAAATCACAATTAGGATTTATTTGAGATCTACTTATTTTTCTAAAATTGAAAATTTTTTGCTGAGAGTACTGTAAATAAAAGAAAAAATTAGCTAAAATAATAAAGTGAGACTCATACATAGTACAAAAAAGTATAATGGGGCCATAAATAATAGTAAAAATAAGTTAACTTTTAAATTTGGAGCCAAATGCACACTTAGATGAAATCTCTTCTCTCGCAAATAGAAGAGCAAGCAAGTCGACAAAACTAGAAACAGTAGCATTATAAATATTTTCAATTTAAAATTGATGGGTAATTGTAAAGTCAATGGGTGGTTGGGATAGATAATGAAATTAATTGGACTTTATCACTTGATTTTATTTTCGCACATGGCACAAAGCACATCCATCCATATAATACATGGTTCAAGCTTGGACGAAGTTTGTCCTCTTGAAACAAAAAATTTATTATTATTTTTTCAATTTGTATTAAAATTTTGATATAAAAGTATTAAAAACCTCATAGATTCACTTCCAAAAAATAATAATAATATGGATTTTATTAATTTCTATTTTTGGAAAAAAAAATTTCGAGAATTGAAAAAGAAATGACAACTTTTTCAATTCTCGAGAAAATGTTTCCAAAAATAGAAAGGTTAATGTGTGCCCTAAGGGCACATATTAACCGAACCCTAATAATAATAATTGTTTGGTCACTTGATGTAATATTGATTACAAGTCTTTTGTAGTTTGTACTACAATTATTGATACATTGTCAACAGCTTATTAGCATTATTTGAACAACAGGGACAAACTAGGATTCTTAAAACATTTTCCTTTTTTCAATTAGTATGCACTACATAGATGTTAAAAGCATTACTTTGTCGAATGGATCCAAAAAAATTTCTTAAAAATAACCACAAAAAACAAAAAGGCATGGTTTTAAAAATTGGTACGGTCAAAGAATCAGAATAGAGAGTGGTTGTCGGTTTTATGGTCGGACCAAGGTAGGACTGATGGTCGAATTGATGATGTCATAAATAATTAATTAATAATTATAAAATATAAATAAATAAATAAATTTATAACTAATATTTTAACTAAAAAATTAAATTAAATAACAATAAAACATTAAACCTTAACTTTAATTTATAAAAAATGATATATCCATAACATTTTCACAACATTTTTACAACAAATCTTAAGTGGCAAGTTGTTACTAGTTGTTATTGCTAGAACAAAAAAATAATCTTAGTATTAAGTTCAAGTTTGAACCAATAATAACTAACTGCCTATAATTTGTTGTAAAAATATTATAAAAATGTTGTGAATATAGAATATCTCTTTATTTTTATATTAGACATTGAAATTCAAGCCCACTACAAAAATTATTTTAGTTATTCTTTCATTTTTCAAATAACAAAAAGTCAATGGTGAGTAACAATATCATGACCCACTTGATATTTCTTTTCCACCGCATATCCTACCTTTACACGAGTATCATGTTGATACTTCAGCTACCACATATTTTAAAATCTTACATCCACACCTTAGTTAATTAAAAGCTCTGTACTAGTTTCTTATTTTTACTTTTTTCTAATTTTTCATCTCTTTGCCTTTAATACTCTCTCTCTCTCTCTCTCTCTCTCTCTCTCTCTCATCAATTTATGTGCATCAGTGCATGTGCAAGTCTGCGAAAGGGAAAATTCTTAGGTACTTTCAGAGTATGGAGAAATAGTGCTCATTCCTCTCACATTCATGATGAATCCTACCATGAATTTAATGAGTGGACCCCACTATAAATGTGAGAAGAGAGAGCATCATTCTTTATATTTCGAAAGTACCTAAGAATTACTCTTACAAAAGCGGCAAGAAAAGCTCTTAAACTGAAGCGGACAGATTGTACCTGCATCTCTTTGGTTTGGGCTTCCTCGGTTCTTCCTCAACTATGTCAACTCATAAATAGTAAATCTGATGTTTTTGGTGTCAATGTAGGCATCTTAGGCTCAGTGGCAATTCCGAAATTTTTTAAGGTGCTTTTTATGAAGCATAAATTAAGTAAGGGTGCTATTAACGGGTGCTATACTGCACCTGTTAATGTGATAAAGTTTAAAATAAACTATTCACATTTTTTTAGAGATGTGGAAAAAACTGAATATGTATTAAATGTGTGTCAGTTTAGATGAAGAAAGTCAAATTATTTTGTAATAAACCACAACTAAAAAGTAAAAGTTTGCCAATTTTCTATACAATGGCATTTGTGATAGATCATAAATGAACCACAATTGGTTCATTAACAAGTGCTAGCTGGCACATGTTAACAAAGTCTATTATACAATCTAATAAAAAGAAAATTTTATATATTGATAACAACAACAATAAAAAAAATTTTTAAAAAAATTATATGTAAATACATAAAGTTTACAATTTTCTTCTACGAGTTTTCATATTTTAAAATCGTTGCATGATAGTCTCATTATCGATGCTATAAGCTAAATCTCTTTCAATGTACACAACCAAGCAATCATTCATCCACTAAATGTAGAACAAATTATAGAGCAAAATTTAATTTTATTGGCATAAAAAAACTGGGAGTGTTCCCAATTTTTTTTTAAGGGTAGACAAATAAAAAATTTTAAATTATTATATATAAAAACAAAAAAAAACAAAAAATTAGGTCAAGGTGGTCCTAGGACACCCTAGCCTTAAGGTGGTGCCGCAGCTGCTTAGGCTCCATAGCTTTAGACTTAACAGCATCTTCAAAGTCAAAATCTCTCTTCTTCTTAAATTTAAAACAAAATCTCTTATCTTTTTTATTTTTTGTCAGAAACACAGTGGCTGAAGTGTTAATGAACAAAACAGCTTAAAACTGGCTTAATTGTACCGGTTTTCAGTTAAACCAGCGGTTTTTTCGATTTTTACTTTTTTTTTCTTAATTTTCGATTTTTAGTAATAACTGGACTGGATTAAGGTTTGGTCCTCAGTTGAACCGATTGAATCGACCGGTCCAATTTTTAAAACCATGCAAAAATGGTACTAAGTGTTCGTTTGGGAACAACTTAAGGTCTCTTTGGGATTCACTTATTTTGCTGAAACTGAAAACTTTTTGCTGAAAGTATTGTAGATAAAGGTAAAAATTAGCTAAAATAGTAAAGTGTGGTCCATGAATAGTACCAAAAAGTGTAGTGGGACCCATGAATAGTAGCAAAAATAAGCTGAATAATAAAATAAGTTAGTTTTTTAATTTGGAGCCAAACACATACTTAAACATTTGATTTGGGCTTTTGGGCTAAATTGTATTTGTTTGGGCAATTTTTTAGAAGTGTTACATTCGCAACATTTTCACGATACTTTTACGACAAATCCTAAATGAGCAATTTTTACTAGTTCTAATTTAAACTTACCATAGAAATCACTTTTTTGTCTATCAATAACAGCCAATAACAACTTACTACTTAAGATTTATTGGTGAAACTATTGTGAAAATGTTGTAAAAATTGCATTTTTTGAAATTCTCTAGTTCAACCTTCAATGGACCAAAATTTTGGAGAGATCAAATTTTATTTTAATGGCCTCAAATTTTTATTTAAGGTGTTCAAATTTTTTCAGGGTGGTCAAGATTTTTTTCTAGGGTGGTCAACAAACCCAATTAATTTAAAATTCAAAAATTTAAAGGTATTAAAAAAAAAAAAAAATTCAATTTAGGGTGGTCATGTGACCACCCTGAGTAACATGTAGAGCCCCCAGTGACAACAATACTAGAAATCTCTCACCAAACAGGATTATACTATTCTTTTTTTTTTTTTTTTTTTTCTTGCTGAGAAAATATGTACTATTCTTAAAAATTATAATTGAATTCGCCTATATATACACGTACAATTCCATATGAAAATGGCCATCATCATCTCCATTAACAACATCACCCTGCTTCTTGCGCGCTGCTGATTCCTTTTCCTCGTTCTCATAGTCATGGCCATCGATGACATTTTACACACTTCTCACCCTCTTCTTCATTCCAATGTAGCACATGCCAACAACGACAACAAGAAGAAAAACATCAACTTTGTATCATTGGCTAAATGGATTCTTAAATTTACCATGTGGATTGTATTCCTTGCATGGGTTGCTCTCTTTTTTGTCATTCCCACAGACTTCGGGAGTGAACTCTATGCTGACTGGATTGGTGCAACGAATGAAAGCCTATTTGGGTACACAGGTAGTTACTTCTTAATTCAACCTCGTTGTTGCATTCAAAAGAGTTTGACTAAAAAATGTGCATTTTCAGGGAGTTATTTGCTGCTATACAGTGGCCCAATTATCATTATTGCTTTTCTTGCTGTTCCATATCTTCTCATCTCTGGGGAAGACCAACTACAACTACAAGAGTATGTATTTTTTTAATCTATGCACTCCTTTTACATGTTTTCATTTTGTTTTTACGATATATGATTGCTAGCTGCAAAAGGAATATATAATATTGCCCATAATGTATTTGCTTAAATTGGAGTCACATAAAAACTTCGTGTATTTCAGGAAGAAGACTCCAAGATTCCGATTGTGGACTTTTCCCGTTCTTGTGGATGGATCACTTGGGGTTGTTTCCGCTGCTGAATTGATTGGCATAATCCTCTTTATCGTGTTTGTTATCTGGGATGTTTATGTCTATACTGCAGTGATCTTAGGAACGTTAACCGATGACATGGACCCCTTAGATCTGTGGTACGATATTTTGTTGGGTTGGGTGTTACTTTGATTAGAGCATCTCTAACAGGTTCGGTATTTGAGTATATTAATTAAAATTTGGAGAATTTGTGCATTATTCATGCTCCAGCAGATTCGGTAAACTTGAATTTTTTTTGGGCTTATGAACAGTAGCCCATCAGACTTAATGGGCAACTGTACATTATTGAATTTCTTGTCTTAAAATGTTACCAACTACTCCAGATTTCTTTTTTTCTCTCATTCTCTCCGTTGCTTTTTTTTTTTTCCTCTCATTCTCTCCGTTGCCGTTGCTTCTTTTTTGCTCATAAACCAAATGAAATCAGAAAAATAAAAGGAAAAAAAAAAAAAAAGAGAAAAGAGAGAGACCTATTCATGAGCAAAAGAATTAATCCAAACACAAAACACAAAACAAAATCCAATTCTTAAAATAAAGTTGAATCAGAACAAGCAAATATGAAAAAAAAAAAAAAAAAGAACAAGCCGATCTGACCCAGCCTGATGGTGGGGAGGACGACGAGCAACGGTGGAGATGCTGGAGCGGCGGTTGAAGCAGCGCTAGAGTGGCTAGAGGACAACAAGCCAATCTCTCTCTCTCTCTCTCTCTCTCTCTCTCTCTCTCTCTCTCTCTCTCTCTCTCTCTCTCTCTCTCTCTCTCTCTCTCTCTCTCTCTCTCTCTCTCTCTCTCTCTCTGATATGAAGCACTGGAATGTTCTTGAGGTGAAAAAGAAAATAAAAAGAAGGGGGCTGGACACTTGTGTGGAGGAGAAAAACAAGAAAAAGAAAAAAAGAAAAAAGAAATGAAACGTAGATGAAAATGAAATGGAAGGAAGAAAAATAATAAAAAAAATAAAAAAAAATCCTAATTGAAAAATACTACCACAATATTTTTACAATATTTTCACAATAAATTTTAAGTAACAAATTGTTATTAGTTAATATTGGTTAGTAAAAAAATAATTTTAGTGATGGGTTCAAATTAGAACTGGTAAAAACTTTTCACATAAATTTTGTTGTGAAAGTATTGCGTAAAATACTGTGAACATAACACTTCTCATTGAAAAATATAGTTATTAAAAAAAGAATAAATGATGATTAAAAAAAGAATAAACAATAAATGAATAAATAATATTTAAATGAGATAGAGAATGTGATAGAGAATCTGGTAGAAGTGTATTTGAAAAAGTGGGTAGGTAAAAACTAAATATCACTGTTCATTCTCCAAACAGCACAAAAATTTGCTAAAGCTGTGGGAAATGCTCTTATGACTTTATTGCATGGCTTTTAAATAGAAACCATATACTATTTTTATATTGTTTAGTATTCTTTTGATCATTCTACTTCAGTAGTTTTTGTAGTTTTGTGTCATCCTTACAAAACTTAAGGAAATTACCGTAAACTCATCTAAAATTAGGCTCGTTTTTATTTTGCCTACTCTTGATTTAAAAGTTGACACTTTGCCTCATTTTTCATCTTGTTTACCTATAATTCAAAAGTTGACACTTTAACCACCTGAAATAAGTTCCATTAAACTTCCATAAGAGCATTTCTAGAAGTTTCTCCAAAACTTTGTATTATTTAGAAAGTGAATAGTTACATTTACCTTATAAGTTATACCTACCTACTTTTTCAAGTATATTTTTCTCCTCCACACACGTAACCCACTCTTCTCCTTTGTATCTACATTTTTGTTTCTCCTCCACACATCTTCTGACTTCTCCTTTGTGTCTAAATTTCTGTTTTAATTTTCTTTCCTCTTCATCTCACTTCACACACACACAACTGGCCACTCTCTGACTTCTCCCCTGTGTCTACATTTTTTGTTTTTTATTTTCTTTCCTCTTTGCTCACTTCACACACATACACAGAGCCGGTAAAGAGAGAGTTGGCATTCATCTAATTTTGTTTTCTAATGAGAATAGAGTTTTTTCTAATGAGAAGTGAGAGAGAGAGAGAGAGTGAGTAAGGGAAAAAAAAATGTTTGGAGTTGCTATAGTATTTGCTATAGTGCTCTCTTCTTCAAGGAAGCTACTATAGCAACTCTAAAAAAAAATTCTAGAGTTAGAGAGGCTGTTAGAGGGTGTTTTTGGTATGTTTGCTCTCCAAAAAAGGCTTTAGAGAGCCTATTGCAAATGCTCTAACCCACCTCTCTATTTTCACAATTAAAAACATAAAAAACATAAAAATAAAAAATAAAAATAAAAAAAGAAATCAAAAGGTGGTATTTATATATATATTTTTTAAATTATGAAAGAAGAACTAAAGGAATTAAACCCAAAACCTGGCCTCCTCGTAAAGTCTCCAGATCATATGAGGTATTAAAGAAACTAAGATAAAATGTTATAGAGAACCCAAAGCCCATCACTCTCTTTTTCTTTTCCATTTTTTCTCTACATTTCTTTTCTTGGCAAAATTCACCTTTGATATTGAAGTTATAGAGATGCTGGAAGTTTGAGAGAGAGCCAATGAGAGTGTTTTGACACATAGCTTGTTTCTTTACAAAGTTCCTTGTTTGATCTATTTTTGAGTTTTTATTTTTATTTTTTGTGTTGTGAGGAAAGAGACATAAAATGGGTGCAAATTAAAAGTATATATTTACCTTCTTCTTTTTTAATGGAGGTGGGTTATAAGAGACAAACGAAGCTCATCTCAAGTGGGCAAAGTGTCAAGTTTTGAATCACTGGTAGGCAAGATAAAAAGGGCTTAACTACAAGTGGATTTATTGTAATTTTCCCAAACTCTCATACCAAAGATGGAAGTAAAATTACTGATCTCTCGTATTAGAATGAAGAAATTCTTCTCTCCTCTAAATACATATGGAATTTCTAAATGTACACATGCACACACACACTACCACCATGGTTTTGAAAATTGAAATTGGTCCTGCATGATTAACAGTTTTCCCACTTTTTTATTGGACTGGATTAGGGTTCGATTTTTGGTTGAACCAGCTGGTACAATCTAATTTTTAAACCATGACTACAACCACAAATTATTTCACAACATTTTTACAAACTATTGATGTGACAAATTTTTACTGGTTCTCATCTCAACCTACTATTAACATTACTTTTTTACTTACTAATAACTAATTAGTACCTCAGCAATTTATAAAAAGTTCGTAAAATAATTTTTATCTTTAACATTTTCCATATAAGAAACAGAGTCTGGTACTTAACCTAACAAACTTTCCAACTAAGAAATAATAGACTGACACGTGGCTAATAACTAAAATTAATTTAATAAACTTCTGTTACAGCTTCAATTACACCATTTGAGAGCTTTCAAACTACAAGTCATTGTCACTGATCTGAACTTATCTTTTTGTAATCATAAAACATGTTGTATATGAGAAATTTAAATTCTTCAGAGTGTGCATTTTCCCTTTAAATTTTTTAGAGCTCTTTTTCTTCAGTACATGAAGATTGGTTTCACTGGTTGAGATTCCTTGTGTTTTTGAAATTTTCAGTTGTTTCATCATGTTAAGACTGGGACTTCACTTTGGTACTATCGGATTAGATTGCTTGGCTTTTTTGTTTCTTCCGGTTGCAAGAGGATCAGTTCTTCTCCGCCTTATAGATATCCCTTTCGAGCAAGCAACAAGATATCATGTGTGGCTTGGACATCTCACTATGCTACTGTTTACTCTCCATGGACTATTCTATGCAATTGCATGGACAATTGAGGGACACATCCTAGACGAGGTGAGTGCTAATGGTGTAATTCTTTTTCTTGTGCATAGCCATATTTACACATATGCGTTTCTCTTTTCCTTATATATATATATATATATAATATTCTTCTTTTGGCAAACAAACAAATATATATATATATATATATAGACACACACACATACACGCAAAAGGAATGCAATAGAAATGGAGACAGCAACTAAAAATGGAAAAATGGAAATGACAAGAAGACTAGAGAAATTATTTAATAACAAAGAGTTTCAAGACTTACAGATGGGGAGGTGCTGTGCATCAGTAACAACTGTTACAGTATTTTTGTTAATTTGATTTGACCCTCTTTGAAATTGATCCTTTATGCCGCTCCCCTTCTGGTTTGGCTGTTTCATTCATAATTCTTTGGTTAAAAATTTTTATTTATTATTCATATGCACAAATTACCGTGAATTGCCAGTTTCCAATGCAAGAGTAGTGAAATCAAATTTTAAGTTATGGACAGAAATAATGGGAATGAAGAGATAGCTATTTGACTTCCATAAAGATTGGCTGTAGTTTCACAGAACGGCCTTGGGCCTTCATGTTGCTCTTGTTGGAGCGGTAGCTCGATCAGAAGCTTGACGGAAGATGGACTAGGTGGAAGTTGCAATTTAAAAATAGATTTATTCTTGAGTAGTTCTGCTTGTGGTCAGAGATGGTGCAACGTATTGGTTTTGGGGGTGAAATATAGCTATGCAGCCTGGAGAGTTAAGGTTTTTGAGTGGAACTAAAGCAGGCTTATAAAATATGGTTGTGTGGTGGCTGCCTTTATTCATTCCTATTATACAAACTAGTCATGGTCTCATTATTATTATTATTATTATTATTTTGTCATTTGAACTAATTTAATAAAGAGTAATGCATTTCATAACATATTCATTGTAAAAAATATATATTTTATTTATTTATTGTAGAATTGTTTTTATTTAAATTTTGAAACCTTGAATTTACCATAGTCGGTTGACTAATTTTTTACATCAAGAAGTCAATTACTCACATTTTGCATTCTACATGTAAACCTTCTTTTCCATAAAGGTTGAAATAATGTGGGCAATATTTTTTTCTATGGAAGT